>JANBXA010000737.1:14760000-15460000 GCA_030556225.1 Cricetiscus sungorus | reverse complement strand
AGATGACAGATCAAGAACAGATCATTATGGAGGTCATTCTAGAGTCTTAATAGGTTTCATTTCTCTTCAGGCAAAAGAATGGCCCCTCCACCCACCACATGAGGGTGCTCAAAGAGAAAAGGATATTTGGCTTTTCAGCAGGTGACTTACAAATGCCAAATCAGAGAGGATGGACGCAGGTTTCAGAAGTAAAAAATTTATATTCATTGAAAGCTATACTTATGGAAGCCACCAGAACAGGCTAAGTAACTTTTGTGTGGGGGGTAGAGATTGTGAATTTCCCAGCATATTCTGCTTCAGCTTTGGGTGGGAAGCTGTGATAAATGTTTGAGTGAGAAAATATGTGTGCGAGCTAGAGCATCTGCTTCTATTACTTAGTTTTCAAGAGGACATTGCAAGTCAAGGAAATGAGTGGGCTTTGAGCTGGAGAGGATCCAGAGGAAGGCAGATCTCCTTAAGAAGACAAAGGAGTAACAGCTTGGAGAGAGATCTGTGGGTGAGCTTGAGGGGGTGAAGACTCACCCTGGGGGTCCTTGGTCATCTCTGCTCATCTGGAGGCATCTAGCCCCCCTCTTCCTCAGCAGCTTGAATATTCATTCAAGATTCAATTAAAATTATCCTACTATAATATTCACAAATGAGACACCCTTGGGTAGCATCTTTGCCTCTGATAATGGTGTATAACCAATCCTGTGATTATCAAGTCTCAACAGAGCAGGGAACAGAAAAGGAACCAAGATCTAGTACAGGACTCCAGATTTAAGGTTCAGTAAGGAGTCTCCTTAAGCTGACTAAATCTCAACCAACTCCATTAAGGATTTGTAAATTATCTACAATTAGGAGTCTGAGCATTAGGCAAATGTCTGGATATTTCTGTAGTTTGAAAAAAATAGAATTTACATTCTGGTGTAGCAATGATAGCAAGCTTTTTGTGAATATACATGTGGAAATCTATCAGACTCATAGAGGTGATCAGGCAAATGTTCATCTCCTCCTCATTGGGGGCAAAATTTAAGATGACGGTATGGAGTAAAGATGAGGTTAGGATGAAAGGCCTCGTGTGCTGTGTTTTAACTGTGTCTGTGCCTGCTATCGGGATCTTATACTCTGTAGTTTCGCAGCTCCTATTTGCTAAAGCCTGTATCCCACCCAGAAATTCTTTCCTCCCCTGTGATCTTTGGGTATGTGCTCAGCACATCTGTTTGTTATGGAAACTCTAATACTTATAATTGGCTACCACAAAACTAAGTCATTAGGTAGGCAGAGTGGAATTCAATTCTTTCATCTCCATTTAACAAGATGATCCTTGCTTAGATGACCGTTTCACATCCCAATTGTAACTGCCCTTCCTAACCTCCCTCACCTTAACTGCCTTTCTCTTTGTGCCCTCCTCAAAGCACATAAGTTCTATGGTCTATGCCCTCAGTACTTTGTTAGATTTTTAAAAATCTTACCTGGTAAATGAAATTGAGTGAAAGCTATCAGCTGATAAAGAACTTTGGCTAATATTTCCCTTTTGATTGTAAATTTCCACTTGAAGAGGTAAAAGAAAGTTGTAGAATCTGTGCCAAGACCAGGGAAGTAAGTGTGTCCCTTGCTCCACTTCCTGCCTTCAGTTTAATGACTTTGTCTGCAAAGAGCCTAGTATTTTTTGTTGGAGTACCAAGATTAGATAAGTCTATGTCAATAAGAGCAATAAATAAATAATAAATAAATAAATAAAGTAAACCAAAGCATAGATTTTAGTCTTATCAGAATAGTTATCAAAATAATTCTTTGTAAGTAAGTCATCTGTAGCCCCAGGCCAACCAGCAATAGGTAGAGTAGGAAGCCTATGAAAATTGCCCCATGAACCATGTAGTGTTAGCTTTAACATTTTTATATTTATATAGTGTGAAAGTGTGTGTGTGTGTGTGTGTGTGTGTGTGTGTGTGTGTGTGTGTTTCTTACAGGTGTCAGTTTTTTTCTTCCACTATGTGTGTTCCAGGGTTTGAACTCAAGTCATTGGGCACCTTAACCTGCTGATCCCTCCAGCCCTAGATTCTGATTTTGAAGACCTTCTCTGTATTTGTTGCATATAAGTATGCTCCCTAGAAAACTTGACCTAAGAAGCTCCACACATGATGCTTTTCCTGGTAGGTACACTGTGAAAGGAGGAGCACATGGCTCAATACATTTACAAAATGCTACTGATGTCACCTAAATTTCAAAGATTTGTAATGTCTTAGTGTGTTGAAGGCTCTAAGAAGTCCTGTAGGGGAAGAGTCTGTTTGAGTTAGTTTAAGTCAGCATTTCCTAAATGCGTAATTCTTTTGCTCACAACATTCTGGGGACCTAGTTTCCCAATTAGCACAATCATGGTGGATGAGAAGGGTGGTACATGCTGCTATAGACATCTGCTTGTGCTCTAATTACTTTAGTAGAAAGAAAAAGAGATCAGTTGTATTGCAAGCTACCGTAGGCAGCAGCAGGAAGCACACCAGTGTTGTTCACTCTCAGTTACTCATCAAGAATTTACTAAACATCAACAATGTAAACAAGATGAAATTAGGCCTTGGAAAACACTCATAAATGAGATGCAAGCTTGGGTGAGAAGATGTATCAACCAGTACATTGCTTACGGGCCTAAGTACAATTCCCAGTACCCATGTAAAAATGCTGAGCATAGAGGGGCATGCTGGTGAGCTGGGGAGGCTGAGACATGTGGATCCTTTGGGTTTCTGGCAAGTCGTCCTAGACCAACCAACAAGTCTAAAACTAATAATAAATCCTGTTTCAAAATATAACATGGATGGCTCCAGAGAAAGGATGCTTAAGGTTGTCCTCTAGCTTCAACTCTGCACACTCACACAAACATGTAATTGCACACACATGAACATACACATGCACTTGAAAATGTAAAACCTCAATCCATGTCTTGAGATTCACAAAAGCCTTCTTGGAAATTATCAGGTCATAAATGAATAATTGTAGACTGTGTATTGGTGTTGGAATCAAAGAATCTTCATGAGTGTGGCTTCTTGGGTCTTGCAGAGGAGTAATGGATTCTTAAGGCTGATGCTGTCTTTGTTCAAGCCACTATAGGCTGATATCTGAACTCTGGAAAAACATAACCAAGAACAAGATGCCACAGGCCTTTCAACTTGTTAGAGACTTGACTATTTCCTCTCTCTAATACTGAGAACAAATCAATGGCCTTGGAGCCTGAGAGCTGCTGTTTGAATCTGCCTCCCTTCTTCACATTCATGTTGATGCTTAGTGGATGCTTCTGACATTAATGTAGACAGACATGAGGATCTAGTTATTTCTTTTATGGAGCAAAGGTTAGGACAATCCTTGTATAGGTCTAATGAGAAGAACCATATCCTCCATAAGGTGGAGAATTCTATACAAATGTTAAATTTTATTATTATTCTCCTTCCATTATTTTCCTCCACACCTTCTCCCTTCCTCTTTCCATCTCTCTCTCTGTCCCTCTTATCCTTTCTTTGAGTTTGTTAGGTGAGCAGTCTGATACATATACATGCGTATGCATCCACACACACACACATTTCTTATTCTGAGAGAAGTTCTTACTTAGCTGCCTAAACTGGCAGTGAGTTTGTGATCTTCCTACATCAGCCCTTGGAGCAGAGCATAGGTTTTAGATTTTCACCACCAAGCCCAGCTTATTCTTGTTTTTCTTATCCTTAAGATTCATAAAAATAAACCGGTATGCAAGGCACTGTCTTTGGGTTTTTTGTTTTGTTTTGTTTTAATCTTCACACCAGCTCTGTTAATATAACGACTTCATTTCACAGATGAGAAAATGTGGAATGTAATAATAAACTTAAGTTACATACCTCCGATTTTCAGTGAGTTGTATCTCCTATGGTCAAGAACTTGGGATTCAGTAATTTGTTCTTCATTCATTCATTCATTTAAGTGCTATTATTAAGCACCAAGTGGGTGCTACGCATTTTATGTTCTGAGCATACAGGAATTGAAGACAATAGGCCCTATAGAGTCTAAATTATATTGAGGAAGATAGATGATGAACATGATACATGTGTAGCCTGAGTAGAACATTAGAAAGATAGAGATGAGCAATGCTACAGAAAGAATCTAGAATGCAGCAGAGTATGGCCAGTGGAATGAAGCTTGGCGTTGGTTGGAAAGTGTTAGATGGTGACTCTGAAGCAAAGTTTATAGGGGGTAATGGCAAGCTGCCCTTGTAGATGGTATGAAGAAGGGCTCTCCTGTCAGATGGCATAGCTTGTATGATGTCCTCTGGTGCATCTGTGGAGGGTCTGTTAGAGACACAGTGTCCACTAGGGCTGAAGGAAGGCAGGAGGTAAAGATTAATGAGAGACATTCAATGGAGTAGATCTGCTTACCAGCCAGGGCTCTCTCTGGTTTGTATGTTCCATGGAATACGAGACATGGAAGGGCTGTGAGCAGAGGAGTGGTGTGATGTGACGGTTGTTTTAGAAAAGTTATTTTGGTCATGTTGTTGAGACTACCCAGTAGAGAAGGAAGCAAGGAAATCAAAAACTGCTCACTTCAGGTGATCCAAAAGCATTAGACCATGCTTCCAAATTTCACTGTGTGTACATTTAACTCGGCCAGTTCATTTTCCATATAGCAAAATGAGTGTGCTGGGGAAGCCTTGTTGAACACCTATTTGTCTTGGCCAAATTTCTTTCCAGCATCTTGAAGTCATTTATTAGGTCATGTTGGTGTTATAGTCAAAATGAGCTTTTCTATAATAGTGACATAAATCCTGGAATTCCAATAGAGGACTGTATTAAACAGGACTGGGGGGTAGGTAGTATGCTCCCCCTTCTTATCAAAACCAGTATAGCCCTTAGTTCCTAAGCTGGGTAGAGATTTGAAGTATTGTGTCCAGTTTCCACTTAAGGGGACCATATAGGTGAAGAGGGTATTTCCATCAGAGCCAACATAACTTACTGAATTGGTATGAGAATTATGATATTTTATAGACAGGTCATGGGTAACAGACACAGAAGTTTATTTTATTTCAGTTTATTTTAACCATTGATATTATCATGTTTAATCTCCAGCCCAAGGGCTCCCAGAACAAACTGGACAAGGGATTTGATGCTGCCCTCTGTAAATCACATAACCTTGCATTAGCTTTCTTTTGGAAACTCAAGTAACATTATGGGCTATTCTTCTTAAATTAATAACGTGTGGAGATGCTGTTAAAATGGGATATGATTAATTAATCCATGGGTGACACACATTATTTATTTACAAAGAGCAATAGCAACTTTTGTTCAACCATTCGTTAAGATTTCATGTGAACTTATTCTTCCTCATCCTCAGTGAATGACATGTCCCTTTAGCACAGTAGGTGACATATTCAAGGAGGTTTTCCTCTATGAGGACATGTCTGCTTTGTTTTCCCTGAAGTTAATGCTGTTACTTTGAAATTTCCAGTGTGCTGTGTGGTCAAGCTCCCCAGATGAAATAGAGATTGCACCATTTACTGAAAGATGAGTCACGAGTCCATCATTTACTCAAGGCTTCAGGGTTGAGAGTAGAAGTACAGCCAAGGAGCGATTATTCAAAAACGATTAGATTAAGTCTGATGGGTTCTTTCCTGTCATATCTGACTGATCTTTTGACAAAAATTGACCAGCACCTTCATGGGGGACATGATCAGAAAAGAACAATCAATTGCCTGTTAGGAATATTTATGTAGGAAGACTGCAAAGTGAACTGAAGGGATATGCATGGTAGTCCTTTATTTTGAGGCCGTAGTCAGGAATTAAGCAAGACACTGGAAAAATGTGCTTCTATACTATGTACATAGGTGTACATGAATGCTTACCTGAAATACAGCTTCATACTAAGGCAGTGGTTAAGGGCGTATAAATGTTAGTATTCTGTTGCCATCCTCACCACCACAAATCTACAGCCCACTATTTTCCTACCATAGATTTCCTAATGATGCTTCTGTTGATAGAAAGCCCCAGTCATTTTTTATTAATGGATGCTGTGACTTCTCTCCACTTTCTCTCCATTGCCACAGCATTTACTGATTAAGGATGCTGGATGAGTCAGAATATTCCTTGCATAATGCTTGGTTACTTGGAATGGGTACCAGCTCTTCCTTTGTGATAAAGAACAGTGTATGTAAACAGGGGTGGGAGATTTTCTTGATGTTCAAGGTCTTAGCTCCCTGAGTTACGAACTATAAATTTCCTGGGCCACATTCTGGAGGCTGAACTTCCATTGAAGTCAACAGAGGTTTTGTCAACAGAAATAAATAAATAACAGTAAGAAAATACCCTATTATTATTTATTACTATTTCTTTTTGACTGCCCTGAAGATAATTTGGTGCATAAAGTATTAAAGAAGTCTCAAAATTTTCTCGTGATTCATTTTCATGCAAATGTTTATCACATTTCTGGCTATTGTTTTCCTCTATCATATATATTTCCGTCTTGCATGGGTAAATCAACATCTTCATCCATATTGCACGTTCAGCGGCTGTAAATTCAGCCTGTATTCTCATTAAATGTTACGAATATGTGATTTTCATTTATGATTTTAGTGGGTGTTTCTGCGATTTTCCACCACAGCATCTGGCCAGGAAATAGTGTCTGTGAATTAGAATTACTATAACTAATTTTATTTTTCTTTTGTAGATTCACTTCTGTAATTTCCTCCTAGCAAACAGGAGGTGATTTGGGTTTCTTTCTCTCTTTAATTCTCAGAGACTCTGCTCATGAGCAGACTTTAGGTTTGATTTTGCATATCCTGGTATCTATGGTTTAGAGACAGATGGAAGCAAATTCGGAGTCCTCCCTCCTTCTACACCCACATCCAAGCTATGTGGCGAGTATAAGGGTCTCCTAAGAGACTGCTCAGTACATTTGGCTTCTCTGGCTGCCGCTGTCAGCGCAATCTTTTAAAAATGCAGCTATTATTCTACCGCTCCCTGCTTTAAGTGCTCCATATTGTTCTTGGGATACAGATCAAATTCCTGAGTGTAGCTTATGGAGTTCTGCTTATTCTGGCCTCCACGTGCTCCTCCAGACCCCCGTTCCACTCTTTCCCTTGTGTCTCATGTTCACACTAGGGAACTGGCTTTGAGGTTGCCAGTCACCACTTTGTCCCCTCTCCAGGTCTTTGTACATGCGCCTTCCTTGGATTAGAGCAGTATGCCATTCTCCATGCTGTGAAAATTTTCTGCTCCTACTTCATCTCTCTGCCTGGGGTCCTCCTCTAGGAGAGGCCCTTCTCACTTCCAGGAATGGACTCTGCTTTCCCAGCCTATCTGACTTTCAGCTTTTGAAATAGCCATCAAACCTATAATGTTTTCTTACTGTTCATATTCCCCACCAAATTGCTGTCCATGTAAGGTCTGTGGCTACTGGGCATGCTATTGCTTTATTCCTAACATCTTGCACCAAATGCTGATTGACTCCCCTGTCTCCCCAGTTCAACCACTGTCCTCAGCTGCTCTGCTTGTTTCCTGTCATTAGATGAAAAAGTCATCTGTTTCAGGGAGAAGGTGGAATAAGCTTCCTCTGAGGCTACATGGATATTAATCTTAGATTTGGGAGCTTTTTTCCCAATAAAGCAAATACCTTCCCTGAAGGTCAGACATACCTTTTTGTAATTGGGATGACAACTAGTTGAGGATATGGAAGACTGAATCTGGAGACCCCTCTGGAATTAGATGGGCTTCTAATCCTGGAAAACTGTCATAATTTCTCAGCCATAATTTCTCTTGCTTACAAGGCAATATGAGTGTGAGATTAGAACTAGCATCTCCTCTCTAAATTTGGGACCTTTTGGGGTACTTTGTATTAATATACTTTTCTAAATCACAGAACAGAAAAAGACAAAAGAAGGAACACATGGAAATTCAAACTATCTTCCTAGAATGAGGGTGAGATTTTGTTATCAGGTAAGGGCTGAAGACAAATCCTTCTTTATTTCAGCATCTGCCCCCCCTCCTGCCTCTGTGATAGTCTCAAGTCCCAGAAGCTAGTTGCAGTGCAGAAAGAAACATGACAGTGGCCTGCCTGAAACAGTGCTTCTCTCAGGGATGAGTGGCACACAAGGGCAGTGTTTGGCTTCAGTGTGGGGTTATAAGGACAAGTGAGAAGTAAGAAGGAGCATGTAGAATGGTATCCTTTCTAATGATAGTAACAATGTTTCTGAAAAGAGTTTACTGTGTAGTAAGTGAAAGTGAAGAATTTACAATCAGATTGGTATCAGTTACTGTCCTATCATTTTAGAGAGAGACAGAGACATATAGACAGAGCAGACACACAGATACATACATAGAGAGAGAGAACAAACTGGAGTGTTATTTATGCAGTAGAGGCTATCAATCAATTATGCAGTAGCTGGGTATCCCCACCATATTTCATAGAGCAAAGGATCTGCCAGTTAACTATTCCTGGGTGAGAAAGTTCATACTCAGAATTTTCCTGGCTGACGTCCTAGTATCTAATAGAATCCCGATTTGCAGTAGGCAAGGACAAGCCAGAATAAGGAAAGGAGAGACAGAGTCCTGGGTACCACAATGTTTGAGTCTGGCCATCTCCAGGTACTCTTCTTTGTTATACAAGCCTGAGCATTTACCTCTGAGCTTGACCAGACATGCTTAAACTATGCATTTACACATCAGAGAATTAGTATTAGCTGAGAGCAGACTGGGGAGTGTGACCAGATTGCTATTTGTCCCCAACAGGGCACCACCAACAACCCCCACTAAAATAACTAAAAACAAAAAAACAAAACAGTCCTACTCATGTACTGTTTAGTGAACCAGTAAGTTTATTGGGATCACACATCATACTCGAAAGTCACTTTGAGTGGTTAGTTGTAGAAGCATAAGTGACAGAAGACAGTTATCTTACAAGCCTCTCCCAGCATGGGTGACTATCCAGGAAAGCTGTGTGCCTGAGGTCCTCTGCATCACCTACAGACAGCTGGATTGCTTGGAGAACTATCACTTATATAGTCATGGGAAGGGACTTGGCAAATCTTGAAAGTTTCAGGAACTTAATGTAAGTTCTGTTGACTTCCCGAGTCCCAAGAAGAAAATTGTTCAATTCACAGGGGTGGCTGGACAGCACCATCTTCAAAAAATATTAGTTGTTATTTGTGCCCAAATAGGATCTTATTTTCTGTTTCTCCATAGGAGAGGTTCATACAGGAAAAATTGAAAAGCACAAAGTAACAAATTCTAAATGCTGAGTTCTTAATAAATTATCACCTTCTCTTAACTTTCTTCCATAGATTTAACTTCACATCTTGACAATTTTTAATACTTTGGGGATTATAAAAATATATCAGGTGTAAATACTTAAATATGCCCACTTGTTCTATTGCCAGGGTGTAAATTTGGCATAGCATTTGTAACAGGCAAGTTTTAATAAGTATACAAAAATGTTTTTATGCTTTGACTTACGAATTCCACCTGTGGTATTCTATCCCATGGAAACAAACCTGGATGTGAGCAATGATGTACACTTGCAAGTGTTTTTAGCACCTTAATTTGTAAACATGGAAGATAAAATGACCTACAGAATGTCCACACGCGAGTATCATTTAAATTCCATGCCTTCTTTTATAGTTTTTGGAATTTCTGATAGCTATTCAGAGAGAAATAGAGGTCACAAAACACATATACAAAGTGTAGGTATGTGTTTATAACTATACAGTAAAATTGTTTCAAATAATTCTTCCTTTAAAGTAAAATTGCTGGAATAGGAAAAACATAATCAATACAGTAACTGCCATCTTGTCACCCCCACCACCTTACATCATAAGCAGCATGGTTGTTCTCCATGCAATTTTCTGAAACTGACTTGAGTTCCACAAATTTTTTATAGTTGGGAGAAAGAAAACCCATCTGATATTCTCAGTCCCTATGTTCTACTTTAAGGTCTCCCAAATTTAGTCATCCCATAGGATAAATTGAAATTTTGTATACTTTGGCAAACATTCCACAGCTGTCTCATCATCCTGACTTTAAAGTCTGATCCAGAGGCTATCAAATGAGTGGCACTTGGCACAGTTAAAACGGATGTCTTTAGTCAGTGCTTGGACAGGAGAAATGCACCCTCTTTGGACACTGGTGTCTCATGTAATCCAGATCCCACAAACCAATATATTGTTCGATAAACTTGGATAAGATTTTGTGACCGTAGTAGAAAGCAGCCTTATAACAAGCATACAGAAAGCAGAACAGAGAAGTGGAGTGAGTGAGACCTTGTGTCTGGTGACATTTGTAGCTTATTTGTGCAGATGGGCAGATAAAGGGACCATCTGAGGTCTGCCTTAATTTTGGGGTGATTTTACATAATGCAAGCCATTTAAGGTAGATAACATTGAGGGTGTTTTTCACGTGTAAAAAAACCAAATTAACTGGTTTAAATTTTATATTTTGTGAATAGCAGTATTTTAAAAAGATATTGTATTCCAAGGACACATTGCTTTTATAATTAGAAACTATATTTTATTTTTAAAATTGCCATTAACCCAAAACTGCTGAAGATCCTTTTAGTCAGAGTGTCTTCACTCCATACCATCCTGCTTAGCCCCTACTTCCCTCAACCCTCTTTCTGAAATTCCCATAAGAGCCAGAGAAGCCAACAAAATGTCAAAATTTTGTCACTCCATTAATTAGGAGGCTTGAATTGGGTGAGGCTCAACCTACATTCTGTGAAATTGATTGGCAAGTGACTGGCAGAGCCACCCTGTAGCTAACAGGGCAGTGACAGAGATGGGATTGATTACTGTTTGTCATTATGACTCATTCTCTCTGCATGGACTCATGGGAGGACTCACAAAGACACTGACTCTCTCACACTGATGAAGGAAGCCGGCATCGAGAGCACCCTTGAGAGTTGGGCAATGTGGGCTGGCAAAAGTATCAGGGAAACACAGATCCTCAAAGTAATAAATAAATGTAAACATGGTACTAAGTTGTTTAGAGGATGTGATAGAGAGAGAGATGGGGATGAGCCTGTCCAATCAGCGATACTTTCTGTGGGAGGATGTTCTGAAACAAATGGTTAATGGCAAGGAAGAAGGAACTTCAAATTCTATGGAGGCTGTGAGTGATTCATAAATGGAGTGGAGGGGAAGAAAGAGGCCTGTGACCAAATACCAGGTCCCTTTAACCTGCTACATGCAGGGCTGTGGCTAATACTCCCTGCTGAAAAAGGTTGCTGAAGCCAAGGTGGGCGTTGACATCACTGTTCTGCACCATGTTGCTCTTCGAAAGTAGATTACAGTTGCTGCGGGGGTCTAGGTAGCTAGATTGGAAGTCTCAGGCTGCTCACATCTGTCATTCAGTTAGTCATTGTATAAAATGTCTGGGAGTTGGATCACAATGTATTTAGGAAGCTGTCATGTTTTTCAGATCTACAGTTGATCCATCTTATCCATCCATCCGTCTTCACATGTTAGCCAAGAAGGACCTCACACCTTGACTCCCTGCTGATGGAAAGGCATCTTTTCAGAGTGATTCTTAGGGAAACTGGGCTTTGGAAGTGAGTCTACTTGTCCAACAGCTGCTCTGCAGAGAGAAAAAACCTGGGTTTTTAAAGAAGCATTTTTTTTAAACAAAATTAACTCACAGCTGCAAGTACCACAATGAAAACACATTTAAAAATAATCAGATGCTTTTAGGACCTCCTTCTGCTGCCAGAATGACTTCAGACCCAGCTTCTCTGGCTTGGGATTCAATGCTGTGGCCCCAGGCTCCAATATGTCTAGGGATGAATCAACCCCTAGAACAGTGGCATCAAAAAAGAGGTGGTTAGTTCTGTGATCTGAGGGATCCCAAAGCCTTGGCTGTTTGTTCTTTTCTAATCAGGGTGCATCACATATTTTTGAAAGGCATTTGGCAACTAATAGGTTGCTTCTAAATGGTCTTTTCATTAAACACATTAAAAAATATACCAAGTGAAAGCCAGGCATTGGTGGCGCACGCCTTTAATCCCAGACTAGGGAGGCAGAGGCAGGTAGATCTTTGTGAGTTCAAGGCCAGCCTGGTCTACAGAGCTAGTTCCAGGACAGGCTCCAAAGCAATACAGAGAAACCCTGTCTCAAAAAACCAAAAACCAAAATAAAACGTCCACTGGTCTTTTTTGGTTTCGTTAAATCAACTAATTTTTATTGTAGAATGGTAATAACATGTGGGTCCATTCTAGTTGCTTCATGCATGTGAGATGGTGAGATTCACCTGTGTTAGCTTCTGAATTTCCACCAACATTCATTCTGTTGGTTTTCTGAGGAAGATGTAACTCATGGAAATAATTGATTACATTAGTCTGATCTACCAGGATATCTGCATGTGAATTCCTGCCTGTGGGTCTGATTGCTGAACCAGCCTTGAAAGCTAATATGTAAATAACCTGAGTATCCTGGGACAGGTTTAATACAACACATGAAACAAGAGAAGGGTCAGAACCATCTAAGAGAATTAAAATTCTTCATCACAAATAACCCCAAAGGCTAGGCATCCTGCTGTTAACCAGGGCAAGAATAGAGACCTCAGACAAATTTCTTCTGAGCCACTTTCTTAAAGCATCTTGAGCAACATCCTTCATCTCTCAGGTTTGTTCCCAGTATAGTGGAAATAATGACCCCCTAGAAGACGCAGTGTCGTGAGGACCAAGTTGAAGGTTGTAACTATTGCCGCTGGATTGTCTGCTCAAATTAGGAGCTGAGTCTGAAAAATGTTCATTGAGCACCAAGTATATTTGAATGATTATTTTCTTTATTTTAAAGCTTGGATTAACTCTCAACTCTCAGAAGAATAAAAATATTCTAGGTCTTCGAAAGGTGGGAAAAATACAGAGACAAGACAAATCAAAAGTGGTGCTAGAGAGAAAAACAGGAGCCTATTTTACTCTAAATTTTAAAACATCACTAAGCTTGCAAGTTTGCATATCCTAATTCTTAAATTCTTGACATGTAACAGACATTAGAGAAAACTGGAGAAAAGTGAAGTCAGTCTAATTGCTTGTGGTTGCTATTCCTTCCATTAGACTCTGAAGCCTAAATATTAACTGAAAGGTAGTTTCTTTGGTCTTATTATAAGTAACAGAGAGGAGCTGGAAGGGTAACTTAGGTGTAGAGTGCTTGTCTAAAAGCATGCATAAGACCCGAGGTCCAATCCCCAGAACCACAAAACTGTTAATAACGATAATGCTATCATATAGTGAACTTTGAAAGTATCATTTCCATAATTAGACATTTTGGGTAGGATCACTTGATACTAAGGCCTGAATGTGTCCTTCTTTAATCGGACAATCATACCAATTTTATTATTTATGATTTTTTATTTTTTATTATTAATAAAATTGTTATAATGTCTAACTCTAGTCTTTGCTCTGTGCATGAATGACTACTAGTTAATACCTCCATACTTATTGCAACCTTCATGTTAGTGTTTTTGTCCCATTTTAAAATTGAGTAAAGTGAGGCACAAAGATGTCATGTGACTTTCTCAACATCGCATGTTTTCTACAAGAAGGAGTTGCAAGGCAGGCCTTAGAGAAGTAGTTCTCAACCTGAGGTTGCAGCCTTTATGGCACATCTTTGTTTCCCAAAGTATTCACATTACAACTCATAACAGTAGCAAAATTAGTTATGAAGTAGCAATAAAAGCACAGAGACTTAGGATCAAGGAAAACATGGCTGTGTGTGCTATAAGCACAATCCCTGAAAACTACCCTCATGAGCTGTCGAGCACATGTCTGGTAACCACCCCTGCCCTTCATTCTGAGACCCCTGCTATTGCAACTTCGCCTATTTCATCTTTTCCTCCGGTGTCTTCCCTTCCTTCCTGCTTTGTGCAGCTTTTCTAGGTACACTTCATGAAGCAGAAAAGCAGCCCTAGCTCTCTTCTGCTTTGAACCCCTATAGACTATCAACAAAAACCAGAGCTTTTGGAGATAACATACACGTAGAACCCTCTACAGAAGCACACATGCACTTGTCTAGTCTCTTCTTCCTGGACGTACTTTCCTCCTGACCTTGTTATATTGAGCCAATGGAAGATTTTGCTCTTGTCCACTGGGAGAATTCCAGCAACTTCTTCAGACCGAATTTAACCATTACCAGAGATTTCCTGTCACCTCCAACCTTCTCTTTCCTTGTTTAGAAGCAATCCTCTCACTTGCATATCTCTGTAACACTCTATACAAGCTACAGTATATCTATGTCATGGTAGTCTATGTCATGTCATATGCTTTCTAATATAGAGGTTGGAGAGAACTCTGTAAGGCAGGGCTGTGTCATCATTCACATGCATGAAGTATCTAACTCAGTGCCTGACATTGAAAATGTATCTCATAAATTATTATAGATCAATGAGTGAATAGTGAAAGGGGTGATGGTAAAAATCAAATTGAATTAGTAAAGGCTAGATTGGGAAATGCTCTGCTCTTTTAATAAAGGCAAACATCACTTCAGTTGGTGGAGGGCGTAAAACATGACCAACATGAGAGGCAATTTGGAGTTCATTCTGTAAATATGTTTCTCTTATTGGTTAATAAATAAAGCCCGGTTGGCCAATAGGAGAGCAAGATAGGTGGGACTAGGAGACAAGGAAGATTCAGGGATAGATAGAGGAAGAGTCAAAATGTAGGACTGAGAGAAAAAGTACTCCAGACCCTCTCTCCAGTAAGCCAAGGCCACGTGAAGATATTTATATTAATAGAAGTGGGTTAATATTTAAAACAGAGCTAGCTAATAAAAAACACTAGTAATGGGCCAACAGCTTTATATCCAATATAGCGTCTCTGCATATTATTTGGGGCTGGTGCAGCAGTGGAATCAGGCTGTTGGGAAAAAAATGCTCATAACATCTTTCATAAATTGTTGTAGATCAATGAGTGAATAGTGAAAGGGGTGATGGTAAAAATCAAATTGAATTAGTAAAGGATAGATTGGGGAATGCTCTGTTTCTTTAATAAACACAACCATCACTTCAGTTGGTGGAGGGAGTATAACGTGACCAACATGGGAGGCAATCTGGAGTACTCAGGGGTCAGTTGTTAGACATTTGGACAGATGGCAGAATCACTTAGTGGAATCAAGCTTCTTCCAGAACAGGAGGACACATATATTGAAAGCCCCGAGGTCACCTCAGAGTGGAATAAAACCAGTTCATGAAATTCGTAACTGGTCAAAGTACAGAAAATAGATACCAGTGCAGGGCTCAGCCATTTATAGAACATCTATATCACTCTAAGGCTCAAGGACCATCTCAGGAGGCTCTTGTCAAACAATTATAAGATAGAGCCAAACAGGGGCAGAGGTTGAGGAGAACCAGAGTAAACTGTCTCCTGGGCGTGGCAAAGCCACTTCCCTCCTAACTCAGAGCTACTGTGGCTAACTGCATGAGACCTGCAGTCAACATTCTATCATGGAATGGGAAGGATTGTTGAGATTCCACTCCTAATTGAAGAACTAAAAACACTGGGTGGCTTCTCTGGGAGTGAAAGTCAATTTTTTTGAAGGTATAAGGGAAGTACAAACTGGTGTCAATGGGGAAAAAAAGAAGAAAAAAGGATACACAGAGTTTGGGGGCTGGGGGTGTATCTGGGAAAAGTTGGGGTGAATATGATAAAAATACATTGCCAGAGGAACTAGGATACAAGGTGTATTCTAAGAGATACATATATGGTCCCTCACAAAAGGGGGAAGGGACAAGTCCCCCAGAGCACATGGAAAGTGTGGGGGGGCAGTGAATGGAGAAAGAACTAGGAGAAAGAGAAAGGGAGGAGAGGAAAGCATGTGTGACTAGATAGGTTGAGTCAGGGTGGGGGGGCATAAAAGAGGGAGCCATTATTGGTTTGAAGAGAGAACTGAACCTAAAGAAAGTTCTAAAGACCTACAAGACTGACTCCAACTAACAATTTGAGCAACCGTGGAAAGGCTATCATAAATGCCCTTCCCTGATAGTGAGATCATCAACTAAATTATCCATCATTATGGAGCCCTCATCTAGTACCTGTTGTAAACAGAAGCAAACACCCATAACTAAACACTGAGTTGAACTAGAATCCAGATACAGGAAGAGAGGACAAGACCAAGTTTCAGAAACACACAAAGACAGCTGACCTGAACAAGAAGGAGCTAATGGGCCCCCAGACTGATAGCTGGGAATCCAGTATGGGACAGACTCAGAACCCCTGAACATGGGTTTCAGCTAGAAGGCCTGAGCAGTCTGGGGGGGGGACCTCAGACAGTAGAACCAGGATGTATTCCTGGTGCACAAAAGGACCTTGCGGACACATCCCCCATGGAGGGATACCCCTTTAACCTAGAGACAGGAGAGAAGTCCTAGTCCTTACTTCAAATGACTTGACAGATTTGCATGACCTCACCTGGATAGCATAGACCTACATGTAGAATAGGGGTGGGGGGATGGGAGGGTAGGGTGTTCAGGGTGCATCTGAGGGGGGAAAGAGGGAGAGGAAACTGGGATGGACATGTAAAATTTTTAAATTATATATTAATAAAAATATAAAGGAAATACATTGCATGAATACATCCTCAAAGCATTAATACAAATATTTAAAGAATAATTTCTGGTTGAAAAATGCTTTTGAAGAATGCAAATAATAAAGTGTTTCAGCAAAGCCTCACATTAGCTGGGCTGTCTGTTAAATTCCATGTCAGAGAAGCACGTCACGTGTCTGTCCCTGATTCTTACTGCCCTTCCCTTTGTGTTCTTCATGTCCACACGTCCATTGTGCTAGATCACCAAAGGGGTTTGAGTGAGTTATATGTACTCAGCCATTATACTTATAAACGAAACGTAGGTTGGTATAGTGATTCTTAGAAAATATAGTATATATTTTATTCAAAGGGAGTATGCCTGTATTAGACCATCAGAAGTCAAAGGCGTAATTTGAAATGATGAACGCATCCATTTTAAGTTACACATTACTTTGCATAGTTAATATCACTGTAATTAGTCATAGTTCCTATAATTTATTGAAAAAGATGCTCAACCCCTCTAGTGTATTACAGTGATGAATGTTGGGAGAGCAACTTTGGAAGCTGGAATCAAGAAAATGAGTAACAGTTGGAGAATTAGCATGCAAATCAATAATATCCTTTCTTCTTCATGTTGGGACTGGGGTTTTCACCACGCTTTGCAAAATCAGAGAGCTCCCTCAAGTCAGAGCTGTCACCACATTCCACAGAACCAAGCAGGCCTCTTCGACTGGAGGAAATGTTTAAAATCCTCTCAAACATTTGAGTAAATCTCTAGTAAATATTTAAACTCTGTATAACTAGTCACAAATAAATTAAGCTGGTTTTATGCAGTCTCTCTAATTAGAAGGGCACAGCATTTGTTGAAACATGATTAGTATTATTCATTAAGCAAAAAAATTCTCATTTGTATCTTATTATCACCATTCTGCATAAACCAACACAATTTGTCATGAACTCCCTCATTTGCTGTATCCTCAAAAAACAGATTATGCTTATTTTTCATTTGGACAGTGGAAAATCAAGCCAGGTGTTTGGCAGCACCAGACTGTTCAGGTGTAACTGTGCCAGTGATGGCACATTACGAGCGGCGTGGATGAAGAATGAGGCATGGAGAATCTGGGGACCGAGGTGCCTGGAGGCCCATCCTTTCCCAGTGCCCCTGCTGATGAGACAGGTGTTACACTGGGCCACGAGGAAGGGGGGGGCGGCGAAAAAGAAACTTTTTTTTTGTGAAGTCAGATCTTTCAGTCTTCTTTCCATCAGGACCTGCAATGGCTTGCTGGGATTCCTTCTACATGCCTGCTGTGCAAACAAACCTCTGGAGCAGGACCTTAGCCTGAAATATTTGCAAAGCATAAACATTTCAGCTCTGTGATATATCCAGGAGTGTCTGTCTGTCTCGACAAGTAAACACTGTGCATATTTGGCTTTTCAGAATTATAGACATTGACGGACAAAAAAACAAAGACTATGCTATATGATCTTGGAGAACGCAGACTGTACACCACCTTCCTTTCCTCCTCTGTGCCCTTCTTTGTCCTGAACATCATTGGTATTAGCTCAAGTGGAAGATTGGGTTAGGGTTTGTGCTGCGGCTGCTTTACTTAGAATCTTGATAGAGACAGGTTCCAGTGTGGTAGGACTTATAAAACAATGAAACAGGATTAGGTAATTGATACTATTTTTCTGAGGAAGCAATACTCTATATAAAGTACTTTGAACTTTATTAATTTTGTTAATACAACTTTGTTATTACAACTCTAGGCAGGTCTGTGTGCTTACTTTGGCTTCTAAGCTTATATCTCCTTTTGTCCATTTTCTTTTGTTACATCATTTTGTTTCCTGTTTCTGTAGTCTATCTATTATTGGCCTTCCTAACTATTCTCATATAGCTGATTTTCTAAGAGACCAAGCATGAGGAAAGGTGTGAGAATAATATAATAAAATACTAAAATTAACTGGCATGTTTTTCTATAAACAGACACAGCACAGGATCGGGTATGATGGTGGTCTTCCTATATCTACCAGGTATTCAAAACCAGACAAGAATACTGGCTCTAGCTACAAACACCTGCTTACAGCAGGTTGAAGGCAGATTACAGATCAGCTGAAGAAGCACCCTCTGGACAGAATTGCCCAGACATGAAATAGACTGTTTAATGAGGTGGTGAGCTCCCCATCACCAGAAGCAGTCAAGCAGAGTTTGTGGTGAAGGTTTGAATGTGAGAAGTTCCAAATTCCCTTCCAACACTAATATTTATTTGATGTTTTTTTTTATAGAAGAGCAGTGCCTACAGCTCTTCATCAAGCAAACAGAGATTATATGCATGATGACAGAATTCAGAATGTTCAGGAATCTCAAGTCCTCAGTAGTCTCTCCATCTCATTTCCTTTTGCTACAGTACTCAGGAAATGTCTATTAGTGTGTGATATCGGGGAAACCAGCTCTGCCCAGAGCTAGCATTATCCATGGTATGACTTTGGTTTTAGGGTACCCTTGTTGGGGTTTTGGATGTAACTCTGATCAATAGCCTTAAGGAGTCCTGTTTAATGCTGTGTGGCTGATGCACACTGACAACGAAGAAAATGCCTTATCCAGAAGTTACCCTCCTTTGATTTCATTTCCTGTACCTTCTCCAGAAATGATGAATCGTCAAAACACTGGCTTCAGCCATGATGTCTTAGATGAAAACAGTTTGTGTATCTGGAAAATTTTGTAAAGTTGGAAAACATGAGCAGCCCCTGACATAGGGACTTTTAGTGTGAGGTGGAATCAATTGCAAGCTAAAGGGACCAGCACACTATCGAGTCAGAGAGGAAATAACTTTGAACCTTAGAAGATGTCTCTTAAATTGTGGCTAGAGGCCCTCAACTTGTTGAAATATAGTTTCCTGGACCCAGTATCACATGTTTTGCATGAACACTTCTATTGTGAACAAGCAACAATCAATAATGCAGCTTTAATTTATAACTTCATAACTTCTGAATGTCTGAAGGCCAATTGCTCTTGACTGTGTCCATTCTTGGAGTTTCACAAAGCTCAAATGAGTGTGTCAAGGATATATTCCTGTATGAAGACTTGAGAGGGGAAAGGTGGTCCATGCTCTTTCAGGTTGTTGGCAAAATTCAACTCCTTGCTACCTGCCAGTTGGAGACTGTCCTCTGCACCTGGAGGCCACTCACCTTCATCCCATTTGGCTGTCTCCATCTTCCTGTTTAGCTATGAGGGTGAGGCACGTGGAATCCTTCTTACCCTGAGAAACTCACTGAATTCGTCTGCTGTCAGTATATCAGAGAAATCCCTGTGTTTTGGAAGGGCTTATACAATTGCTTAGATCCAAACTGATCAAGTAAGATACTGTAGGAAATGTTGAGTTGAGAGTTCAGGTACATCTGTAATGTCTTTCACAGTAGTATGTAGGTTAGTGCTGGATTGAAACAGTAACACCAATAAAGGACAGGATTCTTGGTGGTCCATTGTTAGAGTTCTGCCTCCTGCACATAATAACTCAGAGTTGCTTCAGCGCAATCTGTCATTGTAACAAAACTTCAACTGATTCTGACGGATAGTGGATTCATAAAACTATTAGCCAAATAGGTCATTAGAGAAAGGCAGGGAATGTTAAGGGTTAGAGCAAAGATGCAGAAAGATTCTGATTGGAAAGTCCCAGGTGAGGGGTCTCTGAAGACAGATAGAAGATGCCAGTGCCTGCAAGGGTGTTCATGAAGAAGCTAAATCTCATAGAGCTATATTGTTTGCTAAATTGATAAACTCAAATAAAAGACATTTTGAAAAGGAACCATGTTTAAAAAGAAAGTTGCATGTTACTAATTATTGGCCAGTTTTGATGTTTGAATTTAATTATAGTTGAAATGACAGGAATCAGACAGAGTCACTAAAAAGCATTATTTAGCATAAAAAAGCAATACAATTTTATTCTCTTGACCCTGTTTGCTTACTGGAGTTCTATGCAAATGAGGATCATAGACTCATTCTCTTTTCGACCAAGATCTGGATTACTATTCAATAATGGCAAACATTCCATTGTTTTTAGTCATGAGGATTGTTGTAATTTAGAAGCTGAATGGACAATTGAAGGGTGAGGTCTACTTGAAGTAAATTACTGGGGCATACTTTTGAAGGCTGTGTCTTGATTCTGTACTGTTCCTTCTTGTTCCTTCTGCATCCTGGTTTCATGTAATAAGTAGCTTTGTTCTATTCCATACTTGGTGGTCGTGATGTTAGATCCTGTCTCAGGCCTCAATTGAAGAGGCTATCGGACCACAGACTGAAACCTTAGAAACACTGACTCACAATGAACATCTCCTTTTGCAACTTTTTTTTTAACTCAAGATTTTGTCACAGTAACAGTTTTACACATGGGTAAAGAAGGAAGTGGACACAGTTCCTGAACAGACAGGGTAAGTAAAAGAGGAGAGAAGGAGAGAGAGAGATATGCTCTGAGTCTTTTGTTTTTCTTTTTTCTTTTTCTTTTTTTGGAAGCATCTTTCTGCATATTCCAATTTTTAAGGCGCTTTCCTTTCACCCTACTCCAAGGAACAAATGAACTTCTAGTCCTTAAGGGGGAGTAGGCTATGTGGTGATGGTAGTCACCACAATGTTGTTGGAAGTAAAAGCTGAGAGGTAATTGTGCAGCTTAGAGCAGAAGGGAGGCTCCCTGGGAACCAGGTTCCACAGCTCTGAACAGCAGGAAGAGCTGCAGATGCAGGAGGGTATTGTCTGACAAGCAGATGGAGGACAGAACAGGTGTAGAGGAGACTGTCGTTCACTTAATGGTTTTAGACAGTGTTGCTTTAACACTGTAAAGATGTCACTGGGAAACAGCAGCAGAGCTGGAGCCAGCATGTATTGAGATGGGGGAAAAGAAAAAGACAGATCCAGCTCTGCATTCTGAAAAACTCAAAATTATCCTTGGAAAGATGAGTGTGAACTTCCTCAGTGGAGCTGATTTCTTCCACATAGAAAAGTGGAGGTTCACATCAATTTAGTGACTACTCCAAAAATGTATGTTTAACACATTAAATAGATTATTTAAAATAAAAAAAAAGATTATGTAGGCTCTTCCTTCTGATGTGGAGAACTTCTGAATTTTTAAATCACTGAGCCAAGCACTTTAATCTTTAGTTATGCTTTGCATAGAGTCATGGCTGTAGAGCCCCAGGACTTTGAGTTCTTAAAGCTCAGATAATTCCATAACCTCTTTAATAGATATTTTACTGATTGACATACCAAGAACAATTTTATCACATTAATGTGATTCTAAAGATATAAAAAGGAGTCAAACACATTTTTGTCTTTAAGGATCTCCAGTCTGTTCAAGGAAACAAACATAAGGGTTGGGTCTTATAGAGAGCTAAACACCATAGTTACCAATAGCAAGGAAACTAAGAGGTTTACCAGTGCCAACTTAGCAGGGAGACAGATAAGGATCCACCTCTATCTGGAGTGTTTTATGTTGGGCCAGTGAGCCCTAAGCTTCAACCTCTGTGGTACTCTTGGAGTTCAGTAGATAGCACAGTTGGCTTTATGTTGCATCTATAAAGCAAGGAACTGGTGTGAGTCAGTGCTGCATTTTAGCTGGGAAGGTATCATGATGGCCAAAGATTAAATGGATCTTGTGAATCATTGTAATTCAAGGTGATGTCAGCAGGGCCCACCATTCAATACTTACCATGTAACTTAGTAAGAATGACTTTTTTACAAAAAGATCCAATTAGATCAAGAAGAATCAACTATTATAATATTAAATTTTTATATGCTAAAAAATCATGAACCATGCCAAGAATCAAGGAAAACAACACCCCAAATCAAGAACAATAATCAACAGATACAACCAACATGAATCAATTGTGGCAATTATCTGACAAGAATGCCAAAGGAAAACAAAAAATGTGTTGATATACAATCATAAATCATCTTGATACAAATGGAACCTTAACAGCATCATAACTATGGAAGTTATAAAAAAGAATCGAATTGGGAATTTAGGGCTGATAATATAAAAAACAAAACAAAATGTTCATTGAAAGGTCTTAGTGTTAGAATAGAGGGGGTAAAGGACCAGAGAACAGAACATGAATAACATTGAGAAGGTAGAATGGGAAAGGAGGGAGGGAGAGAGGAAGAGGAGGAAGGGAGTGAGAGAGTCAGAGACAGAGAAGGACTGAAAAACATTTTAAGAAATAATATTTGAAAATTCCCTAAATTTGCTAAAAGGCATAAACCTATGTATTTCAGAAACTGAGCAAATCCTAATGAGACAAATCCAAAGACACTCACCAAACAAGGTACTTTTTAACATTTTTTCCCTTTTTTAATTTAAAATTGAAACAAGTTTGTTTTACATATCAATCCCAGTTCTCTCACCTTCCTATCCTCCACTATCACCTCCACCAAATCCCAGCCCATCCCCTTTCTGCTCCCCTAGGAAGGGTGAAGCCTTCCATGGGGAATCTTCAAAGTCTGTCATATCTTTTGGAGCAGGACTCAGTCCCTCTCCCATGTGTTTAGGCTGAGAAAGTATCCCTCTATGTGGAATGGGCTCCCAAAGTCCATTCCCAAACTAGGGATAAATACTGATCCATTACTAGAGGCCCCATAGACTGCCCAGTCCTTCTAACTAACATCCAAATGCAGGGGGGCTGGGTCAGTCCTATGTTGATTTCCCAGCTATCAGAGAGGGAGAGGGAGTAAGGAGAAAGAGAAGGGGGGAAGAATAGGGGAGAGGAGGGCATGAGGAAATGGGAAGATTGAGACAAGGAAAGATTAGAGAAGAACAAGAAAAGAGATACCATTATAGAGGGAGCCATTATAGATTTAAGGAGAAATCTGGCACTAGGGAAATGCCCAGATATCTACAAGGATGACCCCAACTAACAATCTAAGCAATAGTGGAGAGGCTACCTTAAACACCCTTCCATGATAATGAGATTGACGAGTAATTTACATGTCATCCTAGAACCCATAGAATCAGCTGATCTAACATTTTTGAAGGTGGAATAAAAGAGAATGTCATGAAAGAAGTTGCAGCAGGAGCAGATAATGGTTCAGAGGAAACCAGAAAATTTACCACTGGGAATAAGAAGGAGAGAGGGAGGGGCAAAACTAGTTCAAGTCCAGAAAGACAGTGGTCAACCTGAAAGCTGACATCAAGCAAAAATATTCATGGATAGCAAAAACGATATGAGTATATTCCCAGACAAAGAATGACTGTGAGGGCTTGTTACTAGCTAGCCTTTTCTTAAAGACTCAGTAATGGATGGAGATTTGAGAAACTCAAGAAAGAAAAGGAAACCACCATAATGCTATAGATTAGAGTGAATATAATAGACTATTCTTATTAATTATTAAATTAAATTTGATAATTAGAGCAAAAATCATTACACATCTGATACAATGCTAAATATCTGTAAATGAAATACTTATGCAAACTAAATTTCAAAGTAGAGAACATAAAGACACTAAGCTGAAATTGGGTATTATGCCCAATTTGGAGTAATAGAATGTTCAGGCTAATAAACTTAAAAGACAAGGAAACATACTGTTTTTTTCTGAAACTGGAACTCTCTCCACCACTATAAGCCTTCTAAGTGCTCTGTATATTGGTAGGTATAATTTCACTATGTTGTTAAAAACATAAAAGTGTAGCTATATGTTTCACTGGAACTAAAGGAAGATACAGACAGATCTAGAATTTGGCAAAGAGCAGTTTACTAACAGTTTATAGAAGTGTGGTCCTGGCCAGGAGGAAGACTAAGTGAATACTATAATTTGTGTTAAAAGGATAGAAGTGGGGTATGTCAGTTAGAACCAAAGTTCAAGCCAGATAAATTACACCTGGTTTATCTTCAACTAGTATCAAGGAATGGGGTACAAATGTTATAGAGTTCACATGCCTAATGATTTTGTCTATTTTGTCTGTAGTTTGCTAGGGAAACATGAAGGGAAATACAAAATAGGGTTACTCTGTGGCAATCTTAGCAGTTACAATCCTTTTGTAGTCACAATGTGTCATTTGGGTGTTTATTGGATTGCATTGTCCCAGCATCTGCTTTGACCATTCAGGTTGGAAATGGGAGTAGATGGTTTACAATGCAGAATACTCCAAATTGTGTGACAAGCTGACTTTTAGTATGAGCCATCTAAAAACGGGCTATGTCTTCACAGGAATACTTTACTTTTGATTTACAAGAATTGCCCTGAACAACTAAAATTTACTTGTATCAGTGGATTCAGCAACGTAAGTGGTAAAATCAAGAAAAAAAAAAACATGTGCTTCAATAGACTTGGTATTTTTCCCAATTGTAATTCACAAATAAACACATCTGAAGTGCTCCATCATGCTGCATGACTACATGGATGTACAGAGAGGCAATTAAGCACTAAGGCAGCTCAGGTGACCACTATGAGTTTCGTATTTGAGCACAGTACAAAATATGAGCAAAATGTTAGACTGGGCTTAGTTCTACAGTGTCTGAGACTGAACTGGAGGCGCATCACAGGTATTGAGAAAGGCATTTCCTTTTCTGACTGGAAGGCTCTCTGTTTCAAATGTTGAGCTTGCTCTCCATGCACCCATCCCCTTCAGAGTCAGAGGAGAGTGAAGAAGCCAACCCTCCTGGGACAGGACACTAATTTTCCTATGCCAATGCCACCCCAACCCCATCAGCAACCTTGCGAGCATAACCATGAGTGGGGTAAAGTAGAGAAATAACTCTTACGAGGTCATCCATAGAGCCCTGTGACCCGCGGAAGGGAGGGATGATAGCACAGCATCTGTTGGCTGCTCACCAGCAGGGCACCTCTTTCTGGTGTATTCAGATGTATCATTTGTTCACAATGACTTACTGTTTCTCTGAAGTAGAAAGAAGTGATAGCTTTTCTTTCCAGTCAGGGAGTTGGTCTCCTCTGTTAGCAGACGAGGTTTCATTCATTCCTTGGTTTATTCATGCAAACTACAGAAACCTCACCAGAAGGCGAGTGCTCTAGACATCCTCTTCCTCCTTTTCTTTATTGGTTACCATTCTAGACCTGTAGTAGTGGCTGATCAGGAGGGAAGGACTTGTCGCTGTGTATACATGGCAGAAGGTTGGTCAGAGAACACTACCCCCCACACTCACTGGTGTGGTCTTTTGGCATCTTCATCACTAATGACTTGTAATGCTGCTAGTGTCGGCGTGGTTGGGCTCATTTCTCAGGCTCCCACAGGAATACTGGGAAGATCAGTTCCTTTCTTTTTCTCCTTGTGTACACTTATCTTTCCAAACAGATGAAATTCCTCTACTTCTAGTACTGGCACAGCAGTTACCACAAAGAAGGCTTCCAATAATTAGTGAATAGATGAATGATACATGCAAAGGGCCCAGAGCCATTGTCATCATCTTGCCTTTCCCCCATTCTTCACCCTCCTCTTCCCTTTCTTTTTTGAGAATGAGGAATTATGGTTTTATCACTTAGCTCGTTGGTTTTAATACTTTCTGGTACAGCCCCTGAGTACCAGTGCTAACCAGAAACACTGATGGTATTTCCTGAAACACACAGTTGCCTATAGCTAGGATGCCAGATTCAGCTTCTTGGATTTGGATCTATGAAAGATGAATGGTAAAGAAGAGATAGACTTTTAAATGATTTTCCCTTCTAATTTCACATTACTGGTTGAATGTGTGAGGGTGCATATTCACTGCTCTAGCCTCCCAGGTTGCAATACTGAACACACATATAATCGGCTAAGGAGAAAGGTGCCCCACCCTCTTGCAGAAACCCAAGGTACTTGGAACAAAGAACTCCAACTTTGCTCACCATCTGTTGGGGAGGAAAAAACCTCTACATGCCATTCTTAAATCTAGGGTGCATTTCCAGAGACCAGAAGATCTTGGCTTTCTAGCCTGGGTGTGAGTTTTACCCTCAAATGCTCCTGATGAGTTTTGTGGGAGTTCTTTGACTTACCACATTTGGGAGTAGATTGAAATTTAATCTCTGAGTAGGAGGCTAGTGAAAAAGAGTCAATGTTCTGTAAACTACTGAATAAAAGACAGAGACAAAAAGACAGATAATAAGTATATGTTTTATTTAATAATCATCTCAGCAGTTTCAGTCAGCTTTCTGTAATTTTTGTGATGGATGCAAGTGATAATTCTCGGCATAGCCTCAGTGTTGAGAAAGCAGGCTGGGGAAATAATTTTTTAGTCAAATATGAAACCGTACATGATTCTAATACCTTGGAGGAGATTTCTTTCTACTTTCCATTGTTCTGTAAATGAAAAGTAAATTATGCTTTGTTAAAAACTTTCCATTGAATAGTTTTATAGCAAATGTTTCATTCACTTCAATAAATAAATGTACAATATTTTTTGAAGATTGAGACTCAAGCTTTGCAAAATTTAACAACTCTACCAAATTAGTCTCTCTGGTTCTTAGTCTACAATAGAAAATTATGCTTTTTAACTTTTAGTTAAGTAGCATTTAAATAAAATGTCTAATTCACTGCTAAACCTTTAGGGAACATGAGACTTGTGATACACAGAGGTAGTTAATATTTCAAAGCTGAAGGACTTTAACTATGGCACCTTATCTAAAGAGTGGCACAGTCTCTCTCTCTCTCTCTCTCTCTCTCTCTCTCTCTCTCTCTCCTCTCTCTTTCTCTCTCTTTCTCCATTTCTGTGTGCATGCACATTTGGTTGGGTCTATGTAGGGTGATGTATGTGGAGACCAGAGATTGAAGTCATTTGCCTTTGTGTGTAGACTTTGTTATGGAAGCAATGGATGGTAGTTATGGAGATTCTAAAACCTGACTCTTAGAAGGGAAGGTCACAGGAAGGGAGGGATCAGCACCAGTGAGAAATGAAAGTGAGCAACCAAGCCCTGAGTGTTATAATCAGGTTTTGAATTTGTGGGAGAATGTCTAGGCTCAAAATGTTCTATATGTGATATGGAGTGAGATTATATGACCTCTCAGGATCTCTTCTATAAAATAGACTTAATAAGACTGCCAGATTATGGTGAATAGTCAAGCCAGCATTGTCAATAAAGAGCTGAATCCAGGAAATGGTCACTGGCGTGTGTGTGTGTGTGTGTGTGTGTGTGTGTGTGTGTGTGTGTGTGTGTGTGTGGTCAGAATGGATCCTGAAAGTAACAGATGGAAGGTAGAAGTCAAGGGCAGACTGGAAGGAGGTTCAGACCCTAGCTGTGGGGATACTATAGTACCTGGGGACAGGGGTAGATTTTAGTTTTTTGCTCACTTTCTCCTGGATAGAATGGTCAACCTTTCCTTTGTATAGGCAATGGGTCCATATATTACTCATCTTTGTAAAGTATATCCTGCAACAATATATAAGTAATTATGGAATAAAGCAAAATATAATGAAAATATGGTATATTAAGTAGCTCACCTATTTTCTAAGAAAGGCAGAAAACCCTGGAATTATTTTCATCTTTAAAACAATCTAAGCTTAGGCACTCAACTCCTCTGTGGCATCTGTTTTGATTCTGTGTATTCGGAGACCCACAGACTGAGATGTGACCCCTCACGCTGGTTAGAGACCTCCAATTCCCTAGAACTACATAGAAAAGAGCTGGCAATGCTGGCACATGATTATAATTACTCTAGCAACGGTGAAGCCAAGTCAAGAGGATCCCTGGAGCTTACTAGCCATCCAGCTCAGTCTTCTTAGTGAGCCTCAGGCTCGTGAGAGACCCAGCCTTGAAGAAAAGAAGGAAGAGGAAGACTGTGTTGGAGAAAGATGCTTGTGGCTATCTTCTGACCCCTATAAGCACCCACAAACACATGTTCTTGTACATACATACATCTGCATACACGTATGTAGATACGGGCACACTCATATAACCCTTCCCTTACGGAAATTATCCCTTAGCCTTAGCAGTAAGCATTATACAAGACACAATATGGGCTCCTCTTGTTGTGACTACCTAGTCTTGGTGCTTTATAGTGTTTTGGACAGTGAGGCATTCCAGAGGAAGAATGGCTGGTCCACTTCTATTCCACATTTTCTCCTGGAAATGTGATTATTTCTATTTCTCCATAATTGATAAGAGTACGTTATAAAGAATTATCCTTGTTATGTGATAGCTTCAGCATCTTTTACCTGGCCCTTCATATGTGTGCCACACTGATTTATAGACCTGGGTTTATCACAGAGATAACAGGAGGGTTTAGAAGAGCAGTACAGAGCCCAGTTTGCAAGGAGTTGGGGAAATCTCCCTTAGCCTCTGACAGAATACATTTGCATCCCAAGTGTTTCTTTGAGTTGTTCAAAAATATCCCCCCCCCACCCTTGGTTAAAGACAAATAAAAAGAAATCATCAGAGGTTTCTGAATGGAAGTGTGAATCTTTTGCAAATTTCTAATCAGAAAGAGAAGCATTTATCCCCAGGGGCACTCAACTTGACTCTGACGTTTCTAAAATCACACAAAGTTCAACAAAGCTGAGTTGTTCCTAAACACAATTTGAAAGTGTACAAATGTAGCCTGATGTAGGCATTGCAAAGCAGGGTTTTGCTAATTATAAATGAGTTCTTGTCTAGGTGAGATGTTTCAAAGTACACACAACAAACATGACTTTTCTACAAGTACATGAGGTCCATGGTCTAGGAACCCAATGGATCAGACTTTAGTGTCATCAGTTTCTGTTTGTTCCCTTGAAATGATAAAGATCTGGGACTTCAGAGTAGGTCTCCCAGTAGAAAACCATCTGAACTATTTTACTGTTATTTGTAGGCAAGCAAAGTACTGTTGTTTTGTCAATGTTATCAGTATGTGTAAGTACACTTTGTAAAAGGGAAATTTGTTGGATTGGCTTAACGGGTGGAAGCTGAGTAATCCCATAATGCTTGTAATCCCATAATGCTTGGAGAGGCTGGGAAAAAAGTCTGTGCCCTAACTCATCATTCTGTATCAGGTGCTAAGTCTACATGGTTCTTGGGGAGCCAAGGAATGGGTTCTGATAATAGTGAAATATACTGGAGGTATCAGAGGGTTTGATACACTCGTCAGCAGAAAACGAGCAGGGAGGCAAACAGCACTGCTTTTTCTGTGGACCTCTTTACATCCAAGCCACTTCTGTATGGTCCAGCCCAGCCTTGTGCAGGGTTTTTCAAATCCTTGAAAATGCCTTCACAGAACCCTCCCTCACCCCAGAAACATGTCTGTTATTTGAATCCAGATCCAACTAAGTTGACAATCAGGGCTGACCTTATCATAGATAGACCTAAGAATTTAGAGTTTCTCAGTTTTGTTTTATAATCATTATTTCAATACATGCTAGATACTCCATGTAATTAGACATCAGACACGCATTGGCTTTAGAAATCAGAATTAGAACACTTGTAAGAGCTTTGGGGGCCAAGTGCACATCATGGCAGAAGGTGGTGTTTATTGGGTAGTCAGTATCTTCCAAGGTAGCCTGTTGGTTCTTGTGCATCATGCTGGAGAAGCTTGGCTCCTACAGCAGCTATTCTCAGTCCTGTTTCTGATCATAAAGACTACCTTGTTTGCCCATTAAAGCCCATTAAAGACTCAGCATGTGACAGGCCTAATTCAATAATTACTCACAATTTAGTTAACAGCTACTATGAAGAAATCAAAGGATGACTGTTTCTATATGAAAAAAAATATGGTTTTCTAGAGACATTCCAAGGTTGAGAGGATTAACCCTCTAACACTTACTGGTGAAGATACAAATGGTACAAAGATTACCAGCGTCAATCCCAAGAATGCAAAAAGCACCAAGGCTGCATATGAAAGTGGCCTCCATGAGCTCACCTAGCTTTCCATGGGCAGCCGCCGCGGCACATTCCCTTTTCTCTCACAGGTTCAATACAGGCTTCCCAGCCTCCCCAGTCCTGTCTTGAATCGATGCCTCATCTCTCTTCATGAGGCTTCAGGTACATTCATTAGTCATTCAACAGGTGAGTCTAATGCTGGTCTTTTGCCTAGGAAAGTGGGATTTCCCAGTGCATATCTTCCTCTCTGGTCCTCTGGTGATACATTTGCAAACCTACAGAGACTCTGGAAACTCAGGCATTTCCTGCAGCATACTCACAGCGAACAATTCCATTGCCTTGTGAGTCCGCAAAGACCTCTGGGAGCTTGTCCACCTTCTTGGGCATCACATCAAGATGAAAGGAAGAAGAATCTAGCAGGCAGAGAATGCCAACCTTCTGAGTGCTTCACCCAACCATAGTTGGGACTGTCACCCAAAACTGTAAATTAAGTTGATAAAAATAAGTAAAACAAATGAGGAGCTATATACCCTAGCATTTGTACAGCCATTTCTATACACACATCATTCCCTAAATTCTATGATTGATAGATCTGACTTTACATTATTTTTCTGTGTGATTTACACGTTTTCTGTCATGACTTTAAGTATTGTGTATATATATATCTGTGTATGTGCAAGAGCGAAACAAAGGTAAACGGGGAGTGACCTTTCTAAGCTAGCCAGTAAAGTCCCTGAGAGTGAAAATGCTGTTTTGGGGAACCATTCATTCAGCCTAACAGATGGATCTTGGCTCCAGTCAGAGAATAAATGTGGCCTTATTTAATTCCCAGAAGAAAATTTTTCCCCGAGTCCTTGCTTAATTTCCAGCATTAAAACTCTAGTTTATCTCTTTCAGAAGCTTTGTGTTTCTTCCTCCTATTTCATTTCACGCTCAGGGTATATGTGCATAATGAGCCGACTTCATCTCAACTCTTTTTATTTCCTTGTGTGAGAGTCGTTTTAATAGCATTTGTTTCAAGCGAAGGTCTGTTTTTCAGAGTAAACACACCAAAGTTGGCTAAAGAAAACTATTTGAATAATATTCATAAAGTAATAAAACCTCGAGAAGGCAAATATAAAACACACTATCCATAGCTAGTAATATTATTCACACAGTTTACTAAATGCTGTTAGAGTGGGATATAGCTAATCATAGAAGAATCATAGTCCGTTCTATAAACATATTTCTTCCAAGGATATCAAAGAACTTTTGTATATGTGTACATAATAACATTTCTTCTACTTTTTAAAATGTACATCAATCATATGTGCAAGTAAATTTAACAAATGACTTTATTTTTATTTATGTGTATGTGCAGATGCCCGTGAAGGCCAGAAGAGGACATGTGACCCCTGGAGCTGGACCTACAGGTGGCTGAGTGAGTGCTGGGAACTGAACTGGGAGCAATAACAGCTGAGCCCTCTCCCTAGCCCCAGGGAAAGTAGCTCTGCATTCTAGGATTCCAGTCTCTTTTCTTTACCTATTTGGAATACAGATGTTTAATTCATGTTACTGACTGCTTCATGAGTCATATTTATTTTTTCATTTTTTTACTTCTTATCCCTACAATATAAGCTGGGTATGTATAAAGGCATAGCTCCTTTGCTCCTCCTCCTCCTTCTTCTCCTCCTCCTTTCTCGTTCTCCTCTTCTTCTTTTTTTCCTAGCTGGCTGCTGAGGACCTTTAAAAAGTAAGAGTTGTTTGTTTTTATTTTAAAAAGTTTTAATTTTTATTTTACCTATCAACATTCCTACCCCCACCCCACCCTATCCACTTCTCATAGGGGATAAGGCCTTCCTTGGGGAGTCAACACAATCCAATTTGGCATATCAAGTTGAGGCAGGACCAAGCCCCTCCCCTCTGTATCAAGACTGAAGGGAATGGGCTTCAAAAATCCAGTTCATGCCCCTATGATAGATTCTGGTGCCACTGCCAGCCCCCCCCAACAGATCAAGTCATATAACTGTCACCCACATTCAGAGGGTCTAGTTCATTTCCATGCAGGTCCCAGCTGTCAGTCCATAGTCCTTGAGCTCCCACTCAAGGTACAGTCAGCAGACTCTGGTTTTCCCCATCACAGTATTGGCCTCCTTTGCTCATATGATTCCTACTCTCTTTCTTCAACAGAACTCCAGGAACTCAGCCCAATGCTTGGCTGTGGGTCACTGCATCTGCTTCCATCAGTTAGTGGATGCAGGTTCTATGATGACAATTATGGTAGTCACTAATCTGATTAAAGGGGAAGGCCCAGTCAGACATCCTCTCAGTTATTGCTAGGAGCCTTAGCTAGAGTCATCCTGTAGATTCCTGAGAATTTCTCTAGCACCAGTTTATTATTATTATTATTATTATTATTATTATTATTATTATTATTATTTTAAGGAAGCCATGCTGGAGAAGTTAGTGTATTTGCTTTTCTTGTTGTTTGCTTATTTGTATTTTTATCTCCCATTGGAGCTATTTTGATCATAAAAATATTGTAAAAGATTAGGCTATTGATATCAATAATTATGGACCTATGGTCTGGTTGAGGAGAAGGTAGAACTCCAGAAAAAAAAGTGTTAGTTTATGGATATAGGTCTGTTGAGTTGGGGGATGTGCAAAGAAGAGTTCTGGTTACAGAGCCCAAACACTGCCTCTTGGAAGCTGGTCTCAGACTTGGTCATATTCTAACTGCAGCCTAGGCAATAACAATTCTTATAAATGTGTGGTACTGTGATTTCTACTCACTGGGATGTTTCTGATTGTCATTGTGATCTTCACTCTACCACCAAGAGGTACCTGTTAGTTTCCCTATTTCACAGTTGTAGACTCAGAGATTTAGTAACTCTCTGGTATGTGATCAATAAAAGTTGGAGCAGAACATTTCAAAAGAGGGTTGTTCAGGCTAAAGTCTAGTTCTTTCCACTGGACCCTAGTGTCAGCAAATGTCACCAATCATGGTGCTCTAAGCACTTAGCGTAAACCACCCAGCTTAAGTGTTTAATGCATGTTATTTCATTTGGTTTATAGGGAAAAATATGTTATGAAGCGGAACTTGTTTCACAGATACATAGACTGCAAGAGGAAAATGATTTGCTCAGACTCCTTCATTTAGCTCACAGCAGAGATGAACTTACTAGAAATCTCTTAACTTGCAGCTGTCAAGTGATATGTCCCCTCTCTCAGCAACAGCTTCCCTCTGACACCTGTAATTCCTGTGGTGTTGAAGGCTGGTCATTCTCCTCCAATTTTAGGATAAGGAGAAGGATTATCAAGGTATTTCTTCTGGCTTCTGCTCTGCACTTTTTATTCAGCGCCTTCTGGACCCTTCAGTGATGCTTCTAGTGTCTCCTTGAAGGTATTCATCTAGTCTCATGTCTCTGGAAGCCATGAAGTCACTCCTCATTAAAGCTGCTTTCATGAATTCCTTCCTAGTCACTACACTGATGGCCATGAATTTGAAGTTCTGATCTTTACCAATTCTTCTGAGCTTCAGATACATTTAGGAGTACCAGTGAAGGCCTTAAAAGCATCTCACTCAACATGATCTGAATCAGAAACCCCTAAAGCTTCCCGAACTTAACAAACAGTAAGGTCTCATCTAATTTGCTTTCCCTTGCCATCCATACTTAATCTGTGCTCAACTTTTGATAGCTATGCCATTCCAACTGGACTACTTATGTTGGTATGTGTGTTGTGTGTATGTGGTATATGTGTAATGCATATGTGTGTAGGTATATGATGCCATGCATAAACAAAGGCCAGAGGAGGAAGTCTGATATATTTCTGTATTACTCTCTTCCTTGTTCTCTTGAGACAGGACCTCTCAAAGAACCTAGAATTAGGCTGGTGTCCTGAAAGCCCTCATAATCCCCCTTTCTCTGCTCTGCATAGGACTGGGACTGTGGGCATGCATAACCATGTCCAACTATTTTTACAAGAGTACTGGGGATTAGAACTGGGTTTCTCCTGTTTGCACAGTAAGCAAACTGAACCATTTCTCCAGCTTGAATATATTCAAGGCCTCACTTTTATAGCTTTAGTTGAACCTTCAGTATCTTTTTTCTTCAGGTGCTGTACTAGTATCCTATTTGGTCCTTTGTTACAACTCTTGTCATTCAGCATTGAAACCAAATGACTTGTTTTATTTTGAGACAGAATCTTACTCCTTATGCAGTTTAATTTAGAACCCACTGTGCTGCCCAGGTTGGCCTTGTTTGAACTCATGGAACAATGCTTTTGCCTCAGTTTCCCAAGTTTTTGGATGACAGGCTACTTCATTATATCCAGTGCTTTTTCTATACTTAATAAGTCAGATTACACAGTTATTTTTGCTTAAAACCTTCCAGCAACCTCCTACAATATTTAGAGAAATATCCTAGGATATTTCCCAGGGTATTTTTATAAGAAGTCTAAGAAGCCCTCATACTCTGTGTCTCTTCACTCGTCTAGTTTTGCCTTTCTCTTGCTCACGTGCTCTGGTTGCATGACTTGTTTTTGCTCATGCATGCCAAAGTTGTTCTGTGCTCAGGATATTAGAAACATTTTTCCCATGTGTGTGTGTGTATGCTTGGCTCTTTCTGACTCTTAGCTTTCTGTGGTCCCTTGTGGCTGACTACATTTCTTAAGCAGGCCTCCTCTGTTTTATTTTGTCCATGCAATATAACATTGTTCAAAATGATAATTTTCCTCTTTTAATTATTTGCTCTCCCAAATTTGATAGAAGATCCTAGGGGCCAAGAACTCGTGCCTCAGTGCAGAACAGTCCCTGCTCATACACAACCTCTTACATTCAAAGTCCTGAAGGGGGGCTGTGAGGTGGCAATCAGAGGACAAATGGAATGGACACATCACAAGGAGCTGACTTGGTTTTAGGTTCTGCTTGCTAGCTATGTCACCTAAGGCAAATTTCCTCTCTGTCAAATAGTGCTATTAGTAGCAATTACCTCCGAGTGTTTGGATGATTACACAAACTAATAAAAGTGAAGGATTTAGTCAAGAACCTGGCACATAATTCTTTGCTAGTGCTGGGCACCCTTATACAGTGACTTTAGTCCTGTGAATCTAGGTGATGTGGGAAAGGATGCTTATCTCTTACATCCTGTTTGCCCAGGGGTGGAAAGTGAGAAAGAAGTTTAATGGACATTAGATGTGGATGGGATGAGGTATGGACTGAAATGTGGCTTCTAATTCAGTGTTCTTCCACCCCTGCAGAATTGCTGTATAAAGCCTGCTCATGCTGAGTGTGATGTTACTTTAGGAGTACCATAAAAACATATCATGATGTGAATATCATCCCCAGGGTGACACAAGATGGCCCTAATAAGTGTTTTCTACCTTATTTGGCCAAGAGGGATAAATACTTTTTATGCCATTTGTAATCAGTCAGTTGTTACTATGTCTATCTTTTGTTACTATGTTTTATACCCTTTGTTTCCTTTTAGCTCAGGCTTGACTTGAATTTTTGAAACTGCTGTCTCAAAGTCCTAAATTACAGCCATGCAGAACTACATCCACTATGACTTGTGCCACTATCTTTAAAGGTACCAACATTTTACACTTTGAATCTTGACACCTTCCATGTCACCTAGCTTCCTCAATGCATGTATGTTTCTTACTGAACCAGGCACTCAGTGTTTACTATATGGCTGAACGTCAGACTCTAGACTTCTATTTCACATGAGCAAGATGGGCCCAGCACTCCCAGAGGTGGTCCTGACACAAGGAATTTCAATAGAAGGCCAAACAGCTGCATAATGTTAGCTGTACAGAAGATGGGGCAGCACCATGACATCAGTCCTCCTGGCCTAATGTGGGACACTGTGTTGACCAACACTAGACAATCTGGTTTGGAGAAATGGCAATTTCATGCCAGATGTTTCAGGGCCACACACAGAGCGTGAAGAAATGTTGCACTTTGAGTTCCAAGTGGCACAAGCAAGTCTCTACCGGCTGACTGTTTGAAAGCTTAGCTCTGCCTTGAAGTTCCCCAGCCCATTAGATTTTTTAGGCACTGCTCACATTGTGTGTTCTTGATTTCCGTGTCCTTAAACTTCAATACCCAATGCTCTCTTGCAGAGGGGCAGCATAAAATACCAATGTACATAAGTCCCCCTGCTCTGCTGTGACTGGCAGGGAACACAAAAAGCACAGTAGGTTGTAGACTGTACAGGGTGGTGCTTTCTTGCTCTTGGCACATTTAAAAGAAGTTAATGATGGAGTTGACACTACATTGTTGTGCTGGTTTTGCCTGTCTTCTTTGCAACATACTGTCTATAGACATCCATGGAAGAAAACCTTCCTTTCCCATCTACACTTAGGAAACCTGGCTGTAGGCTTCCATTGCTTGTAATGGGTTATTTGGCACCAATTCAAGAGGCAGACCTATTTCTACAGATTCTCTAGATGTCGTGTATGCATTGTCACCCCTACAGCCCTGCTCCCAGTCCTCCCACTTTTAACATTTGGGAGAACTTTGGCATCCAAAGGAAAGTTACTGCTCTATATTTATCCCAAGATCTTTTTCAGGAGAGGTTAATCACACTACTTAAGGCAAATTCACAATAGTTAAAATAGGCCATTAGGAATTCAGTCAGGTGTGGCTCCTGTAAATTGACTTCCAAAGTTGCAAAGGAAGACAAATGCTTAGTTCTAGCTCAAAATCTGTCTAAAAATCATGGTATATATCACAAGAAATTGCACTCTACTGAAAGCTGTAAGCTTTCAAAAGGAATCAATTTATATTTAAAATTTTGCTAAGCTGTAGATAATTGGGAAAATCCTGTCTTCAAATACAACAGCCCAGTGTTGTTAAGTCTTGTTAGACTGGATGTTTTCTGAGGGCAAAGACACATTTGCACAGACTTGATGACTTCCTTTTACTATCTTGCATACTATTTTACACACAGCTAATATCTAATAAATAGGTTTTGAGTGAATTTGGCTGTTTTCATTTAATTATTTATACTAAAACACTTACAAAGAAACATTACAAAGAAGCCAGTCCTTTTAAATAATAGTGGGGAATAATGATAAACTGAAGTTTAAGAGGTTATCCTTGGCATGCTGTGTGTTTTAGACAGTAACCCTTCCTTAATCTTCATTGATCTTAGCCATGAGAATGCAACAGTGAAATTCCTATTAGCTCTGAAATTGGTCATTTGTGTTAGTATTGAGGTATCTATACTGACCTGTCATTGGGGTTCTGACAGGATACACCCTCAGCTGCAGCCACTAAGAGCACTACCCGTGCATATTCACTATGTTCCCTTTTAAAAGGACCCTGTCCACCTCCCACCCTTCTCTCTTTCTATCCCTCTCTCTGTCTGTTCTTCTCTCTCATTCTTTCTCTCTCTCTTCCTCTCCCTCCCTCTTCCTCCTTTCCTTTCTCCTCTCTCCTGCTACTCCTGTTCACTGAGGCCAGTCTCCTCTCTTCCCTTTCCCCTTTTTATGGTCCCTTTCCCTAATTAAAAGAAAAACCTCTGCTTAAACCCTGTTGCATGGTGTCTTTCTCTCACAAGATGCTTTCCTCAAATTCCAAAAGTTTGACCATTTATTTTACCTTTTTCTGGTGCTGGGTATTGAAATCACAGATTTGTACACACTAAATAAATGTTCTGACCACTAACTCATATCACTAGTTCCATTTATTTTTTCCTTTAAAATTACATTTTAAAAAATATTTTTATGGGAAATATGTATGCCATATCAGGTATGTGCAGTCTGTGTAGGTAGGAGGGTGAATACTTCTTTATCACAGATTCATGACCTATATCCATAACAGTTCTTCATCACACACACACACACACACACACACACACACACATACACACACACACACACACACACGCACGCACGCACACACACACTGCATATAAAACTTAAAACCTAAAGTTTAACTTTATTCTTATCCTAATTCTAATTTTTACTTGTGTTGCAGTTGACACAAAAGTATCATTTTCTTCCAGGCTTCAGACACTAGGCTTCATATCAATTGTTGAGCCTCCTCTGCCTCCCTCAGACCAGGAAGAGTTCTTGGTTCATGAGATCCTATCTGAATCTGCAGCTCTCAGAGTTTCAAAAACTTTCTAGCAGGAACTTGTAAAAATAGGTCAGAGTAAAGACACAAATGGCTGTCCTTGTCATACCCAGTTGAAGTTTATGGTATTCTAATTACAGTAGACCTGAACCTTTGGCGAGCTGGAGTAATTAAACTATTCGGTGGGAGCAAATCATTACAGATTGGAGATGAATTTGCCCTTCCAGGATGCTGATCAGAACACTGAACGGGGGAATTTGCTTAATAGTGCCTGGAAAAGTGAAGGACATCACACCTTCTAGAAAGTAGTTTGCTCACATAAAACTGAGCTGGATGCCATTTGATTCACTGGGATTGTTTTGTAATCACTTCAGTTTTACTAATAACCCTGCCTCCTGCTTGTCAGAAAATGAAATAATTACTTTGGGGAAGGTAAGGAGAAGTCTTAGCAGAAGTATCAAAGCCTTCTAAGATGAGGAGCTAGTGGGCCACTTTTGTAACATATATAATCTGATTACTCAATGGATCCTTCCAAAGGGATTAGAAATTATAATAAATTATACATATACATACATATATATCTCAGATATATAGATTATAAAACAAAGAAAAAACAAGTACATTTTATATTTGACAACAAGTGGGGATTTCTCCATCTCAATAGATAGATGGTTGTGTACCATTCCTCCTCTCTGCCTGGCTGGACTGGTGTATTCCTCAGTCTGCAAAAGGAGGCATTTCTAGCCATGATTGGCTATTAGCAGATACACACTATTCTGGGGGGGCTGGGAAAGCATCCTCTTATATCCAATTAGGAATGAGACTCCCAGGTTTCTTCTAGAATGCCAAGAATGCCCTGAGTGTGTAGTTTTCCTGGGAATATAAAGGAGAACAGAAGATAAACAAGACTCGTAAGTCTGCCCTTCATATCTGTCCCCCTGTCTTACCACGGTCACTCCTTCACTCCTGTTAGTTCTTTTTGTTCCCCTAGACAGTTTCATGTTATGTACACACATGCGCGCGCACACACACACACACACACACACACACACACACACACACACACACACACACCTTTTACATTATGTAAGTTGTGGCAACCTCAAATGAGATAAAGTATGTAATGTTGGTCTTTTTCGAAACTGGTTGATGTATTTACCATGATCAGGAAAATAAATGAAATTAGAAGAACCTTTTTTTTTTTTTTTTTTGTGAGATAAGGCCACTCTGAATCACTGAAGAGGTTATAGCAAGAGCTAAGGTTGAAACCAGAATCTACCTTCATAGTCAATTGAATGTTTTGGCAATGTGGCTGCAGGGCCCCCATGAAGTTTCTGTGATATTGCATGGCAGTGTCTCCATACAGTTAAGCAGCCACAGGCTTAAAATGATAGAAATAATAAAAAACTAATGTCTGCTATCATCTAAAGATTGATGAAGTCACAACTCAGGGCATCTAGTGGCATGCTCTTCATGTGCTTATGCCTTGCCTTTTGCTTGCACTCCTGGGACAAATGGTGCTTTGGGATGTTTGCCAGGGACTCTCAGACTGCATTGATCTAATTTGTTGGTTTTGAACTTTCACAAAGAATAAGAACACCTTGAATGGTGAATGGCCACAGCCCTTGCTTTGAGTCATTGTAATACCCATCTCTGCCTACTCAAATGCACTTCTGCACTCTAAGGAACACAATGAGCTTTGTTAGTTCTTTGTGGAATTAATGTATAAATCATTGAATCACCAGAGTTTGTCCTCAATTATCTTTCCCTCTGTAGAATTTTCTGTCTCTGTTCAGCATTGAATTCAGGTTAGATTTGCATTTAGGGTAATGTTTGTTTATCTCATATTCTGGAGGTGTAATCTCCCATTCTGTGAACTTATAGGTAATAAAGTAAGGAAGAGCCTTTTAAGCATCTTGCCATGCTCCTTTGATTTAGGTACTTAAGAGAATTCAGGTAACTTGGCTAATGACATTCCTCATTTTGGGGTAGGAAGTGAACTCAGTTTCCACCCTCCTATAACTCTTCTTGTTGACTATTCCTACATAGAACTGGCTTAAGGTTCATCTTAAGGATCCCTATTGCACTCATGCTGTCCCTTCCTTGTAGATTCCCCCTCCTGTATTCTCACCCACTGGTGACTGCTGGAAGAACCCTGTACAGGAGCAACAGGTGGTCATGACTCCAGTTACAAGGTTTCATGATTTGTGATTTAACACCTGAAATACCACAAGGTTTAGGTGAGGCTCTTTCTAAGTACTTTATTTCTTTGTGCTCATTTCTGTAGACCAAAGGAATTAATCTGTTCAGAATCATAAACTTGTGGAATGATCTAAATGATAGTGACCCTACCTTCCTAAAAAACCCATTCACAGATATAATCAATGAAAGTTTAAGGGTTCTGTTGTCCCTCCTGGCTCCTCTCAACTCTTGGCAAAAAACAAGCTCTTTATGTGTTGATATCTCTTGAAGCATTATTTACTGCCAGTTATTATTTCGCATTTTCTATTAAATGCCATCATTACCCTTAATTCGATCTACTCTTTGGATAGCTTCTCAACAAAGAAAGAAAGAGCAAAGATCATTAGTGCGTTGTGTTCAAGATGATGTGAAATCATTTTGATGTCAACACATTATCTTTTGATTATTCTTCTGTTCTTATAGCCATCTGTTCAGTCTTATCACTTAAGCACCAGGTTCAATGAATAAGATGGAGAGTGATTGAGGAATACATCCACTACTGACCTCTTGACTATATACACACATGTGCATACACATGAATGTGTACACATTCATGCACATGCACACACTTGTAGACAGTCCTGCCTAGTTCTAACTTTGTCTCCACGTGAATATTATAACCCAGGAGGCAGTTTTCTTTTTGTTCTTTTTATTAAATTTATTCTTTGGCAATTTCATACATGTAGTATTATATTTTCTGATCAGACTGCCTATACTTTCTTCTCCTTGACCCACTTGAATGTCACTTTATCTATTTATTTATTTACTGGCCCAATGAATTTAATCATAGCTGTCTATATGAACACTGACATGGAGATATCCACTGCGATGAGGGGACTCATCAGTGGCTACACTATAGAAGATGACTCCTCTTAGTTCCCTAGGGAGGGGAAGAGCCTTATAGGCCCACTTTCATCCATGAACTAATGTAGAAAATACCACTATTATACTGGTCCATTTCAGGCAACCACTTTCACAGTCCTACTACACATCATGTAGCTTTTATATTTCCTCTCTATCCTCTTCCACAATGTTCATTCAGCATTGAAGGGGGTGATGAAAATGTTTAGCATGGATCCCTCAATAGTCACTTACTCTCTGCACCTTGGGAAGTCATGTGTCCATACTCCATCACCTTTTACTGCAAAGAGAATCTTCTGTAATCAAGGCTGAGATGGTTATAAACATGAATATTAAAAAGACAGTTTAATATCATGTTCTATTTAGCAAAACAACAGTAGTAAGCACCTATGAATTTTTGTGGCTAAAGCCTTTTGACCATGTTTATATAGTTCTAGGCATCAATTTCCTCCTTTGGACTCAGCCTGAAATCCAATAAGAAAGCAATTGGCTAGGGGTGGAGATATAGCTCAGGGGTTAAGAGCAGGTGCTACACTTATAGAAGAATAGAGTTAACAGAAGCCATATCAAAGATATTGAACCCCCTGGATCTAATCTCTGTGGACACATGCACCTATGTGCACACATCACACACACACACACACACACACACACACACACACACAATTAAAACTTTTTGTTTCAAAAATTACAAACGGAAAAGCAGCTGTTTACCCCCCTAACAGTAATGCCACTATCATTATCAGTGGGGGGGGGGCATCTTGCCTGACATGTTAGTAGTTAAATACACAAAATTAACTTCTAGATAAGTTGTTGATGACTTTGTCCCCAAAGCTTCTTTCATAGCACCCACAGATGCCATGAAAGCCAGCCAGCAGGGAAGGGCTTCTGACTCAGTTCTGGGTTGATTTCTCTATGTCTTGCAACCATAGTATATAGTGCCATCAGGAGTTGAACCTTACCATGATCCTCTGGTGGGTGACCAAGAGCAATGATAATAGCCTATACTGTTTTAGACCTTTGTGGCTTTTTCTGATCAATACTTCATATAGGGTTACTGTGACTTTGGTTACCCATGACCTTTAGGATCGACTTTATCCACATAGGCAAAGTTCTTTGCGGGAGGCATTTCTTTTTTCTTTTTTTAATTTTATATGTGACAATGATCTTGTTGCCATTGATTAATGAACCTGTGAAAAATCTGGTGCTCTGTTTTCTACATGAGTTACCTGAAGGCTCTGGAGGTGCCAAAATCAGTAACATAGCTTGGAATTTATTGTATATAGCTGGTTCCCTGAATCAAATGTACTTAGTTTCAAAAACATTTTTATTAGGAAATATTACTACCATATAGAATTTTCTAGAGAGCAATAAAGCAACTTAACAATCAGCTTGATCAAGTGTTGACATGTTTGGATGTATGTTTATGATTACAGAAAAATTTTTATTTTTCAGATAATATTTATATTTTCCCTTATTTTTGACATTTGTGTGATTTGAGTTTGGAAATATCTAGGAAGAAATGTAGCTATGTTTTAAATCTATTCTGGTATTTTCTTATTTCCACTTTCATTTGTTGACATTGTAGTAGTTATACTTGTTGCTATAGTTTTAGTTTAAATTCCAGTTTCTAGTCTTGTCTCCTTCCCTTTTTAGATTGATCATGTGCTCATGTTTTTACTACTCATTCTACTTACGCCTTTCATATTTTCTTCCTTATATCCCACACCCTCTCTCTATGTCTTCTGGCTTCTGAACTTAATTTCTGGAATGAAGACATATAACTCAACAAAGCTTTAAGTTAATCAATAATTTTAGTCTTCTCTTAAAAAAAGAACAAAGCAAAACAAAATAAAAAACAAACAAACAAAACAACAACAATAAAACCAAACCTCAAAACTTAGCTGTGCCAGCTCTCTGGAAGAGGAAGAAAATCTAGATTTGTGGTGTAAATTAATTTTTTTCTGATGTATATTTTCTCACTGTGTTTGACTCCAAGCAATAAATGCAATGTTGCTGAATGTAGATTTGGGAGCTGATACTCAAGAGCATACTATTTTGAGTAATGCATTGATTTGATGAGCAGAGCTTAGGAAATAGTTAAATGAAGCAATATAATTTGAAAGTCAAGGGTTTTGAATATTTATTACTTTCCTTTTAAATTTACTTTCAATTAATTTCAAGTTCATTTAAAATAGTGGCTGTTTTGATAACTGGCTTGCAAAGTTTCTGAACCTGTAAGAGCTGACTCTCTGAAGTGATTCCAGCACAGCACTGACAACATGGATTAATTGTCCAAATAAGCAATGATTATTGTTAAAGGCAGTTACGTTTTGTTTTGTTTTGAATATGTTGTGTGCAAATTTTACTTCTGGGTAATCACTGTTCACATTTGTTGACTCCGTTCATCAATCTGCTTTCCCACCCATGTTCCTTAATTCCACAACTTGTCCCAGTCCTCATTTATTGTTTTCTTGAAGTATATTCTTTAACAACCCTCTTAGTAGAAATTGTCTTAGAATTCAATTTTCTCTTTGTCTCTGAGAGAATAGCTTAACTAGGTAACAACTGCCATCAGCACTCACTTCTCTGGAGTATTTCTGAATTTTGCTCATGGTCTGGTACATAGAAGGTGTTCTCAGAGTCACTGCCATAAAATCCACTTTTTTCACATTCTGTTATCTTTTAGGTTCTCTTCTCCCTTTACATCTTTAATCTTTTATGATTTCATTAAAAAATTATCTTCATTTATCCTGAGAAATAATCATAGGAGTACTCAGGTCTAAGCATTCCTTGCTTAAGTTTGGGGAGAAAAAAATTAATATTATTTCCCTAAACCATACTTTAAAAAATCATTTTTTCCATTTTTAATGGACAAGCCAGATACAGAGTGCATCATATCAATCTGTTTGCCATGTTTCATAACTGGTTCTTAATGTATGAACACCATATAAAACTAAAAACAAACAAAACCCAGGATGAACAAATAAAGAGACAAACCAAACAAACAAGCAGTACTTTCTCTGTCACTATTGTTGTCCTTGTGGGTAAAGTCCTTAGTTTTTTATTTCCTCATTTTTGACTTCCTCAACTGATTTCAACCTGGCATTTGTAACACCACTACCACTAACATCTTTTCCAATAAAACACTCTTACATCCCAGGCTTTTGATTGGTTCATTTCCATATCTATTTGTTTTCTCTTATGAAAAAGATGATTTATATATATATATTTCTAATTGATACCTTTTTTTATTTATCTCTTTTTGGGTTTTCCACCTTATAACTTTGAAGTTTTCTTCAGACATTTTTACAAAATTAATTTTCATTAAGCATATTTATTTTTAGATTTCTTTTCTATACTCTTTGACTTAATGTTCCTTATAATTTTCATTTCACAACTTGTTATGAGAACTTTCTGCCAGCCTGGTCCCATTGCTGTAACAGCCCCAAATAACACAAAGAGATAGTGTATTAATTGTGAAACAGTTGGCCAGTTACTAGTGTATCTTATTGGCTAGTTCTGCCTAAATTATTAACCCATAATTACTAATATATGTATTTCCACATAGTGTTATCTTACCAAGAACACCAGACTTACACATCCTTTCTTCCTGAGATCACATTGAGACTTCATCCTACGTTTCCCAGCATCCTCCAACTCTCCTAGTCCCACCTATCTTGCTTCCCTAATGGCCAACATGCTTTATTCATTAACCTATAAGAGAAACATATTTACAGAATGACATCTCCCATCTCTTTTCCATATAAATAAAAAGAAGAGCTTTAACTTTAACACAGTAAAATATATAACAAAACAGTTATTGAGCAAGAACTATAATTACAATAATTAGTCCAATAACATTTAGCAAAATTTAAAGAAAATATTTTATCTATTTTATCTTTGTGACTCTAAAGTCTTATATGAAACTTACCTTTTATCATAACTAAGAAAAACTATAACCATGACTATCTGTCTTCAAGTCCATCAAAGACCACATAAGGATAATATATAAACTCTAGAAATGACAGAGACAATTCGCTGCATGGTCAGTCACATGAAGTTCTTCTGTAGTGTTCCATTTTCAGCCTAGAAGCCATAGTGTGTCTGGCAGACTCTTCAGCAAAACAGTTTGTCAGTCAATTTTCTCTGTGTCCTGCAGATTGTCTTACAGACTTTTCCATGAAGCAGGGATACTGTAGCAATGTCCATCTTATATCAGTAGTCACTATCCTGTGGGTCCTGCATGTCCATTTTATGCAGCATAAAGTCAAACACTCCAGACAAGAGCAGTATTTTGCACAAATGGCTATTCTTGCCATGTTGGAAGCAAACTCAATAACGAGATTCTTTGATATCCATCTTCCTTTCTGATGCAGGTGGCCTAAATAACTTAGCTATAAGTTTTGACTATTATAGGTAGCTATCTATAATTTGTATTTAATTATATATTACATTTTTAAATGAGCTATATAAATGCAATATTTAAACAAGAGAAGAAATACACTTATCACAAAATTGGCCTTAAATTTGTATCAATAAATGAAAATTCATATCAATGCAAAGTATTCATTCCTATACCATATTCTCCTTTTACCTTTTGAGTGGTTATGATCATTAACCATTTATAACCAACCCCATTTAAATGAAAACAAATATTTATAGACAATATTTGAAAATTTGGTCTTCATTTTCTCTAAACTGCTTCCTGCTGGTTGGGGGTGTTGTAATACCATGGGGATCCTAAGTAGACTCAGAAATTCTGGCTGTAGTGTTCTGCAAGGCTGCCTGGTCCCAGCAGTTTTAAATTTTGCATCACCTAGGACATTGGTTTAGGGGTTCTTGTTTGATCAAACCAAGTTAGTCTGGAAGGGATCCACAGCTTTTCATTTTCTGTGGATACATAAATAAAATCTCTTTTCCAAAGTAACATATTCTTATACTTAAATTTTGAAGTCAAGGCATTTTTGAAACTATAAGTTGAATTAATCTAGCAGCATTTCTTTTAACAGTTGTTGCTATTTCCTCAGCAGTCAAACAATTCAAAGACAACACAATAACATATAATATGCACACTCTCTGTATATTTTCCATCTTTACATGACTTTTTTATTACTCTATTTATTTTACTTTAATTTTTACCTCTTTTGAGGTCACTGTGTACACTAGGCTGGCCTTTGGATCACAGAAATCTACTTGTCTCTGCCTCCAGAGAACTGGATTAAATGTGTGTGCCACACCCAGCTACTTCCTTCCTTCCTTCCTTCCTTCCTTCCTTCCTTCCTTCCTTTCTTTCTTTCTTCCTTTCTTTCTTTTTCCTTCCTTCCTTTCTTTCTTCCTTCCTTCCTTCTCTTCCTTCCTTCCTTCCTTCCTTCCTTCCTTCCTTCCTTCCTTCCTTCCTTCCTTTCTTTAACCCAAATTTTTCCCCCTCCTCATAATCTATGTATATTTTTAAACACATTGTAAAATCCTTTTAGGTTTTACTTCTTCTTAATCTGTCTTTACTGTATATCTCTACCTTTTTTTTCTAGCCACATGTCTTTTATCTGCTAAACAGAATAGCTAAAATTAAAGTGGTGGCTGTTTTAGCTGCTGGGCTTTCCAAGATGGCCAGGGTATATTTACCGCCAGCACTGAGAGCTGTGTTCACTGCCTTGATCTATGCTGCCATCAAGCATCATGTTGCTGGCTTGGAGATGTGGTCACTGCCACTGCCAGCTGCTTGTACACACCATTCAGTTGTTAGCAGGGCCTGTTAAGAGTGCCCTGCAAGTTTTTGGTTTTTTTTTGTTTTTTTGTTTGTTTGTTTTTTCTGCTTATGCCATCATGAAACCTCCCCGAAAGGAGCCATGCGAGTCTCTGCTTATTTCTAGCAAAACAGAGCCTAACTGAGAAAAATGCTGCTACCAAGAAGCCTTGCTTGTCTCTTTTCTTTTGTTTCTAAAATCATTTTTAAAGCCTTTGTCAAGTTTTAAGTAGAAGTTTTTAGTACCACATTGTAGCCACCATTTTGCTATGAGCACTTTCCCCCCAGCATAGTTTCACTATGTAGCTCTTGCTGTCCTGGAACTCAGTCTAGACCAGGCTGGCCCAGAAACCACAGAGATCCACCTGCCTCTGCCTCTGGAGTGCTGGGATTGATGGCATGCACAATCACTGCCAGGCTTATACTCAAGTTCTTTGATCTTCCTTACTTGATGATATCATACTGTAGCCACTGAGCCAATGTGGTCCAAAGCATCATCAACTTGGTTTTCAATCTGATCATAGCTTTTGCTTTTCTACTTTTATATTATTCACTGTTAATAGAAGAAGGCACTTGATAAGCTGGCACCTTCTCTCTCTTCTTCAAGGAGTCTTATACAGATGCTTAGCCTTCACTGTAGCCAAGACTCATTTAAGATGTCTGACTACATATTTTTGTTCAGATTAGAAAGCCCTTAAAACTGTTTCTACATAAATGTGAATTTGTTTGTTATTCACAATATTACTTAAGTCTCATTACATAATCAGAGTAGCCTGGGCCTTTCTATTTTCAGTAAAGATTTAGATAAGTACTATTGTGGGTGGCTTGGAGATAATATGCTGTGCATGAGATTGTCTCCTGGGATGTTATTATCTTCTTTGCTAATTTCCACAAAACCTAAAGTTTTATGAAAGATTCTGAATTCATCTGATGCAGCCCCAGGTAGCACAGTTTTTGGTTACTCTTGTCCAGGCCACTGTATTGCCCTGGACAAGAGAAAGTAACTTGTTTTATTTGCTACCTTGACCATTTCTATCTGCTGATGTCCTTGGCTTTACTATTATTATTATTTTTAGTCACTCACTTTCAGTGTGTTTCATTTGTGGCCAGACATTTTAGATCATAGAGTTCTTACTAGGTCCTTTCTCCAAAATGTTGTCCATAGAATGCAAAAGGGTACATTTTTGCTTCCTTCCATCTTTTGGACCATAGAAAATAAAGTCTAACATGAAATGTAATGTCTCCCACCCAAATAACTTTTCCATTGTGTTATAGCATGGTGGGTATGCACTTAACAATAGCTAGTGCATCTAAATGTCACTTAAAAGAAGTATCAAAAGTGATACAACATACTTTTAGTATTAACTAGACAGAGCAATGGGACAAACTATTAGTCTGAATTTTAAAGTACAGAAGCCATCTCTTTTGCTATTCTCAGCAACTACAAAGAGTTAATTGCCCTATAGCCACACTATAAAGATGTTTCTTCTAAAATTGAAGAGGAAAAATATTGAGCTCCTCTATCTCTCAGTGAATTGGTCAAATGTGTTACATTTACAGGGGAATCAATGACTCTTCTTGGGATCTGCTCTTATGGGTAAAGTTATTTTTTCTATCTGAAGAGAGTCTATTCATTGAAGTGGGGGCAAAATGGGTATTTCTGAAATGTAGCAGGCTAAAGGGACACAGGTTTTGACCCCTGATGTGCTATAATTTCACAATTATAGAAATGCATTGAGGGATGAGCCTCTAAAACCATCACACACACAGCACTGTGTATCCTCAAGTTTGTTCACTATTGCACATGGCTCCATTCTTCCTGTGATATAAACCTAGAAATCCTTCTGCTTTAATTACTGCCACCATTATGGAGCTTTCAATAAGCCCTTAGTCTATATAAGATTATTCTTTCCTTTGCACGTTTTTAGTATCCTGTGCATTACACCATTCTAGCAATTATTACTTTTAACTCATTCATACTTTAAGTATGACTTTTAACTGACTTGCCTGACATTACCATTATGAAAGAAGGTACAAAATCTTTAGACTTTATATGATGTAATTTGGAAAAAACTATTAGTAAGTGGTTTTGAATGAATATAGTCACTCTTGTTTTAGTCACTTTTCTATTGCTGTAAGAAGACACCATGACCTAGCCAACTTATAGAAGAAAGAGTTTATTTGTGACTTACAGTTTCAGAATCCATGGGTTCATGATCCAGAGTTCAAGGTCCATGATCATCGAGGTGGGGTGAATGGCAGCAGGAATGTACATGTAGCTGTAGCTGAGTGCTTACATTTTTGTCCATAAGCAAGAGACAGAGGAAAAGACACTCGAAGCAAATCTTTTGAAACCTCAGAGCCCACTCCCAAGTTACACACCTATTCCAACAAGGCTATAGTCCCTAATCCTTCCAAAGCAGTTATACCAACTAGGGACCAAGTATTTAAGCATAAAAGCCTATAGGGGCATTCCCATTCAAATGGCCACATCCCACATCCCCCAATAATGTTTACATTCTCAGTGGCTTCACATTACAAAAGTAGATTTTTCTTTGTCTTTGGGGGGATTGGTGGGAAGTTGAAGAAAAGTCTTACAACATAGCTGAGGCTGGCTCTGAACTAGAAGAGCCCTTATGTTTGAACCTCTTGACTGTTGTGGTTACAGGTATGAGAGGTATGAGCCACCATAACCAGATGTTTCTGCTGTATCTTGGCTTTGTGCTGTCCTTTAGGCCTGGTGTTGCAGTGTCACGTGGCTTTGTTGTTTTCTAGATCCTCATCCATCTCTATATTCAGCCAGTGCATGTGAGACGAGGGAAAGCCTCACAGTTTGAAGTTGTTCATGTGATTTCAATGATATTTTGTCAGACAGACCTCATTGTAATGGCTCCATCTTAATTGGAAGGAAGGCCTGGGAATATTGTCTAGTTTTGTTCCAAGAGACAAGAGAACGAAGTTCTGCTAACTCAGGACTTGTAACTGTCAAATTACTGTCTAGAACTTTCTAGCTCCTATTACACAATATTTTTGTATCTCAACTCTTCTAGTTACTATGATTTATTATACCACATTAGCCTCTAACTACATTGGATTTAATTGTCACCATGTCTCAAGCTTTCAGTGTGTTACTTACTGAAGTTTGATAGGACCAGAAACTGGCAAGGATATTTGATTGAAATATACTTTTTTTTTTTTTTAATTTGAGAAGGAATTTTGTACCTCAGTGACAGAAATGAGCGTATTTCTGAAAAGTTATAATCTAGGAAAAGCATTTTCCTTATGAAATAGCCTGTGTGTGCCCATAGTTTCAGATAGACTTGTTCATCAAACTTGGCTTTGTCTAACATTTGTCAGTGGGTGTTTGTGGGTCCCTGATAGTCAGAATCACTCAAAGGAGACAGCATCACTTCAGTTTTATTAGCTACATCTTTCTTCATTGCTAATCTTTCAACTGCTAACTGACATGGGATGTGTTCCTTTAAATGAAACAAACCAACCAGGCACAATTAACTCACAATAACTAGAGGCAGTTCAAATGCTTTTCCTTTTTATTGTAGGCAAATCCGCTCTAGCAATTCCTGAGAAATGACCAATTTAGCACTTGCTTTGAAATGTGCTTAAATGTGAGTTTCAATATAAAAACGATGATTCCTTGACTTTTGTAAATAAGGAAATTGATTTTTTTTCCTTTGGAAGATTCTCTATCTTCTCTCCCAAAGAAAGGAAGAATTATTTTGTAAATAAGATGTGTGCCTTAATTTCAAGGGTTTTTTTTTTTTCTGATTGCCTGTATCTGAGTAGCCAACTGAAAGTATTCATTCAAATCAGAAATATAGGACACTTTTTATGTGATATTTTAAAACTCACATATCTGCTGAGAACTTTATAAGTAGAGATTTAAGAGGGCATATTTGAGGACTGACTAGCCTCCTAGAGTTTCTCCTAACCTTGAAATATTAGTATATCAAAAGTAAGCATTTCATTGCCCCTTATATCCATAATGAAAATTAAAATCATATGTGGCACAGCAAGCTTAAACCATTCAGAATGCTCATAAGTGTATTTAAAGCCCAGATTACAGATGTAGCACAACTCTGGGTACCATTCACAGTTCTAGACCAAGGGCACACACTCATGCTAGCAGCAATTACTGTATTTTAAGCATTTTACAATTCCACAAGAGCATCCTTTGGTGGCTGTGGCAACTTAGTACCACACACATATAAGAAAAACACTTTACATCTTTGTCCTTGAGATGGAAGGAGAGAGCAGGTTGTTTGTCTCAAGCAAATAGTTGATGGTAATATATGGTGCATAAAATCCCTGCACATCTTCTTTCTGTATTTTAGATGAAATTTCATGTGTGAATTTTAATTAATTGCACACAAATAAAATATTGCATTTAATATGTATATGTCATTTGCCTATATGTATACTATATTTGTGCTCACTACTGGAAGAGTCCAGAAGAGGGTGTTAGATCCTCTAGAACTGAAGTTAAAGGTGATTGTGAGCCACCATGTAGGTACTAGGAACTGAACCTGGCTCCTTTGCAAAAGCAGAAATGCTGTTAATCACTGAGCCTTCTCTCTGACCCTTAGTTATGCATAATCTTAAGGGAATATTTAACTGGTTGCATTGGCCATTCCAAGCCTGAGTGAGGAAGCCCCTTTCCTATCACTGCTCTAAAATAGAGATGTGTCAACAATCAACCACAAAACTTAATTAACTTCCACTGGAACATAACATATGTTATACAAAAATGTAGGATGTGTGAAATCCTTTACAAAATGGGAATTTCTCAGAATCTGACAAAGTGGGAGGAAACATTATTTTACTGTTTTTATTAGTATTTCATGTGAGGTTTCTGCAGTACTAAAGTTGAATTCAAGACCTCACACATGCCAGACACACAATTATCACTGAGCTACACCCCCACTCTTATTACTTTATATTCTTATTTTCTTCATTATCCTTACTCTAAAAGTCTGAGGTCATTAGGTTAGCAAGTTCTTCCCACAGAGGAAGGCAAAATGTATATTGAAGTGGTAACAGTGTGACTGATTAGACACAACATCTACATTTAGAAAGTCTTTGTCACATGCACACGATGCTTGGAATACTTGGCACTGAGTTTGTTTATTCTATTATCTGTCTAATCAGATACATAAGAGAAAATAAACTCGCTTTACAGAAAGATAAAGTTGAAAGTTTAACCTTATTTTTGGGGATCTTAACTACCAGGGACTCTGCCTCCATGGGAAGTAGCTAAGAATAGATATGGATATATAGCTTACATATTTTTTTGTATTGAGAGAAATATCCCTAAGGTTGAACTTGCTGGAAGTTTTTGCAATGCAGATTATGGTTATACTTTAAAGTGCCTACAAAGGCAGGCGCTCAGGATTATTTGACATTGACATTGTGAATATCTTTGGCAGAATCATTTGGTTCATGAATTTAGCCTTCATCTGTCCAGTGCTATTCTTCTCAAAAGAGAACTGTGTACTCCATCTTTTAGTAGTGGAAGCAGATCTTCAGGGAAAGCCTTTTCCTGATCCCTTTAAAGCAATATCAGCCAAAGTAGTCTTGCATTGGCTGTATGGGCATTCAGAATGTCAGAACTTCTCTGAAGCAACCTCCACATTTTGTTTCCCCAAATCCCCTCTCCTTGGAAAGCCCGGGACTTCTCTGAGTATGTTTTGAAAATTGTTGACTTGAGGCAATTTGGATTCCTGGAGACTCATTTACTTTGACCCAGAAAAGTCATTCTTAACTCTCACTTTTGTCTGATGGAATAGAAGGCATTGGAGACTCAACACTTGGGTGTGCTTGATGTTTTATAGTGTAGACTCTCCCAAAAAAGCAAAATGTTTTGTTTATATACAACAATCACTAGCAATGCACACATATTTCCAAATATGGTAAGAGAAAGTATGCATACACATATGCATATGTTTACAGGATCCCAGGGATGCTTATATACAGCTAGAAGATGTTTATGTTGCATTTGGAAAGAACTTCTTGAGACAAAATGTTCTTCCCAGGGGCTCTGTGGTAGGTGGAGCAGCTCCCACTACTTGCTCCTTTGGGGAACAGCAATTTCTAAAATTCAGACAGCAGTGCGGGACGGACTCTGTCTTACCATCATTGGGGGAAAGATACAACCTAAGTGGCAAGGTAAAGAGGAAGTGTGTTGAAATTTTGTTGAGGATGTTATTTAGGAAGAAATTTCAAGAGAGAGATTCCAGTCACATACTTTGTTTCACAAGTTAATTTAGAATTCTCTCTATAATTGTTTGGTAGAATTCTCATTGATTTGAAATTAAAACCAAAGACAGCCTTAGTGGTATACCTGCAGCTTCAGGAACTGGGAGGAAAAAGCAGAAGTCAAACAAGTTCAAGGCAGTCTGGTATCCTAGCGATGCCTCAAAACCAAGCTGAACCAATCAACTACCCAACCAACAACTAACCCACCAACCAACAGACAACAAACAAACCAATCAACCAGACAACAACCAACACCTAACCAACAAACCAACAAACCAGACAACAATCAACCCTAACCAACAAACCAACCAGACTACAACCAACACCTAACCAACAAACCAACCAACCAAACAACAAACCAACCAAACAACAAACAAACAAAACAACTAAACAAAGTCAGAACCATACAAATAAAAGAATAAGACACTAAATTACTCCTTCCAATTTTAAAGCTAATTCAGAGTTTATATCTATATTTAAAAACTACCACTTGATAGGCTGAAAAACAGTAAACATTTTCCAATTATTTTGACTTGATTGTCCATGAATTACTTTATTTTTAATCTTTCTATTTATTATTGAAATATCTAGAGTTTTGGTAAAAAAATCAACTTCAGAAGAATATACCTAAAAATAGTTTTATTGCCCTTAAATTTGTGCAGAAATGATTGCTCCCTGTATAGATATTGGGCTGTGCAGTGAAAGGGGTGTGTAGTGGGGACAAGGATAGTAGGTCCCTCTGTATACCCAGCGAAGAACTAACAAGAGAAGTACATGCAAGATCTGTTCTGCAGTTGGTTAATTTTTACAGAATCAGCCTTGAAAACAGCCAACTGAAAGATAAACAAACTCCCTAGGTATGGTAAATCCCATCTACACACTTAAACTGTAGATCATCCATAAGTATTCAGGCAGGATGAAGAACAAATATAAATAAATAAAAAAGTAAAGGCAGATGAAGAAGACGGCTAACATGATAAATTGCAAAGTTTTAAATGGCCATTAAACTTGAATAAGTCAAATGGCTACCAAATGGAGTCCCATTTCTCATTTTATTTATAAACATTCATATAAAATTGCAAAGATGGAAAAAGGAAAAAATCCTTGAACTCCAGTGAAAGGCATTTGGTGCCTTGTATGTTGAATTACTATTAAGTATTCACCTGTCTTAAATAGGCTCTTTCTCCAGCCTCCGCATCATACATCTTTGTGTCAGAAGCATCTGCAACTGAATGGTAATGTGGGTCCATGAAGATAATCACCACTTAATAAGAGCCTCCATTCTGTTTGGGCTGGGGCACACCCTGTAATGTATTTCTTCGGATAATTTATCAGTTCAGTTTTATTAAATGATTATGTTCAATAAGAAAGGAGGGAGTTATGCACTAAATTAACTGTGAATCTGAATGTTTAGAAAGTGATAGCGAAGGGGTGCCTTTCCTTCGTGTTGCCCTTGCTTTCTCTTGAGCTTAGATCACAAAAGTCAGCATCTGACAGTCGTTCTTGATTTCGATTTGAGGACAGCTGTGATGAAGGTTTAACCTTGTGCCATCTCGTTCATCTGAGCCACAGAGAGGGAAAAATGAAAAGTAGAAGTCCATGTTCTCTCCTCCACTGATAAATCTCAGGTGTGCTGGGCCTGATTGGGGCTCAGTGACCTTTTACTCTCTCTCTCTCTCTCTCTCTCTCTCTCTCTCTCTCTCTCTCTCTCTCTCTCTCTCTCTCTCTCTCTCTCTCTCTGTGTGTGTGTGTGTGTGTGTGTGTGTGCGCGTGAGTGCGTGCGTGCATGTGTGTGTATGAATTTTACTGCAGATCATGATTGGTCATGAAAAATAAGCGAGGGGTGGTGGAGGAGTGACCTGTGACCCGGTTTTGATTAGTTAATTCAGATTAAGGAGTGCATTTTGATTTCCTAGCTGCTGTTCATGTTCAACAGCACTACCAAGGTTTCCATTTCCACCTCCCATATATAAAGCTGACGGTTTCCTTGGCTGAAACCCTTTTTAATGTTCCTCTCTGGCAGAGAGTCTACTTTCTCTCCACCCACCCCCCGCATCCCTACGATCTCCAGTAGCCTTCCTCCCCCACGCAGATTTACCAGCTCGTGAGCTCAAATCTCCTGTAATTACAGTCCTAGCAGGCCCTTAAAAATGGAGCAATGCACAGATGTGTAGTGAAAATTTTAAAATGTGCACTTTCTTTTAGGAATATGAACACTGACTATCACATAAACCTCTGATGTTCCCCTTGCCACTTCCAGAGCGTCGCTAACCCTTCCTTCTGTGTTTATATTCCTGGCTCTTGGGTACATGGGCGGCCTAGCCTTTCACTTCTTGAATTTTCCCATCTCTTTTCTTCTGTGCCAAATAGCTTACTGGTTTTATGATATGGGCAGGAGCTAACTGGGGAATAGTTTGAGTCCACAGGCTCCATTTTCAGTCGTGGCCCGGGCTGCATTCTAACATAGGCTTTAGTTAGAGACAAATCCATGTTCTCTACAAAGCACCTTTTACAGTTTAAATAAAGAAGTGATAAACATCAAAAGATCAACAGTTTTCCAAAGAAGCCAATATGTAACAGGCATGCCCAGGAGCAGAGTTAGAACTGAAAACCTTAAAATGAGTATAAATTGTAGGCTTGTTCCACATTTCCCCTCCCTAAAATAGGGTTCCTAAAAAGAAAAAAAAAAAGGCATAAAAGGAGGGAGGGAAGTCGGAGAATTGAAACTGAAATGAGTCTGATCATTTCGATGTAATGAAGCAAAGAAACAATTTTCAGTTCTGGAGACTTTTGTTGTGGTTGTTGCTGTTACTGGCGGTAGGGATGGGAATGGTGAAAAAGAGCTTCTTGCAATCCATTTGCAAAGCAAGCTCTACCCTGTGAGCCAGCAGCAGTAGCCGAACCAGGTGAAGTATTTTGTGGCCTCATACACAGTGGGCCAATGGAAAGTGCTCTTGGGGAGCTCCACGGCCTTTGGTATCACAAGAAGTAATAACAATTCCAATATTTTGTTCTTAAGTGAAAAATGTGGTGTGTGTGTGTGTGTGTGTGTCTTCTCCATTGTAGAGTATGAACATACATTTCCCTATCTTAATGATAAATCATAATTCTTAAAATACTCTTTAAAAACAACTCTTAAAACTGCAGAACGAACCCTCAGTGTCTTCCAGGGTTTCCGGGTCCTCAGAGTAATCTTTTGGGAGTGTCCATCAATGGAGGCATTTGGAGATACTGATTTGAATCACACACTGGTGATAGTCCAGTCAACATGTACAGAGCTGAGAGTGTTTGCATTGCTTTCGGCCTGATGCTGTCATGAATGCAGGAAAGGCTGCTTGCATCCAGAACGCCTTGGTGCTCTGTGCGTTCACTGTCAGGTGACCTCTTCTAGTCTGCTGTGTTTGTGAGTAGATTTTGTCTTCTTTATGACCTGAATTGTCTGTGAACTAAATGCCTGTGTGAAATGAAGGGTGAATCTGTGATTAAACCAATACAGCCTTGAAGGCTATAGGGAAAAGATATTGCAGTGGTGCCCTACTCAACAAAAATCAGGTGAGGATGTGGACAGCTAATGCAGCAAAGTCAAGCCAATGCCTTGCTGTTTGTACAAAGCTGAGCAAAATGTGGTACAAATAGAAACAGACTGAGCTGATGTGTCATCACAGCCTACGGGGAAGCTTGAGAGGACAGTATCCATTCAGTGCCTGCCACTTGGACCTGCAAACGCAGAGAAGTTCTATTTCTGCTGGAGAACTGACCTCTCCACATACGCCTTGTCCTCTTCCAAGGGCCACAAGACAGCAGGAACTCAAGCCATTTCATGCTTTGTACTGTCCATCTGTGAAATGGGATGACACCACGCATGGGCCTCATTTGATCTCTTTGGCAACGACGTGCCCTTGATAGCCGAGCTTTAACATACTCCGATGTGACAACTGTCAACAAGTCAAGAGACTTTCCATGCACGGAAATGGAGCCTCCTCTAGCTTTCTGGAACATTTAGTATCATTGTGGAGTCTGGCTTTCAGTATTGACACCTAGATGTAAGGTGCACTTAAATGCAAGGTCAAAAACAGCTCCTTTCCTACATATCCCAAGTCCTTCGTTTGTAAAATGAAAATAAGGGGATTTATGAGATAGAAATGCAAATCTTCATGCTAATCAGCAGAGTTTAGAAAAAAATAAAAATAAAGACCTAGCCAGAGCCCTGAACATGGCAGTGGTAAGCGCACGGCTTCAGCTCCAGCCTGTTAGAGATAAAGCATACTGGCGCATATCGGTTAGGCTAATTTATTCAGTCATTGCCACATCACAACCTTGTGTTTGATTTTCTTATAAACTAATAATTTCTTGAATGAACTAATACTGCTCTAGCCACTCGTACCTCTACCTTGTAGAAGTTTTTTATTGTTGTGTATGCAACTAAATTGAAATATCTTTCACTTGAAATATTGACTTTAATATCTCATTTGAAAAATTCATGAAGCCTTTGATGTTAAATCCATACTCAATTTAGCCAAATGCCATTAGAATATGCAATACGCCTGAATACAGAAAGCATTATTGTCTGTGTTTCTGCAGAAGAATTACACTTCATGACTGTAACGTCGGGATCTTTTTTGGATTTGTGCAGGAGGAAAAGAAAGGGAAAGAGAGCACATTAGATGCAAAATGAAAAGTGGTATTGATTAGGCTCTCATTTACCCACTCTCGGCCTCATTCCCTAAATGCATAGAAATAAGGGTTGTGCCACAACAGCTAACAATGTTCTATAATGAATGGAACAATCTTTAGAAAATTAGTGTGAGCACGGATGATAGTGCACAGATGTTGCTCAGAGTAACTGTCATACATTTCTTTTACATCTCCATTTACATAAGTCTCTTTATTTCCTAATAGTATCATAATAGAAACACGACAATAGTTAATGATTTCATAAAATACATAATGTAAAGCCTGTCAGAAAGAGGAGACCGTTAATTGAAACCTATGCTATAGCACATTAGAATTGCATTTCCGCAATGAGTCACGATAAAAATATCCCTCCTGAAATGAGACAAAGACAGGTATTTTTGATTCTTAAAAAAGAAAGAACAATAAAGAAAGGGAATAAAAAGCAAAACTCATTCTTTCCACAGATTAAAAAAAAATTGCCACCCCAGTAAAACACAGATTATCAAATACAGCAGAACCCACCATGTGTTAATAAAATGGGTTTTGCCTTTAGTAATTTATAGGCACTTTCCCCCCACATTTATCGATCACATTTTAAAAAGTAAACTGCATTAACATTTTAGAATATAATGGCTCCAGAAAATGTTTGATTTTTATCACCACTAAAACATCATCATAGCCGTGCCTTTCGCAACCCGTGCAGAAATGGGATACTTGTATTTGAGTGAAAGGGCTGTCTGCACCGGGCTCATGTTTACATACATATTTCCTGATACCCTACCTGAAAAAGCAGGCTGCACCACGGTGCTGGGGACTGCCGTGTTATTTTTAAACGTACAAGGGTTGCATTTGTGAAACCTAAGAGAGAGGAAATGGCTCTAAGGCAAGTCAGGTCTGGAGAGTTCCTTATGCAGTGAGATAACTGACTAACCGAAGATTTAAAAATCCTTCTGAGTGTTTGATGCAGGCCTTTGAGCTCCCTGCCAAAACCCCGAGTTGCTGCCTGCTCTGCAGCGCCATCTGCTGGTCAAGATGCACCCTCTGCCATCCTGGTGGGGAAGCCAAAGGCTCTGCCTAGACAAAGGTCACCGAGGACTTGTTTTAACAGAGAGATTTAGAGCCAACTCGGAAGAGACAAGAATGGAAGTCATGTTAGAGAAGACTAATTGGAAGCGGACCAGCTCTGCAGAATCGATCAAAGTGGTAATTCACAATATATTTTTTAAAGATGAAAAGAATGCAAAGCCCTTTTATTTTTCAATTTTTCCATCTTATGAAGTGAGAAGTAAGAATCATGCAGGTTTTCGAATAAGACTAAACCATCTGTGCCAGACAATTTATTCTCACCTTGATCCTTCAACATCTTGTGCATCTTCTATTCTATTAAATTAAGGCATTACTGAAATATGTTTAAAATTGAGCACCATCCATCACAGAGATGGAGTTAGAATATCTACATAATATTTACACATCTCAACAGGAAAAGTAATTTTTCTTTTCAGTAGTTATCATTTTTGAAAACCCAGGTTGACTTGTAAGCTGCCGTCTGTCTCGTCCCTTACTAAGCACTTCCTCGGCTGATGCATTTCACTGATTTGATCTCACTGATACGGTAATAAAATCATTGGTCACTCAGACACATGGAGCTGGTCGCCATGTGTTAAATCACCTGCTGTGAATTTAGATAGAGGTATACAGATGGGACTCGGGGACCCAAATGTGTTAATCTGAGAAATCCCTGGACAATATCCCATGGATTACAATACTGAAGAAATATCCAGTATATTAGTGCTAGCTAAATACTTCTAGAATTAATTATTAAAAGTGTATTTACCAAGGTTTAGCAACTATTTAATATGTGTTGCTTCCCAATGGGAGATTAGCCTGTCTAAGGGCTGTGGAATCCTGGGGCCTTTGGAATTTATTTAACAAATGATAAGCACATGATTAAAAATAAATTAAATGCTAGTTAAAAGTATTTAAGGAGCTCATTTAAATTGTTTCATTAGGAAAGGGCTTCCCCAGCCCATCTTTATTGTTTTAGAATTACCAACTTTACATACTAGGGCAAGAAACAAGATGGCCGCCAAAGATGAACTGTGTGAATGGTAATATTTCTTAATTAGTCTTTTTTTTTCTCTCACTCTTGTGAGAATTTCATTTTTAAGGCAATTTTAATTCTGTTTTAAACTTCATGAAAACATGATTCTTAGAATGCCAGCTTGGGTTAGAGAAGTTACCGAGTTGAAACCAGTGCTGTCCTTCTCCTTCATAGAGAATATGGTTTTTATTTTTATCTTTGTTCATATTCATGTGTGAGGGTGTCAGCAGGCATATGCTGAGCATGAGTACAGAAGTCAGAGCACAATATTGGTGTGGATCCTCATCTTCTACCTTTCTTGTGAAAGACAAGGTCTCTTTGTTGTTTGGTGGCATGCCAGGCTAGTTGGCCCACAAGCTCCCATTTCTGCTCCTCATCTTTCTGTAGGACCATGGTCAATTATAAACCAAGTAATTGTAAGCTATGGCATCTGTTTTTTACATTGTGGGTTCTGGGATCCAAACGCAGGTCCTCAGACTTGTGTGGCAAATGCTGTATCCACTGAGCATCTCCCTAGACTGAACATGGGATTCTTCCATGACAAAATCAGAAAGGCAATTGGAATTCCATGTCTAAACAAGACTAAAGACATGTGAAAGATGGAATGTATGTTTTGTTTCTATTAAATTATGTCCCATGTGTCTGATATCAGTATCATTGTATCTGAGCTGCTTCTATTTCTCTTTTTTCTCTCTGGTATTTTATTTTTGTTTGTTTTTAAGTGTAAATTTCTTCATATTAGGGAAAGTTTGCATTTTTCCATCCTTAAAAGGCATCCTGATTGTTTCTTAGCTCAAGCTAGCTACTGAAATGTCAATATCTGAGCATAGGGGCTGTTCATGATAATGTATGAGTGTTGTAGATGCCAGGGACAGGTTTTGTTTACAATTTTTGGGTTGTTTTGTTTTGTGTTGGAGGGATTGGAGCCAAAGTGAATTGGGATAAAGTTCAGAGGCCAGGGTCTGGGGAAATATAAATTGGCTTCCTTTAGGAGGCACTGGCTCCTCCTTGTTATTTGTAAATATCACTACAGCAGAGGAGGTCTGTGAACTGAATGGCTGAGGAGTCCTTAGATAATACATTGGGACAGCAATCTAGACATGGAGATTAATAAAAAAAAAAAGGAAGGTAGATCCATGAGATTTATTTCAGATAAGGTATTCTTGTTAGTGGCCAAATATCAGCCAAACAGGAAGTAGAGACCTGAAATCATAATCTTTACTTTCATCACAGGAAGTCTGTAGTACCCAATCCTAGATTGATAAAGTGCCAGTAAATAAGAGAATCTGATCATGATACAGAGTCCAAGATTGACTTGTCTGGGTTGTGGCTAAGAACTGAAAGTCAATGATAATAATTGAGTCTGTTTATCTTAAAGATCGGGGATAATCAACCTGGAAGACAAAGGGAGCTGTGGCTTTCATTTATCAAGCAAATCTTAGAATCTGAGGACTCAGCTACACATAGCTCCTGCATGAGACATCTCCAGAGGAAAAAGTCCCATTTGGACTCACAAAGATTCTTAGGGATTTAACACTTCACGAGAAGAAGTGAATATGAATGAGGAAAGTCATAATGTGCATTGGTGGTGGCTGTTGGCCGTGATCACTGGTTAGGCAGCGGCTGGGGTCTTTTAGTTACAGCACAGGACTTTGAAACCTCCCCTGGATCCATCCCCATCCTCATGGCTTCCTGAGGAATACTGAAAGCAAGTAGCCAAGGACTGATGGTACCACTGACATGACCTCTTTGATATCACACAGATCCATCCTCTATCCTTGGAGAACAGCCAGAGTGTGAGCAAAAGTGACACAGGAATCCCTAAGTACATACACCCCATTGAACCCCAGGTTACACCATTCTGCTGGGATCTTTGAAGATAGAGGATATTTACTGGTATTTTGTGGTGCTGGGTAGTATTTGTAAATCATGGGCATTTTGTCTTGAAGTGGGATTCTAACAAGTCCATCTTACATGGCAGTTGAAGATACTCATACAGAACACTGCAATTGCTCTCTATGTCTACATATCTCCCTGCTGAATGGAATGAGATTTGCACTCTATCTTTTGCCAATAGTGGAAAATAAACCTTTTTCTGGTGTATTAGAACCAAAGTCAATACCCCAAGGAAATAGGAATAAACTGATTAATTTCTGAAACAGAAGATACTTGCCTTAATGTGTCAGGGGTTATAGAGTTGGGTTCAAAGCAGTGCCTTTCTTGGGGACTACTCACTTCTTTCAGTATTTGGTACTCTGTATTCTACCAGTTCCTTCGGAAAGGAAAGCAGCAAAACCATGTTCAAGTATGCAGCCCATAGTTGAAGAAGTGTGAGTCGGGGCATTGAGAAAGCATAAAATAATGTCTGACGATAGCTAATGTTGAGTAAATGGCTCTTGTGTGCTAGGCGTGTGTGGTGGTTTGACTGAGAATGCCCATATAGTTGAATGTTTAGTCACCACTTACTAGAACTGTTTATGAAGATACAGGAAGTATGGCCTTGTTGGAGAAAGTGAGGCACTGAAAGTATGATTCGGGGTTTCAAAAGTCCATGTCAGGATCCCCTCTCTCTTTATTCTGCCTTTGGACCAGGATGCAAGGCTCTCACCACTGCTCCAATGCAATGCCTGTCTGCTCCCTATCATGGTAATCATAGGATAGACCTCCAATACTGCAAGCAGGCCCCTAATTAAATGCTTTCTTTTATAAGAGTTGCCTGTGTTATGGTGGGTTTTTTCCCCCAGCAATTGGACAGTAACTAAGACAGCATGCTACTAAGTTCTCGCTTATGCAACTCAGTTTCAGTACTCATAGCCATCTTTCAAGTATTTTTGATACTTCACTGGTTCTCAGATGAATAAAATTAATTCTTAGAGAGAAGTTACCTATGACTTTTGTCTTAGTAACTGTTTTATTGCTGTGAAGACACACCATGACCAAGGCAACTCATAAAATAAAGCATTTATTTGGGGGTTGCTTATAGTTTCAGGGGAACATGAACATAGCAGCAAGCATGGCAGTAGAGCATTATCTGAGAGCTGTATCTAGATACCTGAACCACAGGGAGAGAGAGAGAGAGAGAGAGAGAGAGAGAGAGAGAGAGAGAGAGAGAGAGAGAGAGAGAGAGTTTTGAAATTTGAAACATCAATGCCCACAGCCCAGTGACATACTTCCTCCAACAAAGCCAGATCTCCCAGTCCTTCTAATCCTTCTCAAATAATGCCATGCCCTGATGACTATGCCTTCAAATATATGAGCCTATTAGGGCCATTCCTTGTTCAAACCACCATAGCTGCTTAGCTGGTAACTTGCTGAGCCTTCTTATTGTGGCTTTATCTAGTCCAAAGCTCAAATTCTTCACTTTGAATGCATAGATGAGAGGATCATCCCACTGAAGTCTAGATCTATAGGTAATGGGGAACTAATAAAAATATTACAAGCTAAATTTAAGGCCTTCTAAAAGTATATCAATGCATGGCCACCAAGTGCTATGAACTTCCCCACCTTAAGATACAAACATGCTAATGGGTAGACCTCCATTCTCATGGTTTCTGTCTGCTTCCCACTGTGAGATAGGGATGATAATGAGAAAGACTAATGTTTCCCTGTGTTTTCTTTACTTACAGATTTCATCCATAAACAATGCACTATAATCCATTATTTCCATTATTATTTCCTATGAATCTCTGGTAGCAAAATTTCTTAAGAAAATCCAGATAAGGAGCCTAGAGGAAAGACAGACTTCTGCTATGGGAATGCATTGCACTATAAAGCTTGCCCCAGGGATTTCTGGAACTTTCTCAGTATGGTTTGGAAGGTATGAGAGATTTTGCCTCTATGCTTTAAAACCACAAGCCCTCAAAACAGACCTTAAAACACTTGCCTTTTCCTGTAACTGGGTACGGAGGTGACCTTGACCTCTCCTCTGCACCGTGTGATTTCAGAAGACTAATTTTCTTTGATTCTGTGTTTTCTGGCATTTTGGAAAACATCCCCTAAGAAATGCTTGGTGCTCTGTGGCAGCTGCTTTCCTGGTAGCTTCTGGTGCCTCTGTGAAATGCGTGGGCAGAGGGACAGAAGGCCTGGGGAGGGAATAGAGTAGCTGGAATAGTAATTGCCTGTACAATCTCTGCAGCTGAAGCTGGAGCATCTTTGGGAGACAAACTGAGGGATATTTTAAAACCACAGGTGTGTTTCTCTCTAAAATTTAAAGGCACAGGGCAGGGATACTTCATAGAACTCTTTTACAAAGTGGCTGCTGGTGGTTTGTTTCTAGGCTTAGATTCTTCTAAGTTCTTTGCCAGTAGAGGAGAGATGAGATGGGTCGATATTCATGAGCAGAGCACCTGGAATGGAATGAAATATTCTTTTCTTTTTTTGAGCACTTATCTCTGTGTGTATGTGTCTGTGTGTGTCTTGTCTTTACAAATTATACATGTTCTATTGCATGCATATGCTGATACATAATAGAATATATCTAAATAGTTTGTCAGAGAAAAACTAAAGTAAAATATTTTAAACAATAAAAGTTTTACTTCCTTTCACACAATTTATTATGATGATCACAATTTGTTCTAATCTGATTTCTCTTTTACCATCTTGGTTTAATACTTCATGATACAACAACTGGTTCTACTTCTTACTTTAAATTTTTGTTTGAATTACAGCTATAAAAAGAACATGTTGACAAAGTTCAGGGATGCCTTGGTAATTTGTCTTATTTCTGTGATAAAATTGCCTTGACAAAGCAACATGAGTGGGGAAGGTTTGTTTTGGCTCACAGTTTGAAGGGATTCTATCATGGCAGAGAAGATGTAGTAGGAGTGGGTTGTAGACAGCCAAGTCACTCTGCATCCATGACCAGGCAACAGAGAGCAATGAATATCAGCTCTCAGCTCTTCATTCTTGTGATGTAGGCCAAGTCTCTAGCTCATGGAGTTCTGCTGCCTACAGTTCGGTGTGTCTTCTTACTTAAATCAAGAGTATCTAGGTAACCCTTCACAGGCATGTGTAGAAGTTGTCAAACAGGTGATTCTAGATCTTGCCAAGATGACAATCAACACTGACAGTCATGAGGTACAACAGAAAATGTCCTGGTGGCTGCATGTACTATTTGTAGTTTCCTGATTTTAATTTGTCCCCATCATCAGAAAGACATTTGTGCTGTTCTTAATGAACAAATATTCACCTTCTGATGTCAGCTGTCTTTGCAAACTAATTAGAATATATACATTCTTACTTTTTTTTTTTAAAGAAATGGATTTAAACTCCTCTGAGAATTTGAGCTTCAGAATTTTGAAACAGGTTATAATATTCTGTTTTCAGGTTGTTAAGAAGTGTGAGGAGATGGGAGCTTTTTATAGGTGACAAACATATCATTCTCAGTGGTAAAATTATATTACAATAGAAATGATTCTTAGTACCAATTCTTAAAGCCCTTTCCCAAGTCTCAGTCTTAAATTTTTTTATCCACAATTAAAATAATGAGTGAAAACTTAAAGACCAAGTTATATATATTCTCTTCAGGGAAAATCAACCAATTTATACCTTTTGCCTTTATAAAAAGACAATAACTTATACTGAAACGTCATAAGAATTTTACAGTTTTTGTTCATGGGATAAACATCTAACCTCTGTATTGTATAAAAGATGTTCACTGGCCCTTTATATCTTATTATCAAGAATTATAAATACATTTTAAAGGTTCATGCTCAACATGGTTGCTTTTAGTGCTGGAAGACTTTGATACCTTGGCTTCTGAATGATGATAGTGAAAAGGTATCTGAGAGTATAAATGCCTAACTCTTTTCATCCATTCATAAAATTGTTTAATTTCTGTTGGGTGGTATAATACACCCATATTCTTAAGGAATCTTAAGCAAACTGCCTTGCTTCACAACAAACCATCAGTCTGATGACCTGAGAGAATGTCTATCAATGTCCCTCCAATACTGTGCACTTCCTGTTCTTATCTCAGGCAATTTCCTATAGCTTATGTGACATATGACCATTTGCAAGACAGAAAAATAAGAATATATCAGTCAACTGAGTACTGTAGAACCTTTTCATGTCTTACAGGAGAGATACACATGGACAGAAGAATAAGTAATTCTTCTTTGTTACACAATTATATCATATTTTGTATCTGAGATTTGAAACATGGCATTGATCTCTGCCATAATGTGAGCCACCCTTAGTGATGCAAGCACTGGAATAATTATGTCACTCAAGACTGATTAATTCAGTCTTTTTAGCAACTAGATTTTTATGGGCTAAGAACATGAGATAGGTAAATAGTCTTGACCCTTAATGATGGTTGGACCCTATTAGAATTTAGAGGCTCAAAAATAATATACAAACCTTATAAGAAATATTATTAACGCACACATATTTGGGGGCTTCCTAACAGTAACTTTGTATGAGAGGACACCAAGGCATGGTGAAGCTTAATATGAGATAGGACATTGCTTACAGCTGTGCTGAAAGGTCTTGGTAAACATGGATGGGATACCTCAAAGATAGCTGGTTGATAGCTTTCCCCTGGATTGTGGTTGCAGCCTGGCATTCATTCTGGAGTCTAACATATACAGGATAGCATTTTTTTAGCTGTCGTTTTCCAGTAAAGAAGGCTGAGGCAGATGTTCAGTTTAAGTAGTCTCCAGTTTTGCTCCAATACAAGGTGAATGGCAGAAGTAATATTTTCAGGCTTCATAACTCTTCATAAAAGTGGAAGTTGGAAGCTTGAAGTTGGAAGCTTTCTTCTCTTTCTTTGAGTCTGGTATAAGAACAAATGGCTTCTCTTTTATACACTCAGCTGTTTTAATTTTTAGCCTGGCATTGCCATCACCTTAATTCTTTCATTTCTGCCATCCTGTTGTCATACTCACCATTTCCTATGGCATGCCATGAGAAGACACAAGAAGTCACTATTAGCAATTGACATCTTTGTTATATTCACCACCATGAATGACTACACTTGGATCATGCAATTAGATGATGGCTCCTTTAAATTTGACATGTAGAGGAATATGCTGGGCACTTTATGATACAATATCCCAGAACATGTGTCTTGTGATATCAGTCTGATCTTCTCTAGAAAAAATCATGTTCTTTTAAAAATAATTTTTATTTAAATTTTAAACAAGCTTGTTTTACATGTCAATCCCAGTTCCTGCACCCTCCTGTCCTCCCCTGTCCCTCCTCCACCAACCCCCATCCCATCCCCTTTCTGCTCCTCAGGGAGGGTGAGGCCATCCATGGGGAGTCCTCAAAGTCTGTCACATCATTTGGGGCAGGGCCCAGGACCTTCCCTGATGGGAGATGTTATTCTGTAAATATATTTCTCATACTGGTTAATAAATAAAGCACTGTGGCCAATAGAAAACCAAGATAGGTGGGGCTAGGAGACAAGGAGGAAAGAGGAAGTAGGAAGGAGGAGTCAGCATGTAGAGCCTAGAGGAAGCAAGATGCTGGCCTGCACTCGGACAAGATAAAACCATGTGGAAATACTTAGATAAGTAGAAATGGGTTAATCATTAAGATAGAGCTAGCCCATAAGCAATAATAGTAACTGCCAACAGGATTGTATCATACACAGAGTCTCAGCGTGTTATTGGGGCTTGCGTGGTGGCGGGACTGGGTGGCCAGTGGGGAGGAACAAAGAATGGGACCAGACCAGGCCAGCAGGTAAAAACCTGCACGTAACACTTCCCCTTGTGTCTAGGCTGAGAGAGTATCCCTCTATGTGGAGTGGGCTCCCAAGGTCCATTTGTACACTAGGGATAAATACTGATCCACTACCAGAGGCCCCATAGAGTGCTTAGTCCTCCCAACTAATGCCACATTCATGGGACATGCTCTTAATTTCCAAGAAAAAAATATTTCTATGTATGTCATGAATTCGGAGTACCACACCAGCTTACGTTACAGCCTGTAAGGTGCACACCACACGCAAAATAAAGTTCATACTTCATTTGTGTTGAACCTCATGCTGATAGGTAGAAATTCATTAGAGAACCCCACTCACCGTGCTTGAATTCTTCACTGCCTATAAATTTTCTAATATGATTTAGATGATGAAGGAATAAGGTAGAAATTTTACTCCCAAATCCTTTCAAACTTTTCTTTTAGATTGATATAACTCATAGGCACAAGTGGGTGGTAAAGAGAAAGAATCCATTACCAGTTACTTACTGCCTTGTATAGAACATAAATATGTCACTCTGACTATAATGGTCTTCTCTCAATTAAAAGGAGTCCATGATTCATTGAAATAAATTATGTAAAATATTATTAACTGGAAGGTGAAAAGTGTCAGTGAAAATTCATAGAACTTTAAATAAATAAATAAATAAACAAATAAATAAATATTAAGTAAATAGCCAAGGCTTTTAAAGGTGCTAGCATTGCTCATGGAAATGAATAATGGGTGTTTATTTTATAATATGGAGAGTCTGGCTATTCAGAAAACTCAACTATAGAGATTAGACTCTAGAATTTATAGAATTTTGAAAAATTCTTATCAGTGTTGTAGAAAGCAGCTCCTAGAAGGCACATAGTAAACTTAATAGTGGATGAATAAACCATGCAGAACCTCATCTTGACTAGTTTGCACAAAATGCACTGTATAGAAACATTAGGGATATTCTTCTGGCAGATAAGGAACAGTCTCAGAAAAAAGAGATGAGGCTAGAGGTAGTGTGACAACTTCACATATTAACTAAAACAGAAGTGAATAATAAGTTATTCTCATGATATTGATTTTGAAGATATGAATGGGTTAATCCTGCTGGCTGTATTATTTGACAGGGCAGATGATTATGCAATGTGTTTTTTTAATTTTTATTTTTAATCTATGTGTGTGTGTGTGTGTGTGTGTGTGTGTGTGTGTATGTTGGGGACATGAATGTGGGCACAACACATATGCCATGATGATGATGCATGGCTTTGGGTGTTGCTTCTCTCATTCCATTCTTTTACAGGAAGGATCTCTCTTGTCTGCCACTGTGTGCCAGGTCAGCTGGCCTGCAAGCCCTCAGGGTCTTCTCCTATGTCTACCTTCCATCTTGCCCTGGGATTGCAGACACATGTCTGGCTTTCCATGGATCATGGGGATCTAAATTCAGGTTCTCATATTTACATACCAAGTGCCGTATTCACTGAGCCATATCTCCCAGTCTACAGTAGTTTTGTTTTGCTTTTCTAAAGTTCTTTTGGGAAGTATTAGCTAATGGTAATCTGTGATCAATAAGTATTTATTCTGACAGAAGCATTGGCTGACAGCTTTAAGAAGTGCATTATATCATTAAAACCTCAGAAATTCATCATGAAGCATTACTGTTACCATTCCCATTTCACAGACAGAGACTCTGTTTTAAGAACAAACAAACAAGCAAACAAACAAACAAACAACAAAATAAAACAAAACTGTATTACTTTGCCTAAGGTACAGAAATCAACTTAGCTCCAGCATTCATGTTTAATCATGGTGCCACACCTCCATAATTAAAATAAATAAGTATTGCTTCTTAAAATAAATATCTCGGTTGTCTAAAAATTTACTTGTATGAATTCCCGATGATGTGGTATAAATGAGACATTTATGCATATATTAAAATAGCTTTAATTACAACCAGGCTCCAATTAAGTTACCTAGTAAAGTCTTTACTGCAACTTCCTTTTGGTGATAGATAGGAATATTTTATAATTAAACCTTGGAGTATTTTCTGTAGGTGGAGGTTTAGATGCAGTATGAAGGCTGACAAATGTTTGTCAGGACTCTTAGGGACACAATGGATCTATCCTAGAACTTTAGAATTACAAAGATCATTGGGACTTGTTTTTGTTATTCCTTTACTTCACAAAAACATTTTTTGAACAGACAGTACAAAGGTAAACTTTGCTTTGTTCCTGTCAGAACTATCTAACTTCTAATTAGGAGATTCTGACTTTAATGAGATTTTTCTTAAGTAGGTTGGATAAGCCTTAGATGACTGACTTTAAGTAAGTAATTTTTTTAAAGAAATAAGTTAATCATGTGTTGCTTTCATAATTGATCAGTCCAGCAACTCTCACCAAGTTGGGTAATTAGGCAATGCTACAGATACTAGGGAACAATGACATGAGAGATGAGAAAGTAGAACCAGTCCAGATAGGATTTAATAAGGTACTGTGGTTCCTTACTCACTCCCAGGCATTGTGGAAGGAGCAAAGCTGTCATAGTAACCAGAGTAGGAGCATCACCGTCACCTATGAGTGTGCATGACTCCTGAGAGGCTCTAACTAGCACTCCTTGTTCACACAGTGCCATCACTCTGGTAAAGATGATGCTAGCATTAGATGACCACATAATTGTTATGTCTGCACGACATCTTTTCATGGCCATGGGGCCATTGGAAACCATGGAAAACCAGGCCCACCGTGGCCATTTAAAAATATGGTGATCAACTTGTTAATATAATAAAAGGAGCCACACAGTACAGCAGAGTAGATGGTTCGAAGGTTTTACCAGAACTAGTAAGTCTGGTAGAGTGCTTCAACAGTGAGGCTAACACAAGAAAACAAAACAGTAACCTCAAAGAAATTGATTAGACTACAGTTATAGACTCCATTAGTAATCTCCCCAAATTTGAGTAAAAAAATATTTCTAGAAAGTATACATACCCTGGCTTCTTGACTCACTATATGCCTACAAAGTACCTCCAAATTAAAACAGTGATCCCTGCTGCTGATGTGTAGCTCAGGGGTAGAGCATCTACCTGAAGAGTGTGTACAAGTTACTATGTTCCATCTTCTGAATCATAAAGGGGAAACAGGAGAAATAGCTTTAAGTGAGCCTGGTTTAGCAACTTGAGGACTTTGTTTCAAATAGACAAAGGCCAGGCTGGCCCTCACCCTTCCTTACACATGCTCTAATAACCCGCTTCTTTTAATGAGTGATGAATTACCTCCCTTGTTTCCCTGAACTCCAGCCTTTTTCCAAAGGGCTACATGGAAAAGTGCACCGATGTGAAACAACTGAGTGAGATGGGACGGTCTGCTCAACCCGCATTATTAAAGAAATTGGTTCACCTTTTTTGATTCTGTGTCACTGTAGCTTCAGCCATTCATTTGTTCAATAAGCAGTTTGGTATGTTCTGGGAAATAATGAATATTGATCATAAGATCGATCACTTATTAAGAAACAGACTAAGGGAAATTGTTTATCCAATCAATTGTAATTTTTGATTTGTTATTTATATTTTCCAATTTCTTCCACCCCTCCCCGAGGCTCTCCTGCTCTTAGGAACACCAAGGCAAAGGCACTGAAACACTGGGTGAAATTTGTGAAGCAACACACAGCCCATTGCATGCATTATGGATCACCCTGGTGGAACGGCTTGTAATACAATAGAATGTGATTGAGAAATCAGACACAGCCTCCTGCACCTGTGGCTATTGAGCTCCAACTTATACAGGATCAGCTAAAAAGGGCATGTGCTTACCGTTCACAGTGTGTAAGTTAGTTAAGTGACACTTAACAAACAAAATGATAGCACACAATGAGCATGTCTATACAGGGAGCCATCCTGGAAAGAGAGACTGATATGTGTGGTGTTCTAGTCACTCCAGGGATGCTTCTGCTCCTCTTCCTCCTCATTCTTCTATTAAGGCTTTTGAGCAATGGAAATGAAACTCCCTCCCTATGATTTTCTGAAGTCACAGAAATGAAAACGGACTCTATAGAGACAGGTTCAAAGTGACTGAGAGGTTCACTGTACTTCATGATGGGCCTTCCAGGGAGAGGAGAACGGAGAGAAGGCACACATGTATCTCAGAGGATCCTGGACAAAGGGACTTCTGTGATCTTCAGCAAGATATTGGACTGAGGATACTTCTGGAGCAAGGCCGAGAGAGTCCTTCTAAACCACAGTGGACACGGTCACTTTTCTAGTGTTCTTAGAATCAAGGGGTGAGCTAAGTGCCACCTCTGAGGATACATGGTCCAGTCTTAGCTTTCGCTTGTGTGGTAAACTGGGGCTTCAGATCGTCCTGAAAATAAATCACATTCCTGATGGATGTGATTGCAGGGTTTGCCCTTTCCACTCAGGGATCTAGGGCCCAGAGGATGCAACTGCAACTCCAAGTGGCTAATTAACATCTCAGGACAGCTGAGCATGACATTCACATAGTGCTCCTGCTCTTACTTAATCTCAAAAGTGACCTTGAACAGCCCTCTCACTGACTGCAGATACATACAAATTCTCTCTCTCTTTCTCTCCCTCTCTCCTCATTTTCTAATACTCAACATTAGAGTCTTGATAGCAGGATATATTTCTGTTTGGATGATTAGTGGAGATTTTAATGACTGCAGATGATGGGATTCCTCTGATAAAGAATTAAAAGCATTTTCAATTTTGTTTTATGAGTTGCACATTCTTCTTGCATTGATCTAAAGACTCACTGGGTATTAATCTTTTACCTTTGAACTCTTTCTCTGTAAGCTGGTCTTTCACTTCAGTCAGGTGCCTTCTCACTGTGAACCAACTTCTTGCTGCTTTACCACAAAGGGAAACTTTTAACAAATAATGCAGTTTAAGACTTACGAAGATTACGTTATCCACAGGACCATCAGAACCTTCTCTTCAAGGAAATCCCTTCTATTAAACAGCTATGTGTCTCTTTAGTCTCTCTTCCCTAAACCCTCTCATTCTTCTTGCCATTTAACCAACTGCCACTTGTCTCTTGCATTCTCAGCAGCTAAGTCATAGCTGGTGCTGGTGCTGGTGCTCTCCCTTTTGTGTCCTTCCTATTCATCATTGGGCATCAGCCTTCTCTCACTGTCCACTTGCCTCTATGCTGCTCTCAGAAATGATTTTTAGTTGACAAATAATAACTGCATTAATTTATGGGGGACGATGTGATGTTTTGATAAATGTTTACAATATGAAATGATCAGGTGACGCTAATGAACAAATTCATCACCTTGTGTATTTTATATAGCAAAGGCATTTAAATCTACTCTGGAAATTTTGAAATATACCACGGATGATTAGGTATTCTAGTCACCATTCTGTAAAATGGATTACTAAGTCTTATTTCTTCTGCCTAATTGCAAAATTGAACCTTTGTTCACCAGCTCTCTTTTTACCAGCCACCTTCATGTTCTGGCCTCTGGTAAGCATTGTTCTACTATTCTATTTCTATGTCGACATTTTTATTTATTGTTTTCTTTTTCCATATGCATGCATGTGTGCATGTGAATGTGTGTGTATGTGTGTGTTGTGGAGGGATGTGAACATTGAATGCCTATGAGTGTGAGTGCCCAAGATTGATATCTGAAAGCATCCTCAATTGCACTTCCACAATATTCAAGGAGGCAGAATCTCTAAACCCACCCTAGAACTCTCCAATATGGTTAGTTTTGCTAGCCAGCTTGCTCTGCATATCCCCTGCTTCTGCTTTCAGAGGCTGTCTGGAATTATAATTATTCTGCCATGATCACCATGCATCTATGTGGGTTCTGGGAATCTGAACTCTGGGTTTCTCTTTTGTAAGGTATTTTAACGACAGAGCCATTTTCCCAGCACTGAATTTTAGAGTCTGCATATCAGTGAGATCATCGAGTGTCTGTTCTTTGGTGCTTGGCTTATTTAAGTTAGCATATTTTGCTCCAAGATCAATCACCCTGCATTGCTTCAAGACATGATCCCATCACCACGTTTTACTTTAAGGCTGAATCATGTTTGTATACACACTACCCTTTCTTTATCCGTGCCTATGTAAATGGACTCCTATTTAATTGACAACTGCCGAGATTGCATGTCTGAGCTGGTGGCAACACTGCTGGAGTAGGTGAATTGGTATTGTTTAATCATACTGATTTAAGATTTTTGGAAATAAACTAAGAGTGGGATTGCTTTAATACTGTTAATTCTTTGAGTTTTTAGAAAATTACTAGACTGGCTAAGCAGGGATTTTATTTTTAAACTTCCCTTTTTGTGGCAAACTTTAGGAAAAGTAGCATCTTCCTTCTTAGAAATGGAGACCTTATAATTTGCTTTGATTTAACCCCTGATTTTCACATGTCTATTTGGTTTATTGTCTCAGTGATGCCTTTAGAAACAAATGACAGTCACCTAGTCCCAATTCTTTAATTCATTTTTTCATCCATGTAGCTTTTGGTTGGTGTGGCCCATGTCACTCTCATTCACCCATTTGACAATCATTCACTAAGTACTTGTAGTCTTGATAGAATATGAGTATTCGAAATCCATACACAAAGCAAATACACATTTCTATAGCTACATATAAACAGATACAGATGATGAATAGCCAACATAATACATAACTGTATAACTTCATTTAAACCACAAGAGAATTAGGGATTGGAGGCCCCACAAATGAGATCCCCAGGCATTCACCTTCATGGGTAGCACTTATTTGCATCATCATTTCCTTAAATCTTGTACCTGGAAGTCTTACTAAGGAATCCAAAGGAAAGGACAGCTGATGTTGAGATTTAAATTCATGCATGTGCTTGGCAAGAATTTAGGAGGAGCGGGAGTTGTGGGGAGGGGGGCTGGGTAAGTGTTAGGGAGTAAGGTCAGAAGGTAAGGTGAATATTTGTAATAGACTCTCAGATCTTTATTTTCAGATATCTGATCAAGTCATAGCTGTCCCCCCAGTCATCCAAGGTATACTCATCTTCCTTGCATTTGTGCTGTTGTTACTATTCATTAACAATGTCTTTATATCTCTTTAGAGAACATTCAAGTGGAGCATACTTGCTAGTGTCTTTGGCAAGTGTCTTTGACACGGTCGGTGAGCACTTCTCTGACAAATATGGCAGCTGAGCTATTTTATCAGATGCAGCATTACTCCATGGTGCTGATGGAAGCCTTGGCATTTCTCCATGTGACCTCGGCCTTGGAAGCTTAGAAAGGTATGAATGATAATAGTATGGAAGGAGTGTATTGTTTCACTCAGTAAAAGACACATGAGTTATACATTTTTTTGCCATTTTTTATTGAGCTATACATGTCCCCACTCTCCTTCTGTCCTCTCTTCTATCCCCCCTCCCCCACTCCCAGTTTACTCAATTAGATCTTGGGGATTTTTTCTGCTTCCTAGGCAGATCCGTGTATATCTGTCAATTTAGGGTCCTCTTTGTTAGCTAGGTTCTCAACGATTGTGGCCTATAGTCTGGTTGTCCTTTGCTTTATATCTAATACCCACTTATGAGTGAGTACATGTTATATTTGTCTTTCTAGGTCTCGGTTACTTCACTAAGGATTGCTTTTTCTAGTTCTGTTCATTTGCCTGCAAATTTCAAGATGTCTTTTTTTTTTTAACCGCTGAATAGTACTCCATTATGTAAATATACCACATTTTCCTTATCCATTCTTTGTTTGGGGGGACATCTAGGTAGATTTGAGGTTCTGGCTATTATGAATAATGCTGCTATGAATACAGCTAAGCAAATATCCTTGGGGTGTAAGTGTGCATTCTTTGGGTATATGCCAAAAAGTAGTATTGCTGGGTCTTGAGGTAAATTGATGCCCAATTTTCTGAGAAGCTGCCAGCCATACTGATTTCCAAAGTGGCTGTACAAGTGTGTACTCCCACCAGCAATGGAGGAGTGCTCTCCTTCTGCTACATTCTCTCCAACACAAGTTGTCATCAGACTGTTTTATCTTGGCCATTCTGAAAGGTATAAGATGATATTTTGGAGTTGTTTTGATTTCTACTTCTCTGATGACTAAGGATGTTGAGTATTTCCTTGAGTGTCTTTCAGCTTTTTGCGATCCTTTTGTTGAGAATTCTCTTTTTAGATCTGTACCCCATTTTTACTAAATTATTTGGTTTTATGATGTTTAATTTCTTGAGTTCTTTCCATATTTTGGAGATCAGCCCTCTGTCAAATGTGGGTTGGTAAATATCTTTTCCTGTTCCATAGGCTGCCATTTTGTCTTGTTGACCATGTTCTTTGTTTTACAGAAGCTCCTCAGTTTCAGAAGAACCATTTATTCATTGTTGCTCTCAATGTCTGTGCTACTGGTGTTTTATATATAGGAAGTGGTCTCTTGTGCCAATGTGTTCAAAGTTATTTCCCACTTTCTCTTCTAATAGGTTCATTGTGATTGGTTTTATGTTGAGGCCTTTGAACCATTTGGACTTGAATTTTGTTCATGGTGATAGATATGGATCTATCTGTAATCTTCAGTGTGTCAATATCCAGTTATACCAGCACCATTTGTTGAAGAAGCTTTTTTTCCATTTTATAATTTTAGCTTCTTTGTCAAAATTCAGGTGTTCATAGGTGTATGGATTGATATCACGGTCTTTGATTTGATTTCTTTGGTTCACCTGTCTGTTTTTATGCATATACCAAGCTGTTTTCATTATGGTAGCTCTACAGTAGACTTTAAAGTCAGGTATGGTAAACTTTTGTTATTTGCTGATGATATAATATACATACATACATCACCTCAAAACTTCTTCCAAGGAACTACTACAAATGATAAATCCCTTCAGTAATGAAGTAGGGTACAAGATTAACTAAAAAAAACATATGTAGCCTTTCTATACACAGATGATAAATGGGCTGAGAAAGAAATCAGAGAAAGAGCACCCTTTACAATACTTACAAAGAACATAAAATATCTTGGAGTAACTCTATCCAAACAAGTGAAAGACCTGTATGACAAGAACTTTAAGTCATTGAAGAAAGAAATTGAAGAAGACATCAGAAAATGTAAATATCTCCCATGAACTTGCATAGATGAAATTAACATAGCAAAAATAGCAATCTTACCAAAAGCAATCAACAGATTCAATGCAATACCCATCCAAAGTCCAGCATAATTCTTTCAAAGATCTAAAAAAGATATATGGAAAAACATAAATCACAGGTTAGCCAAAACAATCTTCTACAATGGAGTTATACATAATTTAAAAAATATCACTGGGGTTAGTCTATGTGAGAAATGCAAGAAAAACAAAGCAAAATAAATTCTGAAATCAACCTGTGGCAAGTAAGGATGCGAAAGAAATAGAAAAAAGGTAAATAGCTGGGGACATTTGAGGCTACAGAAAACCTCAGTGAGCAGAAGAGAGCAAAGTCCTTATTTCTGTTCTCTTAATAAAATCTTTCAAGACTCCATTTATAATTAAGGGTTTCATGAATGTAGATTTTCCAGAGACTTTCAATAAATGGAATAGTACCCCTGGGGGCAAAGTTACTGGGTATCCAGGAATGCCCCATCCCAAACCTTCCTTTCCTACAATTTAAAACATCATCTGGCCTCAGCAGGGCACATGCCACATGATGCCCTTGGTTTTCTTCCAGGAAGTCATCAGATTTCTCTCTCATTGGAACACATGGCGATCTTGTGATTCTTGAACAAATTCTTTATAAACATCCAGAACAATGGTTTAAACACATGTGTAGTCAGATTAAGGAATGACAGAGCCATGTTCTTTTTTTTGTTTTGTTTTGTTTTTTAATCACAAGAGGGTTTAGTCACAGTCATTACATTTTTTGAGGGTAATCTGAATGCCTTACTATCCCCCACAGTTACAATGGCCCCCTCATTCCTATTTTGCTCACAGTTATATGCTTGTTAGGGCTTTGGACTTTACACTCTTCCATGCTATCACCATTGGCATCAAATTTCCTTAGACATGGACCTGAACCCAGACCAACTTCTTGTCTTGCAATCTGAGGAAAATTTGGGAGCTCCTGAGTCTTAGAGTTTTCTCCTAAGTATAAAGAGAATTAATGTTGTTTCACTGTTTAATTGTCACTATTCTATGAAATTATTCTAACAGAGACTCTTAATATGGTAGTAATTAATTTTTATGTCAGTCCTTTGCACTGAAGCCTTTACAATTACAACCTTATCCCCTTGAGCAGACCTTCCTGCTCTTACCTAATGTGAATGTTCCAGTCTTAACTTGCTTTGTACTCTATTCACACTGAGCCTGTTGAACTTTTGCTACCTCTAAATAGGACTCGTTTATATTTAATTGAATGGGTCTGCTCTCACCTCTATTTATTGATTTCCCCTCTAAGGAAATACCCACCTACCTTACACCTATCAATCTTTAGGGTCCAGTTGAAATATTCCTCCATGAAGATCTTCCTCCTCCTTTATGGTACACCATGTCCTCATCACTTGCCAATATTCCAGGGGAGTCCTTCTCAAGGATGAAAACCCTTGTGATCTTTTTTTACCTTAGCTTCTCTGTGCCTAGATTTGTGGAAGGACCCTATTTATTCTATCCTTGCAGTCATCATGGTGCTTAGAAGTCAATGCCAATGCCTGATTTGCCTCAAATTCATGAGTGTTTAATATGTGCTGATGTGTCAACTATTTACCTGAAATTAAACAACAATAAAAATATATCAAGCAAATGATCATCCAGGAGGAAATGTGCTAATAAGAACATTATAAGCTTTTGAAATTTGTGGTGAACTAATTTTGTTTTTTCTCTTTATTGCATTTTAGCAATGGTGTCAGACCAGTCATCTGAAGATCTAAGGTGTTCTATTTCTTTAAAAGCTGTACAGTGGGTACTTTGGAATTTTAGGTCCTTTTAATACATTCTGATCTCTGGTCTTAGTGTATGATGATTTCTGTGTTCAGCTACTGTTCTCAGCGTACATTTCTTACAACTTCTCAAAGAATAGCACTCTTGTGACCCTTGCCCTTTATTACCTTTGTCCCAATTCTTTAGCTTCTGCTTTTGAGAATGACTCTTACTCTGCCTATGAGATGGTCAGTTTCTTTCATTCTCTGCTGTTAGATGGCAGATTTTTATTTTGTGAGTTTTTTTTTTAAACATGAAGAGCCCCACATTTCTCTAGGGAGAGCTGGGCAAGTGTATATGCAATATTCAAAATGTAGTTGGTCTATGCACATGTAACTTTTAAGGGTGTGTCTGGTCTCCCTACATGTGCTATCTATCCGTCTCGTCCTTGTCCCTTTGAATTAGGCTTTTCTGTTTCTTTATTGTACACATACACAGACACATGAGAGTAGGCATTTATTCTAGCACATGGGCAGCAGGCACTTGGCCACCTGAGATCTTGAGTGGCACACTCAGTAAGCTAGAGATGACTCTACAAGTAGGCTATTCCTGTATTGTGGTTTTAATGTGCCATTTGTCATTGTTTCTCCTTTGACTTTCTTCCTGGCCACACACTTGTATTTCCTAATGGCTTGTCTTCTTGAGCTTTCTTCTCTCTTTTATACATTCTGACATGTTACTCTTTAGGTATCTTCATATATGTGATAGTTTTATTGAGAATGGCTACATGTGTTTCAATACTTGGTCACCTGATGGGAAATGTCATTCTGTAAATATGTTTCTCTTATTGGTTAATGAATAAAGCCCCATTTGCCAATAGAAAATCAAGATAGGCGGGACTAGAAGACAAAGAGGATTTGGGGAGAGGGAGGAGAAGATTCAAGATGTAGAGACTTGAGAGAGCAACAGTCTGGACCCACTCTCCAGTAAGATAAGACCATGTAGAAATACTTAGATTGATAGAAATGTGTTAATATTTAAGACAGGGGTAGCCAATAAAAAACACTAGTAACTGGCCCACAGCTTTATATCTAATACAGTGTCTCTCTGTGTTATTTGGGGCTGATTCAGCTCTGGGACCAGGCTGGCAGAAAAACTGCACGTAACAATTCCCAGTTGGTAGAATTCTTTGAGAGAGGATTTAGAAGGCATAGCCTTGTTGGTGGGAGTATGTGACTGGTTTGAAAAGATTCTGAAGGCTGCAAAAGACCAAAAGACTCCTCCCAATCCTGCTATGCTCTCAGGGTACTTTTTTTCCCTGTTTCAGATGTAAGCCCACAGCTGTTGCTGCTGTCATACCTCTATTATAGCATCATAGCCTCTATACCTCTGAAACTGTAAACCCAATTAAACTCTTTTATAATTTGCCTTGGTCATGTCATTTTGTCTCTGCAGTAGAAAAGTAACTAAGACAATGTTTCACATCCATATTCCATTAAAGAAAAATCTAACAGTGTAGGCTGATCCTTATCATAAAATAGCCAGATTTGTTACACAGAGTCACAGTATGGGTTCGGTATCCATTCTACAGATGTTTGGCTTTGGGACAAAGCATTTAAAATAAATATTTCAGAAAAGGGTAGCACAAAATGCAGAGTAATCTAGGTGTGAGTAACTGGATGTGGTTTCTTTATACAAAAGATTGTTACTCTAATAACTTCATTTAATAGGCAGTCAATTACTTACATTTTGTTGTATAATTTAAAAATAATTTCCACTATTTATTTATAGATGGTATTTATATAAGCCAAGACAAACAGGAAAGTTTAGTTATCTAAAAAGTTGCTTTTTGGTCAATAGTATTCAGTGTCCTGTAGGATGTCAAAGAATCATTGTGTTGAAAGGGCTTTCAAATCATCTTTCCCTATGTCATTGATCTTAGTCAACACACAACTTTTAAAAGTATTGAAAACAACAGAGATTTACACTTTGTGTGAAAAATTCTTATCAGTATTTATTATGTTAAAATAACCCTTCTATTTAGTTCTGTACCCCACTTTTTAATTGGATTATTTGGTGTTTTGGTAACTAGCTTCATGAGTTCTTTGTATATTTTGGAAATCAGCCCTCTGTTAGATATGGGGTTGGTGAAGATTCTTTCCCATTCCGTGGGCTGACATTTTGTCTTGTTGACTCTGTCCTTTGCCTTACAGAAGCTTCTCTGTTTCAGGAGATCCCATTTATTAACTGTTGATCTAAGTGTCTGCTTCTAGTATTATGTTCAGGAAGCAGGATCCTGTACCAATTCATTTAAGTGTACCTCCCACTTTCTCTTCTAAGAGGTTCAGTGTGGCTGGATTTATGTTGAGGTCTTTGATCCATTTGATCTTATGTTTCTGCATGTCAATAGATATGGATCTATCTGCAGTCTTCTACAAGTCAGCATCCAGTTATGCCAAAACCATTTGTTGAAGATGCTTTCTTTATTCCATTGTATAAGTTTAGCTTCTTTGTCAAAAATCATGTGATCAAAGTCGTGTGGGTTAATATCAGGGTTTTCAATTCAGTTCTATTGGTCTTCCTGTTTATTTTTGCACCAGTACCAAGCTGTTTTCAGGATTTTAGCTCTAAAATAGAGCTTGAAGTCAGGGATGGTGATACCTCTGGAAGTTCCTTTATTGTTCAGGATTGTTTTGGCTATCCTGGGTCTTTTGTTTTTGCATATAAATGGAATATTATTTTTTCAAGGTCTGTGAAGAATTGCTCTAAGATTTTGATGGGGATTGCATAAAATCTGTAGATTTCTTTTGGCAAGTTTGCCATTTTTACTATGTTGACTAAAATCAAAATCACCAAAGACAGTTTATGCTGGAGAGGATGTGAAGAAAGGGATATACTCCTCCACTGCTAGTGAAAGTGCAAACTCATATAGCCTCTTTGGAAATCAATATGGCTGTTCCTCAGGAAAATGGGAATCAGTCTACCTCAAGATCCAGTAATTCTACTCTTAGGCATATACTCAAAAGATGCACATTCATTCAACAAGGACATCTGTTTAGCTATGTTCATAGCAGCGTTATTTGTAATAGCCAGAAACTGGAAGCAACCTAAATGCCCCTTAACTGAAGAATGGATGGAGAAAAATGTGATACATTTACACAATGGAGTACTACTCAGTGGGGGAAAAAAACATGGAATCTTGAAATTTGCAAGCAAATGGATAGAACTAGAAGGAACCATCCTGAGTGAGGTAACCCAGTCACAAAAAGACAAATATAGTATATACTCACCCATATATGGTTTTTAGACATAGAGCAAAGGATCACCAGCCTACAGTCCACACCATGAGAAAAGCTAGGAAACAAGGAGGACCCTAGGAAAGAAACACATGGTCCCCGGTGGAAGGGGAAAGGGGAAATTGGGAGCATAAGGGGATGGGAGGGAAGTAAGTGGGAACAGGAGGGAAGAGGTGGGCATGACAGAGCAGGAAGATTGAGTCAGGGAAAGAATAGAGGAGAACAAGAAAAGAGATACCATAATAGAAGAGCCATTATAGGTTTTAAGAGAAATCTGACACTAGGGAAATGTCCTGAGATCTACAAGAATGACACCAACTAACAATCTAAGCAATAGTGAAGAGGCTACCTTAAATGCCCTTCTCCTATAATGAGATTGATAACAACCTTATATGCCATCCTAGAGCCTTCACCTTGTAGCTGATGGAAGCAAAAGCAGACACCCACAGCTAACCATTGATCCAAACTCTTGGAATCCAGTTGCAGATAGGGTGGAGTGATGGATGAGCAAAAGGGTCAAGACCAGGCTGGAGAAACCCATATGAACTGTTGATCTGAACAAGGGAGAGCTCATGAACTCCAGTCACATAGCTGGAAAACCAGCATAAGATCAACCCAGCTTTCCTGAATGTGGGTGTTAGGTAGGAGGAGTAGGCAGTTTATAGAGCCTCTGGCAGTGGATCTGTATTTATTCCTAGTGTACAAATGGACTTTGGGAGCCCAGTCCACTTAGAGGTATACTCTCTCATTCTAGACACATGGGGGAGGGCCTGGCCCCTGCTCCAAATGATATGACAGACTTCCCCATGGAAGGCCTCACCCTCCCAGGGTAGCAGAAAGGGGACGGGATGAGGGTTGTTGGGGTAACAAGGGAAGACAAAAGTTCGAGAATTGGGATTGATATGTAAAACAAGCTTGTTTCAAATTTAAATAAAAAATGTAGTGAGATATCCACCCCACCTGCAACTGTTGCACTGACCATGCCCATTGAGGTGTGGTAGATATATGACCTGGGGGGACTATGTCTGGGGTCCCGGACCCCAGCTTGTGCCTGTGCCCTTGCTTCCTGGTAGAAGACAACATCCAGAGGTATCCTTGGGACAGGAACCCGCAGCAGTCATCCGTTGCTGGTCTAAGTTATTTCCCCTTATATAAACATCCCTCAGCCTATCACTTATCAGATTCTTATTTACCACATTGTAAAAAAATTTAAATAACCCCTCAAAATTAAGTTTTCAAATATTCACTAATGCATGAATGCTTATAAGAATGATGTTGTTCTAACTCTTTGACAAATCTTTCTAAAATCTGGCGTAATAGTAGATAGATAGATTTCCATTTCAGTTTCTTAAGTCAGTTTGCTTTGTAACACATCTTATACAACTTTTAGAAAACTCTTACTGTTCTCTGCGGACACATGAGAGTTAACCAAGGGACACCCAAGAATCATTGTGGTAAGAATTTTGGTGTAAGAGAAACCACTCAGGGGTCCTTGAACCCCTTAAAATGATCTTAATTTAATGAATAGGAAACAAATGCTCAGAATAGTGAAGTCCATTCTCTGAGGCAAACTAAGTTGGTGTAGGAACTGGGGGGACAACTCACATAGCCTGTTTCTTCATTAAGTCACAACTCAAGAGCCAAAGAGGACTATATACACTGTGATGAGAGGAGATTCTGACAGAGCAGCAGTCTCCACCTGCCTCTTCCTGAGAAAACCTAGTTTCAGTTGGGTTAGCCAGGCTCTGGCAAGTGAAGGGATTGGCGGTGTTGAGGCATCAGCATTAGGGAGTTGGTCCAGTGGTGCTCATTATCGCACCGATCTGAATGATACAGTTTCACTCCACAGTTCTTGTACTGAAGGCTTTTATAGAAAAACAAACCTCCTGAGTCAGCACTCGGGAGGACGTGACTGGTAAGCACAGGGGCCTCTCAGCACTTCCTAGGTTGAGTGGCTCCAAAGGCACAGGTCTCTATTATTACCTTTAATTTCCCCATGGCCTACGACTCAAGTTGCCCCTTCCCTTTGCTGAGCTTCTGCCAGAAAGCCATTCCCACATGATCAGACTTAATTGGAATCCAAGTCAAAGGGAGATGGGACAAGCTGCCATTTTGAGGCAGTTTGCTGAGCCAGTTCTTCAGGGTAATATCTGTGTTAGCTTGATATAACAATGCAATAACAAGGCTTATTATACAACATGTGGTATGAAGGTTGCTTCAAGAGTCTTTGAGGGCATGATTTAGATAAAATGTATTTTATTATAAATGTTATATATACGGGTAATATAAACATGTGCGTATGTGTAATTATAGCATGTGTGTAAACATATACACATGCATATCTATATGAATACATATATGGCTTTCATTCTGAGCTTAAATGCCTCAAGAAGATATCGGTAGTAAGAATCCTTTTTCTCCTTAGAAGAGGTATATACATTTTTTAGAGAAAAATCTGAAAAATATTGAGACCATCCATTGTTAACCTTGAAAATTGTAAGATTTTCCTTTTCCTGCAGGCTTTTATTATATGCATTTCAACACATAAAATATTAAGATTATTTTAATAAATGATTAATTTCTAAAATATTTTCAAGATTCACACATAAAATATTGTTTATGCATTACATAAAATTTTAGCTTTTGAATGCAGAATCTTGATGTTCTGTAATCTTTATACTTCATCTCAAGTCTTGAGCTGTGGGTACTCAGTTACATTCCCCCTGGCTGTTAATGCTGTGGAGAATTAATTTCAACAGTGCTTGTACTTTGAGGTGGAGCTATGTTCTCGTGTAATGGGATCTGGAGAGGAGTGAGTAGCATTCTCACACCCCATTTTCATTTTCTCTGATTTCATCAACATTCTGATCCTCTCTAAATGAGTGGAACTGATGCCCTAATTTTACTCAACAGCCAGAAACAGAAAGCTGCGTAGGAGTGAGTACTAGTTTACCCCTCTGCCAAATTTCTTGACTATTCTGGTAAAGTACTAGAAAATTGTCTCATGTAGATGATTTGTGCCTTCAAATATTAGGGCTGATATTTCAAATTGGTCTAGGACACCACAATCCTTTTTTCCCCAACTACAAAAATTCACAAAACTTTCTTACCAAACTAATTAGAAAGAAACAAGTCCTTTCTTACCTTGGGACCATTTGTGCTACTGATTTCCACATTCCACAGGAATCCCCCACCCCAATTTAGATGTTATTCTCTGTCTTGCTCACCAGGCAACCACTAACCTGAAGTCTGCTCAACCATTTGTTTCTTTTTCTACTTGCCTATTTTTAGCATTTGGTGAATGAGATTACACCCTCGATATTCTGCTTTGACATTTCCCTCTAAGATGTTATGCTTTTTCAATTTATCTATTATAGTGAATCCTCAGTAAGAAAAAAAAAAGTAAGAAAATCATGTGCATCTGACTAAGGTAAGTGGTCACTTCTATGCCGCCTTTGTTATTGTTAGAAGATCTCTTCCTACTTCTAGTCATTTGGCTGTTTCTTGTCAAGTGGTACATGGTATGGTTTATTTTTATTCTATAAAAGGCAATATTATTTACTCATGATTAGTTGAGAGATGTTCAGGGGCCATCTTTATCAACTGCATGCAAACAAGCTCTAAAATGCCATGTTTACTTATGATTCAAGTGTGTGCCCTGTGATAGGCTAGCTTAAAAATTGTGTGGCTGTATTTGCAGGTGTTTACAGAAAGAAGACCATGAAGTAATGAAACCAGAGGGTGCCTGTGTCAACCACAATGAAGGAAGGGGTCTTTTAAATAACAAGTTCAGAGACTAGAGAAGTCCTAATTTCAACGAATCAATTATTGACAGATACGAATGACAGAGTAATTGTTCTAAAATGACAAGGAAATAAGGTAGCTAATAGCAAGGGTTTCAATCAGGTTTCTATAAATCATCACCAAAAGATACACTGTTTCTGTAAGAGCAGGGTCAACCTGTGTAGCTCTTTGATGCCAACTTGCCTAGAGAACAGAAATCCAGGGCACTATAGAAATATTGCAACTATTTTTGCCTGAATTTTCCTAATACTTTCAAAGTATGTACTATATTTAAATATTAAATATATTTAGTGTAAAGTTCAAAATGCCTTTTCTAAAACTAACATTACTACCGTTATACCTAAAGTGTTCGTGATTATATGTGAGTTGTTTGGCTGCTTTAAAATAAGGGTATATATTTGAAATCTTAAATGGAATTGACCTTTCCTGTAGTTTTTGAATAGGTGCAATATTACTACTGTGCTACCTTCTAGAACCTTTTCAGTGATTATATAATTCTTCCAATATGGTATCATTAAAGTTGCAGGAGGTAACAACTGTTACATAAAGCCCATTCAAATTTTGTTAAAACCCTTATGAAAATGATTTATTTAATTTATATATAAATAATATAACTAAAAAAAGCAAGAAACGAGTACTAAAACACAATTTCTTACTAAATTAAAACAGTATTTTCCTTTTGCCTTTTTATTATGACAGTTGAATAATATGTGCTACACTCAATGGATGTTTGGTATTAAGAGCAGAGATCAAGAAATGAGTGTTTAGAACAGCAAATTCTATGTTAAAATCTATAAATAGCTTAATAAATATATCCTTATATGTAAGAAGTAGAAAATTGTAGGCTGTAAAGTAGATTATCCAAATGGCCATGTTTTGAAGTCACCTTGAGAACAGTACCCATTGTCCTTCTAGGTTTTATTGCTTCTCCATATAAACTTTCATTCTGAAGAGAGGGGTCCTTTTAAACACGTATTTATTTATTTTATGTTCTCTTTTGTTCGTTCTCATTGCTTGCAGTTTGCATCATCAAAACATGACTTAAAGAGATGCATAAATGTACTCTGCTATTCAGGGTAGACTTTGTACATGAGCTAATTAGTGAAGAGAAACTGAACAAATGAAGTCAAGACACAAATTCATAGAGTGTAAGTTCACAGTCCTGAGTATTTGCTAATTTATTTCCTAGTGTCCCACTGCAAATATAACTCTGATGTTTCTAGCAATCATAGAAAGGATAGAATGAGCTTGTTTGTAAAAGGAAGAAAGAAGAGGGAAAGGAGAAAAAAGAGAGGAAACCACACACACATCATTTTAGATTTTTTTCTATTTTTGAGAATATAATTACAATATCTCTTCCTTCCATCCCTTTCCTCTTTCCAAACACAGAGAGAGGTGGGGCAGAGGGAGGGAGGGAAGAGAGAGAGAGAGAGAGAGAGAGAGAGAGAGAGAGAGAGAGAGAGAGAGAGAGAGAGAGAGAGAGAGAGAAAGAGAGAGAGAGAGAGGGAGGGAGAAAGACGAGTAGTCCTTTCATACTCAAATTGCCAACAGGACACCCCCCAATACTGTGCCCTATTCTGTGAATATTTTCATTTCCTCTTAATGAGTGAATGGTTCAGAGACAAATGGGGCTCCCCTGACCTTTTTCTCCCCTCAAAGCAGAAGAGCCACAGATAAGAGAGAAGGAGGAATTTTCATGGGGTAATGGTTCAGTGAGGACATCCAATTATAAGTCTGGGTCCTGGCAAAAAGAAGTGTATTTCCTCCAATGTAACAACCCACTGAGGGGACACTCCCAGTGAGGAGGCATTCCCAGTGAAGGAGTGGGCAATCCCAGTGAGGGGGCATTTCCAGTGAGTACTTTGCTCCTCTTCAAGTTGAAAGACCCTGTTTTTCCCTCAGGAGGCTCTATCACCAACTTGCTATGATAGATAAGCAGTCATTTTTCTATCATTTTTACTTATGAAGTTTTAGCTATGATAGCAAAAGTCTGGGAAATTCCAGAAATAATTATCTCATGTTTTAAATTTTTCATCATTCTGAGCAGAGTTCTGAAACCTCGTGTCACTCCGCTACACTCTAAGATGTGAGTTGGCCCCTTGCCTCATGTATCTACACTACTTCCACTACCAACATGAATCACTTGGTAGCCATCTTGGCTACCAGATCTCCTGTCCCAGTGTTTCAGCTTTTGTGTGCAAGTGCCCCATATTTTGTTTGATACCTGTGGTGCTAAGGCATGATGTGAAAGAGACGACCATGAGAATGATAAGGAAAGTTCTTGAGAGACAGTATAAAACAAAGAAAAATGTTCTTAGAGTTTAGAAGAGAACAAGGTGGGGTATATTGCTTTTGGAAGGGGGGGGGAGAGGAAATGATACAATTATAGTCTCAAAAATACATGATTAAAAAAGTTTGTCATTTAGGAAAAAGATAAGGCATACATACATGTACACACACACACACACACACACACACACACACACACACACACACACACACCAATACTTCAATGCAGAAGAACACAGATGAAGATGGATTTTTTGATCACAGAGTCCTCAGTGGATTTTCTATCACAGGAAGCCTGATAACGTTGGGAAAGAGATTTGGGCCCTGAGTCTTCCAAACATTGAAGAAAAAAGAATAAATGAAGACAACAGCTACTTATCTTTTGTGGGTGTAATGCCCAAGATTATGCTTAGGTTAGGGTTGCGATTGGTATTGTACTGTCTTTTGGTCTAGATCATGAGGACTCAGCCTGTGTTTCTCAATAGAGAAAAGAGTGAATTTTTTTAAAAATAAAAATGTTAAATATTGGATACATAAGGTATTTCTTAGTCTTTTTTATGTTAGAACATCTAAAGTTTCCTTTTAAAAAAAACATCCATGTAAAAGAAAACATTCTCCCAGACAGCTCTGAGAAGATTAAATCAAGGTGTGGAAAACACAGGGTACCAGGTGGCCCACAATGAGGACGAAGCTCAAAGGCAATGTCTGGACTCCCTGGGACACAGTGTGGAGGCACAAATCTCAGAAGATCATTTTCAAATGAAATAAAAATATTTGTTACTAATTATTTTTCACTATGTGGCAATGCTAAATCATGAGCTCATTAGAAGAGTGACCCTCAGATATTCTTAAGTATCGATCATCAAAAAGAAATCGTACCAAGACTGGCTAAAACCCAATAATGCAGTTCATATAGGGTTGGTTATTTCAAAGGCATTATTGTCACCAAGAACCCACTTTCTTTCCCCCTAATTTTTCATAGTTTCTTCTTCTACCAGCTGACACAGCTGAAAGAAGTCATGATAGGCCAGACTGTGACTGGTGAACTGCACGGGCCATGGCACAGAATTGGTAGGGTTTCTGGGGGAATCCAGTTGATTTTCCATACACTATAAATGATACCCATGTTACAAAAGATGTGACAGGCATCCTAGAGGCTTGGGTGTGAAACCAAGACATAGGCTGTATTATAGTTACGGCATTGATAGCAACAAAGAACTATAGGAAGATGAATCCAGCCAGTCAGTGGGGCATGGTCTAAGACAGGGAGAAATTAAAAAAAAATAGTTCAAGAAAGTGGAAATTGAAGATTAGAAGCAAGGCAGAGGGGAAAAACATATGAACCTGATAACTAATGCCAAGAAACGAACAACAGGGGATGTGCCCACTGGTTGGATGGGGGTGAGGTGGGAGAAGGCACTAAAGTGAATCAGTGATGTGATTAATTACAAATAGGAAACAAATGAAAACATCAGTGGAATGTGGTCTGTGTGTGGCTTCAGTGTTTAGTCAGAGTACATCAATTCATTTTCATGGCACATCCTACCCTGCAGGAAAAAAATGGGCCTTAGAAGTGTAGGAGAGGTTTTAGAGATGCTCTCGTGATTAAACTCTTAGAAAGTTGAACAGCTAGAATTTGACCGAGTGGTGCTAATTTCACAGCTCATTTTTTATCCATTCTACCTCAAGGAAGCAAAGACACTAATTTGTTTTCATCTTTATTGATTCTGCTTCTGTGATGCAAGGTCCTCAGAGTGGCTCACATTGCCCCAGAGGATAGTCTAAACACGACTGCATGATGTGCAAGGGCCATCAACACTTGACTCCAATTTATTTCTGTTCCATTGGTGTCCTTACTACCATAGGATCATCTAGTGACCTCTACATTCACCCAATGACTGCCGTTACTGAGAACTCCCAAAGTATATGTGATGTTTCTTTAAAAACAACTCTATTCTTTATATAATATATGCAGTTTATTTTTCTGAATGCATTTTCTCAATCCATCCTCTTATAGAAATTACTCCCATCCACCTCCTCCATCAGTACTTTCCTGATTACTCATTTCTATTCACTCTGTACTTCAAGGTACTTTATTTGTAGTTTTCTTAGTAATGCATCATTTACAAGGTCTTCCTAGTATAATAGTTAGCTCTCCAAGGAGAGGGATACTCTCTGTAGAATATATTACAACTACCACTAACAAGTGAGGAGGGAGCATGGAAAGAAACAAAGGAGGAAATAAAAGAAAACAATGATACAGATAGCTAAAATGTAACTTGAAGGCCACTTTTAACTATTCTGGCAAAAGTAGACCTTATGCTTATTAAAAGGCTATATTTATATTTTTATTAGGGGTGAGAATACTATTCTCCATCCTTTGAGACTGGGCATAGAAAAAGGAGCCTAAAATTCATAGAAAATTTGTATACAACTTAAGACCATTTCCTGAAATTTATAAAATTTAAGAATCGGAAGCATATTTAGAGTAGAATATATTTCAGTTTGACTTAAGAACAAAGTATAGACAATAGTTTATAAGTGAAAAGACCCTCGGCAGCCTTCTAGAATAGCCTTACATAATGGAACAGAGCTAGAATATAGAACAAAACACAAATTTATTAAATATCCCTGGAGATCTTCATGAGAAATGGCAACAATGTATTCTGAGAGATTCTTTCCCCTTCTGTGATGCCTTTCATAGCATATTCAATTTATCTGTCTTTATCTGTCTTTCTCTCTAACTTGCTAAGGGCAGGGATGGGGTCTTGGCAATCTTGGTCTTCGCAGAGTTCAGCACAGTGCCCTGTACATGGAATTTTATAGTCACTTTGCTAAATGGGATTGTGTAATGCACAGCCATGATACAGGCTAAAGGGTACCCATGCCAAGCTGCATTGACAGAAGTTAGCTGTCAATGTATAGTAAGTTGGGGCTCTGTTTAGGCAATGAGTCAAACAATGCTCCATATCAAGTTTCCCTTCTTAACTTGGTACACTATTTGTCTATGAAGAGGAAATCAGCATGTTCATAGGATACTATTTCTGAGGAAGGCATTCTCCCCAGCAAAACCTAACTGGGGTTATGTGGCTAAATTACAGAATAAATTCTACTTGCAGTTACATAATTCCATTCTTTAAATGAAAATAATTCTACTTGTTTAAGAAATCTGCTGAAAACGGAGGATCTTCATAAGAAAACAAGCATGAAACAAACAGGGACATTCAGCCTTTGGCCTCTGTGTACCCCTTCTTTTGCCATTCAGCAGGAGTCTTGTGGGCTTTTGAGGTACATGTGTTGACTATTGCATCCTGATGTGAATGAGTCTTATCCTCCCAGACGTTTGCCTTCTAGCAATTTAAATTTTAAGCTTTAATTAATGAAAAACTCTGCCTTCTATTAAGAGAGCTTCATGAACTAAAAAAAAAGGTATATGCATTTACATAAATGCATATCTATTTCTGTCTGGCTGTCGTTTTATCTATTGGATATCTATATTTGGCTTGGGGGGGTGGTGAGGTCATTGGGATTCACCCATGGTGCCTCCTGCAGGATAGTACTCTTTTCTCTCTAGTGGGCAGCATGTTTCTTCAACAGGAAGATGCGACCAGGGAATTTTCTTGGGGAAAGACAACTGTTTATACTGCTCTGGTCTGTCAAGGGTGTGCTCTTGACACTGATTCCAGACACATCAGTGCTGGCGCTTTCCTGGCCTTTCTACTGTTTTCTCACCATTTCCCTTTTCACTCTAAATGCATAGCAAAGAAGATTCCTGCCCTCCTAATCCTAGCCAGGTTATTCTCTTCCTTTTCCTTATTCTATGATATATATCATATGTTCTCTAATAATCCCATCATTATTTCAGACCACTACATTTGTGCACAGTAGTCCTGCCCATTTAACATCTTCTGATGTACATCCATGCTTCTCAGTTTGATTTCCATCTTGGAAATTCATTACAAAACACACGCAAATATTTTAAAAAGATGTGGATTCCAACCTTCTGGTTTTGAAAATATGGGGAAGGGTTTTCTTTTAACAAGAAAAGTGCACTATCAAGTTAAAATGCCCTATGCTATGAAATAAATTATTAACATAGTGATAAGACCCCCATGTGTGTTGCACATGTTCAGTGTGGCTGGGATGCTGGGAAATAGAGTCCAGTAAAGTTTTACTTAATGTCTGGATGCCCCACTTGGATAAGAGAACTCTGAAGGTTAAAAACCACCCAAATCAGAGGCAATGAGGCATCATGGGTGTAACTGTTGCTACTGGAATTTTCTAAAGTATTCTCCTAATGTGGGGATAATTTTCCAAGTGGGAAGTGGTATAATTGGGTCCCTGGGAGTGTGGGTAGATTGTGTCCTATCTACAGGTCCAACCAACCACGTATTCAGAGCACATTTGGACCAGATCTTAAGCAGACAGAATAAATATACCAATTATATTCTTTTTCTCTAACATAAATTAATACAGATTTGGTATTTATATTAAAGTACCTTCTTTGAGGGAAGAGAACTCAGTCAGCTGAGAGTTTCTTTTTCAGAAAGCTCTGCTTCATGTAACACAGCTACAAAAGGAGAGAGAGAAAAAGATGGGAAGGAACTGATGGCTGTGGTTTGGGGGAGAAATCGAGTGAGTGAAGCTAAGGGCACAGGGAGAACAGTCAATATCCAGCAACGGCAGCAAAACACTTTCAATTTTCTGGATTATTAATTCAAATTCACACGCACACGCCAGTTAAAATTAAAGGGCTCTTTTTACTGCACTAGTTTAAATTAAAGATTATATTCTGCTCCACAAGTCTGAATTAAATAGCTTATTTTGCACACCAAGCTCTCATTTTAAAGCTAATAAAGAAAAGACATAGCATGTACGTGTAAGCTCGAGACAGGAAGGGTCTAAATTACTACACCTGTTTCACTTGGGAGCCACTTTATTAGTGTTACAAAACTTGGCTTTCAATTTGGCACTCAGAAGCACATTTAGAACAAGCATTTCTTTGTTTTGACAGAGAGGCTGGGGTAAATGAATGACGTTTGAGCTAGGTGTGAAATGTGAAGGTACGAAATTAACTGGTAAGGTAATTACTGTTCTAATTCTGCATAAACAAGCGTTTTGAAAATCATTAATAGTTCAGGGAAATAATGTTAGTGATTAAATAAGGTGGCTTGCATCACTGAGCACAACTAAGCTTCTTTAATTACATCTGAAAGCAAGGGAAAGCAGCTAATTAAAATTAGCACGAGGTTCCTGAATGACCAGCACTGCATTGTTGCCCTAACCTGAATAATTGTGTGTTTATTAATATGTCTTCATTTTCCCTCTCGAGCGTTTAACAAAATTATTTAAAATAACTAATAACCTTTAAGGAGTAAATGTGACTGAATCTAGTTTTCAGAATGAATGCTGCAGACCTTGATCATCCCACCATCAATCCCCTTCCTCTAACCCTGGAGAGTTCCGGGATTAAATATAAGGCAATGCCCCTTGCTTTGTGCTGTTGGAAGGTTGACATCCCAAGAAATGCTGAGATGTTGAAGCCTTGTGGAATCCCAGTGTGGTTCCTCATCATCCCTTTATGTTAAAATATGGAATTAAAAGTCTCATTTGTTGACTGCCATTCACTCGTTTAATTAATTTATTTGTTATAAATGACATTATTTCAAGAAATAATGAAGAACCTTTTTAGTGCTATTTCCAAGGTTGTCCAAAACAACAACGACAACAAAAACAAACAAACAAACAAAAAACACAAGGTCCCAGAAATTACTAGCTGCCTAATTTGTGGGACCCAGTGTAAAATAAGAGTACAAGTTAGCTACAACATAGCATGTTAAGGGTATTGAGAGTCAGGAGCACAATAAGCCTCTGGGTATGGAGCCTTGTGGTGATAGACAAGCTCTATATCCATAAATTCCAGCTCAACAAACTGATCCACCTGTGAGGAGGATACACACATGAAAAATGAGGAGAAGATGTGCTTATACAATGCTGGGGCATGTTGGCAGAAAAATGAATGCCTGAGCCCTGGAAAAGGTTCTCCACTGGGCTGGGTCATTCTGATAAAGATGTTATCAGATGATGAGTCACAGTTGCTTCCACTAAGAACCCCAATGCCATATTCATATTCAGTCCTCAGCTGTGGACTTGCCAAAGATGATAACTTGTGTTTGTTTATCTGGGAGTAGTAATTCCAGGAAAGAATTTTAAAACTTACTGACTGTTGAATAAATAATAAAAACTAATGATCTATTCTGATATCAACTAAACTTTTTTGGGGGAGGACATGAACCTTTCACGTATTCTATGGAGTAGGTACAATCATTACCTACATTTTCGTGTTGATCAATGTAAATGATTTCCCCAAGAGGTTAAAGGAAGGAACTGCCTTAAACAGGGTTTAAACTAAGATGGTCTGACTCAAAAGCCTGTGTTCTTAATTCTATGCTGGGAGATGGTGGGGCAAGCATAAAGGTAACTCTTCAGGCTAGTTTCCCCTTCCTGAATTTCAATAGACAGATTTGAATCATTTGAGAATATACGATGACTGTTGCAGGTCAATTAAACAATTTTGGATACATACAATGTGAGAGGGAAAGTATCAATTATTTTTCAACTTAGGTAAATATCTATTGTGTTTGCATTTGAATGGAGAATTGCTCATCATATAGGGATTTTATGTTAGTGCCTTTGTCAAAAGCATCCCTAGGAAGTGGTCCAGTGGACAAATTAACTTCCTGGTGTGACAAGTGTGGAATAGACCCCATGTTCTATGACCTCTCAGCATTTTCCTTTATATCTGACTCTGGGTTTTTATTATGTAGACCAATTAAGAACTCCATGTACAGTGGTGTATACATTTTGATTTGCAATTGTTTGCTGGTCTGCTTTCCTCTCTCCTCTCTACACCCCTCCCTTTTCTTCCAGTTCCTCCCCTCTCCTCACAATTCCTTCTCCTATTCACTTTTATTCTTGTCCTCTGCTCTCCTCTCCTTTCCTTTTCCTTTCCTTCTCTCCCCTTCCCTGTTTTCCCTGCCTCCAATCATCTCCCCTCCCCTTTCTTTCCCTCCCCTTTTCTCACCTTTTCTTCCTAAACCTCTCCCTTCCCTCCTCTTTCCCCCCACCCCTCCCTTTCCTCCCCTTCCTTTCCCTCCCCTCCCCTTCCCATCCCTTCCCTCCCCTTCCCTTTCCTCCCCTTCTTTTCTCTCCCCTCCCCTCCCTTTCCCTTCCCTCCCCTCCCTTTCCCTTATTTTTCTTCTCTTCCCCTCTCCTTCTCTTCTTATTACCTCCTCCTTGCCCCTTTTTCCCCTCCCCTCCCCTTTCCTTCCCTTATCTTTCCCTCCCCTCCCCCTCCACTTCCCCTCCCCTCCCTTCAGATGTGAAGACTGAATCAAATAACCCAGAACTCAGAGAATCTTATTGCAGAATTGTTCCTCTTTGAAGCACTTACAAAGCTCTTCCTATAGAACCACCTATCCACGGCTCAGATATATTGATGTATTCATCAACATCCATGCTAATGCTCTTGCTCTATATGGTTCTATATGTACACAGCAAACATAATTCAATGGGATGAACCAAAGAAGATGGGGCAGTAAGACTATTTGAGAGATTTCTCAATGATGTTTCATCTTATTGCATTTCATTTTGTACTGACAATTACTATTTATCTGTTCTCTGATACCATGGTTGTATCATTTAATATTAGATGTTTTAAATATTTCTAGGACTGAGGCATCCTACAGCTGCATCATGTCTATATCATTTCTTAAGCTGTTTAAAAGAATCACATCAGATAATAGACTCTTCAACTAATGTATTTACAAGTCCTTAGCTATCTACTTAACGGAAAATTAAAGCATTTTCCCTAGCCTTCCCCAGTCTCAGAGAGAGAGAGAGAGAGAGAGAGAGAGAGAGAGAGAGAGAGAGAGAGAGAGAGAGAGAGAGGTGGGGAGAATTAAATATTAATATATCACATACTTAAGAAGGGAAGGAACCACAATTGCAAAGATGGATGGATGATTTTAAGTTAAATGAAACACTTAAAGTGTTCACTGATAATCATAGCAACTTCCATTTTTATGCACTATACAAGCTTTTGAAAAATATAAGCTAGGTTCAATTATATATACATATATATATAATTTCATAATAAAACTGTTATTTTGTATACTAACTAAAATTAATTGAAATATGATATTAAATTTTGTTTCTCAGATTCTCAGATATCTTAGCACCCCTACTTCTCATTTACTTTATTAATCTGGCTGACTTATTAGGTCAGACTTCTCTAGCATCAAGCTTCCATGCCAGTCCATTAAGATTGACCTAATTCTTTGAAAGTTTATTGTTTCTTTTCAGAAGTCCTTCCAAAGACACCTAGTCTCTTCTCAATTGCTGAGTTCAGTGAGTTCAGTTTTCTTTACTCATCTCTTCTGCATCTGTTGACACTGTGGAAAATTCTGTTTTCATGAAATACTTGCCTATCATGATTTTTACAATATCCCTGTGCCCATATCCTCATCAGCCTTGTACTTACCTGATACTCTTAAGTCCATGGGCTCTGTTAAATTTTCCACCTGTTTCAAGACAAAGAACACCACACACTGAGTTATGCACGGATTTCTTTGAACACATACTGGATATCTTAATCAGGCTGATAGAAGAGTCTAGTGTGACTTCGCAAGGGTGGTTTCCCTTTGAATCACTTATAGTCTGCATTGGATAGGATTGCCATTATGGTCTTACTGGAGTGCTTTCTATTTGAGCACAATATCTGTGGCCAAATATTCCTTAGCACCTAGAACAATGGTTAAAATGCAGACAGAATTCAATAAACACTTATTGAATGGATAAATAAATGAATTAACAAATGAACAGTTTCTGTACTCCTAATTTGTTATTTATCCTATATCTTGGTTGCAGGTCTTCAGCTGCTCAATGGATGCCTGAACATTAAGGTTTCCTGTCTGTTGTAACTGAGCATTCCCAACCCAATCTTCTATTGTTCCAAACTGGTATATTTCTGGTGCCAAGTTTGTCGGCAATATCATTCATTTTCCAGCTATGGAGATTCTAAATCATAAAGTCACTCTTGGTCACTTTTAACTCTTTTTGGTGTTCAACATGCATTTAATGCCTTATATGTATTATCTCAGCATGTTACTAAACTCTCTCTCTCTCTCTCTCTCTCTCTCTCTCTCTCTCTCACACACACACACACACACAGACACAGACATGTGGATGCACATGCACCTTTGATAACTGCTAATATTCACACACATGCATGCATATGTGCACATACCCACACACACGAGATATACAAGGGAAGTGTTAAAAGGTTAGAAACTGAGTAGAAATGGCATAGTTAAAGCTATGTTACTGTGCTTATGACTGATAATTGTGAATTTAGGAGATGGTGCTGTGTGGTGGGAAAGTAGTAAGAGAGAACCAAGCTTGGGATGAACTCTAAGTTTGGGGTATAAAGGTTGAGAATTCAAAATAAGGCTATCATGGTGGGATGGATCCAAGTACATTTGAAAAATAGGCTACTTAGATCCCAAGATACTATGTCCACAACAGAATGCCATCAATTGTTTCCCCTCTAAGCTTCATTTACAGACCTGTAGCCATCCTCCTTTATCTCTGCTCCTATGGACATGAGCGTCCAATACTTTCTAAGGGACAGTTAAAGGTGGATGAATTACAAAGATTCAGGATAGAAAAAAAAAGCCATACAGTGGTCTAAATAAGTTCAAGCCTGAGACTTTTTTCTCCCAGTGGTCTATGATTTAATCAATTCTCCATTTGAACAAAGGGAACCAATAGAATGAGTTATAGGGTATCCCCCAGTAGAGATGCCGTTGTGCCACCGTGCTTCAGAGAATTCTGTGTCTCAGGTTCGTGGATAAGTCATATTTCACTGAATGAAATTTCTTTGATTATTCATGGTCAGTCGTGTGGACATAATTTTCATGTGTGTGACATCTGTGGGAGGTTCACATTCCGGGAACTAGGAACGGGGGTGGTAAGGAAGGAGTAGGAGTGGGAATCTGGGAACCAAGTATGATTTGGTGTTGTACTTTCCTGACACTCTCCACCCCAAAGTACTTATTTTATTTTAAATCTCACTATCTCATTCCATTAGTGTTTTGATTTTTTTTTGGAAAAGGTACTGGCTTCTTAACCCTTTCTCCATTTTCACCATCTTCTCTTTGAGAACACAGAGCCAGCAAATTACTTAAAAGAGCCAAGTGTCATGATTCAATAGTCATAACTTTTCTTCCTATTAATAATGGCTTCCCTTGAATCATACCTACATGTCAATCACACCAGTAGACTATAAAAATTATGTTTGGCAATGTGACAAAACACGGAGATCTTGGAACTTGGTTATTTGATACTTTTTAAAGCCTTAATACTGAGATAAAATTGATAATATGTCCAAAAATAATCAATAAAGATAGACTGCTTTCTGTTAAAATTTTATTATAAATCTTTCAATCTTTACTCATTTTGACCTTATAATAGCATAGGCAGGTGAACTGTAAATAAGGTGTTTCTAAAACACATATATTTTTAATTAATGTACGATATAATACAACAATAAATACAACCAAGAGTAAAATGCTAATTTATATTTTATATTTAGGTACAATCAAGTTGGGTTTAAGCAGACACTTGATGCTTCCCGCATAGATTCAGCATTTATATGTCAGATGCAAAAGGATCCAATGAGTAATAATTTACATATATATACATTTTAAACAGCAAAAATACATAGACTGAGATATGGGTTTGCATTCAAAAGCTCTCGTGGAATACCAGAAAGCAGTTCAATTGTGAGAGGTGAAATCTTAGGAAACAGATATGCAGTTTAAGAATGATACAAATTATAGCTCCAATCAAAACAAGAATAAATGTTTGAGTCTTAACGAGTACATTTCATGAGTCCCGTGTACCTCTGTTTGTAACCTTCGTGTATTTCCAAATTCATAGGTACTTTTAAAATCTACTCTGGCTTGAAAACATTTTATCTCTGATTGTTTGTGGGGTGTCTGGAAGGATGACTGACCTGGCAGATGCAGTGAGTGAGTCAGGTTCTGGCAGAGTAGACATTATTTGAGAGTGCTTAAGTTTCCCCTTTCTGTTAATGCCATGGGCTTCTTAGATAGGAACCGCACCGATGACTAACTCTCTTTGTGTGTGTGTGTGGGGGGTTGTCTCAGTGGGTAGCCCAGGCTAACCTCAATTGAGATGTTCAATCTCGGCTTGTAAGTGCTGAGATTACAGGGCTGTACGTACTGTGGTCAGATGGTTATACTTCTGCTATGGGAGAGTGATTGCCAGTAAAGACTGTGTGACTTTAAACAAGTAACTTAACCTTCTTTTATCTTGTTCTAATCTGTAAATCATTGGAGTTAACAGACACATAAGTGAAGACAAAATAACTCTGTGCCTGTCACACAGTAACTCTCAGAAGCGTGCTAGCTATTATTGTCACCATGTTCCTGCATCCTGTGTCCTTTTCACTCTGACATCGCCTTGGGTTTCATCCTGCTTTTGAGTCTCTACATCTGGGCTTGCTTTCTTTTGGCGGGATCCATCTTAATCTATCTCTTTCTTTTAAAATTCTGACTTGGTTAGTTTGCATGGTTGTCTCATTATTCCCTCTGCTGTGCCATTTGGCTAAAGATGGTTGGCTCGAGATTTGGATGAATTCAGCCTCACAGGAGTCAGAACTGTCTTCTTGCATTTGGACCATTGGCCCTGCTATCTTCCAGTTTGTAGCCACTCCAAATCCTATACTTATTTTCGACTCCTTGTCTTCTCTCTCGTCTCATGTCAGACTCATCTTCAAGTTCAAAAAGTTCTTCTTTTGCTAAAACTCTTGTGCCCATCACTGTCTTTCTGGGCTGTTGCCACCAGGCAGTCCCCAGCTTCTGTTACTCCACTGCTTCTACAGAGACATGATCTATGCTTCCCACTTATTTTTGTCAATCTATCTTTTAATAATAATATTAGAAATACTTACTGAAGTACAACATTTTCCAGATAATTTCTCATCACTGTTCTCCTTTCTTCACTAGATACCATGCCTCAGCTTCTACCAGCAGGCAGGTAGGTAAAGTGATGAATGATCAGCCCTTACCTGAGATTTTGTCTGGTGCAGAGATTTAAAACCACCTTTCTCTTGATATCATATACATTCCTCTTTGTGCACAGAGAGGACTTTCTTCTCCCATTGATCCAAATCCTTGTTTTCCTCCACATCTTGTGAAAGTGATTATGCCTTATATAAGCCTTCTTGAAAGCAAGACTGATGCTGAATTTAGAGATTTTTAGCTGCTAGCAGCATTCACTTCCATTCTCGTTGTTTCTCTCTATTCCCCCATGACGTATGAAAGAGAGGCCAGGCCTCTCTCTTCCGAAACTGCAAGGCTCCCCAAATCTATTACCTTTTGCATGAATATCCTGGAAGAAGGGGAAAGGTACAATACACAGCTTGCTTTCTACATGTCTTTGCTGCTTGATTTCTTTGGACTTTGATTTATTCTAGGTACTGAACACAGGGGTAAAGCTCATTATGATTCTCTGACATTCAGCTTAAGTTTCCTGTGTGAAGAAAAACAAACTAAAAAAGTTTAAATAGTGATTGGAATCTTGAACATTTATGAATAATATAGTTTTCATGAGCCTTGCTGGTTGTTAAGGGAGGCAACAAGACAGAGTTTTGGATCCCTCCCCTACAGATGATTCGAGGCATAGATTTTACTAATTTCATGGAAGAAAAGGCTATGAAGACAGCACACAGCAGTTTCAATTCCGTGCATTCTGTCCCCTGAACATAAAGAACAAACACGATCATTTAATTTACAATTCACAGCCATTATTGTCTATCCTCTGGTTCATTTTTCTTGGTGCTTTTTACCTTATCCCTTCCTATTTTCCCTTTTCCAACCAGAGCTATTTTCATAAAATAAAATCATGTCGGCTGCATGTGAAAGTGGTACAACTTATAGTCCCAGCACTAGAAGGCAGAGGCAGCAGGACGAAGAGCCATTCTTCTGTCTCACCTCGATTTACCAGACCTTTCAAATATTTGTTCACTCAATAGCTGTGCACATCAATAGAAATCATGATATAGTTTGAGTTCTAAGGATATGGTAGATCGCTACAGTTAAAAATCCCACTTCTAGGAGGAGTCAAAACTACAAATACTTAACAGCAAATCAAGGCAATTGCAGAAAGAATGATTTGTAACATTTGAAGAAATACAATAAAATTGCTAAAATTTAAAACCCTTGGTGTTCCTGGTCCCACTAAGTTTTGGGAGGTCCAGAGACCCAGTGAATTTTGCTCCCTTCTCTATCCTGCACCTAACACAGCTGTAGGCAGCACAGTGTGTATTACAAACTTGAGGGAATGAAGAACAGAGCAAGCATTTTACATGAACAGCAGAAGCAACATGCAGGATGCCTGAACTCCTAGTGGCATTGGTCACCCACTACTTTTCTGTGCTGTGGAGAAACTTGCAGTGCTTTAAGAGAGCCACCGAGCTTCATGGTGTGAAGTGTATTTACAAGGACATCCGAGGTACACTACCTATGATAATAATTGTTTTGTGAGATGAGGTCAACAGGTAGATGGGGTAAAAGTTGAGGCTTCATGATGGAGCAAATATAAAGGGAAACTTCCTTATACCAGCTGTTTGCAATTAGTCACCAAGTAAAAAGCCTGGTACCTCCCATTGCTAATTTGTACTCTTAAGAAAAAGTTTCATTCAAATTAAAGTATTCAAGAAAGAATGTGTGTGTGTGTGTGTGTGTGTGTGTGTGTGTGTGTGTGTGTGTGTGTTACCTGCAAGAATTCTTAGGTAAAGCAATCTATTTAGGACAGATTTTGTTGACCCCTCCTGGAAGGCACCTCCTTTCATGTGGAGTGGGGGCAGGGGTATGGGATGGGAGGGTGGTCGGGGTCATGGGAGGGAGAGAGAGAAGGAGGGAGGGAGAGGAAACCGGAATCAATACATAAAATAAGAAAAAAAATAAATAATAAAAAAGAAGGATGAGATTGCATACACCAAGATTTCAGACTTTAATGTGTGCTTTTTAAGATTTTATTTTTACTTTTTGTCAATGTATTGGGTGTAGTGTCTGCAGAAGTCAGAAGAGGGTGTCAACTCTCTTGGTGCCAGAGTTACAGGCCATTGTGAGCTGCCCAGTGCTGGGAGGTGAACTCTGATCCTCTGCTATCTGCTAGAACTGTAGGTGCTCTTAACTACCCAACTATCTCTGCAGCCCCAGATTTTAATTTTTTACACTTGTTTACAATTAGCTCTGTTCAACTGACTTTCCTGTGTCAACTGCAGGCAGAACATAAAAGAATGTGTAAAATATATATCTGTGCTTATGTGGAAAAATATAAGGCATTAACAATCAAATAAGAGGGGATTAAAAAAAAAACATACTGAGAAACTGTTCATTCTGCATTAGATTCCCCTGGATCCTCCATCTGAGTGAATCTACATTGTGAAGTACTCCAGCAAACAGGAGGATTTAAAGGATCATACCCTAGCAGGGTCCTCATAGGAAACAGTACTAAAGACTCCAAGTTTTATACACGATCCCCTGACACCATTCACATGCTCATCCTTTGTGCAGCATGTGTAAAACCAACCTTTTCCTCCATCTGCTCATATTTAGGAAACTGGACATTCCAAAGACAGTAAGACTCCCATTAAGGTGATGTGTATGTGCTAACAGTAAATATTTCCTTGCTGTGATGTTCTTAATTTGGCTCGCAGACAATACATAAAGCTCTTATAAGTGTGTCAGTGAACATGGATACAAAAGAAGTTTCTTTTTCTTTTCTCTCTCTCTCTCTCTCTCTCTCTCTCTCTCTCTCTCTCTCTCTCTCTTGCTCGCTCTTCTTTTTTATATCTTTTTTATTTAAATTTGAAACAAGCTTGTTTGATATATCAATCCCAGCCCCCCCCTCCCCATCTTTCCCTGCTTCCCCCACCAACCTCCATCCTATCCCCTTTCTGCCTTCCTGGGAGGGTGAGGCCTTCTATGGGGAGTCTTCAAAGTCTGTCATGTCATTTGGAGCAGGGCCTAGGCCCTCCCCAATGTGTCTAGTCTGTGAGAGTATCCCTCTATGTGGAATGGGCATCCAAAGTCTAGGGATATATACTAGGATATATTAGGGATAAGTACTGATCCACTACCAGAGGCCACATAGACTGCCAACTAACACCACATGGGTCAATCCTATCTGGTTTTCCAGCTATCAGACTGAAGTCCATAAGCTCCCCATTGTTCAGCTCACCAGTTTCTATGGGTTTCTCCAGCCTGGTCTTGACCCTTGTGCAATCACTCCTGCAACTGGATTCCAAGAATTCAGATCAGTGTTTAGCAGTGGGTGGCTGCTTCTGCTTCCATCAGCTACTGGATGAAGGTACTAGGATGGCATATAAGGTAGTCAACAGTATCATTATTGGGGAAAGGCATTTAAAGTAGCCTCTTCACTATTGCTTAGATTGTTAGTTGGGGTCCTCCTTGTAGATCTCTGAACATTTCTCTAGTGCTAGATTTCTCTTAAAACCTATAGTGGCTCCCTCTATTATGGTGTCTCTTTCCTTGTTCTCTTCTATTCGTTCCCTGACTCAATCTTCTGCTCCATCATGCCCACATCTACCCTCTTCTTCCCCTTAACTCCCTCTTTCCTCCCCCCATGCTCCCAATTTGCTTGGGAGATCGTGTCCCTTTCCCCTTCTCAAGGGGACCATGTATGTCTCTCTTAGGCTCCTCCTTGTTTCCTAGCTTTTCTGGTGATGTAGGCTGGTGATCCTTGCTCTATGTCTTTTTTCCCTAAGGATTCTAAAGTACCTGAAAAAAAATGAAAACAAAGTGTTGTAAGCATGTAAGTTCTATTATTTGGAGCTATGATTCTGTGGGTTTCAAGGTATGCACATTTCGGTTTTCTCCAGACTCTGGAAGAAGGCTCAGAGGTACACTGTCAGCTGTGGTAGGGAGGGATTCAGTGAAAACAGGAACATTTTAAATGTCTTTCTTCCCACAAGATCGCTGATGATAGAGGACACTGATTAGTGACAACTGCATTTTTTTTTTCAATGTGAACTAGAGCATTTCTGCTAAAAGCTTAAAGGAGCTTCCAGGCAAGGTGTCTCAGTGAGAGACTCTTGCTGAAAGAACACAACTTAGTAAATGTGCAGTGGCTCTGTTTTGACCCCTACCTGTCTAGAGATACAGAATCACCTGCTGCCTTCACCTCACACCTTGTGCACACTGGAGCTGCTCCCCTATGAGGTTTGTGGGAGTGTATTTCATCAGAACCTCTTTGTGCCATGGTGAACTGAATTGTAATGAGTAGGCTGAACTCTGAAAGCACCGGGCACTGACCTCACATCTGCTGATACCCTAAATCAGGCCATTAGAGAATTCCACAAGAAAGAGCATGCTGTTTATAGGTTAATTTATCTCTCATTTGGTTCAACTAGATGTGTTCTTATAAAGGCCCTCTAATTGAATCTTATAGATACCACAAAGAGCTTGCCATTTTAAAGCAACCTTTGGAAATGCAGTTAGTTGTTATCTAGCATGATGCACACTGTCCAGCCCAGATGAATATGGCATACACCTGGTTCCTCTCCAATTTCTCTATCTAGTATTCAATCTGAACTGCTGCAGTCGGTGATCCCTGTTGTTTCTTTGTTTATCATGACTGATAGTCCACCCGCCAAAGTGTTGTAAACAACCAAAGGAGACTGATGTCTGTGTGCTCTCCATAAACCATCAGAGAGTGGGATGCATCAGCTATTGTTTTCTCATAGCTATAACCAAATACCTAGTCAAAAACACCTTATGGAAGGAAGGGTTTATTTTGGCTCCCAGTATGAGGCGTCAGAGTCCATCATAGTGGCAGGTAGAACACAAGAAAATGGTTCCCATAGGGAGTGGCACCAGTAAGAAGTGTCGCCTTGTTGGAGTATGTGTGGCCTTGCTGGAGAAGGTGTAGCCTTGTTGGATAAGGTATGGCCTTGTTGGAGAAGGTGTGACCTTGTTGGAGAAGGTGTGGCCTTGTTGGAGGAAGTGTGTCACTGTGGGGGTGGGCAGGTTTCGAGGTCTCCTATGCTTAAGCTATACCCACTGCGACACAAGGTTCTTCTGCTGCCTGCTGATAAAGATGTAGAACACTCAGGTTCTTCTCCAGCGCCATGTCTGCTTTCAGGTTGCCAGGAAGATAATGAACTAAACCTCTGAAACAGTAAGCTGGCCTCAGTTAAAGGTTTTTGTTCATAAGAGTTGCTGAGGTCATAGTATCTCTTCATAGCAATAGAAACCCTAAGATACATGGTGACAGGACTAGCCTGCTGGGATGCCTCTCCTTCTCACATCTTGGCTGAATGAATGCAAAGTAAGGAAAGGAAATGGGAAAGGGTTATAAATCTCATGGCCTGCCCCCACAACAATCCTCTCCTTAGGCTAGAACCTACCCCTTAAAGGGTCTGCTAGCTTCCAAAGCAATACTATCAGATGGGGCTCAAGTGTTCAAATTTGTGCACCACTGGGGGTCATTCTACATCCAAAACAGGATTTAGAGAGTCATGTTGTTAGAAAGTTGAAACATTCCTAGCTGTGTAAATCACACATACATCACGGTTGCCTAAGGCCCAATAATAACCACAGAGATGGTGTCTATTCCCCGAGCACCCACTCTGTGCCATGCACCAAACTAAATGTTATGTTTAACTATTTAGTTTTACAAGAAGAGAAGAATGTTTGGCACACTTTTCATTCCTATTCGAAGTTGGGAAAACAAACTCAACAGAGATTGAATGCTGAACTTGTGTGCTTTTCTAGAGAGAACCCAGGATATGAGGTAAGAGCCAGGCATGTCCTCCTGTTCTGGCTCCTCTGCCCTAGGACTGGCTTCCACCCTGGGTCTTCCGAGCTGTGATGTATCACTCACAGTGATGCTTATGGTATCTGTTGTTTATCTCTTCTCACTCCCCAAATCGGCCTCCTGTCCACATCTGGAATAACCATTTGATGAAGCTCAGTTAGCCCTTTTCCTCAAGATCATCATACTAAAATATGATAGGTATTGGTGGATAAAATGATCCCCTTGCAACTGAAGAAATGACCATTTATAACCCATTGCTTAAAGCAATCACAATTACTTTGGTGCTTTTGAAACTTCTCTGTTTGGCATTGCCCCCTTTGTCACACTGATACATGAATTCTTTACTTCCTTCTTCTCAGAGTGTTGCAGCTGCAGGAAGCATTCGTACAAGTGCTTCCTAAACTGCAATGTCCAAGAACCCAAGAATTGCCAAGAATGGTGATTCCTCACCCTGATCCTGTTTCTGCGAGCCCCATGGCAGGCAATTTCTAAATATTGAAGGTTTGTGCCTCCGGTACTTAGTTAATTCATTTATCACCTACCTTTAAGGGATAATTGTAGGTGCATAATTTTAGAAACATCATTATGCCTGTTGATATAATCCAGAGCCGCCACAGTGTTACAGCGCTGATTATATGTTCAATTAACTACCACATGTTGTCGGCACCTCTCATCCTCCATGTTTCCCTTCGGTTGGATATTTGTAAGAATGTAACAAAAATAGTCCTGCCTGGAATTGCCACAGCATCCCCATGGCCTCACAAGTCCACAGGCACAAGGAACACATAGCTTTTAATATTTCTTTTCATTCCTTTGTTTTCCAGTTTGCACTTTAAGTAGAGAGAATATGGCGCTGATTCAAATGGCGTGATTGGCACTCTAGGTTGTATGTGATTTTAGGTGAATCACTGGTTTTCACTAGGATCTATTTAATTTGCATACAGCATGCCATGAAGTCTGTGCATTGTCTGAGCACAGGAGATTACTATGAAGTTCTATTGCAACAATATATCAAATGGATGATCAACTTATTTCCCAAGTATTTACTTGGTGTTATATTTACACAAGGTGAAGAATATTTTCACTACAAGGTTGTACCGTCAGACAATTTTTACTGTATCTCATGGTAGAAAACAACTTCCATTCCAACATTTCTTTTTTGCTGTATGTAAATTCCCTAAAGGCAGTGACAAACCTCTCACACTTCTGTTTCTTGTGTGAAGCCTGAACTTAAGGGTAGGCGATAACTTAAAATGCTTCAATTCAGTTGCAAGTTGTTTGGTTGATGAACACATGCTGCTGGCCTGAACTCTGCCATGTTTGTTGTCTTCAAGTGTCAAGGCTGGAGGTTTGAGCGGCCGTGGAAGAAAGTCTCACAGCTATGACTTCCACAAGGGGCATCATAGAAGAGCAGACTGCCACCTTGCAGAGGATCACAGATGGTTACATCATCTCCATCCCCAGAACAGCTGTGACCCCTTCCCACTACAGTGATGTCATTTGGTTTAGATTATTTTCATTCTTTTGACTGAACATTGTAGGGTAAATATGAAACTAGTATTTCTGCAGCTTTCATTCCAGAGAGAAAAGAAATGCAAAGGGAGAGAGAGAGGGTTGCTTCACAAAATGCCTTAAGGGAAGTATTAAGAGGCTGCCCCTGTGGGTGAATAGGTCAGGAAGAGATGCTGTCTCTCTGAGGAGACAACTCCACACTAGAGCATTTAACTGGGAACTGGAGTCTGGTCTGGTACCAACCCTCACTCCCCATCTTTGATTGTGTCAAAGTAGGGGATGCGGGGCAACCTAACTACATGACAATATGAGAGGGAGGCAGCACAGTTCCCTAATAGGAAAAACAAATCATAGTGTCCCTACAATCACATACTTGATGCCAGGTGGTCCCCAGGAGGGCCTACTGGTGACATTCGATTCTTCTGCTTGTGGATCCTCTGTTGTTCTTTTGTGGCATTACCCTTTGACTCCTAATCTGGAACTTTCATCTTTGTTTTCTCTACATGAGAACATCAGTAGGGAAAGGAGGTAGTTGCGACTTGTCCAGGAAGGGGGGGCACCAATTGCTAGGGAATGACTGTTTATGAGAGGACAAGGACCTCCAGAAACAGAACAATTAGCATCTGACTATTGCGTAAATGTTTATTGTATGCCTACAATAGTCTGGGCTCCATAATACAACTGAGATAAATTGTACAGTCTACTTTGTCTGCCTGAGAATTTTTCACCATGATTGGCCCAATTCTACCTCATTCTCCTGTCAGATTTCAGTTGAAATGTCCCCTTTTTTCTGGCAACTGCAACTCTATTTATGTTTCTGTGATCTTATATACCTTGTCTTTTACATTCTTCATATTTCTTGTTATTATTGTCTTCCTTGCCAGATTGTATGTTACAAGAGGCTAGAGATCATGAATGTTATGCTCTGGAGTCCAGATGGGTGTCTGGCACTTACAGAAGCCCAATAAGTCCTGATTTAATAAATGGGTGAATGAATGAATGAGTGAATGACTACCAACCATAGACCCAATTAATTCACCCTTTCATAAGTCTTTGTGGAAATGCTATTATACGTCTGAATGGGAGGTATATATCCATCCTTGAAATCTAATGAGCTTTGAAATAATCACTGAAGTTTCCTGCCTAGAGTTTTTCCTATAACCTCCGAATAAAAGATCTTTTTAAATAAGAGTTTTTTTTTTTTAAATGAGAATATCAGAAAATGTCTTTTCATCAGTTTTAACAATAACATGGGCATCTTATTTGAGAGAAAGGGAACTTCAGAATTTAGTTCATTGGGGTGATTTATATGATTAATTGTAGCCTGCCGCCGCAATCTGCAATAGTGATAAATAACAATGTGTTGGGGTATTTTAATTGTAAAACAGCCACTTCTCTGGCCTTTGATTGATCATGGCACTGTAATCACGACTGAAACCTTTCATTAACCTTTTTGTATTTGGTTCCTTCTTTTGAGTTAACATCATTATAAATCCTATTTTCATGAACAATGCAACAATGCAACATGCACTCTTTGAAGCTACCTAAGCTTCCTGCCACTGTGTGGTTGCCAAATAAGATGGAGAAACTCACAGTTTTCCCAAGTCAATCTGAGACAGAGAGGGTTTTGGAAAGCCTTCTCTGCCTCTCCTCCCTCCTGGGGAGGTCTCATCATGATGTGGAGACACCCAGTGAGGCTAATGTTCTCAAGACCCATAAAACATTATTTGACGTGAAAATTTTGCCTTGCCTGTGAACTGTTGCTAATGAATTACATATGGTGCAAGAAGCAGCATGGCTGAAATATTTTTATTAATACTAATAATTATTTTCTTTTTGCTTATACAGCACCTTTCATTGCAGAAAACTGAGTTGCAAAGGAAGCTTTAGAGACATACTCAGGGTGAAATTACTTGCTCATGACTTTGTAGCCTTGCTGTTTCTCCTTCATTTTTACTGGGGACAGGGGATGGGAGAACTGTCCATCCTGGGGACTTGAATAGCCAATGATTCCTATAGGGTAAAGCATGAAAAAATAAACAGAGAATAATAAACAAACTTTCGTTTCTCTACATTGTAAAACCAAATCCTACTTAAGGCAACATGGTCATGAGAGTTGGTGGTGTCACATTGTGGTTGACAGCAGCTGGTACAATGCTTGTGCACTTGGCATTGTCCAAACTATCTATATTATATATTTATTCTCTTTGACATCTTTGTTAAATGGATATTATTACTTTTGTTTTTATAATGATGTGACTTAGTACAGAGATGATAAACAGACATTTCTACTTCCCCAGACCAGTCTGGGTAGTTCTTAATGATTTTTTGGGGGGGAGTTTTATCATGAACAGAATGGAATAGCATAGCTATCTGTGAGCATATACTAGTGACAGTTACCTTCATTTGTTGGCAATTTAGTGAATTCTCGTATATTATTTCTTTGGTATATGTACTTTTCCTACATCCCCAACTGGACTGCAATCTCTGTGAGCAGGAAAATTTGTGTTTGGTTTATAAAGCATTTATTACATTTTAAATAACCAGGACATATGTATTTTCCTAGAACACAGGATACATCATAGATTGGTTTGCTTTAGCATGTCACAGAGAGGGAGGCTTAAGTAATAGAAGTTTGTTTCTTACAGTTTTGGAGATTGGGAAACCCAAGATCCAACACTGATTGGGTGGAGCTCTAGGGATGACCCTCTTCCTAGACCTATTGTTTTCCTGTGCATCAAGGGAGAGGGGAGGAAGGGGAAGTAAGGAAAAAAGGGAGGAAGAATAGAAGGAAGGAGAAAGGGGAAGGGGGGAAAGGAGGAGAGAAAAGAAAAAGATGAGAGAGAAAGAGAGAGAGAGAGAGAAATCCAAGGTACTAAACCCATGCATGAGGGTTCACCATCTTGACCTAATTACCTTCCACAGGCTCTATTTCCAAAGGATGTCACACCAAGGATGAGGGTTATAGCATATAAATGGGGTGTGTGTGTGTGGGGACTCAGTTTGTGGAAAGTTGGTTTCTTATTGAGAAAAATCAAGATTTTAAACTTGGGGTCATCCCGGTAAGCCCAGAACATATAGTCATAATTTCCAGTTTTCTTTCATGGGAAAAACCCAAGGAGAGCAAGTTATCTACTTACATATTTAGGTGACTCTTCTGAGGTACATACATTTTGATAGCAAATTGGGATCAGGGATTCAGTATTCCATGTTTAAAATGAAAGCATTATTACAGTTACAGGGCACTCACGTGTAAACTAATCACTATCCAGAATATAAAATTTATTTGTTTACACTCGAATCTGCATTGTAGCATGTATGTTTTCTGCCAGCCCGCCCGCTGCTAGTTTGGCGTGCCGGCCCCAAATAACACTCAGAGACTCTGTATTTGATACAATCCTGTTGGCCAGTTACCATTATTGTTTATGGGCTAGCTCTGTCTTAATTATTAACCCATTTCTACTTATCTAAGTATTTCCACGTGGTCATCTTATCAGGGAATGGCAGGCCCTGCATCTTGCTTCCTCTAGTTCTATATGCTGACTCCTCCTAACTATTTCCTCTTTCCTCCTTGTCTCCTAGCCCTGCCTATCTTGCTTTCTCATTGGCCACAGTGCTTTATTTATTAACCAGTATGAGAAACATATTTACAGAATAACATCTCCCATCACTGCATTTTTGGAGTTACATATCTATAAACTCTTTATATATTTTTGAGACAGCACTTCTAAAAAAACCAAATAAGTAATCTGTGAGGTTTAGGGCCCATGGAATGTAATATCTACCTGGGAGAGCGATTATTTCTTAGCCCATTAATAAATAGAAAATAGCTTCCTGATGGCTCATCACAGAAAGTCCCAGCGAACAGAATTAGTACAAGTTTATTGTTATTATTTTTTTTCTCTTTTTGTATTTTTACCAGATACATCGTGAAACCAAGGACTCAGTTTATACTTTCTCAAAACACTCTACAATGCCCCTCTACCAGTCACATGGCTTTACATGGCCTGCTAGACTTGGTAACATGTATGCATCTCCTAAGCAGCCTGTTCTAGGACTGGGACCTTCCAATGGCAAGTCATCTCTCTTTGCACTCTTTCTGTTCCTTTAAACTTCTAAAGGTATCTGTCTATGTAGACAGCTAAGTGTGGTAACAGAGGGGTGCATGGAAGAGCATGAAACTAAAACACCTGGCCTGAAAGCTCCTCTCTAGAGCATTGGACTTGGGCAGCTAATTAGCTTAATAGCCATTAGCTTCATAGTTTCCCTTTAGTGTCAATAATCTAAGACTGAGAAGATACTGAATATACAAATGCCTGAGGACTATGTAGTAGTTTACACAAGGTGCTTGATGGGAGATGGTCTTCTGTATATTTGTTTCTCTTATTGGTTGATGAATAAAACACTGTTTGGCAGGGAAATAAGCAGGGCTAAGACAAGGAGGATGCTGGGGAGAGAGGCAAAGAGGCGCTGGAAGATGTCATGTAGCAGAGGAAGGAGTAACAGGTCTTGACCCCTCTTTGGTAAGGTAAGACCACACAGAAGTACTTAGATTAATAGAAACGATTTAATAATTAAGACAGAGATCGTCAATAAGAAGCCCTACCCATCAGCCAACGGTTTTGCAATTAATGTAGTGTCTGTGTGTTCATTTGGAGCTAGACAGCTTCAGGAACAGGCAGGAAAGACACTCCAGTTACAGGTACTTATTATATAAAGCATGGTTATATTGTTATATCCCAGAAGACACCTCTCTAAAACAAAGTCAAGGTGATAAAGGCAGAGTATGGTAGCTGCCTCACTAGCACTGTCCAGTAGAAACAGTACTAGCCATAGATGTAAGACATGTATGGAATGTAATATTTTCTGATAAAGAAATGCAGTAAATCAATTTGAAAATATATTTTATCTAATATATCCTAAATTGCATTATTTTAATAATCAACATAAAATCATTAATTTATTATTTATTATCTTTTGTTTATTATTGGCAAAGAAGAAATACAAAATAATATGTACTTCCAGCTCAGTAGCTACATGTAGCTTCTCACCACTGTGTTGGACAGTGGAAATCAAAGGCTTGATCACACACTACCTTGTAAAACAGGATTTCAGGTTCAATCCTCATAGTATACAAAAGTAGGTGTGGGAAAAATAAGTGAAAATTAGCATCTATTCCATGGATAAAGCAAATACAATTTTTAGAGCAGAAATCAACTTTAGGAGCACTGCTACTGCCACCACCATCCTGAATACCTGCAGACTCTCTTAACATTTAGGAAGCTATGATCCCTCACATCTAGACCAGTTAAATTAAAGTCCATTGACATTACTTCTATCAGTAGCTGTTTTAGACAAAGTGTTTGATTGGGTGTAGGAGACAGGTTTTAAGTTCAGGTTCTTTTACCAACAAGATGAGCTGGAGGATAAAGGTTTGTGGTCTTCACATTCTTTGTTTAAATGGGTTTAAGACACACATTTCCAACTCCAATATTTTTAATTTGACTGTGATTTCTATAAAGGGAATATATTCATTCTGGTTTCTATTTCGACAGTTTTGGATAAATTTCATACCTTTGTGGCTATCCACAAAGTTAAGGTAAAGAAATGTTTTTATTTCTACAGCATGTTGTCCTCTGTTCCTTCCTGGCCATCTTCCATTGATGGGCATCTGACTTAGAATTTCTTTCTGTCTGTCTGTCAATCAATCTGTCTGTCTGTCTATATCTGTCTACATGTCTGTCTATCTATCTGTCATCTATCTATCTATCATCTATCTAATCTACCTACCTACCTACGTATCTGTCTCTGTGTGTATGTCCATGTGGGTCTGCCACTGCACACTTGTGAAGGTCAGAGAACCACTATGGTAGAATCCACCTTTCTACCATATTGGTTCCTAGGCTCAAACTCAGGTTCTCAGGCTTGGCAGCAAGTTCCCTTACCTACTGAGCCCTATCTAAGTTCTTGTTTTTAGAGTGTGAATGAAGCAGTTCCCAGGAATAGCTGAGGTCAGAGTTGAAGTGTAATGGGTGTGTTTTCTGGATCTTTCCCAAAAAGTATACTGTCAGCTTGTTTTCCAAAGAGGTTGTGTAACTGTGTGGCAGAGATGGATGAGAACACTAGCTGCTTTATATCCCTGACAAGCCTTGGCATTCTCAGTCTTTTCATTTTTAATCATTCTAGTATGTGTGATCCTACCCTGTCATAGTTGTAACTTGTATGATAAAAATGAGAACAGAACCGTGGTAACTTAATGGCATACTTTGTTATATGTGCTTATGAGCTACTTGTCTATCTATTTTAGGAAATATTCATTTTTCAAATATTTTCCCTTTTTAGGAACTGGGTTTTCTTTTGTAACTAGAGTTACAACAGTGTGTGTGTGTGTGTGTGTGTGTATACGCGTGTGCACACATGCATGCACACACGTGCACATGTGCATGCATGTGTGTATGTGTTTAAATAAGTTCTATGTGTTTACCCTTAGTAACATCTTTAAGAGTAAAGAAGCTTAATTTAAGGTTGTTGTATAATCCTTTGGGATTCATGCTTGTGTCTTAATCTAAAGAGTCTTTGCCTTCCTGAAGATTATGAAAACTTTATCTTGCATTTGTCTACATATATTATAACTTCACATTTTTTTCATTCTTTGACTTAATTTTGTAAATAGTGTGAGTAGGTTAATGTTCTGTCACTGAGACCATAATACCTGAAAAAAAACAACTTAAAAATAATTTGTGTTTTGTGCTCATGGTTCAGTCTGTTGCCTCTTATGTCCATCTTTCTTGCCCTGAGGTGATAATGAGATTCATATCACAGAGTTAGTGTTTAAGAAGGGACTATGCTACCTTCTTCATGACAGCACAGAGAGAGAGAGAGAGAGAGAGAGAGAGAGAGAGAGAGAGAGAGAGAGAGAGAGAGAGAGAGAGAGTTAGATCCTGGGACAAGATAGATCTTCAAAGCTATCACCAATAAACCACACCCTCAAAATAGACATTACCCATTAAAAGCAAACCATGTCTCCTCTGTAGATCACAGCTCTAAACATTGCTACATTGAGAATTAGTTCTTCCAGATCTCTACCTTGGGCAGAAACTTTGAATTTCAATAATGATAAAGAATTAAGAAAGGGCTGAGATTAGTTTATTTAAAATTGACATTCAATGGTTTCATTGTTGTATTTTTAATTTTTCCCTCATTTAAATATCTAAGCAACTCTTACATCTATCATCTATCTATCATCTCCTATGAAATGTTTACATTATTATAATTATTATTATAATTAGTTATTATTATTTGTAGAATATTATTCCTGAGCATAACAGTTATCATATTCATTAGAATAACTATGGCTAATTGTAAGAACAACCATCACATAATATCAGATTTGGTGATCCTTGATGTTTCCTCAAGAGATGAGAGGTAATCAAGCACATAGGCCAAGGTTAACTGAGGTGAAACTCCATCTAGTGCAGTTGTGGGAATTATTCACCCATGCTGGGGTGTGACTATCCACTAAGGATATTTGGGGATCACCCATGCTCCTTTAAGTAGCCAACCCCTCACCCAGGCTCCCTAAGTGAACTCAATAAACTTACTTGTTCCCGAAGTTGGGCTTTGGTTGGATCATACTTTGACAGTTGCTGGTGCTTTGAAAGGAACGGGTTGACACTTGTTTGTAGTTCCTTGAGGAAAGAGGTTGTGCAGCAACACCTTTTGAAAAAATAAGTCAAAGGTGACAGATTTGAAGATGAACCCATACTCTGCATGGAGGATCTTCCTGTAAATGTGATGATGAACAGTTAGGAGAGCAGTCACATGGCCATACGAGGACATTCTAACATCATGGCAGACTATCTCACATTTAACGTAGGTGATGGCTGTACCAGGGCTGTATCCTCTGCCTATCTTAGAATAAGGCAACTTCCAATGACATCCCCAGGAGGGGCTGGATCCAGAAGCTAACTTCCCTTTAGCTGTAGACACTGTGGTGAGGATATTTCTTCTTTTGGAATTTCCTTGACAGAGAAAATACATATTAACTCTCCTGATCAGCATCTTTCTCGATGGCTGTGTCTATTTTTCAGAACAGTGAGCTACTCATTGTCCTAAACCAGGGGAGATTTTACATCTTGTAGGGATAGGCAATTTCACGTCTGCCCTCTCTCATTCACTTTCAGCACCTTGTCCTGGACGTCGGAACAGTAGGGAAACTTAGCTTGCAAGTCTGCTTTTGGCAGGATAAGATATCTTCATTTCTAGGTCACGTTTCAGGCTTTTGTTCAGTCACAAGTTCTGTTTGGATTTATCCTCAGTGCGTCTACTTGAATATTCAAAAAGTCATCAGCTAGTCTAATTTGTTTTTTTTTTAGCCATGTAAAAGACTGATTTGCTTTGACAGGTGGATCAGAAACAGAATTGGAGCTATTTTATCTGGACCTAATTAAACAACCTTCATTACCGGCAGATATATGTTTGTGACTTAAAATTAGCATGATTGGAATTAAAACTCAAAATATAAGGCATTGAATTCAGATATGGCTGGTTTAAAAATAAATTCCATACATTTTAAATGCAGCAAGTCTGGATTTTAAATATTCTATAGTGACAAATCCCATTTAAAGGTGTGTGTGTTGTGTGTGTGTGTGTGTGTGTGTGTGTGTGTGTGTGTGTGTGTGTGTGTGTGTTTACATGTTAACCTAGCTATGGCCATAGAGTTGCAGAGAGAGGGATCCCATTTTCTGAACTGCTCAAGAGCAGCTTTCTGAATTATGAAACTTGAATGAAATATTTTTTAAATCAAATTTCTCCCCTCTTTCCCCTTAAGCACTGAGTTCATCTTTGAGGATTCTATAAAGCTTTCTTTGGCTTCAAAGGTTACATTCTCTGATCAAATTATTTCTATTCATTATTGTCCGATCTCTGTGGTTTCATCATTTCTTATCACATGCATCCTGACTGTATGTAGAATAGATAGATAGAGATGGAGGGGAATCTGCTTAAAATGTCCTCTGATATAGCATTAAAAAATATTATTTTTTAATGGCATTTTACTTCTTTAACCTTGTGAGAAATATTTTAAAAGACTTTCAGTGTATTTTAGGTAAACATTTTCCCATACATGGAAATGCTATATGTGATGGTGCTTTCTATATAGTCATTCAAGTTAGTAATTATAAAATTATTATAAAAATAAATACATTTTCTTAAACGTTTGAAGGTTGTCATGGTCTGAGATTCCTGAGGCCAGATTTTACCTTATGAGGAAAACTAAAAGGTTGAATAAAACATATTGACATTTCTGTTCAACATTAAGGCAGCAGGAATTAGGGTGGATTCCGTTTCCTAACAAACATTAATATGAAATTCCTGGTGTGATGAGAACTGGATATCAAGAATCTAATCCCTCCCTCTGCCTTTGTGCTTCAAAATCTCTCTCCAAATTATTAAAATTCCAGGTCTTTTGTGATACTGCTTGATGCATCCTTGTGATATTAACCACTTTAAAATGCAAGCAAGAGCCTGTTCTTAGTGTTTATAGCCTCTTTGTAAACCAATCACATTTTAGGAAATAAGAAATAGAGCATTTGTGTTTACCCACATCCATTTAACTATGAAAATTTCTCAATGGTCCTTTCGTTGTATTTTCTGAGAGTCAAAACAATAGTTCCTGCAGGAGTTTGTTCCTTTTTGGTGCCTTTGCTCAGCCCTTCCTGACCCTGATGATGAAAGATCATGCCAGCCATTGCTCCTTCTCTCGTCCCTGCCCAGTAGCCCTTTCTTCATTTGAAAGTGGCACCCACAGAATCTAGCCTTGTGACAGGCTTTCTTTTGTGTACCACTCAGAGTTAATTTTGCCATACACACTGTCACTTCTTTGGATCCTCTTCAAATTCCAGCCTTGATACATCACAACTTTAGGTGGTTTGAATTTGATTTGAGAGGATGGATATCAGCTAGCTAGCAAAAGGTTGATATTTAAATCATTGATTTTTGTCTTCCTCATTCAACAACTTTGATGCTTCATATGGGGTAACCCCCCATCCTTTCAGTTAATATTTTTTCTCCTAATGCAGCAGTATGTATGATGAGGATGTCTTTGCTCACGCCTTTTGCTGCTGTATAGTTGATTCCTGAATATTGCAATAACTTCTAGAGAGATACTTATGTAAGTGGGAAGTTGGATTAAACTTCCCGCCACTTTGTTGGCCTCATTTGAGAATGTGAATTCCAATTCCAACAGCATCTGCTCACAGACAAGTGAGAAGTGAAATGAAAAGCACCTTTAACATTTTTGTAATAATTTTTGACATGTGGGAAACACCCATCAGGTGCATTCATTCAACAAATATTTATAAGGAATTGACACCAAGGCAAGCATTATGGTAGATTCTGGAAGCTCAGCCATGAACAAGTTCTGCACCTTTAACTTTTACTCTAATGTGGAAGCAATAGGCATTAACAAGAAAGTATATTTTAAGGGCTATGGTGAAGTGTAAGGTAGGGAAGGAGGATAAGGATGATGGCCAGAGCAAGTGCTACCTGTGATGGAATTGAAGGACAGGAAGAAGGTACATGAGCAAATACCTGAAGGTGAGAGGCACTAAGGGATGTAACTTAGGGAAGAAAAGCATGAGAGCCTTCAAGAAGCAGATTCAGAGGAAATAGATAGACAGTGATAAGAGACAAGGCCAAAGGGTATGTGTGACTGGCTGCCATTACAACTGTGTGTGTGTGTGTGTGTGTGTGTGTGTGTGTGTGTGTGTTGTGCATGTGTGTGTATGTGTGTGTGTTTGAGAATTTCATACAGTGTAATTTAATCATATTCATGCCCAACCCTTCCCCCTCCTTTCTTCTAGATCCATGACCCCAACTTCATATTTTCTTTCATTTTTATTAAAAAGCCCATCAACCCAAAATTTGAGCTTCCCATATACTAGAAGTGTGAAGTCACCCACTGAGACTATGGTCTACCATAAGGGTATATCTGTTCACAGAAACTTAAATAGAGGTGGGGCTCATGAATCCCTTCCAACTCCACATTAGAATGCTGCTTGGCTTGATCTTGTGCAGGTCTTATACATGCCACCACATCTGCAGTGAGTTCATGAATGCAGCAGTCCCATCATATTAAGAAAACAACAGTACCATTTTTCTCATAGTAAGGAAAGTCACTAAAGGGTTTGGGAGAAAAAATTACTCAGCTTGGCATATTTTTCAAGAATTGTCTAGCAGTTAAGATGAGTATTAACTGTAAGTGAAGAGGTAAAAGCTGAGAGATGAGTTTCATGCTATAAGTTGCTGCTAATAAAGTTGCTGCTATATATACAATATATATGTATATACAATATATATATATATATAGTGTGTATACATACATACGTACGTACGTACATACGTACGTACGTACGTATGTATATCCCTCCTTGGGAATCATTGGGTTAAAGAAAAAATAAAATGCTGCTTTTTTAAAAACCCTTCATGGAGGAAACCACTTATGGAACAATGTCTCAATTGAAAAGTGCTTTAAATGATCATTGGCATGTGACTCAAAGTATAAACAGGTCACAGTTATGAAAAGTATATGGCAGTTAGCACTGAATGGGTGTCTTAAGTTACTTTGCATTTGTGTGTGTGTTTCTCTTTTTTTAATTTGAATTTGAAACAAGGTTGTTTTACGTGTCAATCCCAGTTCCTTCATCCTCCCATCCTCCCCTATCACCCCCACCAAACCCCAGCCCATCCCCTTTCTGCTCCCCAGGGGGACTTAGTTACTTTTCAGCTGCTGTGATAAGCACCATGACAAAAGCAATTTATAGAAGAAAGCAATTAATTGAGGCTCTCAGTTCCAGAGATTTAGAGTTCTTCACCATTATGTCAGGCAGCATGGCAATAAGCCAACAGGCATGGTGCTGGGGCAGGTGCTGAGAACTTTACATCCTTGTCTGTAGCACAAGGCAGAAAGAAAGAACTAACTGAGACTGATTTGGGCTTTTCAAATCTCAAAGCTCAGCCCCAGTGGCATATGTCTTCCAACAAGGCCATATCTACTGTTTCACAAATGGTTCCATCAATTGGGGACCAGGCATTCAAATATATGATCCTATGGAGGACATTCTTATTCATATTGCCACAATGGATATGTGGGGGAAAAGTTCCAATATAGATTGATGTCTTGCTTCAGGGGAAGAATCCCAGGTTTCTGGACATCTTATAAAGGACTCAACATTATAACTGTGCCATATGTTCATAGTTTACTATGGTTTAGGAAGTCATGCTAACAACTCTATATTTAGTAACTTGTTTAAGGCTAACAGTAATCATTAGGAAAATACTATTGTTTTTTTCTTGTACATATAAGAAAGCTATGTTATGGCATAGGGTCAGTGACCTGACCGGTTGCACTGTCAGTCATCAGCAAACTCAGGAAATAGATCAGATGCAGAGAATGTTCAGGCCCCTGACCACTCACCTCTATGCATTTATACAGACCACTTTTGCAAGACTTGTGTGTCTGTAGGAGGGTGAGGAGATACTTATTTCTCCATCAATTAATTCATAAACTTTAATTTGGCCCTCTTTTGTTGCTCAGTATGTCAGTTATTCACTTCTTTATTTGCTGTTTAAGCTGAACTGCACAGCGACTCTGTTCAGCAACTAGAGGTAGAAAAATTGTCATGTCTCTAATTGTGTTTGTTCATTTTAAGTTGAAAAAATAAGAGAAAAGCAGCTGCAATTTTGTGGCTTTCTTTATAAGTGTAAATTTTCAACTGATAAACAAAAAGTTCTTTTCCAGCTACTTTTGAGGATAGCCACACCAAGTGTTTTTTATCCTGAAACATTTTGGGACTGGGCTGTTAAAACCAGGTATCATTTTCCTCTGAACAGGCCATTTTAGAATAAAACTGTATCTGTCAGAAATAAAAACAGCATATTTATGCTTCATTGTAATCTGCTCATTGCTTTAAGGGCTTTGGGTGTCCCAAAGGAGTGTTATAAAACAAAATGATGTCCCTGCATGCTGGATTTTGCACAGGGATGTCTGATTTTGATTACACGTGCGAAGCGGGAGTATCTGAGAATCACCTATCATTGACAGGCTTAGAAAGTAAAAGCTTAACTTATTTTGGCTTTACCCACAGTCATTTTGCATCTGGTTGTTCCTCCATTCTCCCACCTTATAAACTATTTTAGGTGACAGCATGCAAATAAGAACATTTTCCTGCTAATTTCATCCAGTTTGGATTACTTGCCACATTGAAGATGCAGCTGCCACAGTCCAGAAGTTACATGAGACAAAGCTTCAGCTGCTGAAAAGTTTTTCTTTTTCTGTTTAGTTCTAGGTGAGTTGCCAGACCCCCAGTGCATGTATCGTGTCAGAACTCATGGGTACGACCTCCTGGTTCCATGTTGTTGAAACTTGCCATTCTCTCCCAATACAAGATCCATTTCCCAATACAAGACCCATTTCCCAGGTAATGATCTGTATTTCATGATTCTTATCCAGAGACTGTGCAGTTTTAATTGTACTAAAAAAGGAATTAACCTGCCCTGAGTTAACATATTGAAGAAAATCAGAGATTCTCGAGTTCTCTTAGTTTAGGGGAAATTTTAAGAGAATAACCTCAAAGGGATTTGTTTCTAAGGAAGTAATAATTTTATAATATAATGGTAGTGGTGGTATTATAGTTTATTCTCTCTCTTCTTTCTTCCCTCCTCCCTCCCCATCTTCTTCTTTGTGTACTAACATTGTCATAGGATGTTCTGCCAGGGCAGAGTCTATACAGTTCCTCCAAAAACATATTTCTAAGACCAACATAGGTCATGACCCTTGTGGAATTTATTGAATGAGACAGAAATTTAACAAAGACTAAACAAAAAATTATACCAGTGTTTCAGTGGTCGCACTGGGTAAATTCTGTGCAGCAGTCATATAGATCAAAATTAGTGAGATTAATGAGTATGTTGGGTAGTTTTATGTCAGCTTGACACAAGCTAGAGTCATCAGAGAAGAGGGATCTTCAATTGAGAAAATGCCTCCATTAGATTTTACTGCAGGCAAACCCATAGGGCATTTTCTTAATTAGTGGCTAATGAGGAGGGCCCAGCCCATTGTAAGTGGAGTCACTCCCTGGCTGGTGGTTCTGAGTTCTATAAGAAAGCAGATTGAGCAGTAAGCCAGGAAGCAGCATTCCTCCATGGCCTCTGCATCAGTTCCTGTCTTCATGTTCCTGCCCTATTTGAATTCCTGGCCTGACTTCCTTTGATGATAAGAATGAGAGAACATAAGCCAAGTAAATCCTCTCCCCCACAAGTTGCTTTTGTCATGATGTTTCATCACAGCAATAGAAACCCTAAGACAGAGGTGTAAGGAGAGCCCACATTTAGGGGAAGTTCAGTGGAAAGTAGCTTTTGGTAAAATAAAACTAAACTAAACTAAATAAAAGAAGAGTTAGTCCACTCAGAGGAGACAGAAAACAAGATGGAATCAAGGACATTTCCGGCAGTTGAGAAAAGACCTATAGTCAAAGGACCAGGAGATGGACAGAGTAGCTGGAGTAAACCACCCGAGGGGAGATGGCGTAAGCTGAATCTAGAACACTCCATCAAGAGCATTAGCCTGCAGTGACTGAACAACTTTTTGAAGTCTGCACTTTATCCTAAGAGCAACACTAACAATGGTGTGTTTGTGTTGGGGGTGGGTGTGCATGGGCAAGTACATTTAGAAATACAATACATTTTACATTATGTATGTGTACCAACATGCATGTTTATTGCCCATGGAAGCCAGAATAGGGTGTTCTATACCCGAAAACTAAAATTATTGATGGCTGGGAATCAAACCTGAGACCTCTTCAAGAACAGTCAGGGCTCTTAATCACTGAGCCCTGTCTTTAGCACCCAACTACACTATTTTTACAAATCTTTCCTGACTACGATAGTCACACTATAATAATTCATAATCATTCTCACTTGAAGCTTTAACTTTATTTGCTCAACGCCATTTAATTATGAAAAATGGAGATTTTTCTCCATTTCTAACTTCTCCAAAATTCTGGTGACCTGTAATTATTAATATCTGGGACTGTTTCAACTAGCATTAGGGTCAGAGGCACAATGAGTGACCAGGGCAAGTCTTGCTTCTCTTTAGTTCACCTGAGTTGGGGGAACTTTGGGAAATTAGACTTATACATTTCTTAGAAGCTAACTCTCTCTTTTATTTTGTTGTTTTATTTTTACCAATGTAAAATACCACTGTATTTTAAATACTATTTAAGTTGTGTTTTTACTTCCTTTGATGCACCTTGTAGATTGTGACTCTTGGTAACTCCATGTCATTTCCCATCACTTTAAAATGGCAGAAGCTTAGTGTGGAAGAACTAAATTTATCATTTCTGCCAACAGCCTTCTAGTTTGGAACCTACTAATGAAGACATTTGGGCAAAAGTAGAAAACCAGCATAAGAATCAGATATTGCTGTGGACAGTGCCAGGAAAGTATTTAGACGGAAGCAAATGATAGATGCAAAGTTCTTCTAGAACCTTCTTAGTCACACTTATCTATTGAAGACAGATGAAACCAGAGGCAGTTCCTTTTAATGGTCCTATTTCCTGATTTCCTCAACACTTTGGGGTGTCCTGACCTTTCCCCACCAGTTTCCCCACATACTTGAAGGCTTACATATTGCATTCACTCCATGGTCAAATATATGGGGAAACTGACCGATAGATGCTGCTATTGGTCAGTCTGTATTTATAAATCTGAACTCAATGTGTTTAGTGAATCAACAACTGTTCTCCCCAAGTAGATGCAGTCTTCATAGTATATGTATTTTTAATTCTGACATTAGTCATGGCTTCTGCAGTATGAGTAGAATGCTGATAAATAAGTTTTATAAGCAAAACCTTGGACTCTTTAATTTATAATGCAAGGATACTTTATTTTGAACTTTTTAAAATTAATATTTTTACATACTGTAGTCAGTTTTAAATTGTTTATATTATTATTTTTATATTGTGTGTATATGAGTTTTTGGCCTGCATTTGTGTCTGTACAGTGTGTGCATGCAGCACTCACAGAAGCCAGAAGAGGATGATGGATCTCCTTGGAACTGGGTATAATTGTTAGCTGTCTTGTAGGTGCTGGGAATTAAACCTGCCTCCCCTGGAAGGGCACTCAGAGCTCCTAACTGCTAAGCTATCTCTCCAGCCCCTACTTTGATCTTTTAATGACCTCAAAGACTCATGGGTTGGAAATGTGATTCCCAACCCATCGTGCTTTTGAGAAGACATCTACTGGATCATCGGTATACACTGATGATTTAAGGGAATGTTCTTGAAGAGGATACCGGTACGCTGGCCAGCACTTTCTTCCACATTCTAGATGCTGTTAGATAATCTGCCTCTAATGCCTCATCGGAGGCCCCAAAACAATTAGGCAATAAATAGAGACTATAGAACAAAGATTAAAAAATGTGAACCAAAATCAACCCATCCTCCCTCTAAAATGATCAGTGTAGGTGTTTTCCTGCTATCATGCAAATCTGAATAAAACAGGAGACAATCAAGAATCACTCCCAAGCATACATTGTCTCATCTTGATGTCTTCTCCCATGGGTTTTCTAGAACAAATTTCCTTGGACTAGTTCCTGTAGTTTATTGAGAAGTCTACTTCTTGTTCTAGTAAACTCATAAATATTCTTAAAGATGCAACTCAAATGTCCTTTTCCTTCTCTTCTTTTATTGTCCAAACTCCCAACAATCCCAACTAAACCTAAAACTATTTTAAGACTGATTTAAAATTGTATTCTTGTCTAGATACTTTCTTTGTTCTTCACTATCACTAAGAAGTAAAGCCTTCAAAAATATAAAACAAAAAACTCCATAGATAGCCATGGACTTGAAATATTGAATTGAAATAGGCTTTCTATATACTATATACAAAAGAAAGAAAAAGAGAATAAGAAAACCCAGAAAAGCACCAGAAGCTATTTTTCTTACAGAAAAAATAAAAAAATAATTTTCAAATTGTGCCCATGCATTATTAAGTAGCTTAGGGAAAATTTTGGCTTTACTGTTGTTTTGTAAAAGGCATAAAACTACTAAAGAGATATTCTTGTTTTTCAAAAATTGATGTTTTGAATATGTACTATTTTTAAGCTACAAAAATGTAACCCATGCTAAAGCCTTTAAGCATATGTACACTTAGAAATATAACATTAAAACACAAATATACAACTTAATTAAATGTTCCATGCAACACGAGGAAGGAAAGATAGTGAGAATCCATTTAAGCATTGTGGAGGCCTCTCCCAGGTAGTCTGTGAGAAGGAAGAGAGGTTATAAACAACATAGAGGACAAGTGAGAAGCCCTGTGTCATTAAGCAGGACAGTCATGAAGAATCTCAATGTGGAGATAAATAATAATATCCAAACCCAAGCAGCCACTGATAAATCAAGGAGACATTCTTTAGAAAGGTTAAATGAGGTAGAGGATAGGAGGACAGGGTAGAAGAATGAGTATAGGAAGAGATAATTGACATTAAAAACCTTTTAAAACACCATGTGGAAACCTACTACTTCTAGATGCTTCCCAATGCACCCAGTAAACATATATAGAATATTTTAATTGTGATTGTCCTACAATAGGAGGTGTAAGGGAAAGGACGATGCCTCCCTCAGGCACCATGGGTTATCAAGTAGAAAGCTCAGTACCAGGGTATGGGTTACCTTTTTTCCATTTGTTTGTCAGTGGGGTCCTATAGACATTCACATATCATAGACAGTTGACATTGCATTTGATTGTCATTCAGGACTGGAGGACAAGATCGCCCTTGCTGAAAACGCCATACACTTAAATCATGAGACATGGGTAAAGGCAACTGGTACTGATCTGCAAGATTCATCTCTAGCTTTTATAGTGATAGAAGGTGCTATGCTATTCATGCTACTGGAGAGAAAAATAATCAACAAGTTACCCATTCTTTCATTCTTTTTCTTGACAAAAATTGGCATCATATCACTTTTATTTGTTTTCTCTGCAGTATAAAATTTTTAGGATGGTCATTATGAAGATATAATGGTATATTGTGTAGAAACTTCCTTTGAAAAGAAAGTTCTTAAATATTCTTTTTCACTGATATTAACATTTTATATCACAGTAATATATTTGTTAGAGGTAAGAACCCAGCACTGATCCCTAACCACTGCTTAAACACCTGCCTTTATTCAGATTTCACTAATGTTCTCATCCCATGTAGGATTACCATCATATAGAAGCATCATAAAGCTTCTGAGAAGTCATGCTTTCTTGGATTTTCTATACTTTCCTGATGGTGGCAGTTTTGAAAAATACTAGTTAGTTATTTTGTGGAATATCTTCTCACATTGGGATTTTATAACTTCTGTCCTGATGAGATCTAAGTTTGTATATTTGGGTGGACACCCTTCCTGTTAGAACCTTTCAGGGCCCACAGACTGTCAGTGTGACTCATCACTGGAGGTTTTCATCCTGATTTCGAAGTCCAGGAAAGCTCACCAGATTTCTTCTCTCATTTCTCCATCTGCCCAAATATTCCCTTTTCTGGAAACTAGTCACTATGTAGATAAAACCCATGCTCAAGGAAAAAGTAGATTGGTGTTGGGTACCAAAGACCATCTCCTGGAGAGGAGACTTTCTCCTTATTTTGACAACTTCTTGGGGGAAGATGTTTCTCTCATTATTATTTTTCTTTTATCTATTTAAGTCATATTAAATTTACATATTCATCTTAAATTTTGTGTTATAAGCTTGTTATTGTTGCCCAAATTGTTCAAGCTTTACTGCTTTTATCTTGGGAGTTCCCTTTATAGTGCCATTCACTTATCAAAACGTGTTCTGCCCTACTAGCTTAACACCATCAATTCTGTTTGGCTAGGGACTTTTTGTACCATAACCACAAACACTCCAGTCTCATCCCTGCGTTGCAACTGGTCATGGATTTTCTTCTGCATGTGCAGTACTTTACTGTGGCTAATCTCACATCACTCCTCAAAACCAGAGATAGTAGCCTCAGAACTATGATGCCAGGTTCACAGGGCTGTTTCCAAAAAGTAACAATATATTGAAAGTTGTAAGAGTCCAGGACCCTGATGGGTCAGCACTTCAGAATGATGGTGGAAATTCAAGGAGAAACTAGGCAGATGAATTCTCATGGCATTCAATTCACTGTCCGTTTGCATTCTTTGATTCCAGCGACAGTTTAAGGCTGAAGACAGGTGATGAATTTGGGTTCATAGTGAAGTTAGTTGAGAAGGAAATGAAGACAGGTTTAACAGTAAAGATTAGTGGACTTTCTACCTCTGGGCACTAAATGTCTGATTTGGTCCTCCCTAATCAGTTTTCCACATGCCTCTTGCCATTTGCTTTACTTAGGATGAGTTTCTAGAGCTCAAATTGCTGTTCTGTGCTGGCTACCTTCTTCTTCTTCTCACTTTTTTTTCCTTCACTGCCCTCCATTTAACCCACTTTTTTTTTTCTAAGTGCCTGTGCATAGAGGGCTGGTCAAGGGGGAAATTATGTTGATTAGGAAGCATGGTCCAATTAAGTCAAACATGATGGGGAAATTGCTTTAGAGTCCAAATATATACCTGCAGGATAGAGGGGCCTCTTTAACACCTGCATAAAGAGTGTACAAATTTCATAGCTCATAGCTCAGGGCAAAGAGAATGGAAGGCTGCTGAATTTGCATGTAAAAATGATTAGGGACAGCTAAACAATAATATGTATCTTGGTGGGGACAGAAATGATGTGGGTTTTTCTTTAAACCTGTGATACTTAGAAAACATCTGCTTTAAAAAAAATAGAAATAGAAATAGCACATAAAGTTAGGACATTGGTAGTCTTTAGATTTTGCTTTCATGTTTATTTCCTTGCCTACTTCTAACCCACTCACATTCAAATCCTAACATGCATCAATTAACTCCTGTCATTATCTGATCAGTGTTTGCACCCTGGGAACAAGACTTGAGCAGTGTTGCAGGTCTAAAATGACTTAGGTTGTAGGACTAGGGAGAGCAGAGGGCCAGATGACATTGTAGAGTTACTATTTGCTGAAAAGTATCTTTTCAAATGCTCTCTCTGCCTACCTCCTCTGCCTGCTTTTGTAAGCTTTTCATAACAGTTGACAGATTATATAATCTACCCACCCACTGATAATGTTTTGGTGTGGAGGGATTGTATGGGCATTTCTATTTCAGTCGGTCTCTAGTTGATAATCAATAGTCCTGTTGTCTAATGAAGTGATGGCCTTGACACCTCAGCCTTTGTGCAGTGTTAAAATAACATTGATCGCTATCATTATCATATGCCCTTGATATACTGAATAAGGACATGGATATCAATCTTAGAGCAGAGAAACATTTCATAAATCTTGTAGAAATAGCTGGGATTGTCCAAACTGGCATATGCTTCTTGACAGCAAAGTGACAGAGGAGCCTAAGACACAGATCATTTATAATTTATCTCCAAGCCCAGATTGAAGAAAAACTCAAAAGTAGCATTTAGTATACAAAGCATTTCTTTGTCACAGAACTCAAAGGAGCACCCTCATTTCCAATGGTTTCTGAAGAAGTTTTTGTTAATAGTGGAAGGAGGAAGAGAGGGCTGAAATTTTCCTTTAACTTATTCCTTTCCAAAGGATGCTTTAGATTTTATGCTAATTTTCAGTGACTTAATAGTAGGAGATAAGAGAGGCAACATTCGCCATGGCTGAGGAGCTATGAGAGAAGATAATCCCTTGTCCAATACACCATCTTTAAGCTAGTCCTAGATTTAAAACTTTCCCATGTAAATGAGTTCAAAACTGCACTGATACTAAAACCAAGTGCAATGACGTAGAACAATGACTCTAGCATGTGAGAGTCTGATGCAGGAGGATTGCCAGTTTGAGGTCAGCAAGTGCTAACAGTAAGTTTGAGAACAGCCTGAATTGTACTGCAAGAGCCTGTCACCTCCCAGACTGCAATTTTTCTTCTGGATTATGAAATGGAAAACTAGATTCTCTTTGAGGAATATTAGTTATTCTTGAGGCTGTTTTGGTTAAGTGAGTGCGGAGAGATTAAGTTAGTCCTTATTGGCAGATAACAAAGAATTCAGGGTTGGGATTATTGAATCAAAATTTTAAAAGTAGCATTATTTTATTATTATTATTATTATTTAGAAAACAATGCAATGGCTCAATGACTGTACTGAACATTTTTACCAGAGATAGGAAGAGGTGTTGCTCAGGAAATTTGGGCTGTTCCTAGTGATTCTCTAGTCTGGAGTAGCTGCTCAAAGATGTGTGGAGATTCTGGAGACAGGGGTGTGAATAATTCACAGTAATTACTTTTGTGCTGCAGCATTATCCTTGTGCTGTCAATAGAATTTGAGAATGGGTCAACAAGATGAAAGAATGCAACAGTTCTTTGAAGTGAGCTGATTTCTGAGATGGAGAAACCCATGAAAAGAGGGAAAAAGCACAGGGGCCCTGATCAGATGCAAGCAGATCAAATGCCTCACTGTTGATTTAAGAAAACATTTCCATAGTTCTTAACTAAATTTTAAATTTTTATCCATTCCATTTTTTACTTCAATGAGTTTATTATCAATACATTACAAACAAAAAGATTCCATTGAAAAATAAACACTAACTTTGACTTTTAACGCAAAAAGAAATCCTACTTTCTAAGAGAAATAGAGTTCACAAAAGAGAAAGTACCAGGAAACTATGTGTATTTATGTATTTTTACATTGTGGATATATGTGCAGGATTGATATGATATGTTACTTATTGTAAATGTGCACATTTCATGTATGTTTTGTATGTCCTTTATATTTTAAAAATATACCACTTATTAATGCTACCAAGGGGAAGCATATATCCTCATAAAAATTGAAGGTAGAACAGAAGTTTTTTTTTTAAAAAAAAAGATTCATTACTGAATCTATTTAGATAGTCAAAATAACTAATGTCATAACCATAGTCAGCTAGTTATTGCTAGAAGTGATTTAAATTGGACAGAAGCAATCCACATCCTAAGCAATTCTATTTCTCTCTAAGACATTCTTTTAAAGGGTTATTGTCTCATGATTTTCTATAGATGTTCTTGAATGTTTCAATTTGAAAATCTCATAAAATTCTTTTTAAAAAAAGTCAAGAAGCATTTGTTCAACTATACTGGGGACCAAGATGAGAGACAGGGAAGGCAACATACATGCCTACATGGATTCATTGTGCTGTGCACAGCCATATGGGGTACTGGTGTTTAACTGAAGACTCCCCAGAAGAAAACAAGTGCTATCTGGTTTTACATAGTTGGCAGCTGAACAATCACATGACTCAGTGGCAGAAGCCACTTTTAACAAATAATTTCAAGTCCTGAAACAAAGGAGGACATCCCCTGCCTGTGTACCATCCTTACTCCCTCACCTGCCAAAAATGTAAATATTTTTAGAAATCTATTATTTACAAGACAGAGAGCTTTGGGGAGGAAGCGTTGGAGTGGTAGAAGAACACAGATAAATGTGGCAGCGGGGAGAGCTTTATGGCCACTCCAGACTCAACTGTCATTCCTTTGGTACTTTCTGTCAGTCTGACTAAACCTTGTCATCCCTCAACCCGGTTTAAATTAACAGGTAATTTGTAAATGTCGCTTTAGGTTAGGCCGCTCATTTTGTTTCTGCTCTACCAATGCAAAGTCTACGACTAATTTTTCTTGTCTGCTTTTAATAGGATTTTCATTTATAAATAGAATTATGTTCTGAAAATAAATTACAGTAAGTGATGCAGGGAACGGTGGCAGTACCACTCTCTTAGAATTTCAAGCACCTCCATCAGAAAAGATTAATAAAAACACTTCAAAGGCTAAATTCTTATTTAAGCAGAAGACAGCTTTTGGTTAATATTTAATCTGAGTAACTGAGATCTTGGTGGAAAACATAATTTTTTAATATCTAAATTAATTTTCAAAACAAAACCATTAATTTTGTTTGGAGAGTTTGTGCAGTGAGAAACCTTCGGTAATATATTTGTAGAGGGAAAAGTTAATCAATTAATTTTGTAGTGGAAAAAATATCTTTTAATATTGTATTTGTTCTAAATGAGTTTCTTCTTCTTATCCGACCAGGTTCAGGCCTTGAGAATTATTTCTCCTAAGCTTTTCCATCCAGAAGGGAAGAATCTTTTCTTGAGCTCTCTTCCTTGGGGTGAGGTCCTTCATCTCTGATCTTTGTACAGAAGACTCAGCAAGAACCTGAGCATCTCTTTAGCCCAGTCTGGAAAGATGGTTGGGGATGGGGAGTTTTCATTTGGAAACTTTAGGCATGGCCACCATGGCAGGTACATTGCCCTGGTGGTTTGTTTGTTTGTTTGTTTGTTTGGGAAATTAGAATTGGAAGCTGTAGCAGAGAATCAAATCAGGCTAAAAGGGGAAAAAAAGGGGACTTTCTAAGTCACATGTGAAGCAGCCACCAGATATTGATTGATATTGATTGATGGTGCAGGACAAAGGACCTGTATTGTTATCAAGTTTATCTACATCTGCATCTTGATTGGTGGAATAATCAATGTGACCATTTGTGCCAAATTACCAGTTTTGTCATTTACTGGTTCTCTGGCGTAAGGTGCTTGCTTTCTCATGACTTGAAACAATGCTTCGAAAACTTACCATCTGTGTCTAGTCTATATTAGCCATCTGTGTAGCTCTAGCACATAGGGGATGCTCTAACCATTTTTATGATATCTATGGACACAACTTAGGCCACCACTTTACCACCTTCCTACCCGGAGTTGAAAACAGCTAGGCCTGGGAACATTTTATCTTTCTTCTAGCCTATATCCTGGGTAGTACCATCTCAGCATGAGGATGAAGGGATTGTCTAATTTTAGCATTAAAAATTAATTTCATAGAAAATCCTACTTCAAACTAACCTGCTATTCCAATACTTCCCTCTCCCTCTCCCTCTCCACGCTATTTTTTAATGTTCTTTGTGGACTCTCTTTTATATATACTGAGTACGAGGTGTGAAGGCACAGACATCAAAACAGTGTTGGATTCAAGACTTCATCAAATGTCTCGCCCACATCATGCCTCATGTGGTTCAGAGAACAAGTGTCCTGTGGGATTTTTAATTCCCTTAAGTGATCATCTTCCTGCTGGACATGGGCTTTTAATAGAGTTGTATGACCTCACTGTGGAAACTTGGAAAACAGGAGAATTATTACCATTCACTTTCCAATTTTGACTTTCACATTTCTTTAAAATGTTCTTTTTTAATTTAAATTTTATTTTAATTGGCATAAACACTATTATAGAATTTTAAGTGTATCACTTCCTTGTTATAAATTTTCACATACTTTATAGCTATGATATTTCTAAAAGAGTTCTAAAGGGAATTACAAGTGTCCATATTACCTTTATTTTGGAATAGCGATGGGAGGAATTCAAGTAGATTGTATTTCCCATTACAATCCATTTCCTATGATATAGAATGGGCATTTTTATCCCCAGCGTTCCAATGTTTAAGGCTTCATTTGCCAAGTGTGAGATTTCTCTTTTGGGTGCTCTCCTGAGAGAGATGAGCTCTCTGCCATGGTCGGATGTCCTTGCTCTCTGCTTCAGCTTATTCCTGTGCAGAAGACCCTATCATTAGTAGGCGATATTTACGGGAAAATACATGTAAAGCAAAGGGAGAGGAAGTGATCAAGACAAGCTGGAAATTCACATTTTTGTTATTGTCTTTGCTGTAGATAATTAGAAGGAAATAAACATCACTCTGTATGATGGTCGGTGTTCCATGCACAAGAAGCATGCTGCTTTTACCAGATTTTTTATCTCATTATTTTTATAATACTTCGCCTTACAAGGTAATTATTTATGTCTTTTTTAATAGAAAAGAGAAATAAAAACCATGCTGTGCAGTATTATGGTAGAGGATGAGGGCGTGTGTCCATTAAGCATTTGGTCCTTTATGTGAATGTATGAAAAACTGTTACTCGAAACAAAATACAAGAATTTTATTTGATATATAAAGAATGAAGGATTGATCCCCTTATACACACACACACACACACACACTATTCATATATATATATGTATATATATATATATATCATATATCTTAATTGAATAATTTCATTCCAAATTTTCATTAGGATCAGAAGTATTATTGGAGGTGTTAGGTGATACCCACATCTTTGAGTGAGCTTGTCATTATCATCCTTTTCATACTAATAAATTATTTTTTAGTTTTCATTAAAACTAAATGATTGAACAACTAATGCTTCAGAGACAACTTTGGGGCTGGTGGGATTCAATTCCAACTTCTCCATTTTTTACCACAGAATTTTATGGCAAATCACACACCGTTGCTGTTTCAGTATGCTTCTAGCTAGAGGCGGTAAGGGGCTTTGCAAAATTAACTCTAAAATCTTTGTAAAATGTGAAGTATATGTTTAAGGCCAATGTTAATTATGAGTCAGCCAGTTTGACTGTTTTTTTAAAACATAAAATAATAAAACAGATATGCTTCTTATTGACAGAGCCTGGTACTTTGAAATTTCTCATGGCGGAAAAGCAGTCCTTCATGCACATAACCTACGAATTATCCTTGAAATAAAACGTTTAATTACAGTTGACATTTCTGAACTCATTGCAGGTGCTGCCCATCTGAAGAGTGACATTGTTTACAACACTACAAGGCTCCAGGCCTGGTGTCAGAGATTATAAACCAATTTCCATCCCTGCTTTAATGCTGGTTTAATATCAGAAGAAGAACTTTACTGTGTAAATATTAAACATTTTGTTTAAATATTAAGTACCAAAGGTCTTTTCCTTTTGATTATTAAAACAGGAAGAGTCCCAACTTTGAAAGAGGTGCCTTGTTGTATTAAGAAAATGACTGGTTCTTTACCTTCAGGTTAATTACCACTAGCCACAGATACAGGCGAAGGCAAAATGTCAGTTGCCTGCCTGTGCCATGGTGAATTTTGGTCATGGAACTGCAGGAGCTAATCATGCCTCTACACCACTGACAGCCTAGTATCAACTATCTATTATTTCTCCTAATTTTTTCTTAACCTTAGAAGCGATCCTGTGTAATTAACTGAAAAGTAACAAAAATAAACACTGTTGCCTTGCTGTGTACAGATAGAGCATGTGACCAGTCTCTAGGAAGCTACCTTGAGTACAATTGCAGCTCTTAAAGGATTTGATGGCACCAAGTTGCATAGAAGCTCAACATCTGCACAGTCTGCAGAAATAGACCCCTTGTTGGATGTCTGCCTGTTTGTCCACCTAAGGTTGAAATGTAACCGGGAAAATGCAAGTTTTTAAAGACCTGCCCACAGACAAATACCGATGACATTGGAGAACTCTGCTCTGCAAGGTGACACATTCCAAGCAACTGTACTGGGAACCAATTCATAGCTCTTTCCATAGTGGAGGAGTTGATTTCTGTTCTTTATTGCGTAGTAGGTAGAATGTGAAGCCTTTTGTTCTGTTTCTTACAGATTGTCTTCTAATGCTCAACTGGTCCATTCTGCATTCATGTTGGTCACCTTGCGATATCCCACTGTGGGGTCTAACCTGCAAAAACTTGTAAAAAGGCAAACATGCTTGGCTCATTTGGTCCTAAGGTTTTGGTACTCAAAATAAATTTAACACCTCTAAATAAGGAAGGGCCTTTAGAATTCTGTCTGAGACAAATTTCTTCAGGGAATGTTTTAGAATTCTGTGGTTTTGAAAAAAAAAAAGAATAAGGGCCTCAGTGGATGTTTTCCTCCAAGAAACAGTGGAAACAAAACAATTCATGCTGAAGACAAACATATTCACCAGGTCTTGACTACTTTAAAAAACACCTCCGATTATTTAATCAATTAACATGTGTTTACTGAGCATCTAGTTTGTCCATTCAGACACTGAAGACAGGTTTGCTTAGTCTAGTTTAACTGATGTTATTGTAAGTGTTTTGCATATTAATGTTAGGAAAATAAAATTAGCTAGTTAAAATGGAATCATATTTTCCAACTTTTCATGGCTATGGCAATGAACATAGGAGTAGTTTGGGCTGGTGAGTTGGGATGACATATAACACAGTAGTAAGGGGAGTTATGACTAAGTAAGAGGCAGGTGGGATCATCCTGCTGGAGACTGTTGGTCAATAATCAACTGGTTACTTGAGGAGACTTAAATGAGAGAGGAGGCAGAGAGGGAGGTTTAGGCAAATGTCAGGTTAGGAGACCAATAGCAATTCTTTAAAAAGTATATTTCTTATCATTTAGTATCATATGAGCAGTATAGTATCTACCACAGTAAGAGAGACCAGGATCCTGGGTGTTCAGTATTCTAGTAGTCAGTTTACTAATGTTTTACATGGTGGATTCTCTCGTCCCTCGTGTCTCTCTCTCTCTCTCTCTCTCTCTCTCTCTCTCTCTCTCTCTCTCTCTCTCTCTCTCTCTCTCTCTCTCCGTCTCTCTGCATCTGGAGTCAACAGGACAATAATAATGACTTTCCTGTCAGGTAAGACATGCACATGTTCTGAGCTACCTAGGTATAAGAAATTAATTAAAAGGATTAATTTTCACTGCATGAAACTCAACTTTTGTTTTCTACCCAAAACCCCAAAGCAAGAAGAGCATTCTGTATTGGATCAAATCTGAAGCCTTGATTTGACTCTTGTAGAGTCAGTAGTTAAGTCCAAGAACTTAGGCATGGTAGGCAAGCATCCCCCACTAAGCGAGCCATTTGCCCAGTCTTATACATATCCCACACTAATATTTGAAACATTTGTTTCTTTTTTGCTCATTTACACATGTGACTTTTCAATATCATTGCAGAATTTCCTACTTGAAAGATTTGAGGCCCTGCTTATTGACTAGGGAGTTTAACGTGATTCTATACCCAACATCTACTTCAGTAAACCATCAGGAACTTTCTGTGGTTAGATGCACTTAGTTTTACAGTGCCGCTTCCTCAAGTGTGAGGGTGATTTCGATGTGATTGATAAAATTTTCATATCTTTTGATACTATCCTTGAGGAACTTTTGTTAAAAATATTTGTTGCTTTATAATGTCAAATCTTTTTTTAATGCTCATAATATAGAAATCTTCTATGTGCGTTGGAGGTATACCATTGTGAAATATATCTTATATTCTTCTAGATGCTTAGAGTCTAGTTGGGAAGATGGGACATTTAAGGAACTGTCATTTTAATGTCTTGCTAGTGGTGCAAATGACCAGTGTTGAGAATTAACTGGGAAATATGTCTATTACATCAGAAGCATTCTCCAAGCATATACTGCCAGGAGCTAAAAGATGACATCCTTATGAGGAGGGTTTTGAAGTGGACCCTGAGAGAAAACATTATTATGAGTAGAAAGGAGTTTAGTTCCATTTTGCCCACTCCTTCTGGAATTGTATGGAACAAAACTCTGAGTCACAGCCAGAGGAAAGAGGAGACAATGGTGTCCTTTGTAAATTGTGCTTTTTCTATCCCTAGTATACAATATATAAGAAAGATGTCTCAGAGTGTCATGGAATAGAAAGAATATAGCTACCAATAGTCACCAGTAGGGTAGAGGAATTGAAGATTAAACTGGCCCACTGCCTCCTAAAAAATTTAATGCTTTTAGAATTCTGCTATGGTACCTAATTTCAAATTACCCCAAGAAATTAGCCCTCAGCTCTGTGTTCTGGGTCTATCTTTTTCCTTGATATGAAGCTACTTTTTCCAACTCACAGGAAATATATCAGTCAACTTCCAGCATTGATGAGAGAGACATTCTATTTCCCAAAGTGTCATTAAATGGAATGCTTTGACCTCACTCTGGGCTCTTTACACACAGTGTAAATATTGAAATATTAAAACTCTAATAATGTGGGGGCTTGGGATAAGTTCTTTGAGATTCAAAAGTAAGAGTCACTTTAAATGATGTGGAGTATCTGGTCCTTGGGGTCATTTTAGTCTCATTAAAAATGATCACAATGATAATGGGGCATCCCTTTTAAGAATGGAAACTTTTCTTAGATTTTAACAAGAATAAATCAAAAACAAACAAAAAATAAAACCACTGAAGAATTCAATTGCAGTTCAGGACAAATCCCTAAAATCATAACATAGTTGTGAACATTCAGGGACTTTTCCAGAGCAAGACAAGTCTACTGAAAAACAAAATGTTCTCTGCTCAAATTTGACTTTGGCAATTTTATGTTTCTTCCATTCCCTGCATGAGTTTCTTGGCAACAGGAATCATGTTATTTTTCACTCTGGTTATTTATTTATTTACTTACGTACATATCTTCTGGTCACTGGGACGCATTAATGCAGTCACCTGTATTTGTTTACTAGTATAAATGCATGTCTTCAAAGCAGCTTTGCTTAAAAATTTGTGGACTCGACTAACAACAGAGATGTCACCAAAATCTCTTACAGTACATTAAAAATAATTATGGTAATTATAAAATAATCAGCCTAATTCCCCATGAAGCACATCAATACAACTACATATGCTTTAGTGTATCACCATATTTTGTTTCAGTGTGCTCCATTTTGATTTAACTTAAAACAAATTTTCAGAAAATATTCTACTGTATTATAATAGATTGACATCATTTTAAGTTGCCAAGTCTCAGATATCTCAGACTGACCCTTCTACCAAAAGGACTGTGTAGTATCAAAAAATGTTTCCCTGGGTATTTCATTGCTTTTCATGCACCATTGACATAAATCAAATTTTGTTTCAGCAATGATTTCAAATAGATCTCTTCTGTTCTCCTGACATTTTAAACTTGCTTATGTAAAATTATTTCATCTATTTTTATTGAAAGGTACTGAACATTTCAAAAGTCATGGTATGTCCCCTGGTATGGAATGATTGTTGAATCAAGTTTTAAAATAGGGAAGATACTAACTCCGAGGGTTGGGATAGCTGAGAAGCAGTTCTCTGTGACAACACTGCTGACTGTGACAGAGGGATGCAGATGGTGTGCCTGTAAGGATGCCTATTTTCTGCCTGGATATATGGAAAGAATCTTATATGATCTTTCTTGATAATGTTTTAAAATACATATAAGTAGTTGCTTATCAGCATACTTAAAACTATTCTCCCAATGTAAGTTACACCCGACATCAAGTAATGAGGTAAGAAGTTCAGTTCCTTAAAATTTTGTGTCAGAAGTAAAAATTAATAAGAGATTCACTGATAAAATTTATATGGACTGGTAATTTCTACAGTGTACTTGTTTGGCAATAACACATATTACAGATATTGAAAATGTGTATGATAGAGGTGTGAAGGCAAAGACGGGGCTCTAGTAGAAAGAAATGTGGCCAGAGACACTGCTCATTCAAAGAAGGGCATTGGGAGATCCACTTGTAAGAGTCCCTGGGAGGAATGAGTGCTCTTGTCAATTTAGTCCAATGAATGGTTGCCAGTGAATCACAACTTCTTAATGAAAATGCCATCATTTATTATACATTTCCAATCCTAAGCATTACAAATTCAAAAGTTTCTTTTTTATTATTTCAAACATAAACTCTTATATCTGCTTTGCATTTTGAAAACTCTACATATGAGAAATTATACTTCATCCTGTTAAAGCTAACACTAAGGCACAATCCTAAGGGGTAACTACTTTTCGTGCATGGCAGCAGAATGTGCCATGTAACTCCTATTAATACTAATGACAGCCAATTACTAGACTTCGAAATGTAGCTGAAAAATGTCTCTTAAATACAAGGGAATGATTTCTAGCAGTCAAATTCAGTATCTGACAAAATATAAATCCTTATGGAGCCAGAAGAAGAGAAATATGAATATTGAAATAGAATAACAATTATAAAAAGAGTACTTGAATTTGGAGAACAAATTGGCATTGGCTGGGAATCTTATTAAACAGTGAAATTTGGGGATGATCATTGGAGTGATCGTTTTGTAATAACACAGTGGCCTTCACTAGACAACTACAGAAAATTTTTGTGGCCCCTTTTTATGTGCCCTGAAGAAATGAATGATGGCTGCTTCTACCCAGCAGCTCTTCTAGGACCTGAAAATGGTTGTGATCTTGTATAGCAGGCATCATTTGTGACAGTGCTTTTCTTATTTATTAATAAATCTATTTATTCTACATCCTGCCACAGTTTCCCCTCCCTCTTCTCCTTCTAGTCCCTCCTCCACCCCACCCTGTTCCTGAATCCACTCCCCCTCCAATTCTATTTAGGAAAGGGCAGGTCCCCCATGAGTAGCAGCGAGACATGACATATCAAGTTGCAGTAAGACTACACATCCCCTTGTATTAAAGCTGGGCAAAGTGATCCAGTGTGGGGAGTAGGGTCCCAAAAGCCTATAAAAGAGTCAGAGCCAGCCCCCATCCCCACTATTAGGAGTCCTACAAGAGGACCAAGTTACACAACTCTAACTTATATGTAGAGTGTCTAGGCCAATTCCATGCAGGCTCCTTGTTTGTCAGTTCAGTCTCTGTGAGCCCCTATGAGCCCAGGTTAGTTGACTCTGTGAGTTTTCTTGTGGTGTCCTTAACCCCTCTTTCTCCTACACTCCTTTTTCCTCTTCTGCAAGATTTCCTAATATCACCTAATGTTTGGATGCAGGTCTGCTCTGTTTCCATCAGTTGCTGGATGAGGTCTCTCTGATGACAATTAGTCTATGCACGAATCTGGTCACAGGAGATTGCCAGTTCAGGCTATGTATTCAATATTGCTAACAGTCTAAGCTGAGATCTTCCTTGTAGATTCCTAGGAGATCCCTTGGTACCGGGTATTTACTGGATCCCCAAATGCCCTCTCCCTTTCCAGTAGTTTCTTTCAGTACTCTCACCCTCATTGTTACCTAACCTCTTTGGGTCTGTGGATTGTAGCATAGTTATTCTTTATTTTATAGCTAATAACCACTTATGAGCAGGTACATACATGTTTGTTCTTCTCAATCTGGATTTCCTCACTCAGGGTGATCTTTTATAATTCCATGCATTTGCTTTCAAATTTTCTGGTGTTTTTAACATCTGAGTAATATTCCACTGTGAAGATGTACCACATTTTCTTTATCCATTCCTTAATTGATTGAAGGCAAGTTTGTTATGGTTTCACTAGACCCAAGATAAATAATAAGTGGGTTTTTATTGGGGAACAATAGAAAAATACAAAGAATGGCGGGAGAATTTCTCTGCCCTTCCTACAGGATCAGCTGACCCACCAGAAAGACCGGGCCAAGGAAAGCCATGCCTCAAGCTTACATCTTTCCACTTCCGGCTGCCTGAGGCCATGCCCAAGTGGTGTGTGGCCATTGTTACAAGTTCACTGCAAGACTGCTACAATTGAGAGACATCTAGGTTGTTTTCAGGTTCCAGCTGTTACAAATAAAGCTGCTATCAACATAGTTGAGCAAGTGTCCCTGTGGTATGATTGAGCATTCTTTAGGTATATACCAGAGTGATATAGCTGGGTTTTGTGGTAGGGTAATTCCCAGTTTTCTGAGGAATTGCCACAATTTTGCTGTACAAGTTTGCACCCCCATCAGCAGGGGAAGAGTACTCCCTTCACTCCACATCCTCTCCAGCGTGAGCTGTACCTTTGTGTTTTTAGTTGCAAATTCTGATTTTAGCCATTCTGACAGATGTAAGATGGAATCCCAGAGGCTTTTTTTCTGATGGCTAAGGATGTCTCCTTCAGTATTTCTCAGTCATTAGAGATTCTTCTGTTGAGATTTCTCTGTTTATATCTATACACCATTTAATTGGATTATTTGGTTTGTAGATATATAGTTTCTTGAGTTCCGTATGTATTTTGGAATCGGGTTGTATTATTTTGTCTTGTTGAAGGTATTCTTTGCCTTACAGAAACTTTTCAATTTCTTGAGGTCCCATTGTTGATCATTGATCTTAGTCTCTGTGCTACTGATGTTCTGTTCAAGAAGTTGTCTCCTGGGTCAATTGTTTGAGATTATTTCCCACTCTCTCTTCTTTCAGGTTCGGTGTAACTGGATTTATGTTGAGGTCTTTGATCCACTTAGACTTGAGTTTTCTGTAGGGTGATGTATATGAATCTATTTGTGTTTTTCTACATTCTGACATCCAGATAGACAAGTACTATTTGTTGAAGATGCTTCCTTTATTTCTTTCTTTTCTTTTCTTTTTTCTTTTTTTTTTTGTTGAAAACATTTGACTTTTAACTACCATTTGGCACAAGCTAGGATGAGTCTTATTGAAGAATTGTCTAAGTCAGGTTGGCCTATGGGCTTTTCTGAGAATGATTGTTTTGATGACTAACTATAGCAGGAAGACTTGAACAACTGTGGGTAACACCATTCTCTAGGAAGTGGGGTACTGAATTGTATAAGAGCAGAGAAAGCAAACAAACATCCAAACATAGGTGCTTTTATTTTTCTGTGTTCTAGACTGTGGATATGATGTCACTAGCTATTTTAAATTTCAGCCACCTTAAATGGCCAGCCACAACAGAATATGACCTGGAACTGTGAGCTAAACAGAAGACAAATTCTACCCTAAATTGCTTTCTGTGAGGTTATTTTATCACAGCAATAGAAATTAAACTACATCATCATTGTATCTATTTTACTCTAGTAAACGAATTCTACTTTATTTGACTCTCCTATTTCTAATTTAGTTGGTAGCCAGTGCAAATAGACTTCTCAATAATGTTTCACTTTAAAAATCTAGTCTTAAGAAAACGTTATCTAGATAAAAGTTGACCTTAGACAATACTGCAATTTGTCTTGAACTTGTATCTTGGCTTATTTTGCAGGCATCACTCTCTACCCACAAAGTTTTATAATCCTTCTTTCTAACCCTACAAAAACAAGTTCAGTACTTCAAGCATCAATTCATTTCCTCACCAGAAACCATTCTCTTTAGTGAATGAGTAAAGACACTTGTATTTGTGTCTTTAGAAAAATTAGTAGACCTTTCTGGACTTCATTGTCCTCTTCTTCAAAATAAAGATGACAGAGTAGTTATCTCATGGGGTGAGAATTAGAGTAAGAATTGAAGGATTAATGTACACAAAACTTTGGGAATAATTCCCACGCACCTAGGAAGCATCAACAATGTTACAACAGTTCTATAGATGTGTTTGTGAATCATCTTACAGTTACATGAAATGTTAGTTACAAAGGTTCTGTAGATGTCTTTGTGAATCATCTTACAGTAACATGAAAAAAATATGAGTCTTTTTTCCCTCTCTTGCCTTACCTTTTTTTTTTATCTGTTCAGCTGTTATAACTTGTCTTACTTTCTATAACAATGAAGAAGAGAAAAATGGGAGAAAGAACTAAGGGAGACTAATTTGTCACTGTATTTAAAAAGACACAGAACAACATAAACAGAGCTGAATTTGTTTGAAGAAAAGAAGGGATGAGAAAAGATCCTAAGGTTAGAGAATTAGTTTGTGAAGTGATAGTTAAAAGTAGAGAACATGGATGGAGTTTGGAAGGATGAAGAGATGGAAGATGAAGGATAAGGCCTAAAGAGACAGCTGAAGGATGGGAGGGATGAAAGATGTAGTTTGAAAAGGACAATGCACTAATCTGAGTGTGCATATACTCTCCTGGAGTGCTCACATAGGATTTCAGAGCTCCTTGGATTTCAGAGTGCACTTCACTCTGACATTACTTAGGACTAAAGTCAATGTTTTGTCTCCAGTCCTGCCCACCATCTCTTCTTACTTCCCTCTTCTGCCTTTTATCCCCTCTTGCCTATCTCTTATCCTCTAACAGAAAGCTATTGTGTTTGTTTTAGGAGAAAATGTGTGCTAATCATTTCCCCTAAAGACCAGGAGCACTTTGTCAATACAGACCCTGTAACCATCTGTCTATGATGGCCCATGGTGTCCTCCACAGAGGCCTATGTAATGCATTCCATGAGAGGTACTTATGCCAAGATGGACTCCGCTGGTTCAGATTCTTTCTGATACTGTCTCATTCTATATACCACACTAGGCTGGGGATCACCATGTGGCTCATGGTTCACAGCCCTTCAGCTCCACTCTCCTGCGTGCAGAGAGGGAAGAGAGGTATCAGTCACCCAAACCCTTTTCAGATAAGGTTTTGTTTGTTTGTTTATTTGTTTGTTTGAATGGGGAAGGCACAAAGGCAGGTGCATGCCATGTGTGCTTACATTGTGTCCACAGTCAAAAGTCAGAAAAGGTAAATGCTGGTGCTCATTTCTTTTGTGTCTTTTTATTCAGTTAAAAATGCTGGACCATGGGATGGTGCCATTCCCATGTGGGGTAGGTCTTCCATTTCAGTTAGTTACTCCCTCGTAGACATGCCTAGCTTTTAGATGAACATGTTTTGGAGACATTTTGCTTCACTTTAAACAGATAAGTCAAGAACTCACTTTTGGTCTCCATAGTATTTAGAATTCTTTCCTATTTGGGGCCTTACTTATTTCCTTACAGTTTTTTAATATCAATGGACCAGGAACTCTAGTTCACATCAGATAAAGCTTTAAATGCATGGCTACAGATGTGCTATCTTAGGATGAGTCAGGTCCCATGATCCGTTGTTATACTTTCCTTCTCTTCCATCATGGTGTCTTCTGGAGACTCTTTTCTAATTGCTGAGCTCATGGCTCTCTCCTTTCTCTGAGGTCCTTTAATTCTCTCTGAGCGCTTTTAAGCATTGTCTAGCATTTTTTCACTCATATGTTGATTGTTTCTGGCTCATTTAGCTTCCTTTAGGCTGGCTCCTCAATTACAAAATATGTTTTGGGTAAAAGGGGTAGATCTCTTCCAGAACTTGGAGCTTATGCTTGAGGTTGCAGATTCCCAACAAGTTTATCGCCTTGCTTCAAGAGTCTACAACTTGGAGGGCTTCTTTTGACTTCTCAGTTCCGAGAATTTTTGCCTCAAGTCATCTTACTGATGTAGGGATTAGAACTCACAACCTCCAAGTGCCCTCTTTGTGCTTTAGTATTTTGAGTCATACTTTACTTAGTTTCAGTGATGAGCACTTAGAGAGCCATTGAGGTCATCCCATCTGCACCTGTGTGATGTTTGGATTCATCTAGCTGTCAAAGGCTCTCAGAGAACATTTCTGTGTAATTTGTTGTATTGAAAATGAAATTAAACTGATGCCATTATCCACATTCCTTAGAATGGATGTGGCAATGTTATATGGACAGAAAATTTCTATAATCATCACATGTGTGGTAAGGTGACATTCAAATGCATCTGTTTCCTCTCCTGAAGTCACCTGCAGGAAGCCTATTGAGTAAATGTTAATGAATTTGGGTATACCTCAGCTACAAATGGATCAGAGCTTCCTAATGGAACATTACAACGACCTAGATCCACTTGGCTTAGTCTACTGATTTAAATTAAGTTGAGCACCAAAGCCAGTAAAATATATTAAAGAGGAATTATCTGTACTGCCGAAGCATTTCAAGGGTGTTCTTAGAACTCAAAGGAGAGGAGGGAGAATAAGAATGTCTTTTTGTATCCATCCAGCCTACAGCTTAAGACACATATTTGGAGAGATAGGCTGACAACTCCGTTGTGTGAGTGGAATTTGCCATGTGACCTCCATTAATGTCTAAAGATTGCTTCTAGTTGAATCTTTAAAACATCATGCTAAAAGCATGCCGTCAAGTGCCTGCCAAATTTGGTTTTAAAATTCAGCTGATTTTAGCTAGAGATGAGGAATTTTTTTTAAAGAAAAACATTATTGTTTTTCCTATATTTTAAACAGTTAAAAGTTGGACTTTTCTATTTGATTCATCATTTAAGGAAAGAGTGTGTACCCACCTCTCAAATCACACTGAAGCCTCAAAGTGGAGTCTTAAAACATCTGCCCCTGACTGTGCCACTCTTTTTATCATCTACCATCATGACATATACTCAAATCTAATACATTTAATTAATTCCTACCTGTGTCTATTACTTTTTGTAGCCCATGTGTTTTATTGTTTTTATTTCTCACATGTCATCTCCCTATCGTGAAAAGGTAAATATTCAAGTGTATAATTTGTAAACACTATATTTGTTGTAGCTTTTCACTGTGATTTAAAATGTTTTCCCCCATGCATCTAAGTATCAATGCCTGCTGACTCACTCATCTTTCTAAAGGATTCACTAGGTCAGCCAGCAACACATACAGAAAACTTAATGTTTATCTGCCCCCCCACCCCGCTCTGAGGGATGCTTCTGTTTGAAAAAATAACATGAGCAAATCCAAGTTGGTAATACTTGTCCTCAGATAATTTGAACAATTGTGCATAAAATTAGTTTTTTTCTACATTTCCTGAAGAATTCATTACTTCTCCAGTAGAAACAACCTCACCAGTGAGGCCAAAATCTTAACTTCCAAACTCTATGTTCTCCAAGAGCTCTCCCAATGCTCAAGTCTGCAGAACTGAGAGCTAACACATAATGCCTGCCCCTAAAGACCCCAGCATGGCTGTGGAGCCACACATCACAGACATGCAAATGGGAAGAATTCCCAACCTTTGATAGATTCCTTCATGGTAAGTTGTGCTAAATCAGAAAAGTTCCATTGAAAACCATGTATTTCAGCCAATTTGAGTTTATAATTAATATTTATAGACAGTTACTCAGACTCCCACATCAGGTTCTGACATTTAAAGGAAGATGGCTAATACTGGAAACTTTCAAGTTGTGGTACTTCTCCTTAAAATGAAATTCATATTGCAAAGGAAGTTATTTCATTTTGGGAATATGAAAACAAATAGGATTATAATTTCTTTAGTAAAGAATGAAAGTAAGTACTGTTAATAGTATTAAATAGGGCATAAATATGCATGCATTCACATGTTTAATATATGTAGTATGTATGTTTATGTGTATTTACTTATGTAAATGGAGTTCTTAATTGTTTTACGTAATGAAAACCCAGAATCAGATGTAGAGGAAAATTCTGAGAGATCAGAGAGAAACAGCAAACTGCCACCACAACTTACCTTCTTAGTGTCTCAGCAGACAAGAGAGTGATTCCTGATTTCTCCCTGCTTATACCCTGTTTCTGCCCTGTTTCAGAAACCTCACTTCCTGTCTGTCTATACAGACCTCTATGATAAGCTAGTGGTAAGCTCCATTCTCTGACCCTCAAACAGGCTTTATTTGTACAAGCATGATATCACCACACTGTATACACAATTTTCTATTGGCACACATTAAAAATAGAAAGGATCTGGTAAAATAAAATAGCATATAACTCCAAATACTCACAATATGATTGTTTTAATATGTAATCAACTCAAACATGAGAGATTGTCATGATTTTGGTTCATGCCAATTGCTTAAAATATGGTCTCCCATTTATAGAATATCAGAATTCAAAATAGCCATATTTCCACAGCCCAATAGACACATAGGAACTTTAACTGGAGCTAAGACCACTAAAATTTCTAAACTTAAATCTCATTTCTGTTTCTGCCATTCTGTTACTACATACAGGTAAGTTAATTATGCGATTTGAGACATGGTTTCTTATTGAGGAAATCAGAGAGAAAAATGAGCCCTACTTCACTGTGTTGTCCTGAAGGTTACACGAATTCCAAATACTAAGTAGTAAATATAATGCATTAGAAGATGCAGAGGAAATGACATTGCTGAGAAAATTACCTGAACCTAAGACAGAATTTTGAAAAAACATATATATGTGTGATTTCCAAAGCTGTAATTTTATGTTTACCACATATCATTACCCCAGCCATCTAATCCCACCATTTTCAATGCTTAATGATCAATGTTGTTATGAGCTCATCCTGCATGAAGGGTGTGTGTGAGTTTGTCTTCTTTGGGGAGTCGAGTTCCCACTTCAGGTATTCAGCTAAAGTGTTTCTTCATGCTTGCTGTATAAAGCAGTCAAAGGTTGAAAGGATAAAGAAAAGGTAAAGCTTGGCTTGAGAAATTTTGATTCTATGCTTTTGCTTTAGAATGAATAATTTATCTGGATAGAAACTGATTTTTTTCCACAATGTTGGTGGGATATATTCACATAATTGGAACTGGTTGTGTTCATAATTGCATAAACGCTCTGCTAGACATAGAGTATAAAATGACCCATTTTGTCAGCTCACACCATGACTACCAAATTGGAATATCAACAATGGCAGAGCTTGCATCTTTTAGAATTCATGGATACCAGGACAATGTTGTGGGAAGCCTATCATAAGTCACAACATTCACATAGCTGCCAACCACCTCTCTGAAGTGCCAGACATCAGTAATAGTCTTCATTGTTCAAAGGAAGCAATAAGACAAAAGAATCAATGATACTGCAACCAACATTGTAATTGCTACCCAAGAGGAAAATATTAATTCATGACCACAGCATCCTTTGAAGCTAGCCAAAGGAGGTGGGGGACAGTAGACCATCCAAGCTGGCTGACACCCATAATCATATTGCAGGCCAAAAAGCTTTACTTTACCACTAAGGAATGCAGAGAGAGGAGATTGCAGAGAATGCAATACAAAGGTGGTTTTTCCATCTGCCTCAAAATTCTGTGGCTGAATGAAGTCCTTTCTCCTAACAAGAAATGGTGAAAATGTCCTGGTTAAACAGACTTCCTCCTCACAAAGATATTCAAGGGTAGAACATAGATATGTTTTTCTGGTATCCTGTAGATTCATCTTTACAGACATTCTTGGTACTCTCTCATGTGATTAGATTAGAAATCAGCTCTTTATTAATTCTGCTGGATCCTAAATGATGGAAGAAGAACTCAAGGTGGTAAGGGGCTAAAGAGCCTTTCTCTCGACTGAGACATCCATTAAAGAGCTCTGCCCTCCCAGAGATCCCTTTCATAGTGGGTGGTCAGGAGATTCAGTGGACCTACACTGACTCGAAAGAGTTGTGCACTCTTTCGATGTGGTATCCAAAGTACCATATTTGTATTGTTCTGGTTTAGCAAACCAAGCCTCTCGAAAGTCCCTGTGAATTCGTAAAGCACAGTCAGAAATTATCTTAACATCTGGATGAACTGGAAGTCATTTAAAAGGCTTGTTTATATCTGGATATTTTCCAAACAGAAATTTCCTTTTTAGTTTCTGCTGAATAAGTGGCACACTGTTCATGAAGATGTTAAGTTCCATGGGATTCTCAGAATTGGCTAAAAACTCCTTTGTAAGTAACACGGGGGCACATACCAAGTTTGGAAAGCCAACGAGTTATGCTGAAAACTATGGACTTTGAGTTATAAGAACTGTGATTTTCAGATTCAAGTTGACCACTTAACAAAACATTATCTACCTAAAATGCCTATGATTAAGATGAAATAAAATAAAAGATGTACCCACATCCATTAACTATATGGCATAGTACAAACATAACATTTTATTATTTTGCTCAAAATCTAATAGGTATTTGTCCTCACATACCAAAATCATTTATATTTATATAATGTATTTTCTATATGATAGAAAGAGATTATGCCAAGATTAGAGATGTTTATTGATAAGCTTTCTATCTAATTTTTGTTACCCATTTATTTTAACAAGACAGCTTACCTCATAGCTGACTTGAAATTTGCCTCAAATATTCCACTGATAGTGCAGACCCACTGTTTATGGTGTAAAAATCAAACGAAACATTTATAAAATCTTCTGCAGAAGATTCCCACTAATGAAAGCACCATTCGTGGCGCGCTAAGACATGCGCACACATAGGTATTGCCCCATTTATCAGACATGAGAGCTAATTACCTCATACACCACTATATCTCTTCCACTCTCTGCATTTCAATTCCCAATATTAACACATAGGTGGTCAAGCTGACCATCGAATAGCCTGCATGAGTATGAATGCATTAAATAATTTAATGTCGGAAGAGTTTATTAAACTGCCACACTCTAATCAGCATGCGTACCTGCCTTCATTAATTTTGCACTGGTCCATGGTGTGTCTCCACAGCCAACACGAATAGCTCTAATGTTAATAGGAGCTCTTAACAAACAGGGCCAGTTAATCAAGGGAAATTTACTATTAACCACATGGCCATGCATACTGCAATCTAATTACAATCAGATTTAACCCTCACCCTGCCACACCCATTTAGAAATCTTTCTTATTACTTGTCAATGAAATGCCAGAAAATAAGGTATCATTATTTCATTACAGTGAGCAATATCTGCATCTGTATATGATTAGGAACACAAGAGGGCTCTCTGCTTGGTAAAGTCCCATGTCAGAGATTTTTAGATTGCATTACTTTTAAAGATCACTGTGAAGAGAGCCCCAGTTCTGTTGCCTAAATATTTTTTTTTAATTTGTAAAAATAATTGATGAAGAACAGAGTTTCTTCAAATGAATACCAATATTCTAAATTGTTTCAGGTAGAATTCAGCACTTGGTAATTTAGAGGCTTTGCTTGTCAACAGTGTGCATAAATATCCCTCTTTAGTTTCTCTATTTAACTAAATCACCTGAGGCATTAGTATGAAAACTGAGCTTATGGCATCCCCATCATTTACCCGTATTTTTTTCTTCTTACTAGTGTATTGAGAGACACCTACCATGAAGACCGACTTACATGTTTGGAGAACCACGTACAGGCCAGAAGCAAGTACAGCAATCTTGTTTGCTTGCTTTTCCTTCTCCAAATGGTCATAGTGCCTGGTTTGTCATCATCCCATGATGGATTTTGGGTTCATGTACTGTTTTCATTGTATTGCATTTTCCCAGTGATTCCAAGGTTTATAAGTGAATGACAAGGTTTTGCTAGGAAACAACTATGGCATCTGTGCTTTACTCTGTTTTATATCAAAGCCATCTTACCTGTTGAAGCAGTGACATCATCAGATGCCAAGTTCATCAGATGGGGTTCTGTTTACAGAGCAATGGTCCAAAAAGAGCTTACAACTAGAAACTTTAACCCTTACAAGAGCCTTAAAAATGGGATGCCATATGCAACAGATTCAATGCACACATCTTACCATAAACCTACGCACTCTTTGAGGCAATGATAAGTTCTTTCTCTGTGTAACTACCCCCAGGGGCAACTAGAGCAGCCTTGGAACTGGTGATATGGCCAGACATGCTATACCCCACAGGGGAACGACTTTGGATACGGTCCTCATGGACCCTCATTGGAAGTCTTCTGAAGATTCTGACTTACCAAAGAGAGACTGAAGAACGTTACTCATCTTCCTATCTTATAGATTGTGTTTTTTAAAAAGACAATATTGATATCAAATGGAGAAACATCTTGTGAATTTTACAAAGTAAAAATAATGTGACCGTGCCACAATATTTTCCAAAATTGCTGACTATAAATGAATCCTTTGAAAACCGAAGAGTTTTGCTTAGCTTATGTGTTATAGCCTTGGAATTTTGATCTACTCGTGTTTGACTTGTAAGCTAGGCAATCTTTATGACTAGGGGAAAGCAATGCACAAAGTTGGAAGATTTGAATTCTGTTTCTACTCTGTTAATATTCTCATTCTCATCTGTACACCACACACACACACACACACACACACACACAGAGAGAGAGAGAGAGAGAGAGAGAGAGAGAGAAAGAGAAGAGAGAGAGAAATCCATTTCCAAAAGTTTCTGAACGTGTTCACTTTAATTCTATAAAGTAATAGAACCTAAGGGACAATATAGGACTCCAGATTCCTTACAAAGGTGCAGGAACTTCAGGTGAACAGCCAGGGGACCATCATCAACAGACAACAGATGGATAGATGACTTCTCTCTCTGCAGTTTCATGTTGAAAAACAAAGGGCATCCAATCCCCAGTCCCTTGCTTTTCTCCCAGTCCTTGCAGAATGCACAGGCTCTACACTGAGGGATAATAATGCAATAGTACTCTATATGACTCACAAATATAATTTCGTCTCGAAATGTCATAGGATAATCCCACATAAAGCCCTATTCATCAAAGGCCTGAGCTGTCAGGTTGTGATGGTCCTTTGATTATTTTACATATTATTTACACAAGGAAGAGCCAAAAGGCATATTCTATACACGGTTTAAGAAGGGAAAAGGCTCTTTAAAATTGAAGCTTTATCCTTTTCACAAATATGCCTAATTCTGAAAATGTGAGAGGTTAGGTAAGTTGAATTGGCTGAACAATGATAAAAGCAAGCCAACTATACACATGCATGCATATACACACACATATATAGACATCATGCATTATGGAACATGAGAATAAAGTTTATGCTGTTGTATATAAAAACAAGAAAATATGACAAAATAAAATAAATGGCATTTAGCCTGAGAAGTCCTATTTGTCTGGAACATTCAGAAAGGAACATCCACAACTAAAAGTTGACCCAACGTTTGTTTAATAACCCTAGATGTTTGTGGCCAGGTGCCAGAGAGCAAGAGTAAGCAGGGTAGTGAACTTTCTGTAAAGCTGATGGTCTCGCCTGCCATTCAGGGTGAGTGAGGGTCCCCAGGAAGCCCCTGCTTGCACTCACATGCCTCCCAACAGACTGTTGTCATTCTCTTAGACAACGCTAAGAAAAAAGAAATTATGTGGGAAAGATGCCAATGCTCCTGAGATTTCAAAATGAAAACTGCAACAGCAAAAACTTCTTACATTTATTTCCTTGCATTTTCTTTTCATTCTCGATGATTCTGATTTACTATAAAAGTTCTCATGGAACCGATAGGAAAGGTGTGTAATGTAGAGCATAGAGTCACACTTGTCTGTGGGTCACACTTTCCCAGTCAGGACACAGCTGTCCTATCCTGTACCTTGTTCTAAAATTCCTAGGGTTTCCCTAATATTTCTCAGTACCAGTAAGAGATGAACTATTAGGGAAATGTTAAAATAATCTACTATGGATCTGCCAGGAGGATCCAACAAATATTGTATTTCATGTTATATTCATACCATTGTGAAATGCAACTTTAGATTGAATAGGCTGCTAAGAAGATGTGAGCTAAGATAAAGTCTTTTTATTAAAAAGAAAGTTGACTTCAAAAATAATAAAGTGAAAACTGTAGTACAGATGTTAATAAATGTTATACAAAATGCTTTCATATATAATGTCAACCTAATTGTTAAATTTAATATTCACTAAAATTTCACTGTCTGAAAATACTTCATGAGTTTATGTTTTCTCACTTTGTAAAATTTTCAGCTCCATCTTTATGATTTCTGAGAGCTCATAACAAATTGTGAATCAAGTCAGTCACTTGGAACCAAATTATTTCAAAAGCAAATTGATATCATTTCAAAACTATATGGTATATTAGGTTTCATGTGGGTCATGTGTGTGCTTTTAAACAGTGCAACCTTGTGGCAAAGTGTAAGAGGCTTTAAATGCCAATGTAGCAAAATCCTGGGTAAAGACTAAACTGTTTTAACAAAGTAGGTTTATTGAAGTACTGATGGTTTAGGGAGTTTATTTCCGGAGGATTTTTCTCAAGGTGACAAGGTAGTGGCCTTTATTCTCAAGCACTCATGATTGAAGGCATCAAGCTGGTTGGTGATAGTGTGTGATTAGCTGAAGTCCCTGCAGCAGGCCCATACCCACTGCTGGCTCTCAACAGCTGGACACACTGCCCTGCCTGAAATCCCACTGTAAACAGTAATGATTTGCTGCTCATGGTCTCACTTTGACTTCCTAAACTCATCACTGGGAAGTTTTGCAAGCTTGCTCTAAGTTTGTATTAATCCCTACTGGCATGTCTTGATGAAAATGCTTCCCCTCCCCATCTCTCACCCCCACTCCTACCATGCTCCACACCCGCACTCTTCACCTACACTCCTGGTTCTCACCTCCTGCTCCTCATGTCAGCCAAGTTCTCTACAGCAGCAATTCTTTCCATGGCAAGAGTTTTTCCTCTTATTTTAGGTTCCGTCTTTAGTTGAATAATCTAGGACAAAATAAAATGGGCTCATGTTTATTTATGCCAGACAAGTAAAGAAAGAAAAAGGTGGTCCTGGACTACACCAAGAGATCCAAGCTCGCCCTGAGACCCAGGGCTATGCTAGACAGCCTATGAAGCATGCATGTTTGAACACAGCCCCCAGATGGTGGTGCCCTTTAGAAAGGTTGTGGAATCTTTAGAAGGTGGGGCCTGTATGGAGGAAGTGAGTCACTATTTGGGTAGGCCAACTCCACTTCCTGTTTACTCTGTTTGCTAGCTGCAGGTGCAGTGTGACCAGCTGGCTTCAGGCTTCTGCCAAGCCCTCCCCCAACCCCCACCTAGTAAGAGACTGTATCCCCTTAAATGGCAAGCCACAATGACTCCCTGTGCCCTTAATGCTCTTTGTTGCTAATTTAATCGTGGCAAGGATAAAAGAAACTAACATAGGCAGGTAATGTTTTGAACACTTACTTTTAACAGCCAGATATTTGGTTGCTCTTAAAACTACATTATTCTGAACTGTAGTGTGGTCTACACAGGAATGTTTTCTGAACTTCACCAAGTGTATAATTTATACCTTGTCCCAAGAGGATAGCACACTTAAAAAAAACCCTACCCCTTCCCCTCCCCTGGCCCCTCTCTTTTCTCTCCAGTCTTTTCCTCTACTTTGACTTCCTTTGGGCAAACATCTAATAGAAACCCTTGTCTTCTTCTTGTTCTCCATGTCTTCTTTCTTCTAGAAAAAGACTCATTCTTTAAAAACCATGATAGTCTGACAAGCTGGGGGCAATTACCTGATCAATATCAGTCTGAATGAGAAGCCCATGATGGATGCTCCCTTGGATTGAAAGGAAAGTAGCAGAGACATATTAAATTAAGCTAGTCTCATTTGGACAATCACTAGAAGATGCTGAAGCAAGGTAATTTGACCTTTAAAAGGATCACAAATGGTTTGCATGATCTCAGTCCGTATGAAGAAAAGTCTCAGACGAGGTAATTACAGAATTTCAATAATCACAGGGTTTTGCAACAAAGGATTTTCCTTGAGTCTTTTTGGATCTCAAACTACAAATTAAGAAAAAGTAGTGAGCCCATTTCTTCCGTTCCTGTGGTGTAGGTGGGGGTATTCCATGGACAAAGTGGGCATGAGACAGAATGGGAAATGAGGTCTTGCCAGCTCCTCACACAGGACAAGTCCTAACCCACTTTTTTTCCAACTTGGCAGGTTAATAAACATTTTAATTATACTTTAACTTGAGACATCTTCTAAAGCCTAACAGTAAATCTCCTCAGATTATGTTGTCGTTGGCTGTTAACACAGCTAACAAGGCAATAGATCTTAGATATTTAGCCATCATTACTTCTCCTTGGCTCAAATTATCAAAATCAACAGCATGCACATTCCCAAGACTTAATATAGTCTCGGTTCCCAACATAGCTGTAAAAGGGGACCTCTGCCTAGTGACTGTTTATAACATCTAATATTTGAGTAGCTGTAGAAATGAGAAATGTGTTTAAATTTTATTTACAGCATCTTCACTTCCCCAGGACAAAATAGTGGGGCATATTTCTTTTCTTGACTTAGTCCAAAGATCAATAGCCTTTGTTGTGATTTAAATGTGAAATGGCCCCCACAGGCTAATGTGTTTAAACAGTTGGTCCCCAGCTGGTGAAGTTGTTTTGAAAGGTTGGATATGGGGTCTTGCTGAAGACTTTGCACTTCTGGCCCAGTTCCACCCAATCTCTCCTTTTTCTTTGATACTGCTGAGTGATGCAACTACCAGTCACTCTCTCTGTCACCCCAGCTTCGAAGCCACTCTGCTGAGAGACCATGCCTTCCCAACCATGAGGCCCAATAAAACCATACCTCCTTTAGGTTGCTTTTTCAGGCATGCCACAGTAGTGGGGGAGAAACAAACCAAGAAGAACAAAATAAAACACACACACACAGCTCTGCAAACCTGTATAAATAGAATATGAATGTTTGGGGGTCTTGTTATGGAAACTGAAGGACTCTGAAGAAGCTACCTTTGTGTTTGGTATCCTTGGGTTTTAGGAGCATGAAGTTGCCTGGATGGCATAATCCAGTATACCATGCTGGAGTCTGAGCACTTGCATTTTTATGAGTGTCCTTGAGTGATTCTGTGATGGTGGTCCAGCGACTCCATGAGAAAGAGTTTCATCTGGTCCTCCTGTCCATCAACCCTTGGCAGTGTAGAGAGCACAGCAACTTAAAGTGATGAGAATCAATCACTTTTGCAAAGGCTACCATGGAAATGGACTGAGACTCATTCAGTCAAATAAAGGAGTCCCAGGTTTGATGATCTGTCACTTGCTTATTAAGAACTGCCACTTTTCTCTCTGTAGCTATGATCCCTTTATTTTGTTCTGGTCCACATTGCTTAAACATATCCCACATGTGAAATTGTCATAGAGGCACCCAGGAATTTTTACTTCCATCCTTCACTATGAAATATCCCTGTCCCCCTCCCCACCCTTACATATAGCTGACTCGAATAACCCAGACTTCCAGTTCCCTCCTGAGCAAAGGGCACTTTATTGCCAAGAAGGAAAGACATTCATAAATCAATCCATTTCATTCAGAACAAAAGCAGCCATTCCTGGGGTGTTATCATCTCTCTTCCTCTTCTTGCTTGCTCTGCCTCTGGGCAGCCATTTGAGATCTTCTCTTTGTTTCAGGATCTTTCACTATAGTATATATTCCCTTCTCCATATTGTACTGCCTTCAAGCACACCATCTAACTTACTTGGAGAATATTATTTTTGGTTGCCATTATGAAGATTATAAACATCATAAAAATTAGGAATTTTATTTTTAGACTTTTTGCATGTGAGGTAACTATACGGTGAGTGGCAGTTAGATGAAAGATCATCGAGTTGATAGCTTCCTTTCCATGTGTTTACACCCATATATGACAAGGAGGGCTCGAGGGGGAAAAATTCATGATGGATAGGAATTCACATCAAATGTGTATTCATGTATGAATCAGAAAATATATTTGACTAACAGTTATTCAAGGTAGATCTTAAATGATGTGACTATGAAAACTAACTTGCCTATTCCTACAGTCAGCTGTTTTAAACTCTTCCATGAGTATTGATTATTAATATTAATGGGAATGAACACAGGGTAATTAGAGAATTCTGTTAATTACATGGAAAGGTGAATGAGGAAGAACATGGTTATCTTTATCCACATGTTTTGAACATATACTGTTAGAGACTTGTATTGTAGGACACATCTTTTTGTTGTTGTTTTTCCTTTTTTTTTTTTTTAATATGGGGTGTCTTTGTGTAGTCCTGGCTGTCCTAGAACTCACTCTGTAAACCAGACTGGCCTCGAATTCAGAGATCCTCTGGCCTCTGCCTCTCAAGGGCTGGGATTAAAGGTGTATGCCACTACCTCCCAGCTTTGTAGGACACATATTAATTGGTATTTATTTTTCCAAACTGATAGTAATAGCTACTACCTTTGTGAAGAACTTATGATGTATGCATGGAGTTAAGTGCTTTACCATCATGCCCCTATATCTTCAAAAGTAGCTCTAGTAAATGTGGTGTCAGGAGTCATTGGCTTGCAAATAAAAAAGTTGTTACTCAAATTGTTCATAATATAATCAAGTAGGGGAGATAAAATGCATTAGAGAAAAAAAATACATTAACCCTAATTGTTAAAGTAGTAAAGATATCATAAGAAAAATTAAAATGCAATAATAACAATCTGACCATTTAAAGAGAGGGAGACTAAATATTATAACTATAGTCATATACTTTAATTAGTTTTAAGTCATTTTTATTTTGCTGTGTTATAGGTTGTTTCTTTTTGAAGAATAAGTTTTTCAATGTGAATTGTATATTTTTTTCATAAATTTTTCTGTATTTGCTTTTCAAGTTTCATTTTAAGGTTAATACATTTTAAATATTTTACATTTCCAGATAAATTTTCTCTATGTATCATTATGAGGGACATGCGTGTTTTCTGTAAAGGTGTTGGGGCATCAATAATCTCAGAGCATTTTCTGTGAACTATTAAAATAATTCTCAAACCTAGTTTTACATTGAAATATGTAAATTTTTAGGACAAATATTTTCACAGGTACCACCTTTTACTTTCTTTGAAATGCTTTTATAATATAAAACTCAAGTGAGTTTTCTTACTTGAATTCCTTACAAGATTAGATGATTTAGAATCAACTTTCTTAACTTCATTGAATTTCAACATAATAGAGGTTGACCAAGTTAAAAGTGGAAATCTTATCATTAAGTTCACCTCACTCTTATTTCATAGTGCAGTTGTAAAATCTCAGAGTTGAATCCTCAACCCTGTTTCAGCTTTCATGGTTTTATCAGTTTGTCTTGTCCCTTGCTATGTAGGAATGCCATCATGTTATTCAGATCCTGTGAGTTTCTGACTGCAATTTTGAAAAAGATTGAAAAGCCAAACTCTGCTGGGACTCCATTTGTTTCATAATTTAATTGAAGGTTTTTAAGTAATTTGAAAAAGATAGTAAAAAGTTTTGGTCATGTATAAAACTGCATACTATTGTTATAGACCAAAAAGATTGATTTAAAAGCAGTCCTTCAAAGATTTAGGTATTTCTAAAAACCCATTTGATGATGGAAGGCAAAAAAAAATATCTGAAATTCCCATGTTGAATTTTTTCCTATATTCAACAATAGTATTATCATGTTTTGTTTGTTTGTATTGTGTGTGTGTTTGTGTGTGTATGTGATTTGTGTGTGTGTGTGTGTGTGTGTATATATATGTGTCATGTGCAGTTATTTGTTATATTTATATAGTTTGTATATGTGTGTCATGTGCATAGTGTGCGTCCTGTAGGGTATTTGTATGGTGTGTGTGTGTGTGTGTGTGTGTGTGTGTGTGCGTTTGTGTGTGTGTTTGTGTGTGTGTGTATTGTGTGCATGTTCTGTATGGTGTGAGTGTGGTTTATGTGGGTCTGTATGTGTAGTTCGTATGTATGTATATTTGTATGTATGTATATTTATGGTGTGGGTTGTATGTGTTTGTTGCATGTGTATGGTGCATATGCTATGTGGCTTATATCTGGGGATGTTGTGTGTGGGGTTTATTTTTGTTAATTTTTTAATTTAAAACAATCTTACTTTATATACCAATCCCTCCCATCCAAACATTGCCCCCACCCACTTCCCATCCCACCCCCTATCCACTCTTCAGAGAGGGTGAGACCTCCCATGGGGGATCATCAAAGTCTGTCACATCATTTGGGGAAGGACTGAGGACCTCCCCTCATGTATCTAGGCTGACAGAGTATCCCTCCATAAGGAATGGGTTCCAAAAGCCCATTCATGCAATAGGGATACATACTGGTTCCATAGACATCCCAAGCCCTCAAGCTAATACCGTGTGTGTGTGTGTGTGTGTGTGTGTGTGCGTGTGCGTGTGTGTGTATGTGTGTGTGTGTGTGTATGTGTATGTGTAACTTGTATAGAGTTACAATTTCTATTTTCCTTGGTGCAAAATCCTGAGGTCTTTGGAGATTTTTATGACTTCTTTGTACATTACATTACATGTTTATCCCAACAAAATTTTAATTCAATAATAGTTATACTTTAACTAGGATATTGTGTTTCTCTGAAATTTTATTTTTATAAACATAGTAAATAATTATGACAGTGTTTTACTCCACCATTTACAATATCATCACAATAGTTTGAGATGTTTTATTTTTAACAGAATGAACTTCGAAAGTTTCCCTTTGAGCCAATGAATTGAATGATAAAATTAAACCATTATGGGAGTTAACTGATTTTCTATCTGGCATATAAAAGAAACTAACATCATTTTGTTGATGAACTCAGCATGTTGATATCTTAGCTTCACTTTCCATGCATGTATAAAACAAAAACAAAATAAAATGGAATGAAAGCAAAGACAGTTTAAACAATAGTTCTTTGATCTAAGTGAAAATTCATGATTCACAGAGTGATTTGTAAACATACTTTGCTTAACTGTGTCAGTTAAATTAGCAGTCGGGGGCATAGACTTTAAAATAACCATGAACTTTTGAAATAGACATTGATGCTTTGTCAGAAGATTTACATCTCCTGATTTTTCACATGTCAATTACATCTTGTGTAGCCCCCAAAGTAAATGATGTTAAGCCTCATGGGCCAGTTAAGCATTGACATCAGAGATGAAAAATGTGCATTTTCACATTTATACATAATGCACTTTGGCATTTGTATATGTGTGTGTGTGTGTGTGTGTGTGTGTGTGTGTGTGTGTGTGGTGTGTACATTTGTGTAGTCATGTTTTTAGTTACACATGAGTATATGTGGGTAGGAATGCACACATGGCCACATGGAAGCTTGATGCTGACACAGGGTATCTTCATGCATTTTATTCACTGAAGCAGAGTCTGCTGCATAGCCCAGAGCTCTGGGTAGTTTAGTGAGTTCCTTTGCCCCAAGTGAATACTCACATGTGATAAATTAAAGGCAGCCACCACATCTGTGTGGCTTTCACATGGGGTCTAGGGATCTGAACGCCAGGCCCCATGCTTATGCCTGTGTAGTTCATGTAACAAGCTACAGCTCTGCGCCATGCATTTCCCAGCTCATTGACATTGAAATACCTACCTCAAACACTAAAGTTACATCCAAACTTAAATGTATGAATGGTGGTAGGTCAGCAATAAATTATAGGCAGAGTGTGTTCAGCCTATCATTTTCATGCTGTTTGGGAGGACAGCTCAGCCTCATTTTCTATATGTTTATTCATTTCTCCCTACCCCTTACCTCCACTTGGTGAGTTTCTGCCTCTCACATGCTGGGGCTCCAGCACATTCTGTTTGGTAAAGGTAACAGCATCACATGATTCCTTTAGTGCTTGCTGGGGCAGAAGGAGTGAGCTTCATCTAGCCATGTACATGCAAGCCTCTCCTGCCTGCCCCCAGCACAGTTCTTTAAAGGACAGTCTTAGTGACATTGCATAGGAGAAGAAATGGCTGGTTTTCACTTTCATATTTGATCATGTTTAGGTGAAAGATTAGTTCACTGTACATGGTTTCTCATACACCGATGACACAAAACGGTGCCCAACATTGGAACATCAATGTGGATGCCTGTACATCCATTGTGTTTACTTTAATGAAACTATAGTCAAGGACTCATAAATGCTACACCAAATGAACCACCAGATCAAATAACATGAGTTTAGTTCTGGGGAAGAACAGGATGGTTACTCTAGGCTCAGGTAGCAGCTAGGGCAGAGTGAGGAACAAGATGGTTCTGGATGGTTCATCAGCATGTTGTAAAGTGGGCATGAGTGACAGGCAAGTGGGTAGGTAGAGTCGATCAGAGAGATAGACAGCCATTAGTTCACACAGAGCTTAGGAGGCCTTGACCAAATGCTGAGCTTTAGGTGATGGAGATCAGTAAGCTGTTTGGAAAATATAATTTTGGTAAATTCTAGAAATGTAGCCATTGCAGTATTGACTGCCATGAGAATGGACACCGGCAATGCAAGGAAGCCATTGCTACTGTCAGGTAAAAGGTGATGGTGATTGGTTTGGGTTGAAATATGCAGATGTGGTGAAAAATGGTCCAATTTGGAAAGCATTTTAAATGTGTGTCTGACAGGATGTGCTGATAAATAGACTAGGAAATGAGAGGAAGAAAGGCAGCAAAGATAAATCAGTATTTTCAGATGAGTCTCTGCAAAGAGGCTGACTGTAAAACACAAAATTAAAAGGCACCATGTGTCTCAGTTTCCTTTCCATTGCTGTGATAAAACACCATGACCAACGCAACTTATAAAAGAAAGTATCTACTTTGGGGCTTATAGTTTCATGCAGATATCTGTCTGAATTGAACTTATGCACTGTCCTGTTTAAAGCTCGAGGCACACCAGGGCATACCAAAGGCATCTATTCATTCCATCACATTCTCTGGGAATGTTGTGGACATAGCACCTGAGAAGGTCAGAAAACACATTGTACTGGACTATAAATAAAAAAAGCTCATGGGCTTCTGTATTCATGTGGGCACAATCTGTTGATGTGGTCCTCTTTAGTGTTCTTTTTCATGTAGCACAAAAGGTCTCAAAATTATAGTGTTCCTTTTGTCTTATCCCCCAAATATAAAGATCACACACACACACACACACACACACACACACACACACACACACACACGACAATTCAAGACATAGATTGCTTTATCATAAATATTTAGATCAGACATTGACATCAAAGGACTAAGTCAGAAATCTGTCAAAACAATTAGCATTATGAGAAGATGTCACCTGTGATTCATCTCTGGTCATTGGACCTTAGTAACTTTGGACCTTAGTAACTCAAAGGATATACATAACAGTAGACAGGTCATATTATTTATCTGTTGAGAAGTCAAATGGACTGTCCACAATGATCTTTCCTCTTTTAAAAAAGATTTTTTTTAAATACAGAGAAGTATAGGTATTATTTGGGACTGTTTTTGAATATTATTGTATAATTTTATTTGAGATGCATTTTATTTTTATTTTATTTTTAAACCAACTATTACTTTAAAACAAAATGCTGATGCTCTCATAGATTGTGCTTTATACATAATAATTTATTAATGTGAGTTATATCATATTGGAGAATTGTTGGAGAGTTCCAACATTGGCTATCTAAATCCCTATGCAATTAGGAAGATGATTCAAACGAGAAAGAAACATTTTATAAAAATTCTTCCCTAAGAACTATAACCTTACTAGCCCCATAGCCCTGATATTTGGCTAGGTTTCCAGTACCAGTCATACTTTCCTTTCCTTCCTTCCTCCCTTCCTCCCTCCATCCCTTCCTTCCTTCCTCCCTCCCTTCCTCCCTTCATTCTTTTCTTCCTTCCTCTTATTCTGCCTTTCATTCTTTCTTTATTCCAGTCTGTCTGTCTGTTTCTGTCTCTCTCCCTCTCCCTCCCTTACCCCTCCTTCTCATCCATCCATCTCTGTCTTTCTCTTTTTTCTTTATAACTGTCAGTGCTCTTATGTATTGCTAATATTTTCACTTGATACTTCTTACTGTGCTCAGAAAACATGCTGGTGTGCTTTACCTTTATTTGTTACAGCCAGGCCCTGCAACACAGGCAGTGTCTTGCTCAGTCTTGTTAAGTAGCCCTCATGGTCTCTACCTCAGTCTTGTTAAATAACCCTCCACTTTTTTGCTGATTAGCTTCTGATGGTGGGTGGCCCACAACCTGCAGCAGAGGAGCAAGTGTTGGAAATCTGACTCTCAGCAGAGAATTAGACAAACAGAGTGCAGAGAAGAGGAGTAAGTACTGCAAGAGGAGCAGTTGGCAGGGTTCAGTTTATTTTGAAAGGTTAAGTTTGGCTTAAGCGCCACGTATAAAACTTAGTAGATTTTGTGAACATAAGGTTTGTGAACTGGGTGGAGAAGCAATAAAAGCAGGAGATCCAGAGTGTGGGGGAGGTGTTTATAGCCTCAGGAATGAATGGGATCACTGAGAAGTGGGTATAGGTAGAGAACACAGCTGCAGGCTGAGTCACAGATCTCTTCTGCAGTTGTGTTCTGCGGATGTATAACATCTAAGACTAGTGGAGGTGTGTGTGTGTGTGTGTGTGTGTGTGTGTGTGTGTGTGTGTGTGTGTGTGAGACATTCATGCATATGAATTGCCCCATGCAGATGCATTTGGAGGCCAGCAAAGACATTACAATTTCCCTATTCATTTAAAATCAGGTCTTTCACTTAGCTGTAGGCTTGCCTTTGTATACACTGACTGACCAGTGATGTCTTGGGATCTTCCTCTCTGTCTTGCAATTCTGGGGCTACTTTTTAAAGTGGTTGCTGTGGATTTGAACTCAGATTCTCATGCTTGCAGAGACAGTACTCTTACCCTCTGAATATCCCCAACCCCCTAAGAATGAATAACTTTACATAATAAATTTATTATAATAGATAGATTGAAATTGTGACATGATGCCTAGAAAACAAAAGAACCACCCCTTATTCTCTGTAGACTATTTTTAAAATTTAATCCATATAAAAAGAACCAGTTCAAGGAAGGGTTAGTGAACATAGATTTCTCTTCAATTAGACTTCCAGATTATTATAAAAGTAATAGGTCACTAACTTGCTTTTTTATTTTTATTTCCCATTCACTTACATACTAGAAAAGACACAGGAAATTGAATGTTATGGCATTCATGGTCTCGAATGGATAATGAGAAGAAATGTGTCTACAGAAGAATTTTTAATTTTATTGGAGATTTCCCTGTAACAACAGCAACATTTCCTCTTCATTTTCATAGGCTCTAAAGAATGGTGTTCCTTAAACACACCCACCATTGGCTCCTCCAGTGTGTCACACAAGGGGAACCCCAGCAATCACTCAGCACCTTGTGCTGATTTACTATTGTTGCATGAGTACAGGTGTGAGACAAAGGAGTGAGGACTCAAGCAAACAAATGATAGAAAAAAAGCTGAAGCCACTGACTGTAGAAACTGGCATACAGGAATGATGGAGATGAAAGACCTGGTAAAGTAGAGTTGAGGATGGAACCACTCAGTGAGTCTAACAGTAGAAGTAACCCACATCAATAGTTCCAAATTGCATCTCACTGACTTGGACCTCAAGAGCATCTTCCATATGGTAATAGAAAAACCAGTGAGGGAGAACAACTTTCTAGCATACCTTTTACACTAGAGTCAGTGCCAGGGAGAGGCAAAGAGAGGACTATTATGAACACTTTCCTGCCAGCCTGGTCCCAGAGCCATGTCAGTCCCAGAATAACACACAGAGACTCTGTTAGTTATAAGCTGTTGGCCAATGTCTAGAGCTTCTTATTGGCTAGCTCTGTCTTAAATATTAACTCATTTCTATCAATCTAGGTGTTTCCACGTTGTCTTATCTTACTTGAGAGAGGGTCCAGACCTCTTAGTTCACTCACATCCTACATCTTGACTCCTCTTTACTGCCTCTCCCAGAATCCTCCTTGTCTCCTAGTCCCGCCTATCTTGCCTTCCCATTTGCCAACAGTGCTTTATTCATTAACCAATAAGAGAAAAATATTTACAGAATGACATCTTCCATCAGAGGACAAGTCAAATAGCTGAGATGAACATCTTTCCTACAATAGAGTAATAGTCATAAGGGACTTTTAACAGTGCTATTTAGTTGTCCTAGCACATTCATGAGGTAGATGGGCTATGTATAATGGTCTTCAATATTTCTACAAGGGCAATAAGATATGGAAAGGGGAGGCAATTGTAAAATGCTATGCAGCTGTAAGAGAAACAAGCATGAGGCCCCAAATTTGGTCCTTAGCACTCACATACAAAGTCAGGCACGGTGACACTGGCTTGTCATCTGAGAAGCAGAGAGGTGAAGACAGGCTCACTGGGGCTCACTGGTCAAACAACGTAACCTAATTTGAGAGTCCCTGGGTAGCAGTATCAAAACAAAGGCCAATGAGGCTCTAAAAGGTGACTCAACAAGTAAGGAAACTTGCTTCTCTTGTGGAGGACTCAGGTTTGAATCCCTTGGCCCATGTGGCATATCACAATTATCTGTAATTCTGCTTCCAGGAGAGCCAATGCTGCTTTATGATCTCCAAGGGTCCCGGACACAAACAGAGTATACATACATCATAGGGGCAAAACATTCATATATAGAAAATACAACTACACATTTTGTAATAAGATGGCTACTTAATAACCCCACTCAAAGTGGTCTTCTGACCTCCACACACACACACACACAAGTGCTCTCTGTGTGCCTGCTCACTACCCACTCTTCTAAAACACAACTCCTGCAGTCACCCTTGCTAATTAATTAATTATTTCTCATTTTCAAAGAACTAGCTATTCCACCAGGCTTTTATTCTCCAGGGAGATAAATTGGGTTTACTATTCACATAAAAACATGGGCATACTTTCCTTGTAGAGAAATTAAACTCCAACTTGAATGTCAGTTGAGCCCTTTCTTATCATTGATGACTGAGAGCTATTTTCCTGAGTATCTGCTGAAAGGATTTGTAATGAGGTTCAACACCACATCCTGTTACATAAATCCTAAGTAATATATTCATGTGTCTATGTATCAATTAATTGACTAGATTGTATCTAGTTATGCCAAACAATAAGAATATTATTATTTTAACAACAGATTATTTTTCAGTTTCATTAGTTATATCATAAATGTTTCCAGCAGTCACATTAATAACTACACAATACATCTGTTTTTCTACTTATTCTTTGTCCACTGTATACAATATTTTAGTAGATTTTTGATAGTCTTGTTTTCTCTGGCCCTTTGTCTTACTAGTGTGTGGTCATTAGATATTTAATAAATTACTCATGAATTTTATTGAGGCCTAAGGAGGTAAGTGATAAAATGAACAAAAGTACTTTTTTTCGACTTTTCTATACCTTTTACAAAATTCCAAAATGCTATTAACTCTATTGTTAAGTTTTATATGCTCTGTGATTATAATTGTCTTCTCTGCTTTGTCTATAAGTTACTGTAAATTGAACATATATAAATTAATGTATATAATTGTAGTAAATACTATTTTTAGCAGAATAAAGTGATTGGATGGCTAAGGACATAAATATTAATCTACATCACTGAACTGCTCCATTTTGGAGGAAGATGCCAAGTCCAAGCCTTTTGCTGGTGTATGCAACCTTTTGAAATAGCAACATAATATTGTCACTGGCAAAATTATCACTTAAGAATTTTATAATAGAGTTACAAAGAACTCATGAAATATATCATCTTGAATTAAGTTTACAGTTTTCTGTAGGGCTACATTCACATGATTCCATAGCTGTACATAGCCCTCAGGCCATAGGTCAAGCTCACCCTGATAGTCAAGAGGACCTCTGTGCTGAGCTCTGCTTTGTTTCCATCAGTATGTTTGTTTGTAGCTTTCACTGCATGGGTTTAAGCTAAATGCATGTATTTTCCTATTAAGTCAGATGACTATACCACAGAGAACTTTTAATGTCACAACTATGCAATTTACAATAGAATTTGACTTGCCTATTAAAGAAATTCTTTACATTGCACTCATTAATTTGACCTACTCCTTATTAAGCCCACCACACAGTTACCTTCTTTTTGGTCTGTCCTACATACTACATTGTATTTAAATTTTCTTATGCTTTTAAGAATACTTGTTTCATTTTGCTGGAATGCACCCTAAAGCAATTGACTTGTTTCTATTATTAAAGAAGTCTTATGAAGAAGACCAGGTAGACTTCCCACAATCTTTCTTTGCTTTTTCCATTCCCCAAGACGCAATCCCTCAGGATTGTCCCTAGTGCTGCAGCAGAGCACCAGCTGCAGTCTCCTTAACCACTGCTCACATTTCCTGTGGATCCCACAGGCCATCCCCTCCTCATCTCCCTTCCCCCACTCTTCTTTATCCTAACCACTAACTCGGGAAGAGGCCTCCTGCTCAACCACAGGTGATGCCTTTCAGAAAACCCAGTAGGCTGCCTACTACATTCATTCTGCTCCTGTAGTCCAATCCCTCAGTCTCCTCTCTAGGACTGAAACAGATCAACTGCAGCCTCCCTTCCCTCTGCTCACATCTCCTGTGCATCCCATCAACCATCCACTCCTTCTCTTATTCTACATCCTAGGCTCACCACCACAAGGCATTCCCTGTGAACACACCAGCCCAGCAAGTCAGTAAAACAAAAAAATACTCCCTGAAAATCAAAAAAAGAAATAGAAACCAAGAAACACAACACCCGCACAACAAAGGCAACCCAAGAAATCAGCAATCACCTCAAACCCAGATACGTAGACATTTCTGTAAGAGCCCAACTACTGAAGCAGACCTGGAATCTTTCAACACAGAAAAAGACCTTAAAACTAAATGAAGATGATGGAAATCATTGAAGAGAAAATGAGCAAGTTTCTTTAAGAAATCCTGGAAAATGCAAACAAACAATTTAAAGAAATAAATAAATCCCCTAAACAATGCCAAAAATGCAAACAGTTAAAGGAAATAGGTAAAAACTGTTCAGCACAAGACAATGAAAATAGAAGCAATAAAGAAAACCAAAACTGAGGGTAATCTGGAAATAGAAAATTTAGGAATGCAAACAGGAACTACAGAGGTAATTAGATTTCCTGGGTATAGGTACTCTTCCGTTGCATCACAAGCTCCATTTTCCTGGTGCTTTATTTACAACCTTTCAGGGTACAGGCTAGGTAACAACATAGATCAGTGAGGATTTTATGATTAGCAGAAGTTACTAACAAGCTTCATGGTCACTTCTGTAATTGGTTTACCAAAGGACCTCTCTCTTTCTGGAAAGTGCATGAAGAGGCTGTGCTTCAGATACTCAGCCTTCCATGTTCAGTGAGTAGACAGGGAACAGGCAGGCAGGTTCAGAACTGCCAGCACAGGCCATCAAAGGAACATTAGCTCTGAGGTCGGCATGATTGCTCCATTATTGTGCCAGTCTACAGCTGTCTATTCTGTCCACCCGAACACATTCCACACTGAGATTTTCCTCAGTTTATACAAGCACATCCTACCATGCCTGGTATTTTACGTAGACTCTGGGGCTTGAACTTAGGCCCTCATGCTTTTTTTTTTTTTTTTTTTTTTTTTTTTGGCAATAAGTTCATTGAGATCTCACATGGTAAATACATTTGTAATAAATTATAAGTCTCTCTGGTTCTGTTTATTTGTTTGATAGCTCCTTAGTTACTATTCTGTTTCTGAGAAGAGACACTATGACCAAGGCAACTTTTATAAAGAAAGGATTTGATTGGAGATTTGATTACAGTTTTAGAGGCTTAGTCTATGAGAAACAGACAGGGTTGGTGCTGGAGAAGAAGCTGAGATCTTTCCCTTCTGATCCACAAGCAGCAAGCAGAAGGACAGAGAGGCAGAGAGGAAAAAAATGAGGGGAAAGAGCACAGGAGAGAGAGAGAGTGAGAGAGAGAGAGAGAGAGAGAGAGAGAGAGAGAGAGAGAGAGAGAGAGAGAGAGAGAGCAGGGAGGGAAAGAGAAAGGTGGAGCTATTGTGAGCTTTTGAAACCTTAAACCCATACCCAGTAGCATACCTCGCCCATCAAGGCCACATTTTCTATTTCTTCCCAAAAAATGTTCCACAAACAGTGGACCAAGCATTCAAACATATGAGCCTATGGCGGTCACTCTCATTCAAAACACCATAAGAGCCATGGACTTTATGAGCCCCCAAAGTCGTCAACTTTTATTATCATTGTTACTTTTCATATTCTAGATGACCAGATGACTTAAATTAGTTGCCTCAAAGAGTATTTGGTGACATAATAAATGATCTGTCTCTCTTGTCTCTGTCTCTTGTACTCACACACATAATTCACACAGGGACAGAGACAAGGAGAGACAGAGAGAGGCCAAGAATGCAAGAAAAAAATAAAAACTCTGTTCAAAATAGCATCCTTGTTCTTGGCCAACCAGAAGTGGCAATGTAGATTGTACCCTGTGCTCTAAGATATGGGCCAGGCTTACACCCCAAAAGTTGCAACAGATAGCAGACAGCTTTTTTTTTTCTCTCTCAGTCTCTTCTGGATATTTTTCCTGTAATAGACAAGGTCATTGTGAACACCCAGGTTTCCTACAACACCCTCAAAATTAGGAAAGTGTACATGCCTTTTCAAACAGCATTAAGAAAGGGGCAAGATGACCCAGAACAACAGAGTAGCAGATGTTTGCTCCTGACTGTTAATTGGAAAGGAGCTTGCATGGGTATTATATAATAACCATTTACCAGGGTGCTAACAGTGTTGAAATTCTATTAGGTGACATGATGGGGAAGCTCAAGATGGACAGCGTGGTTATATATTTGGTTTCTTGATTGTGCCTGCCAGAGCCTTTAAATCGGTTTAGTATCCTATTAATGTGTCCATTGTGAACCCAATTTCTTACCTTAGTCATTTTAAATCTCATTTGTCTATAACTTAGTATATGTTATTAGCTTAAATTCAAACACTTTATATCAACTATAATTCATAGTTGTTAAACTGGTTTTCATTTATTGGTCTTACATTAAAACCTGAATAGGTAGAATAATCGGTAATCTTAACTCTAGGAGACTCCATGAGTGCTTACCGTTTCCAAATACCTGAAAAACTGTGACCTGAGTCCCCCTTTCCCTCCACTGAATCTTTCCACCCCTGCAGATTCCATGCTTTCCAGCCTTGGTTTCCAAAGCTATCCTGTTTACATCTCCAAAACAGCCAATCACCCCTCTGAGGAACTCTCTCCCCAGAAGCAGCCAGCATCTATGTTGTGGATATAGAAGCATGGACTTTCAAATCACTAGAGACTTTCTACTCCTTAGAAGCAAGTCTGAGAACATCCTTTGGTCTGGGTTGCTAGGACTTCTGAGCAATCTGTGCTCCGAATCCTGCTTTGCATGGTATCAAAGTCATGGGCTTCCACCATCCCTTCCCGGCTTCCCTTTCTCACCTTAGCAGCCTCACCTTGGCTCACTCTGAGCAAAATCAGTCAGCTTCTGCCTCCCTCACAGAGCCAGGTCCCAGGCACAGGTCCCAGGCATAGGTCTCCTTAAACTGTAATCTCGCAGGCCAGCATCAGCCAGGCTACTGCGTGCCTAAGTGCTGACGGATCAGATATCACGATGCTGGGTTCATGAACCTGTTTATCCTCCCCTCCTACCTGCAAAGTCTCTGGTGCCTCCTGGATATCTTGGAGTGCTTCTGCCCTCTCTAATTGAGAGAAGCGAACCTTCTGGGGTGCAATAAAATTGCGTTAGGAAGTCAAGAAACAGATGGAAAATAAATGGGTTCAGGTGCTTCAGGGAAACAAGTACTACTGCAGGAGGCCAGCGGTGGGGCATCTCAGCAGTGGGGGAGTTTCGTCTTTTCACCTTTGTACTGGAGCAGAGAAGGTTTCAAGGTGAAGAGTCAGGTTTTCTCTCGCTGGTACAACTGACTCAAAGACTGGATCTGGTTAAAGGCCTTTGCTCCCCAGATCCCTGGAGAAGTTCACTGGTGATGCTAACTGGTTCACCGCGGAAGGCAGGCACTACTTCCGATTCCCGGGAAAGCAGTGTTCTCTCTATTTTGAGGACTCATTTATAGTTGGAATGGGGTCTTCAAAGAAGCCGAGAGTGAACCCAAATCTAATATTGATTGCTCCCTCATCCTGTGCAAGTCTCTTACAATCACAGAGCCTCCGTTTTCTGAATACCAACCAGGGCTAATAAAAACTCCGGCTAAGGTTTTGGAAGAATGCATGTATGCAAATTTGAAGAAGAGCAGCTTCACAAGCTTGAGGTTTGCAGGTGCCCACCTAGTCAGAAGTTTCTCTCTGTCTCACCAGGTCCCACTGGGCCAGTTTCTTTCCCACCACAGGTCCCCATGGCCACCTATGAAATAATCACTCAGAGACTAATATTAAATTATACTTGTTTGGCCAATGAATGACTCAAACATATTACTGGCTAGCACTTCGAACTACACCCATCCTCCCAGTCAAGGCATGAATGGATCAGTTTGAGAAGACTAATTTTGCTGTGGAGTAAAAATGCACAGTAACTGATGGTTTTGTCAGATGTGCTGTACCCAAGACACCCCTGCCTGATGTTAACCAGTCCTGATTAAGTACCCACTGTGTGGTTGGAATTGGTGACTTGATGCTTCACTTAATTGCCTATCCCCCAAAATGCTACAAAGGAAGATGCTATTTTTACTCCCACTTCACAGATGAGTAAAGTAAGACATACAAGTTATAAGTGACTATTCTAAGACTATATCTAACGGGTAGATGAGAGCTGGTGGCAAGTTGAGCCAGGCTGATGTCTTCAGCATTCACATCTTTCATTAGAAAAGACTGAGTTTGAAACAAAGAAAGGACATTTGCTCTGGCCTCCTTCTCTTGCTACATAAGTATAAATCTAACCTCATGGGGAGCAACAGGTCCAATAGAGTTTTACTGATACATGCTTTGTGCTATAACTTATATACAATGGCTTGGGGCAACTGGGAACACATCCGTTGAGGTTTATTGCCTGGCAGTCTAAGATTTATAACCTACATATGGTGGTAGTATGTTTTCCACAGTCCCCTTCATGGATATTTTCTTAGTGAGATAGTGTGTTCCTCAAAGGTTGGTGGACAGCTTTCTACTTTTCTTGCACAACCCCTACTTATGACTCTTTGGGGCTCAGTAAATGGTTTTGATTGACTGCCTGAATTTCAATGACTCTATATAGTGATCCCAATGACTAAATTTGCGAACTGCAGGAGGGTTTGCAGTCATGGTTTAGATGCTTAGGAATTTCACTTTAAGTCTGTACCTTAACTTGGTTTTATGACACCAAACAGAGACTTACTGTAGATTTTTTTTTTTTTTGAGTTTTCATCATCATTCAAGACCAGTTAGTGATAGGTACTAAGAGGACAAAGAGGAGTTGACTCTTCCCTTTGAGGAACTCATCATTCATGGAAATTAAGTCAAATGATATAGTACTAGAAGACTGGCACTCCGAATGGAAAGGTGTTCAGTGGTTCCTGGGAGGAGAATGCATAAAGCAATGATAGCTCAAGAATTCTTCAGTCGATAATGAACATAATCCATCCTGAGTTAATCCATCCACCTTAGGAGAAAGTGATCTTATTCTTACACCGAAGCACCAATGGGGAAGTTCATCCCACCCCTAAAATCACTCTGTGGAATTTAAGGAAGGTAGAACACAGACTCATTATTTAAGATGGAGATTGAAGGGTGCAGTTGCTGAATCCCTTGTAAATGCAAAGAAGTGTGGTTTTGGGCTTTAAAAGTTGTATTTGGAGTCAGGCTGGTAGCTTTCACCTGCATTGCCAGCATTAGGGAGTCTGGAAGGAAGATCATGACTTCAGAGACCAGTGTGGGCACTGTACGGTGACCTGTTTCAATATAAAAGCAATTGCATTCTGTAACCCTCACTCTGGCTACAAATTAAACTTAAAGGGCAAAGGAAACTGAGTCCCAGAAAAAGTAACACGTCTATCACCATGCAGGTAATAAGAGGCAGGGCAGAATTTCAAACTCTGAGTTGATTCCAAAGTTAACGTTTTGCATAAGTTGTCTCATTCGAGAAATTCCAAAAGCCTCATCATGCTGCAGGTCCTTGTTTATTCTCCTCTGTGAACACTGCATTCATAGAAAAATTAAAAAACTAACTCAACATTAGAAGTTCACTTTTGTTCAATGCCTATCAAAGTTTCACAGCAACTGCCTATTTTCGTTTTTTACCACAAAGTTTTCTTTTATTTTTTTTTACTAGAACTTTTCAACCTTCTGTGATCTCTTTATAATTCCCCTTAGAATGCATAATTGTGCTCGATCAATTTGTTAGAGGCTTTTGAAGTGTTAAAAAAACTACATTAAAATTATTTTCTTTCAGGTTTTATGTTAATGAACATAGGTGCTATTCAGAGCAAAGTCAGTGTGTCAAGGGAACTTTAGTTAAAGTTATTCATACATAAACTAAAAAAGGAAACATCTTTAGTAGAGGAAAATACATTTAATGAGTAAGTACGGCACACAATTCCTCCTTTCAGAAATGTCAGCTCACATTGAGCCTCCATTCTAGATATCTTACAATTACTTTGTCAACAGAAGGTAGAGTTGTGATGGATGACACGCTGGTTCTAGAAACCAAACTTTCTGTGAGTTACTTAGGCTGAAACTAAGTGCTTTTACATCCCCCTCATATTGATGAGAGTGGTTTTATATTTATCACCCTGTCATTTCAGTTGACTGTATCAGGCTCTTCACTGGAAGAATATGGACACTAATGGAGGTGTGTCCTCCGTGCCCTAGAGGGTCACAGATTTATTCCTGAACAAAGTCAGGACACAAACCAGATTGCATGGAAGCTCACACATAGCTTTACCCATTTCAAAAACGGATCAGCAAGGAGTGTCTTAAAAGGCCTTTGGAAATTGTGTTCTTATTGGCAGCCTGTTGACCATGACCCATCCTTGTAGCATTGTGCACAGACGGGTTTTTGACTCACGCTAATGGAGCGTTACTATTTTGAAGCCTCTCCTATAATAGGAAGAATTCTACCAGGACCTTAGCAAGTCCAGGGCCTGATTGCAACACTTTATTTATAAGAAATTCTGTCAAGAATCAATAATAGTCTTGGGTCTCAAGTTCTTTCTTTAATAATACTTTGATATGATTTGTCACAAGCTAGCCCAGAGTATCCACCAGATTTTATTACTTAGCTTGCAGCATAGTGTCTTATCTTTGAGTCATGAGATCAGCCACGGGGAGACCTTTAAAAAGCTATATTCTTTACTGTTTGGTTATTACAGAAAGTCTATATTACTCAATAATACCTTTTATAGGGTGTGCTGTCACATCTCCACATAGATGTTTAACCCCAATGTAGATATACTGGATGCCTGGAGGCCATTTTAGTGACATGGACATTGTTTTTCATGATTGGACGCCTGATGTATCAATAGCAAGGAGAACAGAAAACAAACAGAACTATATGAGGAAAAAAGAAAAGAAACTACCACTAGAACAAAACAACAACAGCAGCAACAAAAACCTGTTTTCTTTCTAGACCTCACACTAACCATTCATTTTGATAAAGATTTGGTTTAGAGTCTGGAGTGTTAGATTTTTTATTACCTAAAAGCATTGAAAATTTGGAGAAGTCAATTTAGATGCCCCTCTCTCACACACAATCACCTCCTTGGGTTTCTCTGTGTACATCTCAATAAACATGACCCCGCGACATCACAGGAAGGCTGTAACACAGTGCTGTAAATATGTTTTATTCTGCTCAGCCTCAAAATTAAGGTTGTCACAGCTAATGCCTGTTAGTAAATGCTTGTATCGTTCCATGTTGTATTTACAAAACTATATATTGTCAGCCGAGAGTTTTCTCTCTTCAATCTGTTTTCCTTTACAAGGGAATAACAGAAATGTACTGATACATACTATAGGCAAAACACACACATACAGACTCCCTGAAACACACTCGCTTGCATATGTACACACAGAGCAAGATTTTAAAATGGTAATCATTTTGAATTTTGAAATTAGAGGAAATGAGGGGGAAACATTCCTTGGGAAGTTATTATTTTAGATCTTTCATCTGTCTCCAAATTGGTGCTAATTTTCTGTGTAGATTTAAGAAAATTATTGGTATATGAACAAACATTTTATTTAAAGATTTTGTTGTTGTTGTTGTTTAGTTGATTTGGTTTGTTCTTGCAGCAGTAGCTGTGAGTGCTGAAGGGGGTTATCCTTAGGGAAGTAGCTCATGTCCCTGGCAGGGCCCATCCTGGCTTTCTGAGCCCATGTTGTCAGCGTGCACTGGGTCACCACTGCCTAGAAGGCATCCTGACATCCTGAACCTGTACAGCATAAAACAAGAAGACAAATCTAAGAGGCAGTGGTGTCTGGCTGGCAGGCTACAGGGAGGTTTCTCTGTCTCTTTTTGCAAGACTGGGCATACTTTCCACTCTGGATCCTCTACATAACTGCTATCATCTTCTTAGTCAGGTGCTGTCTTCACACTGGACCTGTGCTGTGCCCTAGAGCTGAGGGCTGATGAATCTGTTCTCCCACATAGCACCTGACACAGTAAGACTTTGCAATAGCATGCTTGAATTTGACCTAAGGACATCTCATTCCCTGTGGGACAACGCCAAGGGCAGAGAAATGAATCCCTTTGCAAAAAGTCTTCATTTATTCCTCTTATCTATTCCCATAAAACATCAGGCCCTGTGACACTCTGAGGAAACTCACATTTAGAGATTGGAGAAGCCGTTGGGCAGTGATCAGATTGTAGGTTTCACCAGCAGACAGAAAGAAGCCAGGCTCTAGAATTTACATTGTTTAAAATGTGTTTAAAAACATGCCACCAAAATTCCAAAACCACACTGCTAGTTTTGTCCATGGTAACACCCATGGCTATTTCTTTGAGATACCAGAGAGCGCACTTTCTAGCACCCTCAGAACGCCTTCCAAACAATCGTGTTGTTTCCTATACAAAGCTTGCCTTCTTTCAAGACTGTCTGTGACAAGCCTGGGACCACTAAGATTCTAGAGACACATCAGTGGAACAAATTGTGCAATGTCTCTGTCATTTTTGTCATTCTTATATGTAGTGTATGCATTGTTCTTCAGGTATGTTCTGCCTGTGCTCAGATCCTACTGATAGAAGGAAAGCTGCCTGAAAGCAGAGTCTCCCTCTCAAGTCTGCTCTTTTCATAGAACTTAAGACAACTCAGGTGGGTGGAGGAGAAGAGTCTTCTATTCAATATGGCACCTATTCAAAGGATTCCATTATTAACCTGGGAAGACACAGAGAAATTCATGGGCAAGCTGAAGCAAGTGTCCTTTATGATGTTTTACTGATGAATCAGCTGATATTGTTTATCACCCCAATGTGAATGTTTCTTAGATTTTATATTTCATACTTCATTGGCAAGTAAAGCACCCTATTGACAATGATATATATATATATATATACATATATATACATATATATATTATGTGTGTGTGCATATATGTGTGTGTATCCTTATTTTACATATTGATCCCAGTTCCTTCTCCCTCCTTCCTATGCCCCTGACCCCCCCTTCCATCCCATCTCCCCACTGCACAGGGAGAATGATGCCTTCCAGGAAGGATCATCAAAATCTGTCAAGTTATTTGGAGTAGGGACTAGGTCCTCCTCCCTGCCTCTAGGTTAGGGAAGTATCCTTCCATGGGGAATGTTCTCCCAAAGCCCTTTCATGCACCAGGGATACATCCTGGTTCCACTGTCCGAGGTCCCTTAGACTGCCCAGGACTTCTAACTGAGACCCATGTTCAGGGGATCTGAGTGGGTCCAATGCTGGTTTCCCAGCTATCAGTCTGGGGCTCAATTAGCTTCCCCTTGTTCAGGTCAGCTGTCTCTGTGGGTTTCTGTAGCCTGGTCTTACCTCCATTTTCTTATCACTCTTTCCTCTCTGCAACTGGATTCTAGGATTTTGGCTCAGTGTTTGTCTGTGGGTGTCTGCTTCTGTTTTGATCACTTACCAGCTGAGAAAAATGAGAGATTTTTAGGGCCACTGATGCTCATAGGAAAATTCAAAAGACTTAACTCATGATTCATTTGGGCACAATTTCAAAGGAAACTCATTCTCAAACTGATGACTCCCATGTATGTATGTATGTATGTATGTATGTATGTATGTATGTATTGCGATTTAATAAGGATCAGGATACACAATTAGGCCGAATAGATGTTTATTAAGGGAGAAATAATTCACAACATAGGCAGATGAATGCAGCGGGTTCCACCGGATCCTAAGCCTTCCAGCGTCCACCACCAAAAGGGCGGCCGGACCCTTTCCCAGCCTTTTCCCCCAGCTCTGCCCCTATGGGCATGGCCTAAGCCACAGGTGCAGACAAGGTGAATATCTCGCTACAATTCTCCTTTTAGTCTAAAGAAAAGATTTGGGCTTGATACAAAACTATATACAAAACAGTGAATAACAAGTGTGCTCTAAGAAAAGGAAAATCGAGAACAAAACTACCTACATATCTAGTCCTAGGGTGAAGACATAACGGAGTTTACAATAGAGTTATACTAAGCTAGAAAGCTTAAGCCTAGTACCTAATATATCTAACTAGGAAGAGAGAATAATAGTTGTGATAGTTTAATCTACAACCTCATCAAGACCTGAAAAGGAAAATAGGGATACTAGGGTAGACAGGAAGTGCGGATGGGCAACTTCCAAAAGATGCCTCGAAGACAGAAACAGCAAGCTACCTCAACAGTCACCCAAGGTCTCAGAGCAATGTTGGTACAGCCAGTTTTGGCTAAGGCCAAGAGTACCTGACAGATCACAACAAAAGCAGGGAGGAAGAAAGGCTGTCTTACCCTGACTTGGCAAGGTTCAGCAGTCTTCTGTTTGTCTCCTGCAAGCACATAGGACCGCATGTCCAGATCAGTTGTCAAGGTAAGGGCAGTTCCTTGCCCAAGAGGCCATGGCCGAAGTGAAGGTGAACCCCAGAAGAAGCAACAACAGTGTCCAACATACTTTTGGGAAAGTGCATGGTGCTGTCAGGAGCAACAGTATCTCATTTGTTGGAAACACTGTTGAGCCAATGGAAAAGCAAGATAGGCAGGGCTAGGAGACGATGAGGAAAGAGGAAGTAGGAGGGAGGAGTCAAGATGGAGATGGGGAGGAAGGAAGATGCTGGCCACAGCTCCCAGATAAGATGACCATGCGTAAATACTTAGATAAGTAGAAATGGGTTAATAATTAAGACAGAGCTAGCTCATAAACAATAATGGTAACTGGCCAACAGGATTGTATCAAATACAGAGTCTCTGCCTGTTATTTGGGGCTGGTGTGGCTGTGGGCCAAGACTGGCGGTTGGCAGGCTGGCTGGCTGGAGGAAAACAACAAAACTGCAGATGACACCCAACGTGGCTATAAGAACTTTCACTAAAAACTAATAAAAGCTTAACAAGGGATTTTATACAAGAATTCTTGGTAGCAGCATTTTCTTGGTTGGGTTTGTTTTGCTGTAGACAGTTTTGCACGGCTCCTTTAAGGGAGATTTCCAAAATTAGCATAAGTGGCAAAAAACTGCCTTGCTTTTAAAGAGCTCTGCTAACAATTCATTGGTGTGTACTAGAGCTGCAATGAAGGTTTACACTGTTTTCTAAAAAATGCTCTGGCTTGGGAGAGAAAAAGGAACAGGATACAATGATTTAAAAAAGAAAAAAGAAAGTAAAATGGATTGGTGTGGTGGCGCACGCCATTAATCCCAGCACTCAGGAGCAGAGGCAAACAGATCTCTGATTTCAAAGTAAACCTGGTATGCAGAGGGAATTCCAGGACTGATAAAAGTTACACAGAGAAACCTTGTCTCAAAATATGTAAAAAGAGAAGTAGGAGAAATAGAATAATAAAAAAGCCACGTAAAGATGGAAAGCACAGAGAAATTTTGGATATTATAAGTGATTCTGTTGTCTTTAAATTATTTGATTGCTGAGAAAACAACAACTACTGATAAAGGAAATGCTGCTGGATTAATTCAATTTATATATTTTAAAAATACTTTGACTCCAAAATTTAAGCCTAAGGACAAGTTACTGGGGAAAAGGATTTCTATTTTTGTTTCCACCGAAAATGAAAAGCTGTGGATTCTTTCCAGACTAATGTGGTTTGATCAAGCAAGACCCCCTGAAGCAACGTCAATGGGACATTGCAACCTTACAGACCACTACAGCCAAGATTTCTGCCTCTTCTTAGGACCCCCTGACAGCGCCCCCTATCAGCAGGAAGTAGTTTGGAAAAAATGACACCCAAATTCCAAAATATTGTTTATAAATGTTTGTTTTCATTTAAATGGGCTTGGTTATAAATGGCTATAACCACAAGCAATCTTTTTAAAGGTAAAAAAGGAATTATGGTATAGATATGAATACTTTGCTTTGGAATGGATTTTCTTTTATTGATACAATTTAAGGTCAATTTTGTGATATGTATATTTCTCCTCTTGTTTAGGTATTGTGTTTATATAGCTCATTGGAAAATGTAATGTATAATTTAGTACAGATTAGAGAATTACCTATGATAATCAAAACTTAGAGTTAAGTTAGGTAGGATTTCTAGATATACAGAGATGTATTTGAGATGGATAGGCATTCTTCAAACCTTTCAAAGACATACAGAATATGGCATTTAAAATAGTTTAGGGTTTTTCTTGACAGTGAGGCACAACTTCTCCTGGTAACACCACCTGCATCAAAAAGAAAGTTGGACATCGAAGAAAAGTGTAATGAAGTTTGCTTCTAATATGACAAGACTAGCTATTTGGACAAGATACTGCTCTTCTCTAGATTGACTATATGCTGAATAAACTAGATGTGCAGGACCCACAGAAAAGTGACTGCTGATGCGAGATGGACATTGCTACAGGATTCCTGCTTCATGGAAGTGGCTGCCTGCCAGACAGTCTACAGGACACAAAGAAAAATGACTGACAAACTGCCAATACAGGTGGCCAGTTTAAAGTTTCCTGCTTTGTTGAGGAGACACACTATGGCCTATGGGCTGAAAATGGAACATTACAGAAGAACTTCGGGTGACTGACCAGGCAATGAGTTATCTCTGTAATTCTAGAGTTTATATATTATCCTTCTGTGGTCTTTGAAGGAATTGAAGATAGATAGTTATGGTTATAGTTTTCCTTAGTTAGAATTAAAGATAAGTTACATATAGGACTTTAGACTCACAAATATAGGATAGATGATATTTTCTTTAAGTCTTACAAAATGTTAACAGACTAAATATTGTTAACTGTGATTCTTATTTGGTAATTGTTGTATGATATATTTTTCTATGTCAAGGTTAAACCCCTTCTTTTATTTTAGACAGAAAAGAGTAGATGATAGGAGATGTTATTCTGTAAATATGTTTCTCATACTAGTTAAACAATAAAGCACTGTTGAGCCAATGGAAAAGCAAGATAGGCGGGGCTAGGAGACTGTGAGGAAAGAGGAAGTAGTTGGGAGGAGTCAAGGTGTAGACCGGGGAGGAAGGAAGACACCGCGGCTCCCCCCCCGATATGATGACCATGTGGAAATACTTAGATAAGTAGAAATGGGTTAATGATTAAGGTAGAGCTAGCCCATAAACAATGATAATCACTGGCCCACAAGATTGTATCAAATACAGAGTCTCTGCGTGTTATTTGGGGCCCGGCACGCCAGACTGGAGGCGGGCGGGCTGTCGGAAAACATACAGGCTACATGTATGTATGTATGTATTTATGTATTACATTTCACTCTCTGCCCATCATTCAGAGAAGAGAATACCACACCCAACAGGAAACTGACTGCTCCACAGTGTAAATAAACTTGGACTTTGCAGGTCGTTTTGGTCTGCAAACCCTTGGTTTGGAATTATAAAGGAATAGATCATCCCTGGCATGTCAGAGGTGATATGCCATTATGAATCAACACACCCATATGTCAGGTAAAAAATATTTCTTTTAATCATTTACATAGAGAAGAATGAAAGATTAGGGCCCATTAAGGTATTAAGTGGCTCTCATAGGTTTGGAAAAGACTCTGGGAAAGAAAATTTTTCAGGACAATAAACCTCAGGTGATTTTCTTATTTTTGTTTATTGTCTCAAAATATGTAAAAAGAGAAGTAGGAGAAATAGAATAATAAAAAAGCCACGTAAAGATGGAAAGCACAGAGAAATTTTGGATATTATAAGTGATTCTGTTGTCTTTAAATTATTTGATTGCTGAGAAAACAACAACTACTGATAAAGGAAATGCTGCTGGATTAATTCAATTTATATATTTTAAAAATACTTTGACTCCAAAATTTAAGCCTAAGGACAAGTTACTGGGGAAAAGGATTTCTATTTTTGTTTCCACCTAAAATGAAAAGCTGTGGATTCTTTCCAGACTAATGTGGTTTGATCAAGCAAGACCCCCTGAAGCAACGTCAATGGGACATTGCAACCTTACAGACCACTACAGCCAAGATTTCTGCCTCTTCTTAGGACCCCCTGACAGCGCCCCCCTATCAGCAGGAAGTAGTTTGGAAAAAATGACACCCAAATTCCAAAATATTGTTTATAAATGTTTGTTTTCATTTAAATGGGCTTGGTTATAAATGGCTATAACCACAAGCAATCTTTTTAAAGGTAAAAAAGGAATTATGGTATAGATATGAATACTTTGCTTTGGAATGGATTTTCTTTTATTGATACAATTTAAGGTCAATTTTGTGATATGTATATTTCTCCTCTTGTTTAGGTATTGTGTTTATATAGCTCATTGGAAAATGTAATGTATAATTTAGTACAGATTAGAGAATTACCTATGATAATCAAAACTTAGAGTTAAGTTAGGTAGGATTTCTAGATATACAGAGATGTATTTGAGATGGATAGGCATTCTTCAAACCTTTCAAAGACATACAGAATATGGCATTTAAAATAGTTTAGGGTTTTTCTTGACAGTGAGGCACAACTTCTCCTGGTAACACCACCTGCATCAAAAAGAAAGTTGGACATCGAAGAAAAGTGTAATGAAGTTTGCTTCTAATATGACAAGACTAGCTATTTGGACAAGATACTGCTCTTCTCTAGATTGACTATATGCTGAATAAACTAGATGTGCAGGACCCACAGAAAAGTGACTGCTGATGCGAGATGGACATTGCTACAGGATTCCTGCTTCATGGAAGTGGCTGCCTGCCAGACAGTCTACAGGACACAAAGAAAAATGACTGACAAACTGCCAATACAGGTGGCCAGTTTAAAGTTTCCTGCTTTGTTGAGGAGACACACTATGGCCTATGGGCTGAAAATGGAACATTACAGAAGAACTTCGGGTGACTGACCAGGCAATGAGTTATCTCTGTAATTCTAGAGTTTATATATTATCCTTCTGTGGTCTTTGAAGGAATTGAAGATAGATAGTTATGGTTATAGTTTTCCTTAGTTAGAATTAAAGATAAGTTACATATAGGACTTTAGACTCACAAATATAGGATAGATGATATTTTCTTTAAGTCTTACAAAATGTTAACAGACTAAATATTGTTAACTGTGATTCTTATTTGGTAATTGTTATATGATATATTTTTCTATGTCAAGGTTAAACCCCTTCTTTTATTTTAGACAGAAAAGAGTAGATGATAGGAGATGTTATTCTGTAAATATGTTTCTCATACTAGTTAAACAATAAAGCACTGTTGAGCCAATGGAAAAGCAAGATAGGCGGGGCTAGGAGACTGTGAGGAAAGAGGAAGTAGTTGGGAGGAGTCAAGGTGTAGACCGGGGAGGAAGGAAGACACCGCGGCTCCCCCCCCCCCGATATGATGACCATGTGGAAATACTTAGATAAGTAGAAATGGGTTAATGATTAAGGTAGAGCTAGCCCATAAACAATGATAATCACTGGCCCACAGGATTGTATCAAATACAGAGTCTCTGCGTGTTATTTGGGGCCCGGCACGCCAGACTGGAGGCGGGCGGGCTGTCGGAAAACATACAGGCTACATGTATGTATGTATGTATTTATGTATTACATTTCACTCTCTGCCCATCATTCAGAGAAGAGAATACCACACCCAACAGGAAACTGACTGCTCCACAGTGTAAATAAACTTGGACTTTGCAGGTCGTTTTGGTCTGCAAACCCTTGGTTTGGAATTATAAAGGAATAGATCATCCCTGGCATGTCAGAGGTGATATGCCATTATGAATCAACACACCCATATGTCAGGTAAAAAATATTTCTTTTAATCATTTACATAGAGAAGAATGAAAGATTAGGGCCCATTAAGGTATTAAGTGGCTCTCATAGGTTTGGAAAAGACTCTGGGAAAGAAAATTTTTCAGGACAATAAACCTCAGGTGATTTTCTTATTTTTGTTTATTGTCCTGAAAATTTTTCTTTCCCAGAGTCTTTTCCAAACCTATGAGAGCCACTTTAACAATCTTTTCCTGTAATGCTATACTCAGATTCTTCTGAATAAGTGACAAGTGAGTCACTATTTTTTTTTTATTTTGGAGAAGGGAAGATGTTGTGGTTTTGTGTACAAGCACTTGACATGCACTTTCTCTTTCTAGTATTTTATTGATGGTAACATTACAGATTTCTCCATTTTTAAGGGTTGGACTAGAAAGACAGAAAAAGCCTGTATTGCACCAAACACTAAGCTGCCCACCTTAATCTTGTCTAGCTACAGTTGCTTTAGGTTTAGTTTTTGTTTGTTCATTTAAATTCTTCCTGAAAAAATACCTATCGGGATTTTTAAAAAATTATGTGCAATTCAATTTACATGTATTGATGCATATCTTGGTTGTATTTTAAAATGACATTTGTGTCATTGCTGGATATACAGAATCTCAGACAAGTTAGCTTATGTTAATGATGAAAGCATTGGAGTAAAGTAAAATTGAAGACAGGTATTGTGTTCAAGTATATCCCTATCTTCTTCCAAATTCCAGAATTTGAATAATACTATGTTGCCCTGAGAGACAGAAGAAACATTTTAAGTTCTCTCTGCTCCCTGCCCTCTGACTTCTCAAGGTGATTATAGAAGGAAAGGAGAGAAAATAAGTAGGTTCTTTAAGGTTTTAGTTAAGGGTGACTTGTCTGATACCTTCTTCTCCACTAGTTCTACAAGAGGGTACCCCACCTAACAGCAATATAACTTCTCCAAAACCAAACTAATGTAAAAGAACACCCATAATGAACTCACAGATACACTAGGAACAAAGGAGAAATGGGAGGGGCAGGAACTGTAAATTTCAAAATCAAAGGTAATTATTGGTAATGTGAAGATTGAAGCTACCTCTCTCTACTCCACATGAGCACAAGTCCTATGCTTTCCTCCAGATGTTGGCAGCAGAGGAGAATTTAAAGATCATTATTCATGGGTTAAACAGCTACAGTCCTGCAGATAACAATAGTTGGATAGGATGGTGAAAACTCAACTGTTACCTTTCATGCTACTGAAATATTAGTTCAAAGAGGCACAAACTGTGGTATTCCACAAACTCTTTGATGTTTAAATGTGAACAGAGGAACTCAAGTCATCAGATTGCTTAATAATGAGAAAAAATAAATAAATAAATCAGAATTTTTGAGATGGGAAGAATAAAATTTTCTTTTGTGTGTGTGTGTGTGTGTCTATGCTTATTTCTCTCTGTGTATTTATGAGTATGTACAATGTGCTTATTGTGTATCCATATTCACATGTGGAAGTACAAATGTGCATATTCTACCCTGACATGTGGAGATTCAAAAACACCGACACCTGCAGATACCAGTCTTCACTTTCCACCTTGTTTGTCACGGTCTCTTCTTGTTGGTTGCTTCACATGCCAGGCTATCTGGCCCTCGAGCTTCTAGAGATTCTCTGTCTTGGCTTCCTATCTCACATTGTAAAGAGGTTGGGTTTATAAACCAATGATGCAGTAAATCCTGAAGCAAGATTTCATGCTTGCACAGGAAACATCTTACTCATGAGCCATCTCTTTGTTCCAGACTTAGTAGTTTTGAAGGGTCACCAATGAGTCAATAGAATGCAGAGAGAGAGAGAGAGAGAGAGAGAGAGAGAGAGAGAGAGAGAGAGAGAGAGAGAGAGAAGAGAGAGAGAGAAAGAGGGAGAAGAGGGAGAAAGAGACGGAGAGAGAGCCATGATCCTTGTTATAATGATCATTCCTAAATTGTGAGTTATGAAAACTAAATTAAAAATCCAAAATTTTCTTAGTATTTATCAGCCAAAATCATAATGAAAGTTTGAGAAGATTCAGTGAAAAAAAATCAAAGAAAAGAATCAAAATAGTAAGATGAGAAGATTGAATATATTTTTTAATTTGTTGATGTAGACCTCCAAATAAAGTGTAATCTGTAATGGAGCAGGCATTCCAGGAAGAAAGAACACAGAGATCACATGTTAAAGAATGCAAGAGCATTTCTCAAAACTGAACACTTTGAAAATGGAAGAAGCTTCGCTTACCAAATGATTGAAGGGTCACACCTGGGTGGGTAAAGACAGAGTGCGGGAGAGAACTATGCAGCATTAAACCTCTACAGTTCAGATTACACTCCAGAAGAGAGTAAAGCCATATGTCAAAACCTGAGCATGTGAAATTTCTAAGTTCACATTTTTATCTGTAAAGTACAAGTGGCCATGCCCCAGAACACACAGATGAGCCATGAAAGGACAGATGTGACATTGGAAGAAGACAGCGTCTCAGGATGAGGACCACTCAGACACCAAGGGTAAATCGTATGTAACAGGTCAGAAGTCACCAGTACAGGCGGAGCCAGAAAGAAAGGAACTCCAGGAATATAGATGGGGTAACCACTTCCCTGCTTGTTAGATTCACCAGGGTGAGAAACTGCGCTAAGGAGTTCGGATGCTCTAAGTTTTTCAACTCATGATCCCATTGATTAAAAACAAACAAACAACAACAACAAAAAGGAATCTCTGTTTTAGGTATATAGACCACATACAAATCAAGGAATTACTAATTATAAATTTGTTTGAAAACTATTCAGTGTACATTTAATCTTATCACTTATTAAAAATTATGAAGTAATTGAATACTACTGAAATAGATGTGCTTATTTTTAAATAAAGAATTAAATCCTGGCTTAATACTTAATATTTGTGGACACAGAATACCTTCAACACATTTCATAATCAATTGATATTTTGATTTTATAATCATAAATGATGAGAACATCACTTGGCATAAATATGTAACATGAAATGGCCATTTTCAGGCTGTTGGAAATTCTGTCCTAATCTAAAACAAAATTCAATAATGATTTTTTTAAATTAAATTTAAAGCTACATTTCAAACAGTAATTTTTGACAGGGTCTCACTATATAGCCATGGCTGACATGGTACTCACTGCATTTGATCAGAGCAAGCAAGGCTGACGCTTACAGAAATCCATGTGCCTCTGCCTCACAGATGCTGGGATTAAAGCGTGAACCCAATATCTGGCAATCAGCAACTAATAAAACCAAAATTCCAACAAGGCACAACCCAGACTCTAATTAACTCTATATTTACTTGCTAAAGGACAATGATAGAAAAATACTGTTTTTGTTTGTCTAATTAAATCATTAAATTGCTACAAGAGCAGAACTTTATATGTACAGTTTAAAAATGTGTACAATGTGTAACATACAATAGTCTTGTGAACCAAGATGCTCCAGAACTATTTTGTGGCATAGAAGCATGCAAGGGGAAAGTGTATTATACGGTATAGAGCATGTGTAAGTCCACCATGGCTTGCGGTGGATCTGTGTGACACAACACAGGTGAGCACTATCAGAAATATCTCAGATTCACTACCTGTTCAATTTTTAGAGAAGTTCTGTTGTTATGCTTTGAGGAAAGTAACTGATACCAATGTTTTATGATTCTCCTCTCCTTCTCTTGTGGGATCATGACTTATAGTAGAAGAATACTGTGCTTTATGACAAGGCTCAGTGATTAGATACCAAAAGAAGCAAAGGAAAAGTTGTACTGTATGAAGAAAACAAGTTGTATAAGAAAATAGATGTCAAATTAAGGAGCTAGTTCAATTAGTAAATGCTTAATATATGGGGACAAGGACATGAATTTGGTCAACAGGCCAGTAATTCCAGTATTGGTGAGGTTGAAATAGGAAGATTCTGGAAGTTTCCTGGCCCACCAGTCTAACAAACAGGTGAGTGGTAAGCTCAAATAATAAAGTGGAAGGAGATTGGAGAAGAAACTCAACATCAACCTCTGGCCTCCAATGCGCGCGCGTGTGTGTGTGTGTGTGTGTGTGTGTGTGTGTGTGTGTACATGTGCAAAAAGAAATATGTATTCATCACACACACACACAATGAAAGAAAATAAATGTGAGCAGAGTCAACTGGTTTTCTTGTGGGAAAAGATGCATGTTTAGCAGCAACATTGCATACAAGACCTTAATTCCAAATTGTTAAACTGTAAAATGTATAAAAGCATTTCAGGAAGGGGAGAGATTGTGTGTGTGCATCTATGTGTATAAAGGCTAAAATCCTAGCCTACTGTTATCAGAGGTCAATGGTGGTTAGATCTGATAAGTCACAGTAGAGATGGTGGTAGCATATGCATTGGAGAGTACTGGAAATGTGTTTCCCCTTGGTCTGTGTCATCAGTAGGGCTTGGCCTCCCCTTTCTACGGGTCCACCCCAGCTTTGTGATGCTGCAGGGTTCTATACCAAAGTTGCTCTGAAGTAATCCAGGACAGACTAAATTGTTGCTGCACACTCTCGTTTCCTAGAAATTTAAAAATGCATCATCCTTGTGCTGCTGCCGTTTTCAATTCTGAGCACAAGGACAACATGTTATATAACTCAGGCTTTCAACAAACACCTGGAAATCAGGCTGTGTGTGTGTCGCTCAGATGAGACCAGACATGAAGAGATTGGTAGTGACAAGTGTTGTCACTACTCTCTCTGACAGCAGGCAAGTGGCAAGCTGTGTGTACAAAGCCTGATACCACACTCTCAGGATCAGGGAGGGGGAAAAACAAGAAAGAAAAATTAAGTAAAAAATAATGTTTCAGCAAGTGCTATCCTGGAAAATAATGGCAAAGTACGCACACTTTAGCTTTGCTCTTAGCTTTTATAAAGACTCAAGAACTATGAACTGAACAGTTGAGCCCTAATTAAGTCTCCCCTTGATCATCTGCATGGCAAACCCAATTCTCAGGCTGACTTTTTAAAGGGCATCATATGAGCCTCTGATTCAACTGTTTTGTTTTGGTTTTTTTCCCCCAGTCTGTCCTTTTATTTTTTTTTAATTCTTCATTTTTTTCTTGAATAAAAATGAGGATAATGTGAGCCATTAAGAATTAAAGAACAATTATGCAATGAAAACATAGTTCAGATGAATTTTAATTAGAGCACAATGTAATGAGATTTGAACCCAGCACAGCAGAAATACATAGCAAGAACTTTAGACATTAAATCTCATGGCAGTTGATTAAACTCAGTGGGAATTTAGATAGATTATTTTGGCTGCCTGAAGATACCATGTTTTTTCCATTAATGTCAGAGAAATGTATTGAGAGACTAAAATATTACTAATAAAAATAAATGTGAAGGTTGTAAATTTCAAACAATGGAAGCACAGAGGCCATACCTGCGTTTTTAAGTGAGTATGTGGCATTTCATTAAAATTAAAGCTGAAAATACACTATATTACATGTGACCTCTTTAGAAAAGGAACCTAAATGTTTCCATGATTTGTCATCCTTTGGAATATAACAACCATAAACCAGAGACCATGAAATGGCCCCTCGTAGGCTGAGAGAGTGTCATGGGAAGTATTCCAGCCAGGGGTCGGATGTGAGGCATCCCTTGCTTTCTAACATCCTTGGTCAGTCCACTGCCTCCTAGTGGTTTGCTTTTCATCCATAAAATGTGGACAGTGGAATGAACCAACATGAGTCAGAGACAATGCCTAAGCTGGATAACTGAAATCAGCACATCCATCAAACTTTCCCCAAATGGTAAGGTTTGTTAAAAGTGAGGCTGAATTTGTGAACCACTAGGCCACATGGCCTTGAGAGATACCCCTGTCTTTCCGTGGCTCAGTCAGCCACTGGAGGGAGCCAGCAGGACTCTCACAGTGTGAGTATGATCAACCACTAGGGAAAGATAATTTTAAAATGGCATGTAACGATGACAGAATTTGAACAAAAATCCCTTTCATTTATTTATGCCAAAATCTGTGTGAATGTAAAATGCCATCTCCATCATCCTTTATTTATGGTGTGGCTTTTCTTTTAGCAAAAAAAGGAGGGGAGGAAGGGGGGGAGAAAAAAAAAAGAATTTTTGCTAGAGGCTTTCCTGGACCCTGGCTGGTTCACATGGCAAGAGCCCGAGTGATGGCTCAGAAGAGAGCCTATGGCCTATGGCACCCTCATGTCCTGAGTCAGCTTGGCTGCCCAATCTGAACAGGTTTTCAAACCCTTTGCTTGTCACATCCTGCAGCTAAAAATCAAACCAGTGCCCTCTCTGACAATAGAGGAATGTGCAATATGTAAAACTCCTAAAGACAATTTTTATTTATAGCGGTTGCAAACAATGTTTATACAAAGTTTATTAAATATGTCACCCACATTGATTTATCCCAACCAGTCTCTTCAATCACTAATATTTATGTGATGGGTTCAGTTGCAACAATTATTTTATATGCCGTAGAGTATGCTATAACTGGGGATTCACCCTGGCAATTATATCAAAGATAAAATGCTTCCTGAGGACCTCAGGGCAGGCCAGGAAGTATATTATTAGACACAAGGTGGTTTACACTGAATACCACAACACTAAATTTAGCAAGGAATGTGGAGCATCTGATGCTTAAAAACTAAACAGGCTTCTTAGGGTTTCAGGAGTCCCCCCATTTCCAGGAAGGCAGCTATCACTCTTGTGTTCATTTTCTTTCCACATGAAAGCCTGAGGTCTGGAAATGCTTCCCCGCCATCTCTGAATTTCTGTGGGCTGTAGCTCTCAGCAGCATTTACCTAGTGCCCAATGTGGGCAGAAGAGCTCCTCTTGGCTCTTACAAACACCGACAAAGGGAACCAGACACATGTTATTTGCAGCAAGGAATTGGCATCTACTGAGTGGAGTGGCAAAAGCATTATTAAAAAAAAAAAAAAAAACCCAGGGTTCACTAAAACCGAGATAACCATTGAAATTGTAAGATGACAAACTCAACAGAAAAGGAAAAAGAGATAGAGAGAACTTACTTAAAACCCACAGTTGAATGCTACTTCTGTTCCCTAAAAAAGCCTAAATAGCCTTTTGTTTGGCAAAATTAACTTGACAGACCCACTGTGGTTCATAGTGCAAGGCCTGGGGCAGGATAGGAAGGCTGAAGCCAAACAAAGAGGCAGTTACAACCTTCTATAAAGGAATGCTCTGTTTGGGGTGATGAGGTCCCTGGAGGAGGAAGAGGGAGAAAGTTTGGGACTTAGGAAGAGGGAAAAGATCTCACGAGAGGAGTGGGGAGGGCCAGGAAGGTGCCCAGTACCAGCAAGGCTAGGGGATTGTGACCTTTGAGCGCATGCGTATTTACCTCCATTTAGGCCCCCCCCCCGGTCCTGTAAAGTCAGCCTTTTGATCTTATTTTCCAAGTCTTTTGCAAATTGGAAGTCTAAAGTGAAATAAACAGGAAATGTACAGGAAAGCACATCATAAGCATGAGCGAACGGGTTACTCTTGAATCTGGAATACAGAGGCACTTAAAAACGAAGTTGTATGATCCATCATCTTCTTGACCCATAGCGTGTCAGAGACCAGTAAAGACCTCCATAAGAGGCTGGGTCTCACTTGAAATAATCTAAGACCTATAGAAGAGAGTGAGCACCACCATCATCACCATTGTTGGAGCTTTTACTTCCACTGCTTTCACGTCAAAGGGAATAAGAACCAATACACTCTGAAGCCAAATTTCAATGACCATGGCCCCGTGCACCACATATTTAGGTTACTCCAAGCTCCATGCTCCAACATGGAAGCGGTTTCATGGAGCTTTTATTGTAACAAAACAAAGTTCAAAATCAAGGCATTTTAAAAAACAAAGGTGTAAACCAAGAGGAGGGTTAAAGCTGTTCAGAGGATCTCAACTACAGGTTTCAGATGCCTCCTCCGGATATATTTAGCCATTTGATTTGTAGACAATTGGGTTTTCAGTTGTTTTTCAGGCTGTAAGTTCTGCTACTTAGGTGGGTAAGGAAAGACTCTTTAGGGGGTTAAAGATAGCCCCAAGAAACTGTAATTAGGCTCTGTACCTGCAACTTTCCAACCTCTCCAGTCATTGCAGTTTTAATCAGTTAGTCTTTGTAGACATGGTTTCTTTGCAGAAAATCTCACTCACATCACCTAAGAGCTATATGACATTGCCACAGAATAAGTTCTTGTCATACCTAAGTTGACTTCTCCCTCTAACCTGTCTCCTTTTTGTTTATTTTGTTGGGGAAGAGTTTCCATTTCTGCCAATAGAGGTGCAGGGGTTGATTTCTGCACACACCACAACCTCCTCATTGCATGTCACTGGGGCTCACATCTTATAGCTCCTTCTTGTGTTGAGCAGTAGGAGCCGTGAACGCTGAGCATCTTGGGTTGGTGAACACTGGCTGGTCTTGAAAGTGAATCATTTACAAATACAACACTATGAAACTGCTGTTCTGTGGTCAGCTCTGCTTAGAAAAACCATATCTGCAAAACAGTTATTGAGTCAGTCTAGCCCTAAGCTTAGAGTTGACTGCAAGAACACAGGAATGCACTGTTTGCATTTTCATGAGAGGAACTCAAAAGACAGCAGAAAGATGCTAATCTTTCCTGTTTAACCTCATCATCTGATCTATATGCCCACTGGTGTTTGAAGTTTTTGTTATATACTCAGAAAACAAAGTTCACCATGAGAGACATTTCACAGGAACTGGAAAATTCAAGGGTCCTATATTGTCTACAAAAGGAATTTCTTTGTGAATAAAAATACCATTTTATAGTCTTCTAGTGTGAGTTTTGGTTCGCAACCATTAACAAAGACTTCCCATTCAGTGGAACAGAGCACCATGGGACCAAACTTAGGATAATGTTACTAACAGAATAAGATTCTCCAAATGTCTGTGTCTGTAGGTCTATGATGACAGGGTATTTGGGGCCCATTTTATACTTTGCCCTTAAATTTCAGGATACATTGAGTCAAAAGTCTGCATTGCTACCTAATTCCCATGAGTCATTGATCTATGAAATCTGGGTGGAGTTTCCTTGAAATTGTATATCTTAAAACATGATAGCATTCAATGACTTCCAGATGCCCTGGTAGTGACAGACCACTACATCCAAACTACCACAGATTCTCTCCCCTTGATTTGTCATTATTTGTATGGAATTTATGACTAGTAGAAATATTAACCTGCCTGTTGGCAACAGTCTCTGAGTAAGACCTTAACCATCTATCCAGAGTGAGGCATGTATTCTTTTCATTAACACAGAGAAGTGTGACTGGCATCTGTCAATACCCAGAAAACTCAAATCAAGAGCTATATTCTTAATAGCATCTGATCTAAATCCAAGAGCAAGTGTTCCATATACTACAGAATGCCCACTTTTCCCATGGACATAACGAACAGAGACAAATGGTCACCTCACTGTGCCACACCAAGCAGAGCTCTTCCTGTTCAAGGGTCCCTTGGTCTGTCTGCTGTTACCCTGAATGTGATCTCAGATGCAGCAGCCCAGACCGCCACAAAACTAATTGTTCATGTGATTTCCTTTCTGAGCTACTGCAGATGTCCCTTTCTGTAACAATTTAATTAACACTTTAAAATAATGATGCATTAATTAATGCCAAATTACAATGAAAATCCTAGAGAATTACACTTTATATCAACATTAATGCAAAATGAGTTCCTCCTGGATAATTTTTCTTACAACGAATACAAAAAGAGATAATACTAATTAGGCCATCAATTTAAATTTACCATCATTTTAATCCATGTCATTTATCTGTTCCCTTGCACAAAACAATTGTGGCCTACCACACATTTGCACAGAAAACAGGGATGTCTGCTTAGCAACCAGATCTGGGCCCCCTTTAGGATATTGTGATATGAGTGTGAAGTTTGCATTTTGTTTCTAAGTTATTAAAACAGTTTGTGTGTGTGTGTGTGTGTGTGTGTGTGTGTGTGTGTGTGTGTTTTGCACATGTGTGTGCATGTACTGAGAAAGACAGGAAGGGTTTAGTTAAATAAATCCCTGGTTTGAATAAAGTAAAAATATGTAGTCCTGTAATGTGCATGGCATAGGCATCATGTTCTGCATATTAGATTGTATCTAATTTGGTTTATCTCTGCTCTCAGGATTGGGACCCAGGAGTCAGAAGGCTTGTAACATCCATGGGGTCATTTCTTCTTGAGCAGCTATAAATAACACCTTTTCATCTCTGAAAGTGACACAGTTTGGACCTGTTGCAGGTCATTTTCAGAGAAGGCAGCAAAGGAGAATGGTTTCAAAGGTGAATTTTTCAGTGTTTTCTGAGGAAAGAAGACTAGATGGTGACCCCTCTAGTGCAACTGTCTTCTTTCTGAAGTGGTCCTTCATATTTGCCTTTCAGATTGAAACACATACTCTGGACCCAGAGCACTCTGGACCTGAAAAATTGGTTATTTCTAGGTCAAAACAGTCTTTCATGCTTACAGGAAATCATAAAGATATCAATGTTGGATAGCCTTTGAACTCTGTGTTTTGGGGCATTATATTTCATTTATTCTTAGAGTGTCTTCTATTTTCTTTTTTCAAGAAACTTCAAGATAATGGGATTTTTTAAAAAAAAAAAACATTTTTTGTCTAGTAATCCTAGAATATAGTTTGCCAAAGTTCCCTGAATGTCAAACATTTAATTGGATGGCTATTTACAGTACATAAATGGGAATGGAAATTTGTTTATCAAACCAAGAATCTTACAGGACAAGAATTCCCAGCTTCAGGCAGGAGAATGACAGCTGAGTATGGTCATGATCCCTGGACATTTTGGTAGCTCTGTTTCTCCCCTTAGCCATTAAATCTATCAACATACCCCCTTCCAAGATCTTTATTGTTTTGTTTTCCCATGTTCTGAATGTGCTATGGAAATTTCTGCTTGTCCAGGTGGTCTCAAAGTAAGAAGGCAATGAGCCTAAATGAAGTCTGGCAGAAAGAAATTAATTTTAAAAAATCAATAAGCTCTGCCTTTGTTTTTATTCAGCTTTAGGGGAATACATATCAGTGACATTTACCTTGGACTATGTCTCTATGCCTGTAAAAATAAGAGGGTGGCAGAGCAGATAAGGTGGCATAAGCCATCCATTCCACCCCCTTGGTCTGGTTGATGGCCAGGCAAGAGATGATAAATACCATTGAAAACTTGACCTTGAAATACTGTCTGGCATCTTATAAGTATCTACTAGGACATCAGAGTTAGGTAACTTAATGTATGCTCTCAGGATGCATCTGTGGACTTTGCTTGGTTATCATCATACTTATCTAGATATTTCAAATTTCCTGGGGGCATTAGCAGCAGTAATTTGAACATATTCAAATTTCTTTTTTTTTTTAACACCAGATCTCCAACCTGTTCCTAACCAGGAAATAACAAAATTGCTATACAAACTAAAGGACAGTTGCAAGTGGGACTCTTAAATGGGCACAAGATCAGGTCACATGTGAAGAATGAATATTTTCAAGCCAGTTCTTCATAGTCTCTCAATAAGGTTATTATGAAAAGGGACCACTTGGGTTATTTCTTACAATTAAATTATTTAATGTTTTTCAGGCTTATTTGAAATAGTTGGACAGCAAAGGTAGTGCTTCTCAAATACTGGACAAAGAAAAATGTCAATCTTCTTTTTTGTAAAATTTTCATGTTTCCCTACCCACAGAGCCCTCAGGAACTATGGGTCCTAGTGATCAAATCTCAACTCTGGCATTCACAGGAATTCCCATCCTACCATGAGTTTGTGCAAGCTTCCTGTCCCAATCTATAACTTCAGTGGTCTCGCCTACAAAGTAGAGATGATAATATAAGCGATGCTGAAGGCTGAATAAAGTGCTCAAAAGTGTTTAACACACTTAATCAGGGCTGTGCTGAGTATTTGTAAATTCATTTGTTAGTTCTGCCAATACAGATGGGCAATTTCAAGGTCCTGGATGGCAAGAAAAGATGACATAGACAGTCTCCACCAATAATAATGTCACAAGGTAGGGGCTTCTTCAGCTATAAAAGTAGGTAAATTAAACACACTGTACTGAAATATATCTATGATCAAAATGCTGTGCAGTAGAAATCATCATATATAAGTAGAGAGTGGCTAAGGATCAGGGAAAGCATTTATAATGCATAAGATGTCAAAAGGAAATCCAGCAAAGAACAAAGGCATTGCTGTCATAAGCAACAAGGGCAGAGATAGGAAAGAGGTGGGGTCATTGTATGAAAAATGTCCAGTATGGTTGGATATGACACACCAGATTTCATAACAGTTTCTTTATGAAGAAGTCAAATTGTCAAACAAGATTAGATATAAAACACTGACCAATACATTTATTTCAATGTGTAATTCTGGCCATTTGGCAAACTCTAATGACTTAGGCATGCTGTTCCACAGCTGTACTCTAAGGATTTATCCCAGAGAATCTGGCACGAATGGGAATCAATATTGCATTTTCAGCTTTCATATTCCATCAAGATGGAAAACAAGAAGGACTCATGGACATTTTGTCCTAGAGACAGCAAGAGAAAAATGGGAAACAGGTTCCAGGGACAAAAGTTATCAGAATATTGTGGGACACCAGTGTGATAGCGTGCAGGAGATCTGACTTTTGTGTCAGTGGCATTGACTGGATACATATTAAAAAAAAAAAAAAAAGTGGTGATTGGATGTGGACATGAGAACATGAACTGGGGGGTGAAACTTTAATTTTTGTTTTTATCATTCTTGCTACCATGTACATATCTGTCATCGAATTGTTGGTGTAAACTTTGGATATCTGGATCTGAGATGTAAGATCGTGGAGAGATAGCTTAAGTTCCCAAGAGATAAAGAATTAGAACAGAGTCCTTCACAGCAGATTTCTCCACTCAATCACATACATTTCCATCTGACACCCCCCTGCTTGGTAGACTGTGATGCTAAACTCTTCCATTGGCTTTACTACTAAGTGAAGAACTTCTGAAAGGACTTTACTTTGGTTACACTGCAGTCAGAGTGGCTTTATTGCGACTTTATTTGCAACTATGCTCTGGACTCATGCTTCCCTTTCTTCATAGACTTCCCTGGTATAGCTGAAGTAGAACTAAAGTACTTTATTTCTTCTGCTTCATAGATGACAGCAGAGTGGCAGATGCTCAGAAAAGGACATAGACTTGTGTTCTATAAGGATTTGTCCAACTGTTGCTTTTCATCAACTTCATGAAATACACACTTTCCACTGGACAACACATATCTCTGTGAATGCATGTTTAGGATAGTAATCTAAAGCAGATGTGAGCGAAGTTCATGTAATGAAGAAATAGTTGCAAGGACTGTCATGAGGTAGAGTTCAATGACCACGGCCAGAGAAACAGTTAGCGAATTAAAATGAGAAACTCTCCCAGAAGACAGAAGGAAAGAATGAAGAGGTGGGACTCGAGAGAACAAAGTGGTGCAGTAGACAGAACTGTCGTTATCTAAAGTCCCAGGAGCACGAGAAAAACATGATGAACTATTTAAAGAAATAATGGGGAGAAATGCCTCAGCTGTTTTGAAAAGTGAGAGACCAAAGAATGAATAATTATAGAACACCAAACAAGAGAGGTAAAGAAAACCAACATGGGGAGTAAATAATTCAGTCAAAAAGTAAATTCTACAACCTGTCAAAGGGGAAGAGCTACTCTTGTCAGCAGGATGAGACTGCCATAGACAGCAGGTCCCTCATAACTGCTTTGGAAGCAAACAAAAAGGTGAAATTTTTTTATATAGTGAAAAAATTGAAAGAATTAATTATGAAGATATTTTCTGTGGCATTGCTTGTGATAGCAAAATACTGCAAGTGAACTATGTACCCATATCATGGCTCATAGGCACTCAAAAATTCTCATGAATAAATATATAAGACAACTCACAAATGATTTTACAAAAAAAAAAAAAAAAAAACCACTGTCCTGTGAATTGCAGAGATTCTGCATAGAAACAGGATGATCCCATTTTTGTTTATTTGGAAAGACTAGGAGAATATAAATAAATGTTTTAGCTTTTCTTTTAAGAACTATGAATAAAATTATTTTTGTATACTCTATAATGTACATCTTCTCTGATGCTTTTCCTGTTCTATTTAGGGGATAAACAATTAACACTTAGTAAGTATAATTCTTTATCAATTCAAAGACAAGCTACTATTTGAGTGATTTTAGACCCCAGGAAGCTCCTGCAGAGGTCTTGATGAGGTGTCATAACTCTGCCTAATACAGTGGAAAGAGGCTAGATCCAGAAAGATGTATTGAAATGACACTCAAGAAAAATGATCAGGAACCCATTAGCAATCAGGCAGGGGATGTGCCAACGATGTCTCTGAAGTTTCTAACTTCTCTGCCCTATGAATTATCAATCCCTAAATTTAGTCTTGAAAGCACTTTAGTTCTTTCCTTCTAGAGGGATGTTGTGATACAAAAGGTAGATATTTATACCATGCATCCAGCGGCTCCAGCTATGAAAGCACTTCTGAGCCGATTTGTAGATTTGTTCCTGTGCCCACATGGCGAGCCACATATATTTTATTTTCAAGAAAAACATGTTCTACAAATTCTTTCCCCACCTGTGTCATTAAGCAAAAGCAACTCTGCTTTATTCACCACTAACCTCTGCCTCCATTCTTTTGAATACTGGTTCAAAGGCACATTCAATGAATATAGCTTTTTCCCATGTGTGTTGAAACCTGCTGGCAAAATATGTGTTATTTCATAGTCCTATGGAAAAAATGGGCCAAGGATAGACAATTCACAATAGAAACACAGGGGCAATATTCATGTGAAAACGTGCTCAACTCATAAAAAGTAAATCTAGTTCTAAAATGCCAGAAACTCTTCTTTAAAGTTGATACATGGCCCTGTAAGAATGTTGGTGAGATTACCATCTTCCAATAGAACCAATACACTTTCCTGAAAACATCATCACTAAGTACACAGGAAAAAAAAAGATCCTTTTATTCCAGAACAGATTGGTAGAAATCTACACTAATGCAATAGCTAGGTCTGCAGTTAAGGATTCATTAATGTTTAAACAAAAACAATAAGAGAGTGACTAAATACATCCTGTATCTACTAGAATGCATGTGAAAAGCATTTAATGGGGCTGATGAGCTGGTTTAGCTGGTTAAAATAGTTGCTGCCAAGCTTGACCACCCGTGGGATAGGCACAGAGAATTAATTCCTGAAAGAAATTTTCTGACCTACATGTCCATGCCATAGCATACACACACATAGAGACCCACACCAAATTAATTAATTAATGAATAATACAATATTTAAACTTTTATTTATCCAAATTAATTAATGAATAATAAAAATTTTTAATTTTTATTTATGTTAAATAACATAATCACAGTCCACCCCCTTCCACCTCCCCACTCTGTTCCCACCCTGCAATCCACTTCGTTACTGTTTAGGAAAGGGCGGGTCTTCCACGAGGACCAACAAAGCATGGCATATCAGCTTGCAGTAAGACTAAGCACCACACATGTATTAAAGCTTGGCAACAAGACCTAGTATGAACAGTAGGGTCCCAAAACTTAGAGTCCCCAAATCCAGTATGAGTCAGAGACATCCCCTGTCTGTTCCTACTGTTAGTGATGCAGGAAGACCAAGATACACGACTGTAACATCTATGTAGAGTGCCTATGTTATTCCCATGCAGGCTCTCTGGTTGTCAGTTGAGTCCCTGTGAGTCCAGATTAGCTGATTCTCTGTGAGTTTTCTTGTGGTGCTCTTCACCCCTCTGTCTGCAACAAGTCTTTCTCCCCCTCATCTGCAGGATTTTCCCCAAATCACCCAATGTTTGGCTGTGGGTTTGCATCTGTTTCCATCAGTTGCTGGGTGAAACCTTTCTGATGACAATTGGGCTATGCACCAATCTATGTTTTTAGCAGAATATTGTTAGGCACCACTACATTGACATTTTTTCCTCCATTCATGTTTGGTTCTAGGATAGGTCTCTGGGTCATCCAGCCTGTGAGTCCTTGTGCTCCACGAAGTGTCAAAGGTGGGCTCACATTCCTGGTATGGGTTTTAGGCTAACGACTAGGTATCTAGGCCACCCTTACCCCACCACATCCCACAGGCAGGACAGACTGTAGGTCAAAGGTTATGTCTTAGTTGGTTTCCCACTCCCTCAACTTGAAGTCTTGCCTAGTCACAAAAAATGGACAGTTCAGGCCATCATGGATTCCCTATTTCTAGGAGGCTTCTCTAGGGTCCTCTTTGCAGAATCCTGAGAGATTCCCTTGTATCAGGTTTTTACCTGACCCTGAAAGGTCCCACTTTCAGTGAACTCCCCCATTTGCCTCCTCAACCTGATTGCTAATGTCAACATCCCTACTCACCCACAGTCCAGACACTCACAAGACCTCTTCATTTTCCCCTTCCCAGAGAGATCTGGGAGTCCCCCATGAGATCTTCTTTTTGCTTAGTCTGTCTGGGTCTGTGAGTTATAACATAGTTATCCTTTACTTTACACTTGTGAGTGTGTACCATGTTTGTCTTTCTCAGTCTGGGTTACCTCACTCAGGATGAATTTTTTTTTCTAGTTCCATCTATTGCCTTCAAATTTCCTCCTGTTTTTAACAGTTGTGTAGTATTCCATTGTATAAATCTACCACATTTACTCTATCCATTCTTCAGTTGAGGGACCTCAAAGTTGTTTCCAGGTTCTGGGTGTTACAAATAATGCTGCTATGAACATAATTGAACAATTGTCCCTGGGGTATATTTGAGCATTCTTTGGGTATATGCCCAAGAGTGGTATAACTATGTTTTCTGGTAGGGTGATTCCCAGTTTTCTGAGAAACTACCACACTGATATCCACAGTCATTGTACAAGGTTGCACTTCCACCAACAATGGAAGAATGTTCCCCTTACTCACTTCACATCCTCTCCAGCATGAGCCGTAGGTTGTGATCTTAGGCATTCTGACAGGAGGAAAGATGGAATCTCGGAGGCATTTTGATTTGTATTTTCCTGAGAATGCTGATCATCTCCTTAAGTACTTCTCATCCATATGAGATTCTTCAGTTGAGAACTCTCTGTTTATATCTATACCCCAATTTAATTGTACTGTTTGGTTTGTTGATGTCTGGTATCTTGAATTCTTTATATTTTGGAAATCAGTCCTCTGTCAGATTTGGGACTGGTGAAGATCTTTTTCTATTCAGTAAGCAGCCATTTGTTCTATTGATAGCGTTCTTTACCTGACAGAAACTTTCCGGTTTCATGAGGTTCCATTTATTAAGTGTTGATCTTAGTGTTTGTGCAACTGGTATCCTCCTGTTCAGGAAGTTGTCTCCCGTGTTAATGTGCACAAGCCTATTTCTCATTTTCTCTTCTTTCGGATTCAGGGTATCTGGACTTATGTTGAAGACTTTGATACACTTGGACTTGAGTTTTGTGCAGAATGATAGATATAGATCTATTTACATTCTCCTACATGCAACATACATTTAGACCAGCATCATTTATTGAAGATACTTTCTTTTTATCATTGCATAATTTTGGCTTTTTTGTCAAAAATCAGTTATACACAGGTGTATGGATTTATAACTGGGTGTTTGATTCAATTCCTTTGATCTGTCTTTTTTATGCCAATACCATGCTGTTTTTTTATTACTGTAGCTCTGTAGTAGAGCTTTAAACTAGAGATAATGATACTTCTGGAAGTTCTTTTATCATACATGATTGTTTTAGCTATTTTCAGTTTTTATTTTTCCATGTAAAGTTGAGTATTGTTCTTTCAAGGTCTATAACAAATTGTATTGGGATTTTAGTGGGGTTTGCACTGAATCTATAGATTGGTTTTGGTAAGATGGGCACTTTTACTATGTTAATCCTACCAAGCCATGAACATGGGAGGTCTTTCCATCTTCTGACATCTTCTCCAATTTCTTTTTCCAAAGACTTGAAGTTCTTGTTATAAAGGTCTTTCACTTGCTTGGTTAGAGTCACACCAAGATTATTTTTACATTATTATTTGAGGCTATTGTAAAGGGTATTGCTCCCCTATTTTCTTTCTCATTTCTTTATCATTTGTATATAGGAGTGCTATTGTTTTTTTTTTAATTTATCTTCTATCCATCTGTTGCAGAACATTGTTTTATACTGTGTGAAGATGTGTCACCATGATTGGTTTACTAAAGAACTGAGTGGTCAATAGCTAGGCTGGTGGAACTTCTGGGGACAGAGTTATGGGAAGAAGAAAGGCAGAGTTGCCTGCCAGATGCAGAGGAAGAAAGACACGAAGAAAGAGCGGTAAAAGCCAGGAGCCATGTGACAGCACATGGATGAATAGAAATGAGTCCATTTAAGTTATAAGAGTTACTCAGAAATAAATCTAAGCTAAGGCCAAGCTTTCATAATTAATAAGAAGCCTCAGTGTTGTTATTGGGGAGCTGGTAGATGGGACAGAGAAAGACTGGTTATGTCCATCTACTTGACTAAAGGTGTTTACCAGCTGTAGATGTACACTTTCGTAACAGCTGTGAATAATGATATTTTGACTTCTTCCTTTCCAATTTGTATCCCCTTGGGTTCTTTTAGTTGTCTTAATGCTCTAGCTAGAACTTTGAGTACTATATTGAATAGGTATGGAGAGAGTGGACAACCTAGCTTTGTTCCTGAGTTTTGTGCAATTGCTTTGAATTTCTCTCCATTTAGTTTGATGTTGACAATTGGCTTGTTTTTATTATGTTTAGATATGCACCTTGTATCCCTAATATCCCCAAGACTTTGTCATATTAATGCATGTTTACACACTGCACCTTATTACACAGCTACCTAAAACACACACATAGATGGAGAAAACAAGTGATAACTGGCACATATGAAAATCTGTTCTGGAGTTTAAAAACAGTATCACATAACTTGGACTTACCTGTTAATTTTATTACAAAGTTGCCTAGGAATTGTACACCACTTTGTCAACATTTATGAGGAAGCAGAAATCAGAGTTGGGAAACACTGAGAAATACTAGTCAAACTCTCATTTTACTGCTTGGTGAGCATTTTCTTTTACTGGGAGCCAATGGGAAGCCATTATAGTTCTCAGACTCAAGAGCTAAGAGGAATAGATCATTTGAGTGTCAATGTAAGTGTTTGACTTGTGTCAGTGGGGGAACAAGACACTCAGATAGAAGTCTGTTTTAATAATATATAGAGAAAGTGGCCTATGCCCGATTTGAGGCTCCCGTGCTGGAATGTAGATGAGATTCTGGAAGATGTGCAGGGAGACTTGCAAAGCAGACTCAGATCAATTATGGTGAGAAGAGGGACTTAAATGTATGGTAATTTTCTGGATTAAGTAACTGGAAAGGTGATGTTAGTGACTGAAATTAGCTACCTACTGTTTTCCCAGTCTCACCGCACTCCACTTTTACTGAATGTGTTCATTGATGAATTGGTCTATTTTTTTTTTTTAATTTCTGAGGACACCATGCAGTTTGGGGGAACTGAATGGACAGAAGCCACAGACCAATGAAATGTAGCTACTTTAAGCCTGGAAGTTCTGTGTCCTTTTCATCTGGGCCACCATGTGCAAGCAAGAACAGAAGAAATAACTCCTAGAGTAATGAAAGGATTTTTAAGTTTCCTACTTTCTATCAGAGACTAATTCTAAATGATTTAGTGAAAAGTTGGAAGATATTTCTGGTCCAGTCACCAGCTTTAATTAGTTGTTTTTCAACCAATATATTTTCTTCCTTTCTTTGGGTCCCATATGTTTTCCACTGAGAAAGGAATTTATGCCTTCACTGAGACCTACTAACCAGGCACAACCATAGAGTGTGCCTTTCTGTAGACATCCCATGCATGTGAGAGGGAGCTTGGGAAAAAGAAACTTACAACAGCAGAGGATAGGAGAGTGAATCCTTTTGTTACTAAAATTCCCAGTTTTTCCTCCTTAACATTTAACCATTCTTAAAAGTATTAAACTCTAGTCTCCATCTAGTGCTTCTGCTGAACCAAGACTAGTATAAGTGACATTGTAAAAGTAACTGTATTGTATATAGTTGTTCATATGTTAACAATATTTTCATGTATTTATATATTTGATTGCTACATTGAATGGTATCTTATAGTAAACTAAACCTCCTTATGAAGTCAGGTCTCCATTTTGTACATTAGTTCTTTAATCACTGAGTTCTTAGTATTTACTTCCTTTCCTTTGCACTCAACATGAGCTGATACTCTGTTTTTCTTTGTAAATCCTGTTTTGTTTTTTTGTGATTATTTTTTTCTGAATGTGTGGTTGTGTGGTTTATATTTCCAATTTTATAAACAATTTTAAGTTACGAACATAAAAGCCTCCATTAACAAATTTTTAACTCAATGAAAAGCTATTCGAAGCACATTTTGGAAATGGCTTAGTGAGTAAAAGAGTTTCCCCACAGGCATGAGGACTGAATTCATTTACACAGCCCCATGCAGAATCCTAGTGCTAAGGAGCATATGTGTGGTCTTTAACCTCGGGATACTGGGCAATAGAATGGGACATAGACAAGTAGATCCCACAAGCTCTTTGGCCAGCCAGCTTAGATGAATCAATGAGTGCCCAGCTCAGAGAGAGACTCTGCCTCAAAATATGAGGTGGACAATGATTCAGGAAGACTCTTAATGTTGAGCACTAATCTTCACATGGAAATCAATTTATTCACATGTACATCCACATACACACATGAACATGTATCAAAAACAGCACATAAGAGAAAAGTCTTGTTAGGAAACTCCCTGATTTCAGATATGCTCTCTGCTAAATTCTTCTAACCAGAAGCTGGAGTCATCTATCAAAATTGCATTCCCTATTGGGTTGGCTCAGCTTCATGGATAGATTTATGCAGGCTTTCGCCTGTGTGCATGTGTGGACAGGTGGTGGTGGGAACCTTACAAGTACAAGGATAAGACCTGGGCAAGGAGAAGATGAAAGAAACCAGGATTGGGTTGGCAAGTGTCAGCCTCCCCCACTTCACACAAATAGAAAACAGGGGGCATGACTTGGTAAAAGATGTGTTACTTTCTGGATTTTGCTCTCATAAGACAAAAAATACTTTGGAATTCTCTACAAAGTTCTGAGGCAAAAAGAAGCAAAAAGTATATATTTTTTTTTTTTGCCAAACGTGTATATTATAAATGAGGGTCAACTTGGGAGAGTAAAAGGTCAGAGGTCCTTCCAGCACAATTCTGATTGAAGAATTAAGAGTGTGTGTCAGAAGCACTGGGGTGGAGTCTTGCCCACTTGAATAGCTAGGATAATTTGCCATGAACTGTGTGGTTTGAAACAACAGGATTTTGTTTTTGCAGTTTGAGAGCCTGGAAGTCCACTGCTGAGGTTCCAGTACTTGGAGTCACTGACTAGGGAGCACTCCTTTTCTGATATAAATATGGTATCTCCTTCCTAAGTAGTCACAGATGGCAGGGACAAGTCAGCTCTCTGGAATCTCTTTTGTAAGGTTATTAGTTCCACAAGCACACAGTCCTAGTTACCTCAAAGTGACACCTCCTGATACTTTCATCTTGGCGGTCAAGTTTCAGCATATTAATCTGAGGAGATGGGAGAGTTGGACAACAACAGCAATGAAAAGAAGAAAACAGCTAGAGGAACAGGGGTGTATAATGGTGAAGACGACAAAGCCAAAGCTGTCTAGTCTGTGGACAGCTACAGTGAATCTGATCTTTCTGCTGCATGCTGAAGCTGGCATTGCAGCTGGGGACAAGGGTGTCAAAGGTATACAGCCTAGATCGAGGCAAGGATCATGCAGATCATGCAGCCATTCCACTGGAGATTGGCATCGGCCCACATTACCTTCTACTATGGCTCCTTACAGTAAGTGCATCAACTACCATACAGTAGGATCCAGAAGGAAAGAGTCAGTTTTACCACTGCTTTATCTCCTCCTAGTACCTCAAAAAATGCTTCAAGGACTGTTGAGAAACATTTGCAGATGTCTCACCTTTTTTGGTATGTGGGAAATCACAACAGGGTGGGAATAGACACTTATACCAAATAGGCAAATGAGTGCCAAAATATAAATACCAGTCAACAAATCAAAAAGTAAACGTGTAATATTGCTAGCTCTCTCTCTCCCCCTCTCTCCCCCCTCTCTCTCTCTCTCTCACACACACACACACACACACACACACAATCATTTCCTAATCATTTTCTCAAAGTGACACCTGCTGATGCTTTAATCTTAGAGATCAAGTTTCAGCATATGAATTTGAGGAGATATGAAAAGTTGAACAACAGACTGCGCTCTGCAATTTCCTTATACTTTATATTTTTTTGGTAAAAATATCCTATTCTTTAAGAAACTAAGAATTTTTAGCTAAAGAATAGGACTACAGAATACAAATAAGATATGATTCACATGCCATCTAATACATTTGTAAAATTACAAATACATTGTATGTATATATTATAAATATTTTTAATATTAAATAATACATGTATAAACTATGGTATATATTTATATTTCATGTCTTTAATAACAGTTTTTTAAATGTATACAAACTCTTAATCCCAACAATAGAACTATCTCTCACTATTGTCAAAGTGAATTTAGTTGAATGGATTAGAAAGAAGAATGGAAAGGAATTTACCATGGCTGTCCAGCTTACAAACCTAGAAGAGTTTACTCAAAGAAACAGAACTTGGTGTACTCTTCACATGTCTCCTGGTTTTAGCATCAGCCTCGGCCTCACCAAATCCTAGAGGCTTTCACAGATAGTGTCACGCTCCAGTGTGCCTGACTTTCACTTCCTGCCCTAGTTTCTCTTTCACAGAAGCCTGGGAAACCCGGAGGTGACCAGGAGTTGATACCCTTCGGGGTGTCTTCTCATGAATAGGACAGAAGCTAGTGGACTCGTGATTCTGAGATATTTTGTTGTCATATTATTCAGAAAGTGATATTCTACGTTCCTCAGGATGCTCTCAGTGGGACTGAGCCAACTTCATCCTCCATGGGGTCCTATGCAATACACACCTTTATTGTCCTCTCTGTTTTGTAATCAACTCTAAAGTAACTTATGTGGATGCAGACGTTCGTTTTGCATCTTGTATCGGAAGGAAACATGAGTTACTTACGAGGCAAAGCCACCACAGTTTTGATTAGTATTGAGCAAAAAGAAGTGCTGCATGGGGAAACGGAATTAGTGACTTGGGGCATGACGGAGGAAATGGGCTTTCATGGAGCTTTTCCTAAGTTTTCGGTCAACTTCACTTTGGAGCCAGAGAGATGCTAATTTTGTTTAGAAAATACTGTCATTCTGACCCCATCCCCCTTCAGCCTTGCTTTTCCATCTCAAGTCACTCTAGTCTTGAGTTGATTATCCAGAAGTTCAAAATACTAAAGCAGCCACATATGCATTTGTTCACGAGAACAAATACAGTCTGCTATCTATCCTCTACATATCAACTAATTGTCATCCATATATATTAATATCTAAATGCTTACATTATACATAGTTAATGTAGCTATATATGTTTAATTGTTATTTATGATTTTGAAATGACCTTTTATCATTTTTTATCTGTCTGTCTGTCTGTCTGTGTAATCTATCTATATGTGTGTGTATGCTTGTGCCATGATGAGTGTGTGGAGATTGGAGAACAGCTGGAGGGAGTGGTTTCTCTCCTGAAATGTGGGATCCAGGTCGAGGCAAGGACTTCTCCCAGCTGAAGTATCTCACTAGACCATTATTTAGTTTTGCCTTTTTCCACTCCTGTTTAGTGTATCCAAGTCATTACTACATACCTTTAACACTGAGTAGTGATGGTCATTTTTCTCTAAGGCAAACATCCCTATTATTCATGTACTTCTCTTTATTTTTGGTTAATTTTGAACTTACCTGTATTCTTTTTAATTCTTGCAGATTGGAAGATTTTGTTTTATTTATTTATTTTATTATTTCAAGCTGTCTTCTTTGCTTCTCCTTAATTCCTACTTTGATAAAATTTCCAATTTAACACACATATTTAATCCCAGCACTCGGGAGTCAGAGATAGGCAGATATCTGTGAGATTCAGGCCAGCCTGGTCTACAAAGTCCCAGGATAGGCTCCAAAGCTATAGAGAAACCCTGTCAAAAAACAAAACAAACAAAAACAGGACAAAAAAATTTCTTTAAGACATTACTATGAGCAATAATTTTTAGACTTTAGATAAACAAGTTTTATGCTACTCCTTCTTTATACAGAAGAAAACTATTTACTAATGCAGTTTTAGAATTCCTAGAGTTTTTAATGGAAGTATTACTTTTGTTTTTAACAGAGGAGAAATGTGAAACTAATGGGCTTTAATTGCTTAGCTAAAAATACAGTCAGCTTCTTTCCTCCAAATGCCATCACCTCTGAATATTGAATACAGATTCAGTTAAACTAATAAAAAGTGAGTTTGTTCACTCAATATCAAATGGAATTTTAGGTAATGAGCAGAGAGAGAGCACAAAAGGTAAAAATCTCCAGTGTCCTGGATCTTCAGTACTGGTGGAGAAAAAGGGATGATATAAAACACAAATCAACAGTTATCATAAATCATGAAACCAGATGGCTTAAAGATAATCAAATTGCTAGAATATTTTAAAGTGTGAGATTCCTTTTTGCTTTAGTTCTAATTCTATTATGAAATCCAGAACCTCTCATTCTCTGTATCCTTTCTCTAATATTTTTGTGTTGTTGCTCTATTTCCTCCTCCTCCTGCTCCTTCTCCTCCTTTTCCTGCTCCTCCCTCCCTCCTCCTCCTCTTCCTTCTCCTCCTCTCCTTTTTCCTCCTCCTTCTTCCCCTCTTCCCCTTCTGTGACACAGGGCTCACTATACACTACATAGCCCAGGCTAGCCTGGAACTCATAAGCTTCCTGCCACAGCCTTCTCAGTATCAATTGCATTTGTGTCTGAAATTTCCCTCCAATTTTAAGTTTTAATTCACTTCTTCACCATCTTACAAATATTTTTTAACCATGGTCTGAATATTTCATTCTTTATTTATAAGTGTAGAAGCTGAATTTTGGTCACTTTCACCTTCTCTTCATTACCCTTCCCCATTCCACTTTCTTTCCCACTGAAAACCTCCCTCTAAATAAGCCCTCTTCTACTTTAGAAATATTTTAGTATTATTGTATGTGAGCATTTTTCTGCATGTATGAATGTGTAGGTACATACATAATGCCCACAGAAACCATAAGAAGGAGGTGGGTGTCCTGGGACTGGAGTTCCAGATGACAATGAGCTGCCAGGTGGCAGAATGAAAGACACGATTCCTCTGCAGAAGTTCTGCTTGAACTTCTGAGTCATCTCTCGAGCCTAGTCTTTTGTTGATGCCGCCTCCCCTTAACCAATTGGGATTAGTAGTTGATTTGCTTTCTTAAACCTGAGTAGGGTTTTTTGTTTTGTTTTTAACACTGACAACTTAATTCCTACACCATTGAAGAAAATGGCATGTTCTCTCAAGTCTCTCAGGTGCTGGAGTCAGCCATAGTTTTTCACTTGTACTTATTTTAATAACATCAATTAACCTTTTTCAATCCCAACCCAGTGTATTGTGTCTATGTTTATGCTCCAATTGTTAAAAAGTTACATTTTAAAATAGGGGAAATCCATTTACTCACTCAGAGTGATATTTAAGTTTATTCTGCAGCAGATGCTAGAAAACACAAATATCAAGATACAATGATTAATATCTACTTGCACTGAAAATGAACCACAGAGGCTATGTGTGTGTGCATCTGTACATGTATTGACCTGGGCTTGTGTGCACACATTTGTGTGAAGGCCAGAGGTCAACCTCCAGTGTCTTTTTTTGTCATTCTTCACATTTTCTCTGGAGACAGAGTCTCTCAGTGTACCTGGAGCTAGCTTATTGATTTGAAGAGGATGTGGCTAGTGGGCTCCAAGCAGGCCTGTCTCTCTGCCACTCAAGTTCTGGGATTACAGGTATGTTCTACCATGCCTGACTTTGTTTTCTAAATAGATGCTTGGGATTCTAACTCAGGACTTCACACTTGTACAAGAAACAGTTTATTGACTCAGTCATACCTCCAGACAAAACAAAAACAAACAGTACTTTTGCAACAATTCTGTATGCCATCTAGATATAGTCATTTGTAGAATGCAAATTTCCATACTTCAGTTCTTCAGTTTTTGTTTTTGTTTTTTTCTTACACGTTGACCTTTTCTGATTTCTTATATTTCAGTAGAGACATTTCTACTTAGTCTCTGTGTCTGAGAACAGCCAGGATTAGACTCTATCTGCATAGCAGGCCAACACACTCCTGATACCCAAAGTTTTGGAAGTCTAAAGGGCAAATCTGAGAGCTGGGTTATTGGCCTTGAGAAAAATCGCATTTCTTCATTTCCTTGAATTGGTATTTTTTTTTTTTTGGTATGGAGTCAGTTGGAAGAAGAAGAAGAGGCATTAGCAGCTCATCAAGTTAACCAGAAGATCTGAAGCTCATGGAGTATGGAACAACCAGAAATGTTTGGCAGAACATTTTCTCTGGTGTGTTTGCCTTTAAACATGAGCATTTGCCTAGAAGAAATTTTGTGATAATGGAATAGAAGTAGTAACAATCAGGTCAATTGTTCAAAGGTCTATTTGACCAGAGATTTGGGGAAGTAAAATGAAGAAGGCAATGAACTGGGTTCCTTAGTCCTAATCCATGAGAGGAGGTTGGCACAGTTCCTTCCACAACTACAATACCAGTGTTTGCATAATGCAGGCACAGAATGTGACTTTTTCAGATAAGTGCATTTTTTTGTAGGGCTATGTTAATTATTGGCCATTCAAATCCTAAAGGAGAAATTTCCCTGAGTGTAAACTTTGGAAAGTCTAATTAATTTCCCATCATTTTTATCAGGGAAAGTAACAAATAGAGTAAAGATGAAGAGTTGTATGCTAAATTCTATTGTGTGTTTTAAATCGACATTTCATTGTACTTTTTAAAAGAAAAAATCATCTGTAGTTGCTATTCCGGCCATACAAATATTCATCCTTTCATTTTACTCTTTGAAAAGGCTCACATATGAATGACTTCCATAAAATGCCAGTATGTGACATTTACAGAGGTCAATATTTTGGGTACTTTTAGTTGTAAAATTAATGTAGAAGGCAGTTTATGCATATTTAAATATAAAAACACTTTCTGGAGTTTTTGGTTTTTTATTTGTTTGTTTGTTTGTTTTACTTCCTCTGTACAGTCATTTCCTTATTAAAATACAGAATTCTGGGGATTAATCAGTTAAATGCTACATTTGTGATTCAAGGGGGGGGGGCTGAAGTTATTCCTGAGATATTCATCTAATTTTTTTTCTTTGTTTTGAAACTGTAAGTATGAGAAGCTGCCGTATTTTCCTGTTGTGTCAGATGTCTTTCATGCAGTGTATTTTAATATTCACCCATGTTGTGTGTCTCAATAAATTGCTGATTAGGTTGCTAAGCAGTATTCTATGAACATACCATGTCACTGTGTTCTCTTTCTGTATACCTGACAATTTTTATCATTTGGGTACTGTGGATAAGTCTAAAATCAATATTTTTGTAAGCATTTTTGCATATTTGCTCATGAGGGAGATTAACTTGCAACTGTCGTTTAATAATGTCTTTGTCAACTAGGATTGCACTGACCTCACTGCTGAGTTAGAAATCATGCTGCTTCTCTATATATGAGAGGTTTCTTCTTACATATTTGATTGGATGCAATCAAAATAATCATGATGTGGAATTTTCTTTGGGAAAAAGTTTTTGATAGATGCTTGAGTTTGCTTATCAGGCATAAGAAGATACACATCTTCATGTTTCATGCCACTTTGTAAAAGATGCTCTACCCCCTTCCAGACCCTTGCTCACAGGCCTTTTCTGTTTTGAGTATGCTTTTTAATCTATTGAGTCAAGTTATTTGTTTCATTAATTTGCCTTTAACATTGTTGTCTTTATTTTTAGTAATTGTTATAATTATCCATAATGAGACTGGGGTTAGTATTGTGTCATTTCACGTGGAATTAATAAAGCTTGCAACTGTAAGGTCTATATACAGGGCTTTTGTGGTTTTGTGTGTGTGTGTGTGTGTGTGTGTGTGTGTGTGTGTGTGTGTATGTGTAAATACTTCTTTCTTCCCACATCTTAATCTCCTTGTCAACATCTATTTTGCTTCTATATACCACACAAACCACAAGAGATGGTGCTGTAATTGTGCTTTGAGTAGTCACAAAAATTTTCAGGAATTCAGAGAAAAAATAAGAGTAGCTTATCTCTAACACACATTCCCCCTTCAGTGGTCTTCCTCATTTGGAGGACAGCCTTTTCAGCTCTCCTCATTTAATCTCAGCCTTGAAGCCTCCTTTCACAATTCTTTTCCTTTATGTCTGCTTGTAGAAGCCTCCTTTCACAATTCTTTTCCTTTATGTCTGCTTGTAAATGACTTTACCTACACCTTTTATCCAAAATTGAAGTTGTACTAATGTTTGGATATAAAAGACTTAGTTGACATGGGTTTTGTTGTTATTTTTGTTTTCTTTTAATACCTTCATGAAACTTGACCAGAAATTCTATGATCCTGAGCTTCTAATAATAATTTTTTTTATCATTTCCAAACAATGTTGACTTGGGGTTTTTCTTCACTTTGAACATATTCAGTCAGTCTGTTATGCCTACATCTTAGCTTCTTCACTTCTCTCAGTTTGCTGATTTTAGAGGTTTGTATAAGTTTAATTTTATTTCTTTACCCACTCTGAAAATTTTGCTATTATGTCTTTGAAATCTGTTCTCTTCATTCTCTTCTGTTCCTTCTGAGGCTTCAGTAAAATGTTCAAAGAAGATTTTCTGGAGTTATTGGCTAGGCCAGCAAAAAGGACTGATTATTTTTGATGCTGCTGCTTCTTTGTTTGATGAGATCTTTTAGTCCAGGCTGGCTTCCAGCTCCCTGGGAATCTGAGGATAGCCTTGTGTTTCAGATCTTCCTGAGTCCGACTCCAGATTGCCGGACTTAACAGCAGTAAGCCATCCACACTGATTACCAGGCACGGTTTTGTGTGCAGTGGTACAAACCGCAGTTAAGATTTGTTACTGCTGCTTGTTTTTTCTTTGTTTCACGTTTAATCCTGTCTCTGCCCGGGTGGACTGTCTCGGGTGTGTCAGCTCAGGAGTCAGCCAGTATCTGAACTGAGTTTACCATGGATCAAGTGCTCTTCTGTCAGGGTTTCCTCTCTTCTCTCCCCTTCTTGACCCCCTGAACTCTACATACCTCTTTGGGACAAAATAGTATTTATCACATTCAGCTTCGTTATGTCCTCAGGTCAAAGTTCATATAATTCAGAATTTAACTCATGGAAGTCACATTTCCAGCTCGTTTGTTTACTTATTTGTTTATTTATTTTTACTGAAAACCTGTGTACATTTTTGTTTGTATTTTTTTTCTTATTTTTGACCCTTTCTCTCTTATTTTTTTAAAAATCTGTCTACTTTGACTGACTTCATTTCAAGCTGGCCTTTTGTTTTGTTTCTAACATTGTAGCTGATATATTTTGGACTGGCAGTCTGAGAATTTGCCTCTCAAGACCCAGGACCCCTTTTAAGTTATTTTTATCTTTCATGACAGTATTTTTTTTTAAGATGTCATGAACTTCAATTAATTTATAACAGTTTTATTTAGATGCAATTATAGATCATAAAGGTTATGATTCAGCATCCTGGCAACTGATGCAATAGTAAGCTTTGGTAGGTTTTCTTTGATAATTATGTCATCACATTTTCATCAACATAAACAGCATCTCTCTACCTCAACAATTACTGCTCATAGCTCCTGGAGATCTCTATGTAGTTCCTGGTTGTGTGGGGTTCTCTGCATCGAATATTCTATGAAGACGAACTGTAGGCTATGCTCTTCTGAGAAGGGCTCCTTCCATTTGGTACGTTTTCAGAGTTCATCTGTGTTATCTGTGTATCAGTACTTCATTCTTTTTTATTGTTAAATGGTACTCCTTTGTATACATATGCCATACCTTGTAGTTCTTAGTTCATGATGAACATGCAGATTGATCTAGGCTTTTTGCTGATAGGAATTGTGTCATTATAATATATATGATGAGGAAAAATATTTTCCTGTTGCTTGTCATATATAGAGGGATGAGGACATGGGGTCAGATTGTATGTGAACACTGTTTAACATTTGGAAGGTTGGCTAAACTTCATTGTTTCACATACTCACCAGCAATGTAATATACTTCCATTTCTCATGGGTTACACAATACTTTTTTTTTAACTTTGGCCATCTTGTGTGTAAAAAGGATCACTCTATAATGATATAATGTATATAATGATATTTTCTTTAAAAACTAAGGATGAGAATATCCATATGCCTAGTATCCATTTATATATACCTTCTTTGGAGAAATTTCTACTAAGTTATTGGTTTATCTTTAAATTGTGGTAATTTTTGCTTGATTATTAAATTGCAAGGGTTTATCACCTAGATATACATCCTTTGGTTTTTCTTCTCTTTTTTGGGGGGATGGGGAGAAGCACAGTCATTATTTTATGCATTTATTTATTTATTTACTTATTTATTTATTTTAGATATCAGTCACAGTTCCCTCTCCCTCCCTTTTTCTCTCCCTCCTTCTCATGCCTCCCAACTACCCTCCCATCCCATCCCATCACCTCCACAGGGAGGGTGATGCCTTCCAAGAGGGGTTAACAAAATCTGTGAAGTCATTTGGAGTAGGGACTAGGCCCTCCCTCCAGCCTCTAGGTTAAGAAATTATTCCTCCAGGGGAATGTGCTCCCAAAGTCCTTTTGTGCACCATAGATACATCCTGGTTCTACTGTCAGAGGTCCCTTAGATTGCCGAGGCCTTCCAACTGAGACCCATGTTCAGAGGGTCTGAGTCAGTCCAATGCTGGTTTCCCAGCTATCAGTCTGGGGGCCCACTAGCTCCTCCTTGTTCAGGTCATTTGTCTCTGTGGGTTTCTGCAGCCTGGTCTTGTCCTCCCTCTCTGCATCTGGATTCCGGTTCAGCTCAGTGTTTAGCTGTGGGTGCCTGTTACTGTTTCCATCAGCTACTAGATGAGGGCTCTATGATGATGGATAAGTTAGTCATCAATCTCATTATCAGGGAAGGGCATTTATGGGAGCCTTTCCACCATTGCTCAAATTGTTAGTTGGGGTCAGTCTTGTAGGTTTCTGGACATTTCTCTAAAGTCAGTTTAGGTTTGAAGAGAATACTAGATACACATTCTTATCAGAGCTTTTCCTTGAAACTTCTGTCACATTCTGCAGGTTCTTTACACTATATTGTTGATACCTTTTATAGGACCAAAGTGAATTTAGTCCAATTTATTATTTACAAATTCACTTTTAGTGTCTTATCTAAAAGCATAACCTAGCTGGAGGACAGTAAAGGCTCAGTCTGCTTTCTTTTAAAGTTCACATCTGATTATTTTGGATGGCAACCCAGTTTGATATGATTTGTATATATGGTATAAGGTTGTAAATTCAGTGCAATTTTTTTACATGAAGATATCTAGTTCTTCCAGTATAATTGCTTGACAAGATTACACAAAATCTCAGGTCTAACCTGACATGGGTAAAAATAGACAGGGCTTAAGATTTTTCTTAGTATTTACACATCTTTGTCCATGCAGGTGACTTTCTGCATTTGCCAGGGCTATGTTAAAACTGTACAAACTCTTCTATGGAGGACTAAAAATTCTTATGTTCTTTTTTACTTGGGGTAAAATGTTTCTCAATTACCTTTAATTCTTTTGTGGGGATGGGTATACAGATCCACAAACCTACAACTTTCTATAAGATCTAAGTCATCACATAAAAGGCTTTGAGAACAGAATTTTTCCAAGTGGCCTGAAGGCAGGCCTGATGATAACAGCTCTATTGGGGATAGGGACTGGGGGAGATTCTAACTCTCTCTGCCTTCCAGTGGCTATCCCATCACTGTGTTTCATACTTAGCATCCTTTTGAAACTTCCTAGGTTCCAGTGTGCTAGTGATAGGAAAAAGCCAGCAGCTTAAACGTTACAAAGCTGAATGACACTATTGAAAGTCAACCAAATTTCTGGAATAAACCCTTCCTCGATATTGTGAGCAACTGATTAATTTCTAGAGCATTTAAAAAGATGTCTTTGACAACTGCTTAGCAGTGTTATTGTTTACCAGTACTGTACTTTACCAATACTGCCTTCCAATAAATTGAATATTTATTTAATTTGTAAATATTTCCATCCTTGTAATATAGGAACTTGGAGTATGCCATAAAACATTTGAAATAGAAACTTAAAACAAATTTAGTGCAAGATAAATGTAAATATGTTTTCTGTTTTTCCTCGTGCTATCTCAATTGATCATCTTCCTAAGAACTTCAGAAATTTGGGAAATTTCTGTCGAATTTTACCTTTATAGTGACTAAGATTACAAAACGACATATCAGTGCTGATAAGCTTTATTGATGATATAAATTCTGATAATAACCTTATATTTAAAGCTTATATTTTTTACAAGAATAAAATTGAAGCTTTCAAACATGAGAGCCATTGAAACTGTCTGTGTTTTAATTTAAGGAGGGAAAAAACACAACAATTCTCTAATGTTTGGCCCTGACGGGACAGAGTGAAAATAAACAAACTAAGTTTGTGGATGCAATCCAGCCTATTGGAAGCCCAGTCCAATTTCTTTTTTAAAAGCCTCTCTTAGAGACAAAGCTGTTAGCTGAGCTGACAGAAAGAGAGACACAGGAAGATGTTAGCCATGTTGGGCTTTCTCAAACCTTGAGATAACATCAGTGTCATTAACTATGCTTGCAAATCTGGGGTTGGTGCAAGAGTGAGACTAGTGTGTTGGTTCCTTCTATTTCCCCACTGTGGATTGCTGTAGTTGAGTGACTCTGCTTTCCAGGCTTCTGTGTTTTCCTCACAGTCACCTCCTCTTCTCCCTCCTTCACACGCAAAAGGAAGTCTCATTATTAATTAGTACTTATTATTCCTTAGGATATTTAACAATATCCTTTGTAGTTTCCTTAAACCTTACCCTCCTCTTTGTAAATATTTCCATTCTTCAATTCTCCTAAATTATATTAATTTAATGTGTCAGTTTCTTTTCTATTAGAAAGTTAATTATTATCTCAAGATAAGTCTACTTTCTCCCCCGTCATATGGGAATCTCACCGAGTTGTCTAGGCTGTCTTAAAGTGGTGAATTCAAGGAAGTCTCTGGTTCAGTTTCCTGAGTTCCCAGTGCTATCAGTATGGACCATATTCATTTTCCATCCTTCTATTCTCAGGTCTACACGTCCATCCATATTGAACTCTGCTCTTCAAATATATTCTCTCTCCTGGTTCATGAACTCCTAGAATTTAATAATTCCACTTTTTGTCTTGAAATCGAGGTATTGATAAAATTGTAAATGATTCAGAGCTAAGAATAATACTTGCGAAGACTATTGCTTGGTTGATCTTAGTGTATTTGTGTGGTCTGGGCAAGCAGTCTTTGTGGACAGTTTTAGTCCTTGCCCTCTTGACTCTTCTTTAATTTCTGCATCGTCTGAATCCCTGAAAAGTTCTGAGTTCTCAGCAAGTATAGTATTTGATTGATTAAAAATACGTTGTTTCTCTCTATGTAGGAACCTTAATTCTTGGAAGAAAGACATTTTCAGATACAAATGCTAAAGACAAATAGAGAACCTGGTCTTCTCCAAAGTGGGATTCATTTTGGGACTATTCTGTGATAATCTTCTGCTGCTCTGTTGCTCTTGTGACTGGCCTCTTTCCATTTGGTCACACCTGTTGACACCAAGATACATTTACCTACTGGAAAGAGATCTCCTTGAACCTGCTTTAAATCACATTACATCACAGAAGTCTGAGCTAGAGAACAAAGATCATCCTGAAGTATGTGACAGAACATGTTCCTTTGACAGGGCAGCATGCTCTATACATTATTTGATAGCATAATACACACATTCCTTCTCTTTGAAAAGTTATCTGCATCTTGATTAGAACACAAGTAGGCTTTTGAAGCTTGTCCTATGAATAATTGGCTCACAATTGCTTTTTATGGGATTGCTGTTCAGAATTCTGTCATTAAATCTTCTCCAGAGAGCACAATTAAAGCCATCAGAAATAAACTGTTATTATTGTATGCATATGGAGATATGTGCTTATTTCTATAATTATCTCAACCCTAAATAATCTAATATCTCTTTATAGAAAGAACATTGATTTGAGAATTGAAAGAAAATAATAGATTGGCAGATTTCCATTTTCAACTTAGGGCCTTAAACTCTTTGATTATACAGAGAATAGCTAAGACATGGTGAGTGCGCATTGCATGACTTGTGTTTCCTTCAAAGACTGGGGGCATAATAGTAAACTAACTGAAGGAAGAGGTCTATAAACCCCAGGTAAATATGGATCATTAGTACTCACTAGTGATTTATTGATTCCTTTGTCCTTACTAGCTGGGCCAAAACTTATTACTCCAAAAACATGAACCGAGCTGGAGTGAAAACTCAATAGGGAAAGTATAAGCCTGGGAACCTAAGCTTGATTCCCTGAGATCACATTAAAAGCTGAGAACAATGACATACACAAGTAACCAGAGAGCTGGGGAAGGGGAGACAGCAGATCTCTTGAGTTTGCTGGCTGTCAGTGTGAGTTCCAAGCTGATGAGAGAACAAAGTGAATTATATATGAGAAAAGGACCCAAGGTTTACTCACCTCTGGTCTCCAAAACTATGAACTCAGGCACACCAAGAAGCATGGCACACACACACACACACACACACACACACACACACAATGCATGCACACACATGCACACACTGCACTCATACATGCACTCACATATCCACACACACTGAGAAATGAAACAATGGGTCCTAGAAAGCCCTGTCTAAAATTAAGCTGCTGTAAGTAATGGTGATGCTTATGTGACTCATGGAAATATTTAGCAAACACCCATGATAGCATCAATAGCATGACCACTCTGTATGTTATGGGATCTTCTAAGAACTTTTTGCTTAATTCTCAGAGAAAAATCTATGTGTGACCTTCTGTCATTTTTTTTTCCATTTCACAGAGGAAGAAGTAGAGGCAAGGAAATTTAACCACTTTTATGAAGATCACAAGGCTAGTGGTGGTGGTGGTGGTGGTGGGGATATGGGCCTCATACTTAGGAGAATTGCCTGCATAGAGAAAAATAAAGAGATGCTGTTCTGAGTAAAAGAGGAAACATTTCATTGTATATTTATCTAGCATGGTGATCTGTTAATAGAGCCTGCTTTCTGGCTAGGATATTAGTTATCAGTCTTTTAAGAAATACCATTATAGTTTCCAGAGATGATTTCTAATACTTAAATTGCACCAGGAAATGCTTTGTAGCCTTGACTGAATGATTTTAGCATCTCCACATCTTCAAAACAGAGATGATTCTAGTCTACACCAGGTGAGTTGTTATAAGAAATTTGAGACTATATATATATATATATTATATTTTTTTAATTTCCTTGGAGGAAAGCCTACTACAAAAACAAATTTGGGATATTATAATGACAAATGCGTGAGTGCACATTAATTTCCCCCTTATGTTCTTATTGCCAGCAGATGGAGGCCGAAATTGAATTGCCGCTGACTGTTGTCTCTTGTTATGGCCTGTGGAGATATGACAATTGAAGAACTTAAGACAATGCCAAGTCACAGAGCATGAAGCAGTGGGTATAGCCAGTGCCTTAGACATGTTATGGCTGATATTAGGCTGGAAAAAAAAAGCATGCATCCTCAACTGTAGCCTTGCAAAATATTCATCATGAACCATGCCTCAACACCTATAATTTGCCCTATAAGTTATGCATCTTCCAAATGACAGTGTTCTTATATTACTCCTCTTCACATATCCCCTTACAAAAGACCTAAATAATTACAGCACCTTGGAAGAAATTTCTTTGTTTTATTGGAAATTTGGATGCAGAAAATTGAGTCCATACATATTAAACTTGTCTGACTTACTTTTGATTCCTTTTGGGCCTTTTCTGGGTTGTGTCACCTACTAGTTCAGGTCTTCCCTTTCAAAGAGAATTTGTAGCCTTCTGTTGGGTTCTTGAAGGAACTTAGGACTTCAGAAAGCCTGCAAATTCCTGTTTTGGATCTTTGGTTTATGGGGCAGAGTAACTATTCATGTTTACTTTATTGATTGAGACAGAGCATTTAAAGCAAATAAGAACAACAGACAGAGTGGTAGAGAAAACAGCTTGAAGGACATTATTACCTTTCCCAATCCTCATTTCTTGTCATGAATTATTAATCACGAGGTAGCACCTCAGCTGATGCTTTGAAAACTCTCCCTCTGGTAAGAACAGACAAATTGAATTGGAGGAAGTGGAGCAGGAAGAACTAAACGTGGAGGTTGATGGTTACACCAAAAGCAATTATCCACCCTTCAGCCCTCTCCACCTGTTGGAAAACCCAGGGCTCACTAATTCTTGTGCCATGAGGGAAGAAATGGGAGAGCAGAGGAGAATGTTAAACTGATGTGCTTCCAGTACATCTTTCTTGAGAGTAATTCATTTGATTAAGAGGTGTACGGGGCATAAGAAGGAATAGGGGTGTGGGAAGAGGTGTAACACACCAGAGATAGGAATACAAACTAGTCCTGTCCCCTTGTAGTGCTGTTTGACAACGCAACAAAAGCCTTAATTTAAGTAATAACTCCATCTAGCAACTCCCCCATGAGGAGGTTTATTTTGACAATTGATGTGTATGCAAATATTTGAAGTAATTCATATGCATAATAAAATATCATTAGCGTATGATTAACATCACTTTATAAGAAATTTTATATATCGATTTTTTTTCAGAAGAAAACTTATCAACCAATAGATATGAGAAGAGAAAGTAAAATAATTGTACATTCATGAGGAATGTAACACCGAGGGTTTAGGGCACAAATCTATATATGATATAAACAATGAGAAATGACCTGAAATGACAAATATTATAATAAAAATGGCCACTATAAATGGACAATAACAGGTTTTCTTATTTGTTTTATTTATTTTCCCTATAAAAAAAGCATGTTGTTTTGTCATTAAATATACTAACAAAATGTAATAATACCTTTCTTTTGAAATTACATTATTCATGCCCACATTATCAGTTACATCAGCAAGTGTATGATACTTGCTAAGCTTCCCCCCCCCTCAAAGCCCAGACTCTGGCATTCAGAGATAGCAAATGTTTCCGTCTACCATCACATAGCAAGCACAGGGTCTTGTGGGCTGTTTTTCTGGAACTGAACCCTTTCCTTATCTATATCTCAGGTCTAGTCAAGAGAATTTGGCTAAATTAAATTGAATGTACACTGACATTTAAGCAAAAGAAAGGAGATCAGACCCTGGCAAAACATCCTACTTCCTGCCTCTTACGTTCTTTACCTTCCTAACTGTCACCACCTTACCCTGGTTGTGGGGTTATATGCATTAAATAAGAAGAGTCTGTCTTCAGGGGAGGCAAGCTCATAGAGTCTTGGGTTCTATTGTATCTCTGCACTTAGCACAGCATTCTGTCCCCAGCTGTGGAATAAAGTGTTTCAAGAAATGTAGAAATGAAGATCATGGCGGAAAGGCGAGCTCAGCCACCTGACTTTCATCATGAACTAAAATGAAGGAAACCCAAGACTGGGTGGCAGAGACTTCCTCAAAAGTAACCAGAGGAAGCTGAAGCTATGTCGAGGTTTGGAAGGACTGAGACAAGTGAAAACCTGCTCGAACTAGAGGACAAAGGCAGAATCGTTGCAGTTGTGTTCAGCTATCATAGTCACAGTACGGAGGGGATGGGGGAACGAAGGTTGTTTAGTTTGCAGAGAAGTGGATTCTTGAATGAGCGACAATTAAATCTGCTGGAGGATTGGAAGGAGACATGGCACATAAACAGAATGGTCCTGTGCAATGATTTCTATTCAACCCCCTGGCTTCCTGGACTAAGCTGATTATTATTAAGCATTTATGTGGCATTTCATATGTACAAGTACTTTACAATCATTTATTATTTATTCCTCACAACGTGAGAAAGCCACAAATCAAGGGCAGGAATAAAGTTAATACAATTTTATTAAACAAGAGGGGTGTGCCTATCAGCAGGCTCAGCTACAGCCAGAGTGTGACCTCACAGGAGAGAAGCAATGTGACAATTACTTTTTTTACCCTTTTGTGTTGCAATTTACACTTTTAATCAGTAGTAAGTCAGGTGACCCTGCACACCTGGGAGAACTCCTGGGAGCTTGGCAACCTGGAGTGCCAACTCAAGGGAAAAGCTGCCTCAGAATCTGTCATTTCTCTCACCAGTGACTTCCTCCCGCTTCCCCTCCCTCCCTCTGTCCCTTTCTTCCTCTTGCCTTCTCACATCTGTTTCCTATTTCTTCTCTCCATCTGCCCTTCTTCTCTTAATGCATCCCGTGACTCCTCTTCTCTTTATCTCTTTCTCTCTCACCTGTTTTATTTCTTTCCAGTGCCGTACTGTGCTTTTACTCACTTCCTGTCTCCCCACCTTCCTGCTTCTGTCTCTGATTCTCACATAGACAGGCATGCATACAAGCACACACACACTTAAACGCACATACTTGCAGACACAAAGGCACACACACTCTCACGGATATACATACATGCACACACGTGGGGAATAAACAGGATCTAATTGCTAAAATAGGCAGAAGGTCACTTCCTCTGTGAGTAGTCCTCTCCATGGCCTTCTTCTGAGACCTGATACATGGAAAACTCTAACTTGATTTGTACAGGGAGAATAATGCCCGCGTTAATCTAAGCTGCTTGGAAGGTCATTTAAAAACCATTCCAGGTTGTTGTACTCCCACTGCTAGTGTTCTCCAGGCACTTCTCATAAATGCTAATGAATTATTCACCTTGATAGTGTAGACAAACACAGACTGGTGATGTTATTTGGAAATCATTCAAATTGACTAATTAGTTATTTCCTTTAGATTTTATTTAACAAAGGAAAAGGGTCTGGGATATTTGGTGAATCATACATCATTATATTCCTAAAAAGGTAAGAGTTCATCTTAATTTGTGGAAGGGCTGACCTAATTTAGAAAAAATCATATAGATTGTAAGGTTTAGAAATTATGTGTATGCTTACTAGATTCCCAACAGAATTTCATTAAACAGTGAACGAAATTATAGTAGCTGTAGGCTCTTCACTCCTTAGTTTTGAGGATTGGATAGGAATGATTTTTTTTTTATTAACAAAGAACCCAGAAACAAATAGCAACATCCTGAACCTGTTCCTTCCAAATCTCTTTAGTGTATGTATTTGTTCATGGCCAGCTACTGCATAGTAGTTACACTGTTGTGAGTGCTGAGTAGAGATATGAACAAAAAAGATCCATGTTTCTTAGACATCCTACTGGGGATATTTTACATAGTTAGAGAAAATAATTGTTAGATTAGAAGGGGAGCTAGATAAAAGATAGAATATATATAGTATAGATATAGATATAGATATAGATATAGATATAGATATAGATATAGATATAGATATATAGATATAAATGGTGTCTGTTTTCCGCCAGCCATTATGTTACGGGCACGTTTTCCCTGCCGGTCTGGTCCCACCGCCCCGCTACCACGCCAGCCCCCAATAACACTCAGAGACTCTGTATTTAATATAATCCTGTTGGCCAGTTACTATTATTGTTTATGGGCTAGCTCTGTATTAGTTATTAACCCATTTCTACTTATCTAAGCATTTCCATGTGGTCATCTTATCCGAGCGGTGGGCTGACATCTTGCTTCCTCCATGCTCTACATGATGACACCTCCTTCCTACTTCCTCTTTCCTCCTCCTAGTCTCCAAGCCCCACCTATCTTGCTTTCCTATTGGCCACAGTGCTTTATTCATTAACCAGTATGAGAAACATATTTACAGAATAACATCTCCCACCATCTCCTCTTTTCTGTCTAAACTAAAAGTAAAGGGTTTAACCTTAACATAGCAAAATATAACATACAACAGTTATCAAATAAGAATCACAGTTAACAATATTTAGTCCATTAACATTTTGTAAGACTTGAAGAAAATATCATCTATCCTATCTTTGTGAGTCTAAAGTCCTATATGTAACTTATCTTTAACCCTTACTAAGGAAAACTATAACCATAACTATCTGTCTTCAACTCCATCAAAGACCACAAAAGGATAATATAAACTCTAGAAATGACAGAGACAACTCACTCTTGGTCAATCACCTGAAGTTCTTCTGTAATGTTCTATCTTCAGCCCATAGGCTATAGTGTGTCTGGCAGACTCTTTCATGAAGCAGGAACCCTGTAGCACTGTCCATCTTGCTTTAGCAGTCAATTTTCTGTGGGTCCTGCATGTCCAGTTTATACAGCATAAAGTCAAACAGTCCAGAAGAACAGTACCTTGCCCAAATGGCTAGTCTTGCCATATTAGAAGCAAACTCCATAATGTGTTTCTTCAATGTTCATCTTCCTTTCTGATGCAGGTGGTGTTACCAGGAGCAGTTGTGCCTCATTGTCAAGAAAAACCCTAAACCATTTTAAGTGCCATATTCTGTAGGTCTTTGAAAGGTTTGAAGAATGCCTATTCATCTCAAATACATCTCTGCATATCTAGAAATCCTAACTAACTTAACTCCAAGTTTTGACTATCATAGGTAACTCTCTAATCTGTACTAAATTATATATTACATTTTCCAATGAGCTATATAAACACAATACCTAAACAAGAGGAGAAAAATACATATTACAAAATTGACCTTAAATTTCTATCAATAAATGAAAATCCATTCCAAAACAAAGCATTCATATCTATACCATTATTCCCTTTTTACCTTTAAAATGATTGCTTGTGGTCATTAACCATTTATAACCAAGCCCAGTTAAATGAAAACAAACATTTATAAACAATATTTGGGAATTTGGGCATTGTTCTTTCCAAACTGCTTCTTGCTTACAGGGGGTGCTGTCATGGGGATCCTAAGAAGACCTAAAAATCTTGGCGGTAGTCTGCAAGGCTTTGCCTCAACTGCTTTGAATGTTGGATCACCTGGGGCACTGTTTCAGGAGGTCTGGCTTGATCAAACCACATTAGTCTGGAAGGAATCCACAGCTTTTCATTTTCATTTATTTTTTCATTTTCATTTTAGAAACAAAAATAGAAATCCTTTTCCCCAGTAACTTGTCCTTAGGCTTAAATTTTAGAGTCAAAGCATTTTTAAAATATATAAATTGAATTAATCCAGCAGCATTTCTTTTATCAGTTGTTATTATTTTCTCAGCAGTCAAACAATTTAAAGACAACAGAATCGCATATAGTATCCAAAATTTCTCTGTGATTTCCATCTTTATGTGGCTTTTTTATTACTCTATTTCTTCTACTTCTATTTTTACATATTTTGAGACAGGGTTTCTCTGTGTAACTTTTATCTGTCCTAGAATTCACTACATACCACGTTTACTTTGAAATCAGAGATCTGTTTACCTCTGCCTCTGGAGTGCTGGGATTAAAGGTATGCACCACCATACCTAGACACTCTACTTCCTTTTTTCTTTTTTAAACCATTGTATCCTGTTTCTTGTTCTCTCCCAAGCCAATGTATTTTTTAAAACACAGTGTAAACCTTCATCGCAGCTCTTGTAAACACCAATGAATTGTTAGCAGAGCTCTTTAAAAGCAATGAGGTTTTTTGGCTGCTTATGCAAATTTTGGAAACCTCCATTAAAGGAGCCTTGCAAATCTCTGTCTCTATCAAAACAAAGTTTAACTGAGAAAAATGCTGCTACTAAGAAGTCTTGCTAGTCTCTTTTTTTGTTTCTAAAAACTATTTTTTAAGCTTTTGTTAAGTTTTAAGTGAAAGTTCTCAGTTCCACTTCTGATCCCACTTCTGACACCAGATATTGAGGTTTAATGAGGCTGAATAGATGTTTATTAAGGGAGAAACAACTCACAACACAGACAGATGAACACAGCAGTTGGAACCAGATGCTCCTCACTCCGCATCCTGCCAGAAAGAGAGCATTCCCCGCCTCCTTCTGTGACCTAGTTCCATAGGTCACTTCCGCCCCTGGCTCCACCCCTCAATGGGTGCGGTCAGTGCCACAGAAGCAGACAAAGTGAATATCCCACTACATATATATGATAGAAAGATGATAGACAAATAATATGATAGACATAAATGATAGGTATAGCTGAAAATAATACCTATATAATCAATAGGTGATAGACATGTAAATAGATGATAGAGATATGAAATATATAAATGATAAGTACATAGATATAGTTGAAAATGATAGCTGAGAGATAGATAAATATAGATGGATGATAGAACAGATAGAGATGATTGAGGTAGATGGTAGAAGATAAGTAGGTAGTAGATAGTAATAACAATAAGAAGATGATATATAAATAGATTATAGATATAGACATATACAAATAGATTGTTGCTAAAGAAGTTAAATTAATTTTAATGATAGATGCTAGGTAGAATAGAAAATATTAATTGTGTACATTGGAGAATGGGGAGGGGGTAATTTTAGAAAAAAACTGGAAAACCCATTAGAGAAGGGATCAGAGCAGATAGTATCATGCTGAAGTGTGAAGTTTCCAAGGAGTCAGATAAATAAGATGTAAGAGCCTGAAAATTGGAACAAGCTCACTGGGTTGGAATTCTGTGTGCACCTTAGCCTAGTAAGTAAATAGGTGGCAGAAGAAAAGACAATGTGGCCAGTAACAAATGATACAGTTTGTGACTTTGCTTTTCCAGGCTTTAGAGCAAATTACATGATATTAATACACTAGTAGCTGAGTTAATTACAATTCTCAATTTCTAGTAAGATGAGTGTTAGTTTGTCAGATTCTGACCAATGTATCTCTTCACCATACTAATTTTATTTTGACCCCAGTTCTCTTACTCATGTCATAAACATGAATCTTCACAATACCAATGAAGACAAAATTGTGGCAAAGTTGCTACTCTCTGGAAAGAGGCCCTGGGTTGTTATAAAAGAAGGTAAGTTAAGCAAACCATGAAGATAATGCCAGTGAGCAACATTCCTCCATGGCCTCTGCATCGGTGTCTGCCTCTGGGTTTCTGCCTTGAGTTTCTGTCTTGACTTTCTTTCATGATAAGTTATAGGCTATTAAGAGGAAATAAACCCTTCACTCCTCAAGCTGCTTTTGGTCTTATCACAAACTAGGATATCAGCCAACAACCTGAAATTACATCACCCAGACATAGTGGGGATACAGCTCAAGAGACATTTTGGAGTCACGTAAGAATACATCTTAAAAACAATGTTGGATTATATATTAAGTCTTTGATTTTTAAGAAATATCCTAAAATATCAGAGATCAAATCAGTGTTGGAGATAGGAATAAAGCCCTTTTGCCATTTTCCTTTGTCTCCTTCTGACTCCTCTGTCTTTCCTGATTTTTCTACTGACTTCTAAGTGCAGGCTATAATGAAACATTGGGCCCATGAGGGAAAAAAGTGTCTGGGTCAAATAATCCAATCTAACTGTCTACCTTATCTGTGTCTTACTAGAAATGGGATTTTCAGCCCTGTTTTCTTCCCACTCCTAGATTTGAAAATCAAAGTCTCCCTTTTCCCATAGGTTACTGCCTTGGCTACAGTCTCACTCAGTTCTCTGCATTGGATCATCTGGACAACTGTTTGTTTTTCATGCTGTGTCACATTACTGAGCACTGGTGTATCCTCTTTTAAAGAATCACATTCTGACATCTATGTAGGAAGAAGAATTTATGAGTAGCTGAGTCATGGATGAAGTGGTGGAAAGGTAGATACGCCAGGATGTGCTATGGTCCACTTGTAAAAGAAACATTAGTTTCTTTGTTCCTAACTGCCTTCATTATTAGCAACACTCGAAAGCATCTAGCTGTCCTTTCCATCTAGTTTCACCTATTGAGTTGGTGAAGATAGGCTGCCCTCTGCTTACTCAGCCTTGCTTTTCTTTTGATTTTGCGGGTAGAATTGCTTCCATATTTCCTTTCCTCACACCCAATCAAACAGAGAAGTTTCACGAAAGATGTTGATGTTACACCCACCAATGCAGGGAAGAGACTGCAACTATGAACAGGGGCCAAATTAAAGCAAGCTTTATTCTATTTGTGCCACAACTTACAGGTGGCTGTGCTATGCCCTATTCCCATTAAAAGTCCATATCTTGTCATGCATCACAGCTACATCATATCTTGTCATCACAGCTACATCAATGGGAGGCACCATACTTAGGACTTTTATCTCTATAAATCACCTGCTCGCTCAGCTCGGACCCCTAGACCTGTCATCACAAGAGGGTGTGCCCTGGGCCAGGTAGCTCAACAAAAACTTCAAATTCATGGAGTTTGTCCTGGCTGCCACCTCTTGGGTGAGAACATTCCGGCTACAACACCTTTCTTCCCCAAGAACTTCCTTAATCAAGACTCTGCTTTCTATTTTTCCTGAACACTAAGTTTCTTGTTAGTGACCACTTCTGAATTCTCCCCCCCCCTGAAAACACATCATGAATCCGAGAGTCAAAGCCTGTGTGAATAAGAATGTATGTGTTGTACTATAATTTTAAAAAATGGAAAAAAGAGCAGATAAATCAAAACCTGTAATTTCATAGGATAATGCAAGCTGTGAAACATCATAGCACTAGCAAGTTCACCGTTACTAAGAAAAAAAAGATATATTCTCTCATATTTGACCTCCTGGTTTCTGCTGCATGCAAACTCGATGCAAGGTGGACAGAAGTATATACTGGAGATTCTTCTGTCCTCATTTTCAATATTTGAATCTTATATTTGTATATAATTTTCTATAACTGTAACTAGACACAAGTGTAGTTAAAATGAAATGCATGTATTTACAAACACACACTATATCTACATTTATATATATATGTGTGTATGTACACATAATATGCACATATATATACACATGCATATATATATACATACATATATTATATATATATATATATCAATTTGAGTTTGCAAACCAGAGCATACACTGACTTAATTTTGTAGCACATGTATAAAATATAGCTAAAAGGCCTTACGCTGCTTAAGTGAGGGAAGGTACTTCACAGAATCCCAAAGAGGAAAATAGAATCTTTGTAAGTCTGCACCTTCCCTCTTGTATCATCCTTTCACAACTGTCTTATGAACAATAAAGCAGAGGAAATTGTGCACATACCTATATAGAACAAATAATCTATAAAATTTTTATAAATAACTGTATACCACAGTCATCAAATTGTATTTATATGTCTGCTTTGAAATCCTATTTACTCTAATAAACTTAGGAAGAGCAACAGGTTCCTAAAATGATCAAACACACACACACACACACACACACACACACACACACACACACTATTCACCTCAACTTGTCAGCCATGCTTCAGCTTCCTGAGGTCAGTATATTGTTGGCCTTTGTGTCTAAGAATATGGTGGGGTTCCTAGATTAGAGTTATGTCTGTCTTATAGTGTGTACCATGAATGTGAAATGAAAGATACCAGGTTAATCTGTATGGGAAGGAGCAGAAAATTCTATTTTAGGGGTTCTGGTAATGTGCTATATCTCCTCTTAAGATTCAGCTTGATAACTGTTGCATTATCAAATTAAATATAATGTTTTTCATTTATTTGATAAATTAAAAATTGTTTTTTATAGTGCTTAAATTGTAGGTGCTTCATTGACATAAGTAAACTGTTTGAAAGATTAGGATCTTAGACCTGTCAAATAATTAATATTAAAATTATTAATTTTTTTATTATTTTAATATGTTTGAAATTAGAAATTAAAGAGAAAATGTGGATATGAAGGAGTAATGAGATTAAAACAATCTTGTAATCAAAATTGCAGCTTCTTTATTCTGCCATCTATATTAAGTAATGGAGAAAATGTGAAGATAATTATAAGAACAAGAGGTTTAATAGATTCTAAAATCACAGGGTTGAAAATTGCCTCCCAAGATCCCCCCTTGTGAGCAGTTTAAATGAAATGTGGCTGAGATTTGTTTTTGAATAAAGAAGATACAAAACAACCAGGTTTCTGGCTAGTTGGAAGAAGAATCTGGGCAAGCCCTTCAGTCACGGATACTATCACATAACCATTTTTAATGTGCTTTGAAATCCTCATTGCATTGATTTAAGATTTTTGTAATAGCATGAAAGCATTTGACAAAAGAGCAACCATGTGTAGGTTAAGCAGGGCTGTTAGTTTTTACTTAAGTAAACAGTATTCTATGTTGTGTTGTTATACATGCTAGAAGCTTCCATTTGTTGAATGAGAATGTGTTTTACAGACTTCAGCATATCAGGTTGCTCTCGCTCCATTCCTGTGTAGAAATGAAACAGACAAGTACTTCTTCAACATCTTTGAAGTGATTACAAGGAGTTATTGAAATTTCAGCAGAGGGGGTGGTAGTTACTTATGTTTCTTTCACTGCTTTTTCTGGTCCTACACCATGGAAAGGAAGAAAGAAATTCATACATTTCAGAAGACTACAGGAATATTTGACTCTGTTTTCTACAAACATGGAAGAGGGGTTATCCTAAGAGCTGACCCACTAGGATGCATGGTTGCAATTGTAAAAGTCAGAGAAGATTTAGGGCACACTTGACACAAGTGTCAGATGTAGACAAAACTCTAGAGAAGATACAAACTTGGACCAAATTAGAAGCTTCTACATACACCATTAAGAATGGAATATATATAAAGTAATAGAGATTTACTGAGAAAGACAAACTCATTTATGTGTATCTCAGTCTCCAGAATAAATCTTTCCTCAAATTTATATTCTTAACCAAGTGCTTATCATTTGAGATATTTAGATGTGTGAGTTATAATTTTTTAAAAATATAAATTCATGTTAATATTATATCACCCATATTGTATCTCTGTGCATGTGTGTGGGTGATTGAACATGAACTTGGACACACCATCCACACATAAATATTTCTGTCTCATGTGTTTTGAGATCATAGTAAGTACTGTTACTCGTGTGAAAATTCAAGTAATGCTAATACATATGAGAGAATATTTCTTCTATGTTACAGCCAAGTGTGCATACTTGGGAAGGAAGAAATGAACCTTGCAGCAAAGCTGGAAGAGTAGCTAGCTACAAGCCCTTCCACATCAGACATAAAGTTATGGGATTTGGAGTTTGTCCTCCTAGGCTTCAGTGTTTCCTCACTATGCCCCCATTCCTCCCTTTGGAGATGGTAGTGTATATTTTGTACCATTGTATGTTGGAAGTAGGTATGTAAATTGTTTTTTTTTTATTTTACCGCAGTTATGATTAAGAGATTGACTGAAGTCTCAGAAAAGATTCTGGCATTGAGACAGTAAGACTGTGGGACTTGCATAGTTAGAAATAATATTTTGCATTATGATATGATCATGAGCCCCTGAGGGCCAGGGAGTGGAATATGGTGGCTTGAATGAGAATGATTTCCATTTGTTCAGAGGTTTTCCTTTAATGGTTGTTTGGAAGGGTAGGAGTTAGGGCCTTGCCCCTGAGGTCAGGCTTTGATATTTGAAAGGGCCTGTGGTATTTTGAGTCAAGATATGACCTCTTAGTTGTTCATGATGTCACACCTTCCTGGAATCTAGCCCTCTGAAACCATAAGCGGAGTTAAATTCTGCTTATTTTCTTCAGTTTGGGCAATGCATTACTTCTTGTCTGCTAATGAAAAAATAAGCTTTCAGAGGACAGGAACCACACACACTTTTATTCACCTTAATACATGTACATACAGCTTCATAAAGGATTGACATATGAGTAAATGGCTGAGTTAAATCAACACAATAGCTGAATTTACATGAGGAAGGAAAAGAATGTAAATGATAATTTGCTTAATTTTTCTATTATCTCAGAAAATAGAACTGGAGCCATTTTATAAACTGCAGAGCAATTTAAATGTCATTATTGCTCTTTTAGTGAAAATAATGGAAGTAAGTATCTACTATATGCCACTCATTAGTCTCCAAATAAGGGATATGATGATGACGAATGAGTCACACCACATGTAAGGGAAGTCACTATATAGGATTTTACCCCAGAGACCGCCCACAAATATGACCAGGTATGCTGTAAAGCCTGGGTATTTTTACATTGTGAAGCTGTATTGCTAATATGATTTTGACATATCACTCAGAAGATATTGGCACAGCCACAGTAATGACCAGAACTATAAAGCAGCCCGTGAGTTGAGCTTACTCTGTGACAGTTACTCTAATGAGAATCTAACATGCATTAACTCAATCTACATTCTGTCTAGTTAAAGAAGTGATTACTGCCTATTGTAGAAACCTTAATATAAGATAATTTCTGATTGTTAAAGACTCTTCCATTTTAGTACGTATAGAATTATTTTGATACATGCGAGTAGAGTTGATTTTTAAAACTATCACTCTCAGTGGTCTCATTTCAGTAGGATGCACATGCTTTCACATATTGTGTTAGCTACCTCTTGGAACAAAATACCTGACAATAGCAGCTCAGAATGGAAGGGCTGATTTTAGCTCACACTTGAAAGGTACAAACCACTATGGAAAGTAAGCGCTTGGTGTCAGGAGCTTGAGGTAGCTGATAAGATGGCATCCACAGCCAGGAAGCAAACTGACTAGTGTTAATATTCCACTTTTCTCCTTTTTGTTGTGCCCAGGATTTTAGCTCATGAGATGATGTCTCTTCTCACCTCAGTTAACTTAATTTAGAAGAATCCTCCTGAAGACTGTTCAGAGTCTAACTTAATACAGATGAACCTCACAGGTATGCCCAGCAGTTTGCTTCCTAAGTGGTTCATAATTAATATCACACATATGTTTTTGAGATGAGTGTGTTTGGCCTTGCATTTTCCACATTTTGTAATTCTGATTTTTTGTCTACCTTGATGTTTTCTTTCTTTGTCTCTCTAAATAAGATACATTTATGTAAGCTTCTCTGTTTATTTTGAAGTAATTTCATTTTAATGCTGCCATCAAGTGTCATTATCTGATTTATTCAATTAGTGATGATTAACACAAAGGGACAATGTTCATTCTCCCTGATGCTTGGAAGAGTACTTCAGGATAAGCCAATGACAACCCATATTCTAATCTTTGTTAATTAACTATGTCTATAATTTCACCATGTTATATCTTTTTACTCAATGAACCTTCCCATAGTTATTTTTGAGGTTACCATTGAAATTAATAATCACTACCACAAAATTAATTCTCACCTTGATCTGTGAGCATATGACTTAATGTTAATATCAATTTATCAGCAACAGTACTAAGGCATATATATCTACTGAATGCCCTTATATACCAAAATAAAATGCTATGCAATCTCTAACCTGCTCCTACTTGGGACACCAAGGTAGGCTTTGCAGATAGAAGATTTTTTTTTGTAACAAGTAAAATGTGAAGACATTGGTAATTAGGAAGTGGAGAGAGATAAATGCAACCAGAGATACAGATTGTTTGGTATTTTGATAATAAGAACTGAAAATTAATGCTTGAGGTGAAAGGTATGGTGAGAGATAAGAATACCTATATCCTCTGGGGATAATTAATACTTAGAGCTCACCTAAAGTTTTCTAGTGATGAATCTAATTGTATAAATTTATAGGGGAGCTATAGGTTTGTATTTTTATATTTGTTCATCAGTTTTACAACATCCTGTTTATGTCAGACTGACCGGACACTGGAAATCCTCTGTTATGCTTCTGTGAAATTTACAAGGAAAACTTAACTTTTCAAACTATGTACTATGTTGGGAAGGTAATTTGAAGATGGCAGCTCTGAATTATATTTGTTGAGCCACTGGAAAAGTGAGAAGCTTGGTGAAGTTTGAATGCCCATCAAGCTATGAGAAGGTTCCTGTTGGGTTTTGGGGGATAGTCTCTGCAAAAGCTTGGAGTAAAAATGTGCATTTTATGATGACATAAGAACTCTACAACTAGAACAAAAAAATGATTATTAACCAAAAATAATGGTTGAGTATAGTTTACATGGCTACTAAAATATTATTCTGGTTTTCATTAAGCTGAAAAGTGAAATGGATATCTTGTAAAGAGGTAAATAGAGTTGAGCCCAGTTACATTGGTTTAGAAGAAGCACAGATTTCTCTATTTCATTTTCTACCATCTAAACCAGAAAAATGATTCTAAAATCTATGACAATAAATACTCTACTTGAGAGTATTTATACCATAAATATTACATAGGAAAAACTATCAATATATTCCAAATAGAACTTAAGACGTATAAATATTATAAATACAGGGATTTATAAAGGGTAGAAATTGTGGATCTAAACAGTTTTAGAGATTTGAGTGTAGCAAAAGCAATGAATGGGTAGAGTGTCATCTCTTCCTTTCAGATATAGAAATACAATTTAGCTTTTAACTAAGTTTATAGATATAAGTCATGAAAGCTTTACCAAAGAAGTGATGTAAACAGCAAGGACATGTGTATCATATCATAATGAAAACCATAGGTACGCTTGTATTGTATTGTAATACACACACACACACACACACACACACACACACACACACACACACACATATATATATATATATATATATATATATATATATTTGTATATGTATGTCTACCAAAACCCAAACCCAAAGCCCCTCATTTTTCAGGAAACAATGAGAGAATTCTTGTTGAAAGGATGAGCATGGAAGTGAACAATCACACTCATATCTACAGGAGTTTTAAAATGGGGGCATTAGCTGAAATATTTTTCTGAGAGATAGATAGCCTAAGGATTTGTTGAAGATTTACAATTTTTTTCTTAGAATATTAATATGTGCCCTTGGGGGTGCTTTAAATAAAATAAAATTTGTTTTACTGAGAGTGCACCAGGCACAAGAAAGTCACTAAATAAAAAGTGGGGAGGTGATTAAGATCATAGGCTCCGGGTTTAACCACCCTGGGGTCCTGCCTCTGCCACTTGCCAGTCAGTGCTTTACCTTGCCATTTCAGTTTCCTGCTGAGACAGAAGTTAAATTAGTGGATGGTTTGGATAGTGCCAAACTGAGAACCGGTGTGTTGCTTCAGTGGCTCCTGTAGATGCTACCAGAAAAGATTTTACAAGGAGGATACCAACAATGCCTATGGGACAATGCTGACGGAGTGGGGAGAGTTGTCTCGTCTCTTAAAGTACTTGTTTAGTATTATTCTTTAGTTGGAAGTAATTATGACCAAGAAATTGGTATGTGGGAAATGACCAGGAGCCTTGGGGGAAAAATGATCCCCAGGCTACAGTAAGAAAGAATCCACCTCAAGGAATTGAGTCTTGGGATGTCAAATCTGAGATGTCTCCTTTCTTCCTTCCTGCTCTCTGAAGCTCAGAGGCTGTTTAGCTAGTTCTCAATCCTCCTTCCTCCAGACCAGTTTCTAGACAACCTAGACAACCTCCCCAGCACTCTATTCTTGGCTACCCTCCTACCCTGCTGTCTGTTGGTTTTCAATCGCAGGGACACTGTCAATCTCCAAGTGCAGGCATACCTTCACATTCCCTTCCAAGAACCTCTCCTTCTTCATTCTTCAAACCCCCTTGTAAACTTACATACTTACAGCTTAGCTCTGACTAGTCCCCTAAACTCCAGATCCCTACATTCAGGGATGCATTTCCCAACTGTGAGCACAAGTCCCAGGATGCTCATTTCCCAGTTGTGTAATGAGCATCACACTCTCACACAGGAAGCTGAGTTCCACCCTAAACACATCCCCTCCCCACCTGCTTTTCCTGGATTATTGATGTCCAAATTCTAAATCTATTCGTCATTCACTTGGGTCCCCACACCAAAATTCATCCTGGATTTGAATTTCATTTTCTCATGATGTATAACATTGACTGAAGCAGTTCTATTAACTCTGTATCCAGAGAGAGCCACAATCTCTTCCATCAATTCTACTTTACCTCCTTCCCTGTGGAGGGGCCCGGGCCACCACCTCCTCAATTTTGGATTATTACCACAGTACTTGAGTAGTTTCCTGTCTGTAATATGTTTCCCATTACCAGCTACTCTCAAGCAGCAACTTGAAATTGTGTGGCTCAGGCTGGCCTTCAACTCAATATTCTCCATGCCCTCTGAATGCTAGGTTACATGACTGCACACCTGGGTCTGAATATCTTTTAAAAGATAAACTTTAGTTTCAGAAATTGGAAAGGTGCACAGAGATATGGCTTGGTGGTTAAGAGTGAGCAGCACTTAATGTGGACACAAAAGAACTTGAGTTATGTCCCTGAGCAGCACATAAAAAGCCACACTGTGTCACTAGTGCCTGAAATGCTGGTGTTGTGAGGGTTAGAGGCTGGAGAATCTCTGAGCATGGCTGACTAGCAGCCTAGCTCTATTTAGTGAGAGACCTTGTCTCAAGACAGTGAGATGGAAGGTGATAGAGCAGGATATCCAACATCCTGCTCCGACCTATCAGTGCACGATGTGTATACTCCTATACAGATTGCAGTCTGAGGCTTGGTAGAGAGCAGTGCAGTCACCATCTGCCTCTGGGGATTTGTGGAGGCAGCAGTGTACTCTGAGGATTCATGGAGACAGGATCACCCATTTCAGCTGAAGTAGAGGTAAGAGTTAGTGACTGGCTGCTTCATTTTTCTGATCTTCAGCTTGAACCCCAATATCTGTCTGTGGGATTTTATTATTCATGCTAAAAAAAATAAGTTAAGGGGCTAGAGAGATGGCTCGGCTCAGTCTATAAAATGCTTGGCACAGAAGCATGAGGGCACAAGTTTAAATCTCCAGCATCCATATAAAAAGATAGGTATAGCAGTGCATGCCTAGCACCAGTGCCAAGGAGACACACACAAAGGGGTCACTGGACTTGCCAGCTAGTTCAGTCAAGTCAACAAGCTCTAGTTTTAGTGCGAGACCCTGTCTCAAAAAACAAGGGGAGGAGAGACTGAGAAAGACATTAATGTTCACGTGTGACCTGCGCAAACACATATGCTCACCTGCTCACAAACAAATAAGTTAGATGATTCCAAACACCATGATGTTCAAAACACCATGAGATTAGCAATGATACTCAGGATCCAATTGAGCCATGTTCTCCTGGCTTCTCTCTTCGTCTGCTCCTGCTTCTTTTCTTTTAGTTTCTGTTTGCCAGCCACGTGAATTTCCTTTGCTTTTCGCTCTAAGTGTGCTTAGACCCCTCCTCTCAATTTATACTTAGGTCTGCCTAATCTGACATTGTCCCAATATTGACCAGGAATGCTTGCCCACTTCATTCTAGTGGGTGTTACTCAAATTTTACGTTATTCCCCCAGAATTACCCTTACCAGCTCACTCAAACGTGTTGTTGGAAGTTTCTCTCTTGCCTGCCAGTTCCCAGATAACCACTCTCAGGCTTAATATTAATTATAATTGTTTGGCCAATGGCTCAGACATTTTACTAACTAGCTCTCACAACCTGTATCTTCTAATCTGTGTATTATCACATGGCTGTGGCTTACCAGTAAGGCTCTGGCATTTTATTCCATGTGGCTGCCTGTTGTATTCCTGACTCTGCCTTCTTCCTCCCTGTATCTCTGCTTGAATTTCCTTCCTAGCTGTATTCTGCCCTGCCATAAGCCAAAGAAGCTTTATTAATCAACCAATATAAATAAGACATATTCATAGTGTAAGAAGAACATCCCACATCTTTTCCCTCTTTCTGTGTAATTAAAAAGTAACATAACATTGTAAATTACATATTACAAAGCAGGTATCAAGCAAGAATTACAGTTATAATATTTAGTGTATTTGTATTTGATAAAAATTAATAAAATACTCTTATCTTCTATCCTATCTTTGTTACTATCAATTATCTTTTATCATAACTGAGAAAAACTATAATTGTAGCTATTCTTTTTTACTTCTGTTTTACAGTTGAGGTATTTTAAAAATACTATATTTTATCAGTCTCTCTTTTAATCTCTTGTCTCCCAGAAGCTTTCCTTTGCTCTTCAGCAACCAAAATATTAAAAATCATCACAATACTATACAGGATCCGGACTTCCTATATGTTTTCATTTTTATGTGACTTTTTTTTTTGTATTACTTTTACTGTCTCTCTAAACACCTTTTATTTTTTTAAAATTATTTCTTTTTATAACTACACTCTTCTCTCTCTCTCTCTCTCTCTCTCTCTCTCTCTCTCTCTCTCTCTCTCTCTCTCTCTCTCTCTCTTTCTCTATCTCTCAAGCCTGCCTTCATTGTTTTTTTAAAAAAAAAAAAACACACTGTGACCCATTTAGAGGTTTCCTTTTGTCTGAATCTTTCTTTATTGTGCATCTGTAATCTTTCTATGATCACTGTTTTAAACTGTGAAGTGGGCGTGGCCAGGACCAGAACTTTGGCTGTTGGTTCCACCCGACTGGGCTTTTCAACCTGGCAATAGTAGCAAGGAGCATCATTCATAGCCCCCTCCCGCAATATTGCCATCAGTTAGCATGCAGCACACCACAATCCCTTTTAGTCTATAGGAGTAAAAGCGAAATCCACCATACAGTGTGGTGGACTTAGCCTCTGCGTACCAAGTCCCGTGTGAGACTGCAGAAACTACCACGCAGCTTCATTCATGGAGGCTGGTGGCAGGCTCCATCTTCCAGGCAGCTATGGGAGACATCTCTGTGCTGCTGGTGACATGAGAGACTGTGAGACTAGAAAGTCAAGTGAGACTCCTTTCCTGTGCATTTAGAATCTTTGGGTTTTTTTTTTTTTTTTTTTTTTTTTTTTTTTTTAGCTTTCTTGGGTCCTATGGAAATTTGAGAGCCTCACTTGGTATGCCACTTGTAACCAGACATTTCTTGCCTGCCTGCCAGTTTCTGAATAATACTCTAAGGCTTAATATTACTTATAATTGTTTGGTCAGTGACTCAGGCACATTACTATCTCTCACAGTAAAATCAACCCATATCTATTAATCTGTGTATCACCACATGGCTGTGTCTCACAGGTGGCTACATAGCATCTCCCTGACTGCTTCTTCTTCCTCCCTGTATCTCTGCTTGGATGATCCACCTAGCTATATTCTGCCCTACCGTAGACCAAAACAGCTCTATTCATCAACCAATAACAGCAACACATACAGGCATCATACAGAAAGACATCCGGATCACAAATGGATCATCTTCATTTCCTTATCCCGTCATCTTAATGTGTTCTGCCTCACAAAACTGTGGGTTGTGTAGTATTTGTCCCAATTATGTTTACTGCTCTGTTCTTCACTTTGAGAAATATCCTCTTTTTAAAAATTTAGTGCATGATCAGTCTCCACAATTAGCCCTGGGGAATCAGGGTGAGTGTGAGGGTGGACTCTGATATTAATGAGAGGTGTGCTCTGGACTTCCCAATCAGAAACTGCTGCTTGACTACTTGCGAGACTTTTTTTTTCCTCCAAATTTGCTCACAGTGGAAAATAGATATGTCTTCCCAGTAGTGACTGCAGGGATTTAAAGAAGTAAGACTTCTAAGAGCAAGCTCTTAGTAATAGTAACGGTAGGTAGAAAGTGAGTGACCTAGAGCAGTTAGTGATAAACTTAGAGGTGGTTTTCATAAAACAACATGGAACACATTCTATCATCTGTCCTGTAGACTGGAGAATCAGATTGTCTATGAAATAAGACAGATCTGAATTTAGCTTCTCCATTTGCTAGCAGTCTGATGTAAAAGCATTTAAAAATACTTTTCCAGTTTTATTCTTCTCCTGGGAACATTAACACCCATCAGAGAGGTGTTATGAGGGTTTGGGGGGAGTCCATGGCAAAGCTCCCTCAAGAGTTGACAAATGCAATTAGTGGATATACTTCTGGACTTTATCATTCCTTAAACCACAAAGAAGAGATCCTAAAGTTTCTCAGGATCTTGACTCTCCAGTACTTGTCCTGGAGAATGCTAACTAACTGTACGATTCTATTCTCCCCTCCTTTGAACCCAGCCAGACAATATTTCCACAACCGCCATGCATTCAGTATGATCAAATGATTATCATCTCTTTAATGATGCCTCACTTGAAGGATGATTATTCCAAAGCTGCCTCACCAACTGGACATCTAAACAAGTCCATGAGAAATGAGCAAACTCCTTTTCAATGTCCATTGGAGGATTGGCTCTGTACAGATGCAAATAGTCTATTCCATTTTAGTGTGTTCACCTTGCCCTGGCCTTTAAATCCTTGTCCCTAAACCTTAACATTCTGTTTACCCCTTTAGATCCTGTTAGTGAAGACAGTTCAGTAACATCCTTACAACCATCTGCATTATCTAATTATCTTGTCTTCACATCCCAACCAGATACCTCCCCATGTTATATTCATCCCATGTTTTCCTAAAAGTTACACACCATGGAGTAGGGAGGGTTATCTTGTAGTTCTGATTCTATCAGTATCAAGTGAGAGGATGTATTAGAGTTACTATTGATTCTCAAGGTCATGGACAGTATTAGATTATGGATGCATTCCCCATCTTTAAAAAGTAATGTGACTAAATGTGTGCCATTCTACCCCTACTTACTTTCTGGGCTGTCATATCTCCTTGCCTTCCAGTGTAATTAACAAAAGCCTTAGCATCCTTTTAAGATCTGACAACTTTATCTTAACTCACTTTCCTTTTCTTTCTAATTAAGCATTTGGGATCTAAGTGATCTGAGGAATATTTTTCTCTCTAATATGCTAACTTTTATTTTGTCAGCATATCTCTCATATCTCTTGAAGTTCTTTGTTTAATTTATTAATGTTCTTACGAAGGCTTTGAAGATTTCCTTAACATGCTGTTTACCCCTTTAGATACTATTAGCAAAGACAGTTCAATAACAGAGTTTAACTGATCCCCCATTATCTGATTATCCAGTGTTCACATCTCAAACAGACACGTCCCCATATCATATTCATTCCATGTTTCCTGTATTCAAATATTTAAGATCTACATATCTAGGCAATTTAAATTAATTTAGCTATCAAGATTTCACAAGTTGCCTACATCTAGCACTTTACTATTTGCAACTATCAAGACATGAGATCAAATAGTCATGGAACAATCTAGCCTTTGGTTAATATCATCTTTGTGACTTCAGCCAAAAGTTTCTAGTTTGTCTAATCTGTTTTATTTTTGTGAATCTAGGCTGTTTTCTCAAAGTTGGATCCTTTCCTAGGAAAAGTCTGGATTAATTTGCTTCAGTATAAGGCTATGAATGTAATATCAAGATGGCCAGGAATTTATCAGGAACGACCTGAGCCATGTAGTCATGCAAGTCCAATAATCTCAATCAATCAATCAATCACCAAGGTTTATTGAATCAGCTCTGCTCTCTGTAGTCTTTGGTGTGAGGTGAGATACAGACATTTAAGCAGGCTTCCACAGTGAGATTCTTTGGGTTACATGGCACAGAAACACAAATTAAAGAAGATAATTTATTGGAGGACTCTGGGTTAGCTCACAGAATGGAAGAAAATAATACTGCAAACACAGACATCAAGAGTGGGGTAACATCGTAAGACACAATACATTAAAGTTATGCTTTCTATTCTCTCTGCCAGTTTTATTCATATTCCATTTCTTTATTTGGAAAAGGGTCATATGAGTGTGGAACCATGGAACTTTGCTAGTCCTTCGATCTCCTGAGGTAGTCAGAAAGCTGAGACCAGGGAGAGAATGGCTTCATCCCATTGTAAGGCTAAAGCTGAGCAAGGCTGATGTAGTTCCAATAAGAAGGCTGATAGGATCAAGACCAAGGAGGAACTGGACTCTCAGTCTTGCTAAGAACAGGAAACAGCCAACATTTGAGCCCAAGGGTAGTCAGGCAGAAGAATATCTCAAAGGAGATTCAATCTTTCTGTTTTCATCAGAACTTTGACTCTTTATATGGTAACCACTCAGATTGTGGAGGGCAAACTGTTTTATTCAACCTACAGAATAAAATGGTAATCTAACAAAAAGAGAATATCACAGAAACATCCACTAAAAATGTTTGACCAGAGGATTGGGAAAATGGTTCAGTTCCACCCCTAGAATCCACAAAAGCTGAGTAGAATGGTACTTGCTTGCAATCCTAGCGTTGGGGAAAAAAGACCAGATAAACTCGTGGGCTTGCTGGTCTAGACTCTTTAGTAAGTTCCAGCCCCCAAAGTCTGCAGGCTAGTTAGATTAGAAGACCATGTCTAAAATAATAATAATAAAGGTGAACTACCTCATCAGAACAAATGAAGTTGTCTCCTGGTTTTTGTATGCATGTGCTCATATATACATGCATTCATACATTCACACATGCATGCACATCTGCATACACAGAACACGCACAATGTTTGGTCAAATACCTATGTGCTCTGTGGCCCACTCAATTTGTTACAATCAGTTCATCACCATAGAATGTACCTGCTGTCAACTGAGAAGTTCCATCCTAATGGGAAGAACCAAATGATCAGGAACTCTTCCTTCCCATATTCCACTAGGATAATTCTAGATAGGGACACTTGTCAGTCATCCTCTAGACAAACCACCATGATAGCCAGGGGTTGGAAATGAATGTTGTAATTGATATCTGGCTACCTAGTTATTTCTTTGTGAGAAGGGATGGAGTAAATATTTTAACTAGCAACCTCAAGTTCCAACAGAAACGTATAGCTACAGTTGGCAAAAGGTCCTTCCTTTAAAGCAAGGGGATGCGGCAGTAAATTGGAGCTAACATAATAGCCACCACACAGATCAGGTCCTCAAAGCGCTTGCAAGCTATTTAGAGGAGCAAAGTCAACACAGTGATTCATGCACAGCTTATAATGATGCACCCCACATTGACAGGTTCCGAAAGTGCACAGTGGTGCGCTGCATAAAATAGTCCAGAAAGCTGGTTATAATCAGGAAGTGTTTCGTAACAGAACTATGACTCAAACTGGGCCTTGAGAGATTTAGACATAGGTAGAAATATTATCTGAGGCTTTAGGGATGAAAGCATAAAAGTCAGAATGAGCATGCCGTGAGATTGAGGGGTGTTTCCAGAGTGAACAGAAAGGACCTTGTGCCATGCAGTCACCATGGAGGCACTTGAGGAAGCACTTGCACAAACATATTCCCAGAACACCCTCTAGGCAAACAGCTCCTTGCTTGTGCTTTGGAAAGGCTTGCTTATTTTATTACTTGATTTTATGTAAATTTGTGAATGCCTACATGTATATAACATGTGCAAGCCCAGTGGCCATGGAAATCAGAAGAGGTTTTCAGATCCCCTGGAACTGTAGGTCCTGGCAGTTTTGAGTCATGATGTGGGTTCTGGGAACCAAATACAGATCCTCTTGAAGAACAGTAAGTACTCTTAACCCCTGAGTCATCTCTCCAGTCTAACTACATCTTGCATCTATGCACAAAATCCATTCTACATCTCATTTCTTAGCTAAAATTTAAGTGGGTCTGAAAAAAATCACTTTCTATTTCACTGGGATGACTTTGTGTTCTATTTATTTTCCAGGTTTGGGATACTGCTGACTTAAACTGGGAATGGGTTCTGTATTCTCAATTTCTGTGTGTCTTGTCAATCAATATTCCTTTATTCTCAGTAAAAACCCCCTAGTCCTTTGAGGTCATAAGTATCACTGTCTTTTATAGTGTATTTCTCCTTCAATCATGGCCACTAGAGGGGTTGAAATAGTCCCTCTAGTCTTTTTCTTTTTCCCTTGGAGTTCAGGACTATTATGAGTTTATGTGTAGCATTTATGAAAATATTCAGAACTCAATTGCTTTTTCCTGTGCCAACTTCCTCTCTTTCTAATTATGGGAAGCCGTTTTCAGGCTTCTTGTTCTTTAAACTCTGAGAAGCCTCAGTCTTTTAAATCTCTATTTATTCATTTGTTAGCTCATTTTTTATATCATTCAAGACCTCCTGCATAAATTAATAATCAACAGCACCTCCCAGACATGCCTACAAGACAATCTGATCTCAACAGTTCCTCAGCTGAGGCTCTCCTTTCTGATAACTTTAGGCTGCAGCCAGTTGACAATTAAAGCTAACTAGGACAATTGCCTTTCCCAGAACTACCATAATACCCTTCTAAATTGCTTCTTAGTCTTCGTCTTATCCACTAACTATCATCAAATGTATCTTTCATGTAGTAAATGAAGATATTTATCTAAAATCTGAATGTTGTCCGCTTCTCGTTTTTCTTTTTAATGTCTAGCAATGACTTTTTCCACTGCCGTCATGTAACATAACTTAATTTACCTTAGTAGTAGACACAAAAATTCCCTCTGTCATGACCATAGCAGGTTACAGAATTTTATAATCTCGCCAAATTCATTGTTATATAATCAGAATGAATTGTCTGCAGACAGAGATAATTCTTTTCCTTGCATCTGTGCCTCTCGTGACACTATAAACACTGTCTGAACACATACTTCCTCTTCCAGTTCACTTACCCTGTTTCTTCTTTCAGATAGTACCAGGTGTCACTTATTACAAGAGGTCCCTCCCATTCATCTTTTGGTTGGACTGGGAACCAGTGTCAGCTATATTACTGAAGAAATTAGAAGCTATTCCAGGTATTTCAAACAGAAAGACATTTCTTATCAGATATATAATAACACATATGTGCCCATGACATGATACTAAACAGGGGAAACTCCAATATTGTGGTGGCAAACAATCACCACCTGGTCCTAATTTTAACATACCAACCCATTGCTGGAGTTTATTCTTTTATGACGGTGACCAAGTGAGACCAATAGCGGGGACTTTACTCTGCTTAATAGTCACTCAGACACTCAAGCTAACATTGACTTTGTCCATTGACACTTGCAGTCTTTCAAAGGCTGCAGCTCAGGAAGAGAAATTTTGAGGAATCACACCTGGCAAATCTGAGAAGTAATGATTTTCCAATGCTCACTTCATTGGCCAACTCTTGCCACATGGTCCCACCCAGGTGCTTGTGCTTTATTTATTTTATTTTATTTGTATGTGTCTAAACAAAGAGGCGATAGACATAGGGCTTCACTACTATACAGGGGTGGAGACTGCTGGAATTCCTCCACTGTTGCACAGTTAATACTTGCCAGAACTTAAGGTCCATTTGTGTTGATGTTCAATGTCTGCTTGTCCTCTCTGTGTCCTTTCCCTGCTCCAGCGTATCGGAAGGAGAGGCATGCTTGGGGTAACTATGACAATCTTGCCTGAGCTAAGGAAGGAGAAAGGAAACAACCTGTGTTGCTCCCATGCAGAAGCTTCGGAAGCCCTCATGTGGTTGCCTTGTACTTTTCTGTTTGCCACCAGGGTGATAAGTTCCCAAAGAGAAGGTGCCTATTCATCCTAGAGTGAAGAGTGTATGGAGTGTCAGGCAATCTCTAAGCAACATTTAACATGTGCAAGATGCTAACTCCTGCTGTGCAAGCCACTCTGGCTTCAGGGTTGTTGTTTATGTTAGTGCAACCCAGTACTAAGTGATGAGGCTAAACGGAAAAGAAGCTATACATTTACTGAAACACTGAGTGCCCTGGAATCTGGGGCACTGTAAGGAATCTTAGTCACAGACAAGCTGTACGTGGTCTTGATGTGATGTACAGGAAACCCTTTTTGATTTTATAGCTCTCTAACCAGATACAAGATCCTTACAAGAGGAATGAGGGGTTGGCAGTAGTGGTGAGCTTTGCTTCAAAAAATCAGAAGCCTGTCAACCCCTCTGCCACAGAGAGAAGTGGGGGGATGTGTTCCTGCTGGAAGCAGACCTAAGCAGTTGACAGTCACACTGGAAAGCCAGAAAAGGGAAGTAGTATTTCCCCAAGGCCAAACAAGATGCTGACATCAAGATGAAGAGACGAAATGGCATGCTTAGCAGTAATTATTCATCAAGGGTATGCCCACTTTATCCCTTCCCTTCATAATAGCACAAAACCACCTATTCCTCTCTGCTTCCCAATTGAGCATCTTTAACAGAATTGCTTTACTTGGCAGCACTCAGCTCCCCCACCCCTTCTGCTCAAATCAATAAGAAAAAATAAAGATAATCTACAGTAATTTGGTTGCAGTTGTTTTAACATCCCCTGAAACCTTGAGGTTCAGCAGTACTGGGCCAGCTTGAAGAAAACCTTTCTGACAGGAAAGCTAGTTTCAAAAAAAAAAAAAATGTTCCCCAGTTTGCGAGGCTTATAAGCCTAGGGCAAGTTTAATTAAACTCAATGGAGCATTTTAAAGTGAAGAAAAAATTAGGACAGCAAGAAAAACGTGTTGATTGTTTCCTAATTATGCTGTGGACTTTCTCTCTAATGCAACCCCTCCTTTCTCTCCCTAAATAAAACAACTGGCACATTAAGTTTGTACATAGAAGACTATATCTCAATCACGTGTCCTGTACCAGCCAGCCAGTTTTTCCCTCCCCTGCTGGGATTCGTTTGCAGAGATGTTACTAGTTTGTTTGTTTGTTTTTTTTTCTTTTTGTTATTGCTGTTGTTGTTGTTTCATAGAATTATTTAAGCAAATACAAAAGAAGGAAAAAAAATTCAAGCAACACATTAGACTCCGAAAGTTGCTTACCTTTTGTCAGAGTGCCATAGATTGTCCCCTCTTCCAACATGGACTCCATCTATAAGAGATGGAGTCTATTGAGCAATCTGTGCATTTCAAGAAGCAATTATTGTATTTTTAGTCATAGGCAAGATGCATTAGCAAAATATAGTCTTATTTACAGAACAGCATCACCACAATGATGATGTAATTCTCTCCAAAAGTGAAGAAAGAGACCAGCAATTTTAATCCCCTGACTTCACTGATGATGATCTTTTAAATGCCTGGCACTGAAGGGATAGGTTTGTTATAAGGCAGTGGGTGATTCACATGGAGGTTTGAGAAGTAAATGCAGGGATATTGAGGACTTTTAGGTCCATTGATTGGGAGCCTCTGTTCTAGAGCAGGTATGTGACCATTAAATATAATTAAGACTTTAGAGCCATTCCACAGAAGGCCACAGTTCTATAAATTAAGGGAAAGAATAGCTACACATAAAATTCTCAAGCAAAAGTTCCTCTGGATGATCTCTAAAGATCAATATATCTTCAAGTGTTTGATGAAATTCTACTAAAATCAGTACTAGTTAATTCCTGAATATGCTTATTGTGTATCAATATTGCTCTAAGCAGTTTGTCCCTATTGCCTAATTTTATCAGCTTAGCATTCCTATAAGGCACAAACATTTTGCACATAGAAGGATGCTAATCAAGCATGGGCTAATAGAGGAAGCCATGGAAAACCCATGAGAGATTGGCGTGCCCAAATTTGTCACCATCAAGGACAACCCTGTTTTTTGTTTTTTGGTTTTTTTTTGTTTTGTTTTGTTTTGGTTTGGTTTGGTTTTTTTTTTTTTTGGTCTATCTTAACTTCAATACTTGGAACAGTTCAGAGGTGTTGCTTTAGATGAGATGGTAGGAGGGAACTCAAAATCAATTTAATTTAATTTAACTTCATGTGCACATAAATACATGACATAGAATATTGGAAGACTCTGAAAGAACCTATGTCAAGAATGAAGTACAGAATAAAAATGAGATAAAACCAGCCCCCCCAACTTGAGGATTTCAGGAAAGTCATATCAGAATCTGTTACGTGTGGTAAATCCCACGTGACTTCTCTCAACTGTGCTTTCCCTCAGTGGCCATTGGCTAAAGTGGTGATTCTCAAACACCTTTGGGTGAACAGCTTGGAAAACCCAGAGTTCATGTATCACAATCTCTAAAGTATGTGTCTGAATTTGAAGATCATCCTTAGATGATTCTGAAAAGCTTATTGCTAGCTGGAGATGCAACTACCACCCCTACACCAACTTCCATACAACATGGAAGTAGTGGAGAATGGCTGTAGTAGTTTCCCCAGGAAACTACTACAAACTGACCTTCTTCAGACTTACCCATTTGGATTCCTACAGTGAGTATTGATTACAGCCAACTAGAACAACACAATTAAGTATTCAACATGTAGATTGTTTAGATGGCAGTATCTGGTAGAATCAACAAGAATACCAGAGAAACAACAGAACTGTTGCCCTATGATTTAGATATGAAATGCCCCCCTGAAGTTTATATTTTATTGACTTCTTTCCAAGACAGTGGGAAGTGAGTGTTTGCTAGGACCTAACTTCTTCAGTGTATTAATCCATGAATGGTTTCATAACCTGATGCCATTTTATGGAGAAGAATTAGAAAGTGGGTGGTGAGACCTAGTTGGAGGAAGTTGGTCACTAGAAGTGTGTTCTGGAAGGTTCTATTTTGTCCCTGGTTCTTCCTTTGTTTGTTTGTTTGTTTATTTGTTTATATTTTGGCTGCCATGGAATAAGCAGTTTGCTTCTTCCACCCCTCCTTGCTTTACAAAGACCTAAAAGCAATGAATTCCATGGAACATGGGCTGACCCCATGTGCCAAAATGTACTTTTCTTCTTTAAGTTGATTGCTCACACATTTTTACCACAGCAATTAATATCAAGTAACACTGGCTGAGAGAAAGGAGTAATCCCAAATTTTTCACAACAGGCTCTATCTGTGTGGCCAACTCGTAAACCTTCCCTGGACTTCAACATCCTCACCTGTCATATGCAGATATCTGATTAAGAGATGTGTACTATTCATTTTCAAATCTGAAGTTATTCTGACACCTAAATGTATTAGTTAACTTGGCTTTCACCAGATTGATGGGCCAAATGAACGGTTCCTGACAAGGAAAGGGTAACTTCTTCAGCCTGGATTTGAGTCCTGGAAAATTCTGTTTCCTCCCTCTCCCTACTTTTTCATCATGCTCCTCAAATGGTTCTGGCTTATTTACTGTTGGGGCTCCCCCTAGACCAAAGCACATTTTTATAACTCCACTTTTTCTTCCCTTTGCTGGAAATTTATTCTCTTCCTGTAACTCTATATCCATCTTTCAAAATCTCATCCACATTCCACAGCATAGTTAAATGCTATTTTACTCTTTAGACCTCAGATTAGATTCGACCTCTGAATAGAATGAGCCCCTCACTCCTACCATCTTTTCCTATCAAGTTCTCATAGCAAATTTAACTTGCAATGCCCTATAAGATTCCCAAATTTTGGGACTATGATATTTGATACTAAATAGCCCTTTGTTATGGGATATTGTCTTCTAGGATGTAGAGGACTGTCTACTTGGTTCCTAGGAGAAAGGATATAGGCTATAATACAAATAACAGATTCCAACATGACTTCCATAGAATCCTAAAGTGGAGATAGTTGTATCTCTGTATTACCGTGAACATGCTATCCCAACAGAATCTTCCAGAGTATTCTAAATTTCTATGTAGTATATCCATGTGCAAATGAAATCACATTAAATTAATTTTGAGTATCCTCTCCCTACTTTTTTCTAAATCTTTCAAAGTGCTGGAGTTCAAGTAGACAAAAACAAAAAAAGGGATATTTTTGGTGTTGAAAAAGTTGGCAACCCCTATCTCTCATGGGATTCCCATGGCTTCCTCTACTAAGGCATACTTAATCAATGCTTTGCTTCCTAAATGCCAGTCATATCCAACAACCAGTGATAAAAACCAAAGTTTTCTCTGGACTTTTCAAAAATATCCTGATGATACAAAACTGCACCCTGGTTAGAATCATGTATCTGTGTATCTGTTCTCTCTCTCTCTCTCTCTCTCTCTCCCTCCCTCCCTCCCTCCCTCTCTCTCTCTCTCTCTCTCTCTCTCTCTCTCTCTCTCTCTCTCTCTCTCTCTCTCTCTCTCTGGAAAGTCTTAGGACCATACCTGCTGCTATAAATATTTGCAGAAGGAATGAATTAATAAATCATTGTTGAATAATTATTTGTATAATGAATGAATTTCTGTCAAATCATTACAATTCTGCTATCTGTTCTATTAAGTTCTGAGCTAAAGGAGAGGCAAACATTTGTGGCAGTCAGCCTGAAAGAGGACATAGAAGGCTGATATTTACCTAAAGTTCCTCTCAAACTTGCACTTCACCTGAACTTCATGCCAAGGAATAAGCAGTTTGAATGTTTCCTGTGTTTTCCCTTTGTATCTCCACTACCTTGGCTCTTCTATTTGTTCATATAGCAAGGAAGACTGGCCTTGTCACCAATGGACAGATTTATGTTTATGGTGCTGGCCGGGGCTAAAAACATCATGAGAGAATAACTTTCATGACAGGGGGCAAGGACAGAGAGCAGAAGTCTGGAGATCAGAATCAGAGATTCAAGCCATGAATGTTGGGTCTCGTGATGAGCCAGTCTGGAAGCATGGATGGAACATATAGTACTACATACTGTGTAGGACCTACATGAAAAATAGGATTACATTTTTCCAGAAAGATCTACAGTTATTATACTTGCTAAAGAAGATTCATTCATCTATGTAGGGTAGAAAACCTTTAAGATATGGTGAATATGGTAAGATATTTAAAAGTAAGGCTTGGTCTTGGATGTGTAGATTTTCTGACCCTAAAATAGTGTGTTAGGCAAATGGTAAGGGTAATGATTTGAGTGATGGAGTAGCTGAGCAATGGGTATGGGATTGAGTCTGAATATATCTCTCTCATGGCTAAGCCCTAAGGGGTTATGTGACAGTGGTGTGGATATTTTAAGGAAGGTTAAGTTCTCAGACACAGAGATGAGTTCCAGGAATCTGCCAACAACAGGGACCAGGACCAGAGCCAAGCTAGAGAGCAGAATCTGATAGGTTGTGTATCTGTGTCTCTCATGAGATTTCAATTAGAAACAAAATGGCAGTTTGTTGAGTCAGCTGTTGTTTTAGATGATTCCTCTTCCTGCTATTAGCAAAGATAACTGAGAGCTGACTTAGTATTCTCTGCAGCAAGATTGATGCCTGTTTCAAATTCATCACCTCTTTGCCTTTTAGCTTCAAGTTGATTCACTATTTACCTCTTCTATCAACTCTCCTAGCCCAAAATTGTATGGGTCAGTCTTAGTCATCTTCAGTATTTACATGCACAATTCTTCTATATGAATAAGAGTATAACAACAGTAATAGCTATCACTGCCTTGAAAACAAATATAAATTTCAGAGAATGCCTTATGTGAAAACTACTGCTCGACATTATTAAGCCCCCTAACAATACACAAACCATTATGCTTATTTTTTCTCATTTATTTGTGGGTGTGTGCACATACCCCAGCAGACATGTGGAAATCAGAGAATAGGTAGTGGAAATCACTTCTCTCTTACCACTATGTAAATTCTGGAAATCAAGCACAGGTCATCAGCTTTGGGGACAAGTGCCTTTCCTGTTGCACCATCTCATGCTAGCTCAAACAGTATGCTCACCCCAAGACTCCAAGGATAAAGGAGTACAGGCATAAGAAGTTAATTGACGCCTGATACAATATAGCTGATGACAAGGGTGATGCAGAATGTGAATATGAATCTAACTGGTTCTAGAAACTGCCCTCATCACATCTTTCTCCATTACTCCCGACTCGCCATCTTTGATAGGCAAAGATTCTTTTGAAGAAGGTAATCACAGAAGGAACATAGTGATAGCTCAGAGGTAGTCTCAGAAGGCTCTACAGAGATTGTACTCTGCATGCTGTAGGGCGTGTTCAATTACGTTTGCTTGTGCGGGTGTTCATCAAGAGATCTAGCCTTCCTGCACTAAATCTTTGACAATTTGAAATGCAAGAGAACATGTAAGATACTTTGTCAAGTTGTTTCTTTGAGTTTCAGATATTGCTAATTTTCCAAAACAAAAATAACCAAGCACTCTGGATGGTGTCATAAGGCTGTCTGGCATCTAAAGTAAAAAGGAGACCTTGAAAGTATGAGAGTTCTAGAGACAGTGAGAGGTAGCAGCTCTCATAAACTATGCTGTCTCAAGGCTGCCCTTTGTCCAAGTCCTGGAATCAACACCCGTGGTGCCCTTCTTTGGTTCTTGCTTTGAATCTGGCCCAGGTCAATAGCCAGTAAAAGGAAATTGTGCTGAATTATCACACATTTTATTTGTGCTGACTTATTGGAAATCAGGCAAGACAGATGAGTTGCAGCATCTGCACACTTGATTACCCTCTTCCCTGATTTTTTTCCCCAGGCTTCATTTTGGATCTCTGTGCTACAGCGCATTAGCTCTAACTTTGGGCACTGAATCACGCTCCAGTGTCCCATCAAACATGCCGGTGATGTGATAAATCCATCCGAAGTCTCGCAGTACCAATCCTGCACGTGACAAATGCAGAAACACGTCAGGCTCAGAAAGATACCCATCTTAGGCAGATACTCCCTCTGCTGATGGCAGGTGTTTCTTCTCGATTTGAAAATAATTCACTGAATAGATAATTGGTGAATCCCCAGTGGGAACAAAACTTGATTCTGTCTGAGCAGAGGTTACCAAGTGTGGCACTATAAAATAATTGATTTTGTGATGTGTTAAGTGGGGACATGCTCAAGCCTACTGAACTTTTCACTTAGGGCCTCCGGCTTAAGTTGAACTAGGATCCCAAAGGTGAGGAACCCATGCATGACACTGGCAGGGCTTCGTGCTTCAACAGTCAATTTAACTTTCATTTTCTTTATTAATCTAATATGTTCTACCTTTCACCAGGACATGACGTTCAGGGAGTTTCATTAAAAACGGTTCAGTTGTTATTGGAGATAATCACCGAAAGATCAAATCGCAAAAGTCGGGAAAATTTTGAATCTTTCTTTTTTATTTATTTATTTATATATTTTTTTCATGCTTGTTGTTTTAGGGAAGAGGTTTCAGATGCGATAGGGAAGTCGGTCTAGCTACAGGGCAAATTTAATTGCATTTTTAGAAACTTCTTTTAATCCTATAATAACAAAAAATTAAATCAGTGCTGACATTTTTTGTTGCCAGAAGAAGGTAGTAAAAGGGTAAAGAAATAATTGTTAGTTCTGAGAATATAATTAGCAACTTTAATGCTTTAATCTGAAAAATGCATATTTTGAGCCTGGGTGAATGATTAAAGAAAAGATATTGAAAGTCTTTGAAACTTCTGTGTTTGTTTTTAATTGTGAGTTGTGATCACTATAATTAGCTCATTTAGTACATTTATGATGTAAACAAATAGGAATTTCTACAAGTTCAGGGGTACTTTGGGGCATGTCAGATGGACATCTTGGCCTGGGGCTTGCTGCTGGCACTGCTCTCTTACATCTAGCACCATTCATTCTTCACTTTGGAGAGAGAGAGAGAGAGAGAGAGAGAGAGAGAAAGAGAGAGAGAGACAGAGACAGAGACAGAGAGAGACAGAGACAGAGACAGAGACAGAGAGAGACAGAGACAGAGACAGAGACAGAGACAGAGAGAGAGACAGAGACAGAGACAGAGAGACAGAGACAGAGAGAGAGACAGAGAGACAGAGAGGAAGGAAGGGTTCACACTGAAACCCAGGGAACCTGTTAGCAAGGCTGGGGTGTGTGTAGAAGCTTGCTCTGAAGGTGTGATGACAGAGCGAGGCTCTCCTGAATGTCCCTCCCATAGGCCTCCTTGCACAGAACCCACACACAGAGTCCTGGTCAGAAGCTTGGGAGAAAGCATGGGTCACAGATATAGGCAGCTCTCCAGTTCGGAGGCTCTGACTCCACGAACCATCAAACCTCATTATTATGCACTAGAACAGGGGAAAGGAGGGAGAAACCCAGAGGGATCCAAGGAATGAACTTTTGGGGGGTCTTATTTCTCTCAGAGGTGCACATTAAAATTCTCTCTTTCATTCATTAATGTGAGCGCAAGCTTCATGAGAAAATAGCTGGTGGGACCTCCCTTAATGAATAACGGGCTTTGCTAAGCTCTGGAGGCATAAAATTGGGTTTCATCCCACTGAGTATTCCTTGCCTTACCTTCTGCTTCTCTGTTCTTAACACGCCATGTTTGGTTATATTTCTAAGACTCACCTAGGCTGTGACCTGCTACATTCAGTTCTGATTGCTCATATGATTAGCTCAGGCCACCCATAGGTAGGCGGGAGGGGCTCTTGTCAAGAGCCTCCCAGAAGTTCAGGGATTTTTTTCAACAGTATTTGAAAGTTTCAACTCTTGTCAGTCACATGCAATCAAAGTGGCTTTCATAACGTTCCTTACATTCCTTATTCTACTTGCCTTTGAATAGGCTAATTAAGGACATAACACTCTTTTCTCCTTTTTCCACTTCCTCCCTTCCCCCTTTCTCTTCCTTCCCTTCTTTTTTCTTGGTGTTGCTTCATAGTTTTATTTCTTTATATTTCTAGTTTCAAATTCCTTATGCTTTTCGAATAACAACCCTGTCGCATTTTATTCGTGCTCTCCTTGTAATCCCACAGTTAGAACTGCATCATCCATTTGGTTTGTGTCTGTGAGCTCAAGTTTAAATTTTCTAAGAACAAATACATTTTGTGCTTTCTATTTGTGTGTGAGAACTCTAGGGACAAACAGTATTAGATGCTTAATTTAGATTTTGTGTGTGTGTGTGTGTGTGTGTGTGTGTGTGTGTGTAGGGAGACAAAGAGGAGGGAGTAGACATGCATGCATGTATGCATGTACATGTGTGTAGATTCATATGTATGTGTGAGGATGCCTGTGTATGAGGTCATGTAAAGGTTGGAGATTGATATCTAGAGACTTTCTCAATTGCTACCCACCTGACTTAGAGAGAAGGTCTCTCAATTGAACCTAGATCTCCATAATAAAGTTGTAGTTGTAGGGATCTGTGGAGAAGTCACCAGGTGAGGAACACAAGCATGTTCATTAGGGGATGGTCACCCAACTTCACTGAAGGTTGAGAATCATAGAAGAGTAAGGCATGTGAACGTCTAAAGGATGCTGGCATTTTGTTGGGAGTTTTTTTTTTCTTAAGAATTCTTTTAACTTGTGGTATTTAATTTATTTTTATTGCTCCTCATATATTTTAAGTACAAACAAATCAAAAGCCCCAGAGTATCATATTATGTAGGACAGGATTAGTTAGCAAGGTGTAAATGGAGAAAGGCAGAAAGGTATGTAGGGTTAGAAAAAAAGTGTGTGGAGGAGCAGGTTAGTAAACCATTGAAAACATGATATTAAAGGAGGCTGCAGAAGCATCCATGATTTATTTATTTAGTATTTATTGAGTGTTTACTGTGTCCCGTGTTGAGTTGAACACTTTTATCCATTCATTGTTTAGTACTGTAAAAGCACTCCAAAATCTTATAAATAAATAAAATCTATAGTCTCATAGATTATCCCATATGTTGAGCCATTTAAATTCTGTAACGTATTCATACCATGATATTCTGGACTTTGAGTACTACTTTGTAATTAATTGTCCACCAACTGACTGGAAGGATTTTAAAAACCAGGGAAAAGCACACTGATTGGTTATCAATATCAAATGGCTAGCTCTGACAACACATAAGGTAATATAATACAGATTTGGCAGGTTACAGTTATGTATTTAGAGACATACCCAGCAACCACTGACACATACACATTTAACAATAAAAGAAAAAGAGGTCATGAATTTAAAAGAGAATAAGGGGTGAAGGAAACATGGAGGGTTGTGGGGTAGTAAGAGCAGGGATAAAAGATGGAAATACAATCTCAAAAATTAGTTTTTATAGAAGCCAGGCAGTTTTCTTTCTGAGAACTAAGAAGAATGTGAAGACCAAATCACCAAGTCAGTTACTTGTTTTAATCAGTGGTTAAAGGCCTACTTAGGGTACCATGTACTTACTCTCTTTCTGATTCAAACATTGGGATGTTTGGATGCAGCCCACATGGTGAGAGTCATCAATACTGCAGAGCCCAAGCATGCTGTGGGTAGCTTTTAAGTACAAACTTTAAGACATATATTAAATTCTCAGAACATATGTTTCTTTCCTTCTCTTCCCACGCACCTCTATCACAAAAGAATGGAAGCATCGCTGTAATTGTTTCCCTGGGGAGGGGGAGTATGGTCCACAAATGTGATCTTTAATTCCTATCAGTATGAAGGAATGTCCTCCTACTTTCACAGAGTCAAACTGTGTAAAAGGTTCAGGTATGAAAGCAGCCACAATGTGGGGACCATCTGAGTAGGAAACAAACAGGACTGAGAGCAGCTCCTGTCTAATTGTCTGCTCTCGGAAAACATGTTCTGGATTGCTAATCCGTTCTGAACTATGACCTAACTCCCTTTAAACTATGACCTGCTACTTTAGAAGCTTGTGCTCCTAAAGATTGTGTTTTGATACCGTGTTGTCTGAAACACAGCAAAGGCTTCAGAATAGTAGCTATTTTAGAGGGACATTAATGCAAAGAAAGAGTCAAGAATGGCAAGGTCAAAATTTTAGATTTACAAGGAAAGCTAATTATGAGTTATATACTTATATTGTTTCTTTCAACTTTGTTCAATTTTATTTTCCTTCCAGTTGTTAATCGCTGGTATTTATTACTTAATTAGATATTATACTTATGTCCATTACAGAACAAGGTATAATTTTTAAAAACTGATTCTTAGTGTTTTCTCCCCACTTCTAGTTACTGAAGCCTGGGTACATGCTGGCTAAACCATTGGTATGGATACGCTGGAAGCTGCTGGCTATCAAATGACTAAGAGTTCAAATGTAGTTAGTTTTTTCCCCCCAATTACATAGCAACATTTATCCCCCAAACACAACTATGGGTCTCGGCTTTTGTTGCTGAGCTCAACTTCAGGGAAGAAGGAATTTTGTCTATTTCCTACTTCCCTACCTCAGTTCCCAGCACCTGATCTAGGACATATCCATTTTCAATGAATAGATTGTGAGTGAAAGAATGGACAAGCAGAAAAAGCAAGGATGAATCCCAGGAAAGAGCACTCTTTGTAGCAGCAAAACTCCCCCAAGCATATCCACATTCCCTTCAGGTAATGGGCTTATTTGAACAATCCACAGGGTCCTCTTCTACCTTGTGATGTCACCATGTGGAGTAAGCATTCGGTTACCTCTTTAACCATCCGAACTAAGCACAAGCAACCAGAGAGGGAACTGCGTTTCTAAAAGCCACACATTCTCCATATGTTGGGAAGCACTAATGACCCCTCCAGAATCTGTTTTGTAAGTTGAGATTTGTGTGTGTGCCCTACTGTTGTTTTATTACCTGGACTCATCTGTCTGAAGGAAGAGGATAGCCACCACCAGGCAAGAACAAAAGGCAACACCTCTGAAAGAGCTGAGGCCGCAGAGGTTCTGTGATGAGTGATTAAAGGCAGGACAGGACCATGCCACAAGAAATCTCACTCCCAGCTGCTCCCCTTGGCCCCTGGGACACCTGGGTTGCCATCAATTCTGCACCAAGTGAGGCTGTGGTTTTCAATTGAGAGGCAGTTAAGGGGACAGAGACAAACACCTTGGTATGTCAGCCTTGATGTCCCACCTGGAGGGAGTGTGCCTTTCACAGTTTAATAGTGGACAGAATGTCATGGTGAGGACCTGGGTCAGGTGGCGAATGAAACAGCCATGGATCCTGAAAGAACAGATGTCATGGTGACAGTTGTAATATCTATGACTTATTTTTCTCCTTCAACAGCAGAAGCAAATAACAGGCAACAGATCTGGCCCTGTAGAGCAAGTACCCCTGCCCACCCCCCCTTTTTTTTAAAATTAGTGTGTGGATTTGGGCTCTGCAGTATTGATGACTCTCACCATGTGGGCTGCATCCAAACATCCCGTCGAGGACAGTGTTGAGCTGTTTGCAGTGACAGCCTGTCAGGTTGAACATGGAGCAGGAGGTCCAGAGAGGAACACCAGCCTAAAGAAAAACTCGGCAAAGCCGTGGGTTTGCAAATGTCCTGTAGGGAGGAGACACAAAGCAGAGGAACTGTAAACTAGTGTCAGGCCTTAATAAGCCACGGTCACGGAGTATGACAGGATGCTTTGCTTTTTGCCTCCCACAGTAAGGGAACTTTCTTCTAGCTCCCACTGATTGGTGCTTTCATGGACACACATGAAGAAAGCAGACATCTTAGAGGAAGAGGACTTTCTGTCCTCAGAGTAAACAGTGAGCTATATCAGGTTTACCTCACTGGGGCCCACAAGGGTCTGTTGTTACATGATAGGTCCCTGGTTTTCCTCAGACCTTACAGGGTGTGTGGAGTTTTTGAAGTACATAGAGCTGATAGGAAAGTGGTAGCGTTGATAGATGCCAAAACTAATAAAACCAAGAATGAAATCAGTTCAACTCTTGAAAGAATTAGAAAGGTTTGAGTAAGTACAGAACTGTGCTGTTAGACCGTAATCACAGCGACCAGGGAGCCGGTGAAGTGTCACCAGTCTCAAATGAGAAGGGCTGTCTCTACAAAACACAGAACCAACTCTTAAGGCTTTTATTAAACAACAACAAAAAAAAATCTCAGTAAAATTTGCAATCAACTGTATGTGAAAATAATGATATTTAGGGTATGTTCAGATAACACACCGTTAAAATTAATTTCACCTGTAACTTTTAATGTTCTGAAGCCATAGAAAATGTACTCTTGCATGTGTGGTTTGCCCATGTGGTGTGAGGTATGAATCTGGTTTCTGTTGGTGTCTGCCGGACTATGGAATTTTTGCCAGCAGAAGGCTTCATAGCAGAGAAGGTGGGTACTTGTGTGAGTGATTTTAAAACATGTTTCCAAGGCACACCCTATTATCTCACAGATTGGACAGTGCCGGAGTCCAGTGGCATGTCTTAAACTGTAATAAGGTTTTCAATAAAGTCCCATTCACCACAGTTACTTGGAATTGAAACATTGTGTACCTGACAACATAGCAGGAAAGGCATAGGGGAGCACGGTAGACCCTGGGGAATACAGACAATTGGCTCAATATACGAAGGTACTTTTCAGCAACTCCTACAATTAGAGGAGTTCAGAACAATTAAAGAGTTTGGAAGTCCCCGAGGAGGAGTCCCTTTAAAAAAGCTTATTGTCTTGAAGAAATTCTCAAGAGTAGCAAAGGCTCTTGCTGTATTAATAGGATTCTGCTGTGTGAGGACTGTGTTCAGCATTTCCCGCATGCTGAACCTTTCCCTGCATTTCATCCTAGAAAGAGGTTCTACATACGAACAGGACCATCAGAGAAAGAACAATCTTTATTTCCATTTGAAGCCACATCAGACAACTTGGAAGACCTGCCTGAATCACTCCACACTCACTGCTCTTTGCTCTCCAAGATGTTTTTCAATCCCAGTGTAATTATCTCCATCATGGAGGAGGCTCCGGGTGCATTTACTCACCCTTCCCTGTGACTGGGAAATGTATTCCATATTCAGAAGTCAGTAATTAAAACCAGCTAATCTGCATTCAACTTTGAAAGCACAGGCTATGCCTCCCCTGACTCAGCCAGGGAGGAAGGAGCACTGACGGTCTTCACCCTTCATGCACAACTCTGGTTGGCTGGTGAGCAGTTAGGACAGGTGTAATAATCTAATCTGGAATATTGCTATCCTCACCTTTTTTAATAAACATTTTGCCTCTGCACAGACCTTAATATAACAGCAGTAAAGGCAAAGGAGGAAATTGGAAACACGGCCAGGAGGGTGCCTTATGGTTCATAACAACCCTAAATTGTGACTGTTTATTAAAACTCACACCCTTTTGTGAGGGTGTGGATCAAAATAGCCACTGATTTCTCTTCTTTGATATTTCCTTTAAAAAAAAATAGTGCTGAGTATACTTTTCAGTTTTAGCATTTAATTAAGTTTCCAAAATTGGTTGTGACTTAAACATTGACCTAAAAAAGTTACTTGCTCACTACAATTTAGCCCCCATCAAATCTTTCCATCTTTTACTTCAATCCCTGGAAAATGTTTGTGCATGAATTTCCCCTTGGACCACAGGGATGAGAAAGAGTTAAGTCAGGTAAAGAAAGGCCGAGTAGGATGGCCAGGGAACTGCCTCACAAAATACAATTAAGGGCCTTTCCCAGGCCTGGGGCTCTCTGGGGCTGCCAGGGGATGGAGGACAGAGCACAATGTCCTTCTTGTCCTCAAACCTCCCTTTTGTTTCAGCAGCACTTTGGCTCCCACACATGCAAAAGTTTGAATTTCCTGTTGGCTCTGAGGTGAGATTTATAACATTTATTAAGGTTGCTATTCATTACAAGTTTACTGGGCAATAAGCCTAAGAGCTTTTAGGGACTTAATTACCTATGTTTATGGGGGGTTGCAAGGCTCCCCACAGTGTCACTGTCAGCCAGATTGGCCAAATGTGGACTTCCGGGTATGTCCAGGGAGCACGTCCTGGTCCAAAGGAAGGTCAAGTGAAGGTTGAAGGCCTGTGAGGGAGGCAGGCACTCACCTTCCCGCAGACTGACTCTCTGTTCTGGCCGTTCTGGTCCTATTCCCACAGGCTCTTTCTACCTCATTCTGGCTATCTTTGAAGCCATAGATGGATGCCCCAATTCCTCCAGAAACAAAAAAAAAAAATAATTTGAAATAATGTAGGTGAAAGTGGGGTGGTGGAAAAGGAAGCGAACATGTGTAGCAAAATTAGCAAGTGTCCTGAACAATACATTTCTAACAATGATGACACAAATGCTCAGTCCTCTATGCCAGTAGGCTGTCTGCTATTAGCAGTCCAGCTGTAAATCCATAAAGACTATTTGGACAAGACTATCAGAGTGATATATACATATGTACACATGCAATCCATAAGTGTGCAGAGGTGTATAGTATTATTTAATTTAGGGACTCCATAGGTATTTCACGTGCACTGTCATGTGCAAGCTTAACACACAGGGCCAGAAAGCAGAGATTACTACCCCTCATTTGATGAAAGAGGAAGCTGAGACTTAAATAAATTCAGTGACTTTGCTGAAATTGAAACAGCTAGCCAATTGAGGTTAGAAATTTATTGATATTCTTTGTGTGTGTGTGTGTGTGTGTGTATACATCTGTGTGTATCTATGTGTGTGGTATATGTACATGTGTGTACATGTATATGCATGCATAGGTGTGTCCTCATCTATGCATGCTTCAGTGGAAGCTAGAGGTTGTCATTTTCTGGTATCTTCCTCTTTGCTAGCTATCTACATTATTTTTTGAGACAGTGTCTCTCGCTAACCCTGGAGTTCACGGATTCATCTAGACAAACCAGCTTACCAGCAAATCATAGAGACAGCCTTGTCTTTGCCTGTCCCCAGCCCCAGCACTGGAGTTACAAGTATATGCCATTGTAGCCAAGTTTTACATGGTGGTTGGGGATCTGGATGCAGATCCTCTTGCTTGCACAGCAAGCACTTTACCCACTGACTTGTATTAAATAAACTTGTAACTTTTCTCTTATTGATCTGTTTTATGTTACTGCAGCCACATCTGAAAATCAAGGAGTTTAAAGGGAAAGAAGCTGTTTCTTCTATTCAGGGTGACACAGGAAGCTAGGAGAGTCATCCTAATCCCGGGGAGTAGATTGGAGACAGAAGTCCTGAGATCTTTAATTCATTCCCTTATTAACAGCTGTTTGGTAAGTGCCTGTGTGCTAGGTGGAATGCATAGTGAGTGCTAAGTCTTATTTCTCTATCTGTTTCTACCTGCTGCACGGAGGTAGACCAGATGTTGCACCATATTCTCTCTCTTATAAACTTTCTCAAGATTCCTGTAGGAGGTCTTCCATAGTGACCAATATCCCAAACTGCTTCCTAAAGACACTTCTCGCACAAGCAAGAAACAAATGAACAGGAGGAAAGTCAAAGAACTGTGTATATTTCACATGAAATAGATAAATTAAATAATGCTATACACCTCTGCACACATATGGATTACATGTGTACATATGTATATATCACTCTGATAGTCTTGTCCAAATTGTCTTTATGGATTTACAGCTGGACTGCTAATAGCAGACAGCCTACTGGCATAGAGGACTGAGCATTTGTGTCATCATTGTTAGAAATGTATTGTTCAGGACACTTGCTAATTTATTGATGCAGCAGCTGAGGTAGAATCAGATTCAGTTGAAGAATAAATTGGAATATTTTTGTGCATTTCTTTCTTTTTTCAAAAAAAAGAGCCACTTTAAAACCTATGTATTAAAATGACAAAAATCTTAAATAGGGGTTCTCTTTTTCTAAACAAAAGATATGCAAATTACAATTCAAGATTTATATTATGATAAAAACTGAAACACAAAAGAGTCATTATCCTGCAAAATGTAAAAGTGCAGTTGCTTCATGAGTAGGTAATGATATAATGGGGTGTTGATGTAGTAAGAGATGTCAGGAGAGAGACAATGACCTCAAAATTTTAAGTCAGAAAGAGAAGAATTGAACAGTAAGTATCTACCGACCTACCTAACTACCCATCTAGCTATTGAATACTGCAATTTTGAGAATTTGAGATGAAGAACAGTCTATTTTTGTCTTGTGATAGTGTAGCCATAAGGGATGGAGGGAGAGTTAGGGAATTAACTTTTATATAACCATCCCAACTCTGAGACAGAATAAAGATTTATTTTGGATTATATATTTTATAGGCCTGTTTCTCATATAAAAACAAAAAAACCCACAAAAACAAAAGCAAAAAAAAAAACCATAAAACAAGTGATGTGCAATTACAGGGTTGGAGACCATTCCAAGCACAAGCACAAGGCCGGTGCCCTAGTCCCAGGGGTCAAGACTCCAAGGTTCCTTATATAAGAAATACTTATTGCTTCATTATAGGGTATCCTTTTTTATTGTTTGAACTTTCTTAAGGTACTTTCTTGATATCCCTAGCAGTTATCTTCCTGCCTCAGCTTCCTGAGTGCTGGGATTACAGGTGTGTACCAACATGATTGTTCCTAGGTAGAATGATAGAAACTTTATCCACCTTGACCATTCTACACCCTAGAAGCTGTGTCAGAGCAGAGTAGATTGAACTAAATGATAACACAGGCCAAGTATAGCAAACTGGTACTTACATTTGACATTATTCTACCAGCTTATTTTTAAAACATAGTTCTCTCTCTCTCTCTCTCTCTCTCTCTCTCTCTCTCTCTCTCTCTCTCTCTCACTTTTTCTCTCTGTATGTGGGGGAGAGGGGCATGTGCACATGTGCATGCATTTGTACACACGTGTGTTTCCAATGGAGACATGGTTTAAGTAATCAAGTGATGAGCCACATGTGAAGCAGATGTAGACATCATTCCTACTCCTAAACAGAGCAGAAGGCCTGCTTTAGCTTTGTTTGGCATGAATTTATATACTTGCTTCACCATTTGATCTGAATTTAAACAAAGGACGTTGGTTTTAGCCACCACTGATTTCAAGACCACAGCCCTGTCTTATTTCTGCAGGGAACTGGAGTTGTGACACTTGGACAGTCAGATGGCTGTGCAGTGTGGAAGGATCTCCTATGTTTATTTATTGTTTTAGTGAGCCAGCCCCTTGTTTTCTAGGCTTTTGGGTGTGTAATTGATTGCACCACAAGCTTCAGGCAGAAGGATCATACTTCCACACAGATGTCAGAACCTTGGCAGAGCCTTCCCAAATTGCAGGACAAACCCCATTTACAAGCTGGGGAATGCGACTGAGGCCTATGAAAATATTCTCCGCTCCTGGTCGCTTTCCAGTTTAGAAAGTTGCTGAGGGTCTTCTGTCAGGGGGGAGCACATGGTTTATGATTTTTGAGCCTGCGCAAGGCTCCTTTCTATTTCATCTTGACTTAATGTCATTAGTCTCCTTCAGAGAAACCGGAGCGTTCATTTTCTAATCTATCTAGATGATACGCTGACAGCATTTCCCCTGATCCAGCCTCTGCCATTGATGTCTCTGCCTCTGTTAATCATTTTCAGAAATGAGATTTATGGTAAAAAAGGATTAAATCAATTCTGACTACCTCCAAATTTCTAGGATTTTGAGGCTTCTTGATGAACACGGAAACCATAGCCCCTTGGAGAAGCTTTGCTGAGGAGATCGTTCTCGCCTTTGTCTGCTTGCCTCTCACAGCTGGTCTGTTCTCTGCGGATCACAGCAAGTCTACTGCTCCATGGTTTGTTTGGCAACCATACCACAGGCGCTGCCCTCTGAGCAGCACAAGCTGGTTTGGATTGGAAATAAATGAGTGAGATATTAATCTTTCTCTGCTTCATTTTCCATCCTTCCTTTCTTGCCTTCAACCCCATCCTAAAATGACTGCCCTTAGGAAAGGTATCAACCTATTTCAACTAAGTGTTTGTCTTTTGAGCGTCTCATCACAGGGTAAAATATGGCATTTTTATCACCCAGAGCCAAAGAAAAAAATTGCACTGGTCCAAATTAAATCACAGCTTATTTTCTTTCTAATTTCTCTAATCTTCAATTGGGTTTCAAATAATTTCACCAGCATATAGGGCCTTGTGCACTAGGAGGGCTCTAACAGGAATAACCAGTTTGCTTTGTCTCCCATTTGTCTTTGCTCCTGTTTCTTATTTCATATTTCCTTTTACCATTTGTTCCATTGAGTAGATTTTTACCTTTACTCTTGGTGACCCAAGATCACCTCCTCTCTCACTCACCAGAGAATAAGGACATAGGTTACATTCTATGACGTTTCTTCCTCCCGTGAGGGGCATTGTCTCTGCAAAAAGACAATGATCACGCTGTCTTATCCCTCATCCTGTATCTAAGTGACCAGACTGGTGCCTTTAAATTCAGCTGAATGCACTAATATTTGGCATAAACTCCTTCCAGTCTGCCCTTCTGTGTGTAGTCTTGAGCATATGTACATCATCATCTGTGGTTCAGTTCCAAAGAGGACACTCATATCCTTGATCTCAGAAAGTCTTTTGATTTTGCAAGTGTTTCCCTTGGTTACATAGATTCTGGGTCCTGGGATATAACTTGCAGATCCAGTGGGTTTGTAACCAGCATGTGTTCCCAGTCCTTCCCATATCATCCTACCTGGTCATCACAGTGTTTGCCACAGCCACTGAGTTTGGAGCACGGTGAAGTAGAGTGAAAATGCAAAAAACATTTTTGTCTCATTTCTGAATGTCTTTGCTGTTATCACTGTGAGCAAGCCTGGGTTGTATTCCCCAAATAACTCTGCTTTGCTAATGAAGGATAAGTGTTAGTGCAAGTAAGAATTGCATTCTGTGCACACAAAATATTCAGTGTCCAGAGTCTATGGCTCTAGACTTTGGAAAGATCTTTGTGGGAGATATACAAAGAGGTGAGAGAGCATCTTCCACTTCTTTGGACTGAGATAGTATGGTTTGTACCAGTGTCCAGCCATTTTATTCATATTAGAAAAGTAATGCTTCGTGATGTGATTTTTTTTTCCATAATAAAATAAGAAATATTAACCAAGGTACCTTTTTCATTGTTGTTGTTGTTGATTTAAAAATAAGGGGGTGGCTGACTAGGAGTGAACTAACAAATATTACTAACATCTAGTTTAATGGATTCTGTAAGTAGGGTCATGAACCTTGGCACATAGGTTATGACTAACACCTGTACCCAAAAGTTACTTGCTGTGTATGCAAGATTCTGGCTAATCCATTGAAAATGAAAATAGGATATAAAATGTTATAAAAGACAGTCTTCCTGGCTTAGGATTACAGAAAAAAAAGGCATGGAATTCCAAGAATTATAAATAATCAAGAACTACTGTCATACCTATTCACACTTCTTTGTGTGACATAATAATTTATTCTGGTAATGAAAGCTAAATGGAGAAGAAATGATAGAGTAGCCCATAGTTCCTTTACTTATGCATCCCTATGTGTGGGAAATTTCAAAGCAGAGAGTTAGTAAAAAGTTGTGGGAAATAATGACTGTTGGTTTTTTTTAGCAACTGTTTTAGTAATGAATTATAATTGCATGTAAGAGTTACAATTGCAAAGCTTCAGAAATTCCATATTCAATGTACATATACAATATACAATGCTCTAATAATATTTAGAACTAGCATTATATGATATAAAGATGAGTAGGAGAATTCATGCTAATGATTAAAATGGCTAGATTCCCTTACTTATTAACAACAGTATTAAATAGAAAGTTAAAAGCATCATAGCCATTTACTAGAGGTGCCAAAGAGGAAGGAAATGAGTATATTTAATAATAATATTTTCCTATTTTTTGAACAGAAAACATCTTCACAATGAGCTTTACAATTATGCAGCACCTAGATGTCTTGAAGGACCCAGAGAAACAAAGAGTCTCTATTGGCAGTAATATCTATGTGACTTGAAATCAATTTCCTGATTTGGTTCAAAGGCAGCAAAATGAAAATCTGAATACTCAAACATATTTGTTCAATGCCATTATATATTAATATCCTCCTACTGAGTGTAGGCTTAGAAAAGTAAACTTGCCCCAAATGCTTGATAAATTCTCAATTTTCTCCTGGTTACACCATGCTCTTTAATTTTCTGTGTATTCAACTCTTAAATATTCACCTGCAATTGACTTTGGGGTAAAATGCAAAAGTTATTCTTTTCTCAAACTCTTGCATGTTGCTTCACATACCTGTCTTCTACATTGTACCAAGACTGCTGTGATTGTGAGCTCCCTGAAAACATTTTCAATGAAGTCATCTATTTCTGTCTCTTGGCTGTCTATTGGACCTGAACAGCATTGTCCACTTCATGTCTTCCTGGGTCTCAGCTCACCTCAAGATCTTTATGGAAGTAGTCTCTTCTACATCCTCAGTCACACACATTTCCATGTAACCTGGTGTGTGTGTGTGTGTGTGTGTGTGTGTGTGTGTGTGTGTGTGTACATGTGCCTATGAATGGTGGGTGTATGCATCTAGAGGCCAGAGGTAAACATCAGGTTTTGTTCCTTGGTTGATCTGAAGTTACTTTTGAGGCAGGGACCTCATCAGTTAGGGTAGACTCTGGCCAGCAGTCCCCAGGGAATCCACCTATCTCCACCTCCAATCTCACCCTTGGTGGGATTACTTGCCCAGGCATTACACCTGGCTTTCTCGTGCAAGTTCTGGAACTCAAACTAATGTCTTCATGCTTTCACACTTGCAAGGCAAGCACTTCACACACTGAGCTTCCTCCATAGATCGCTTTCTATGTAACACATAACTCCTATTCTATTACTCCTTTGTTACAGAACACAGAGATGTTTCAGGTATCAGACACACAGACAATATAATTATTCCTGTTATTTAAATTATATAGTTGCTTAGGGTTTAGTTTATGTCTATCACTATTCTAAACTCTCACTCTCACTACACAAACATACACACAATATATATATATATGTATGTATACACACTATATATATATATATGTATATATATATATATATATATATATATATATATATATATATATATATTTAATTTGTAGTCTCCCAACAAAGCATTGAGGGCAGTCCAAGCACCATCTAAACACAGACACAGAGAGGTCAAGTAATGTGTCAAAGAACTTCTATGTATTGAAGTTGAATTGCAATCCAATAATTTTCTTTTTGCTTTCATAATAAAAGATATTGGGTACTTCATAGCATCATGCTTCAGTACTAGTAAATGTACACGCATTTAAAAAGGTTCTCCTGCGCTATGGCCAAGAGAACAGGGAAGCTACAGCTAATGAGATATATACCCAGAGCTGCCTGTCAGCACAATCTGCCTGCTTTTTGTTTCTATGGTTTTGTCTTACTTTGTTTGGTCACTGGTTTTGCTTTTGCTTTTGGAAAACAGATTCCTCTGGTAAATCTGACTTCACTTTGCTTTTCCATCTAAGACTGTACATTAAAACCTGCATGCCTTGCTCCCTCACATAAATGCTGGTCCCATCAGTGTGACCACCAGCCCATGGGTGCATTGCTATCCATCGGGAATTTCCTAGAGGACCACCCAGAAGGCTACATACAGCAGTATATCTGTTAAATGAATTTGGGAGCCTGCACAATTGAACACTACCTGTTTTCTGCTATCAACCGAGCCTGTGTCCCCCTCAAAACACTCATCATACAATCTAGACTTGTTTGAGGGTGGGAGGCCTTAACTATTTTCCATTCATGAAGGCTTTTTCTTCCCAGAACTAGGGCAGGAGACAGTTTCTGTCTGACAGGAGCCTGGTGCTGTCAGCTGCTTCTGGTCCAATGAAACCAGCTGTAATTCTGGAAACAGCCAGACTCCAAATGTGCTGATCCTCAGATAGCCCACATTCAAAGAGCAGCTCTCTCTTACAAAGACTTTCCATTGAATCATATCCTATGCACTATCTCTGGCTTCTCAGAGAGGAACACAGAGCTTGTAAGGAAAACAACATGTCCTTAAGACCCTTGCCGATATCTTTTGTGGACACACAAGTTTATGCCTTGCCACCACCCCAAGAGGGCATTTGGCAACAGTAGCAACAGAAAGCCTTTTCTTGCCAGATGAATAACAGTATCCAGAAGAGGTGACTTGCAGGGTGAGGGTGGTTGTGGAAGCAAGGATATCACTCACTCCAGGGAGCAGACTTCACCGGGCAGGTTATCTCACCTCTGTGCTTTCAGAACTCACGTCCCTTCCTTCAGTTTCTTTTCTTTTTTTAAACCTTTTAGAGAGCTCACAATTTAACTGTCTAAAGTGGATCACTTTATAAAGTAATGGGGGTGATCATGCCCAAGTCCTAAGTTCTCGGTCTTTCAAAGACCAAGTTGCTTTAGATTGAGGGCAGACTGTTGAATCAGCCCTGTCCCTTCTGCTTTGTCCTTTTAACTAGGCCACCCACACCCTCTGTTGCAAGCTGCACAGAATAGGAAATAGGAAAGAAGTCACAGCAGCTGAGGCTAGCCCTTCAATTTTTTAGGCACAGATCATAACATCCTTTGAGACACAACCTTGGGTAGGAAAATATGTCTTTTGTATTAGTATTGTATACTAATAAATTAGTATTGTATACTAAGCATTTCACCCATGTCAGAGGAAGGGGGCTTGAAAACAATGACTTTCTTATTAGTGTCCTGAGTCTTAGACTCTACAGTCATCTCATCTGAGTTCATATTTGGACTTAGCTTTTGTTTCAACTTTCACTTAGCTAAATAAGCTGCGTCAAGAGAAAAAGTTAATTTCAGTTTTAATACTAAATAGTTATGAAACAGGCACCATATAAAGCCTTTTATTAGGACCAAAGAAACAAAAAAAATGCATTTCCAAGCTAACTTGAAGCAGGAAGAGGAGTTAGGGATTGGGGGAGGAGTTGATTTTAATTAGAGAACAGACAAACCATCCTCCATGTCTCTAAGGAGGATCACTTCCTACAGACCACATCTACCTCTCTGCTGTCCCCTGCACCTTCCTTCATTCAGGTCCATGGCTCCATGTCACACCATTTTCTTTTGGTGTCTGCAGTGGCTTAAGCTGTCACGAAGCTAGCCTCAGTAATGACCACAATGACCTCGGCCAGTGTGTCCAATAATCCAGTTGCCCTTCCCACTCTGAGCTACTCATGGCTGCTTGTGTCATAAGGATCATTTAGATAAACAGAATTAAAGGTAGAATCTAAGATCACAAGTATTGGACTATTAAAAAAATTAACAAAAACGTAATGTCACAGCCCTACTTTGTACCAAGCAGCACAGCAGAGGTTTTATGAGGTCCCGACACCACAAATAAATAGCACATCTAGAATTAGCAATCATCACCATCTTGCAGATGGTAGCAGGGAGGACCAGAAACACAGGAGATAGGCTGTAGGTTCCCAGGGAATGGCTACTTGCTCAGAAAGAAACTGCTTGTTATAGCTCCTTACCCCAAAACAAAAGAAAGGGCCTCTTCGTCCCCCTCCACAGGCAGGGAGCCTCCTTACTCCACAGCAAGCGAAAACAGAGGCTACTTTGGACCTTTGTGTAGAAAGGCAGGGCAGAATTGGATAATGTTTGCTTATGTCTTAACTTAAGCCAGGTGTCCACATGCCCACTTTTGTAGATAATGTCAAAAATAGAAATAGACACTTAACTAATGTATATCTAATAGTTGAAGCAAGTTGCTGTCAGACTCCGTTTTCTGTAACATACAAAATGGGGAAGACTGGGGAAGAGACACAGACATGATGCCTGCACAGAGTGTATATTTGATCAGGAGTCGAGGTTCTGTTTTTGATGAGAGGATGCTTTAAGAATGCCTTTCCTTCAGCACCATATATGTGAATTTACATCCTCTCCTTCCTTGGCTTTGGTGCTTCTACACAACGATGTTGAGTTTCCTTTGAGATCTTCAAACCTTAACATTCTGCTTCTGAAAATTATCCATTAAAATTTTATCAATTCTGTATTTTGGTAAGACAGTATGAGGAAATGCCATCGTGAAATTAGATTTTTCCTTTGACATCAGGCGCCCAGTCAGCAATCCAATCCCATGTATTTCTATTGAGACATTAGGGTTTGATATAATTTTGGGCAGAAAACATTTTAAAAATGAAACAATTGAATTTTCTAGATGGTCTTGGGGACCACTTAGTTTAAGAGAATACACTTCCAAATCAAAAGCCTTTCAATCATTTTAAATATTATTTGGATGATATTTGCTGTGTGTAGTAGCAGTTTGAATTTGTATTGAATGTTTGACCGGCTCAAGCACACACAGATGATGTATGAAATTATTATTTCATATTTTTCTAGTGTTTGCATTGCAAGTGACATCTGGCTGACAGGAACTTGGAGAAATGGAATCCGAAGTGAATGTTGCAGTTACCACAAGCCTCATATTTATCAAAAGGTTTAAGGTTGGTCTGTCTTTGTTTAACATAAGAAACTTGGAACCCGGACAGGGAAGCTATGAACTTCAGTGTTGCTTGCATTTTTCTTAGCTGATTTGTTTAGTAAAAGAGTAGGCAAAGAAGAAACACTAATTGTATCATTTGTTCTTCTCATGAAACTAAATATTTTGCAATCTAAGAAAGAACACTTAATTAGTTCTGATGTGATTTCCATACATTTTCCTTGTATTCAGAAAATTTACAGATTTTGTGTTAGACCAACATACATACTGAGAACTGTTCATCATTATTTAGGAAAGGCAATGTGGGAGGAAAAACAGCTAACCACATTTTAAATTTTATTTTCCAATTTGTACATGTGCAAAACTGAAGTAAGATATGAAAACATGTCATATAGTATTTGCAAGCTCTGACTCAGTCGACACTTACAAACACACACACATACACACACACACACACACACACACACACACACACACACACACACACACACATTTTCTCCTTTCCTCGCTTTTCTTAAAGATCATGGTATGATTCTTTATTTTGTAGTGCGGATATTATTCATTTAGCAAAGATGTATGAACTTACACCAGGCTGTGAACTAGTCAGGTGACAGGGAGATGCTAGGAGTGAGACAATGCATGTATTAATTTTCTACTCTGGTAATGGACAATACCAATATGAAGTAAGTCCAGCATGGGACTATAGACACTATGATAAATGTAGAGAAGAGCTGACAAAGCTGAAACCACATATTGACTGCGCTCTGTCTCCTACAGCAGATGAGGAAACAGAAATGGGAACATGGAAGTCATCATGAAATCTTCAATATATCCAGGTGACCCTTACTTATTTCCTGAAATTTCAGTAAAATAGAAAGATGTGAAATATTATTCTGTTCTCATAACTTGAAGACAAATATCATGAATATTTATGTACAATAGTTCTGAATGCCTTTTTCAGTTTTAAAAGCATTTTGTTGATAATTCTGCAAATATACAAGTACATTCAAAATGCCACATGATGCTTTTCAAATAAAAGAAATGCTATGTTGCTATTGCATTTCCATGGAGCTTAAACTACTCCAAAGCAAAGTTACTAATGACTGTGTGACAATCTGATTAATTTCTATACCATAAATTAGCCATTTTCCATTGGGATATTTGCTTTCTTCTCTAGTAACTCTTGGTCAACATGGTATTAGTGTTTTCTAAGAAAACAACATTCAGAAGACGAAAGAAGACCCTCCAGGAGTGAGATTCCTTGCCACCTTAATAAAATATAAAGAAGGCAAGTAGCATTTATCCAGTCTCACACTACGTTCTTTACATGAATTTTTTTTGCTTATTGCCACATAATCCTGACACAAGAAGTAGGCTGTGGCTTCGCCAAACCTGAGTTCTCATTTAACTCTGGGCTTTGTCCAAGTGGGTGAGTCTCCGGAATTAGTTCACCAGGCTGATTAAGCATCCTCTCTTATGAATCAGGGTGACGCTATCACTCATTCATTTCATGATATTAAAGTGCCTTGTATGAAGTGGATCAGTGGGCATGTAAAATACAAGAGAAGTATGATAAGTATCACATCTATGACCTATTGGTGGCTGAGGTGCAGAGGTGAACATGGAGGTGGTGTCTGAGAAGTCCCAGGTGGGCACATTCTCACAGGTAGAACCACATTTGGAACTGAATGTTAAATATTGAGGACAGTATTACAGTTTGTCCTGCTAACCATGCAGCCCTAGTGTCCTCTTGCCTGCCACACTGATGTCTACCAGCTAATTTCAGTTCTAATGCTCAGGAGCGTGAGGCACCTCTCTCTCTTAAAGCATGGAGTACTTACATGTGTACTGTGTACCTATGGTAAACAACATGTGATTGGGTTCTTCCAGGGTCCTTTTTCCTTCGAGTTATACCAGTTTTTGTCAACAGGTAGCCCTTTATCCTTACTGGCTACCTGTAACACTGGATTTTATCTGAATAAAGCAATTACTAAAATAACTTTATTTTTGCAAATGAACTATATTGTTAAGAAATGTACAGACCTACTGTCTGTCTAACCAAATTTGGGTCTGCACATAATAACCTCTCTGATAAAACTCCACAAATCTAAAATCAGAACCAGAATGCTCAGAACTAGTGACAGTCCCAAATGTTCATCATTTATCAACTAAAATGCTTCAGACAACATTAGAAATGCCTTTTTGAGCCAGAAAGATAATTTGAGCCAATTTTGGTTTTCTTTCTTTTACTAAAAATTTACCAAAATATATGAATGAAGTTCCATCAAATGTAGACTAGTAAACCTATTTGAAAATCTAACTTACAGGCTTCAATTTCAAAATAAAACAATCTACACATCCTGCTTTCTATTGTGTCAGTTAGCTATTGCTATAGAACTGCTGCAAAACAAAATACGCAAAATTTAGTGACTTAAAAGCTATAATTTATTGAGCTTCTAAATGCTAACTAATTGGGATTTTGGCTAGTCTAGACTGACCATGGCTAGTGTTGTTCTGCCCCAGGTGTCCTGTATCTTCCTCTTGGAGCCTATTAGCTGGTTTAGTTACATTGTTCTCTGGACTTTCATGGCTAGTTGGGAGCAGTAAGATGCAGACGCTAATCTGGTCCTGGGATTTTGAGTTTGATGTCTTTATTTTTACTATGGAATTAATCTTTGAAACTTTCCCTTGTAAAATTTACAATCAATAAGGAAAATATGTATTCATCTTATTTAATCTTACTTTACAAATGTAATTGATCTGAATAAGGATAATTTTCCATGCTCTTATCATGCTAATTATTAAGTTAGGGACACTAGAAAGAGGGTCTCTTGAATCTTTGTTTCTCCATTATGCTGCACGTTTTAGCCACTGAATATCATTGAATACCTAATTCGTGCCAGATCCTGTGTGAATCTAAACCTCTATTGCCAAAGAACTCTAAGAAGCTTACTGAAATGAAGAAAAACGGGAGGTCACATGCATACTCACTACAGGACTCATTGGATACCCAACCTCCAAATTTACCAAAAAACAAGATTCTGACTCCTATAGCTGTCTGCTTCTATCTGTATATAGGACAGATTTTTCTCTTTAGAATTGACCACATTGCCCATTTCTGGGAGACTGGGTTGGCCCAGGAGGCTGCAGGGCAGCTGTGCAGGCAACCAGAGTCCCACTGCTGAGGGGAAGGTGGGCATTTAGCATGGTTTGGCAGCTGTGTAATGATGCTGAAATCATACCATTGCCAGGTCCCCACTGTATTAGAGCTGACCTTAAGATGGATTTTGAAAACAATTCAAATAGATCTCTCCTTCTGGAAAGTTTTCAGAGTGAAAAGGGAGGAAACAATGAAACGTCTGCAATTTGTACCCCTCACTCCCAGCGATATGCTGCATGTAGCCTCTACGCTCTCCCTAGCACTGAGTCATTATCCCCAGTGGGTCCTGCAAGCCCAAGACTAATGGAAGCAGAGGAAAATGAAGCCTTAAGCTTCTTGCATGACAAAACAACTGGTTTCTGCATGGTGCTGGGCTTACCGGGAGGAGGCAGGGACTTGTCTGAGGAAGTTAGAGTCGAACTTGAGTGGGCAAAAGAGGTGACCAGCACAACTCACATGCCAGGCATTTCTCCCTCAACACAAATAGAACAATGCAGACTAGGACCTGGCATTTATGCTCCATAAATATGTATTGAATGAGTGGAAACTGAATTAATCTCTTAGTTATTGTTGTCTAATAGTGTTTATGTTGATTTTGAAGAAAAAAAAACTTACTTAGAACCTGACATCATATCAATAATAAAGCTTTAGTCTCTGTATTCAACCAACAGATTTGGGAGTTCCCTGCACCAAAGCATTGTGGATATGATTATAAATCCTATGTGATTGTTCTTCCAAGGCTTTCACTCTAATGGCAGAAGTAATTTAGCTACTCCTTTACTGTGGATGGATTGTAACTTTGTTCTTCATGTATGAGAGAGTAAAATGATAGTATTTGACATATATGAAGCACTTGGAATATTATCTTCCTCTTAACAGGCAGTACATAGTGTTTGTGTGGTGTATGCTGTGCTGTTAAGAGTAAGTGTAAAAAGGCTCATACACAACAGAGAGTGGGCTGTGGAAATGGCTTGACTGGGTAAAAGACTGAAGTCAGCTCCAGAGAACCCACTGAAATGCCACATGGTGGCCTTCCTAGAATCCCAATCATTGCCAGATAGAAACAGCAATTCCCTGGGCAAGTTGAGTAACTACAGTAGTTACATCCTAAAACTGGGTTAAAATGAGAGACTCTCCCTCAAGATATGAGGTGGAAAGTAATCTAGAAAGATCTATTTACAGCCCCTAAATACACCAGCATAATGCTGCCCTCCCACATGAACATACACTCCCCCTACACACACACACACACACACACACACACACACACACACACACACACACACACACACATTTGACCCTAGGATGATGATGATGATGATGATTTGCAACTAAAACTCTAGTTTCTTATTCTCAGGCAGACAACTCTCTCTCTCTCTCTCTCTCTCTCTCTCTCTCTCTCTCTGTCTCTCTCTGTCTCTGTCTCTGTCTCTGTCTCTGTCTCTCTCTGTCTCTCTGTCTCTCTCTGTCTCTGTCTCTGCTCTCTGTCTCTCTCTCTCTCTCTCTCTCTCTCTCTCTCTCTCTCACACACACACACATACACATATACACACACACTTCACAAACTTTACAAGACTTTTAAGGAGATGTTGAGAAGTGCCTAGACTCTTATAGTGGCTTGAATAAAAATAAAGTCCCCCACAGACTCATGCATTTGCATACTTAGTCACCAATAGGTGGCGTTGTTTGGGATGGCTATGGGACCTTTCAGAGACGGAACAGTCTTTTTAAAGCAAGTATGCCACTGAAGGCTGGCTTTTGGGTTTTATAGCCTGACCCCTATTCCTCCTACTTTCTTTATTTTGTTTCCTGTGTAGTCATGAAATTATGAGCAGCTGCCTTGTGTTCATTCTTCCATGCTTTTCCCTGCCTGTCGCCAGGCCGGGACTACCATGACAGATTCCCTCCATCTCTGTCTGTGAGCCAAAAGTTGCTTTTCTCCTAGAAGTTGCTTTTGGTCATGTAACTTTGTTACAGCAACAAAAGGGTAGCTAATACAGCTCCTTAAACTAGTTTTCCTACAAGTTGGTGCCTATTGCTGTGGCTTCACATTCCATCTTAAGGCAACAGTCATTCAGTAGAAACGACCCTATCAAAATGCATCTGGAGGGGTTTCTCAGAAAGGCCAGGGCAGGCACCATGCCAGCTAGGGTGTCTCAGGCTCAAACCATGCAGCTTCTCTTTCCTCTGTTCCTTCCCCTTCCTCAGCTTGTCAACATTTGCAGAATGATACATTTCTTTTGCAAGTGTGCTCTTTTCCTACATCAAGTGCTCCTTACTCTGCTTGCTCGCTCCTTTTGATGCAGTGAAGCCACTGGGGATCTGCCATTAATCATTCTTAATTTGATCCCCTTCCTTCTTTCCCACCGGACTTGTGTTCAGGCCTCTCCTGCTCACTCCAGCCTGCGCTTTCTCCTTCTCTGTTTGTTAGCTCCTTCCCCCATTTAAATCGCTCGCTTATAAACAGCATCATTGAGACTGAAGATGAGTAGATGTACAAGTGCTCTGCACTTGAAGCTTCCCATCGGGAAAATCCTCATCCTCTCACAGACGCATGCAGAGGACCGAAGTTTCCACAGCCCTCTTCACCACAAGAGCAGCATCTGCTCTCTATCCCCTGTGCTTGGGGAGCCCTAAATGTGGCTCACAGGAACTCACACCCGAACTTCCAGAGGACTCCATCTCAGCAGCCAACCCAGCCTGTGCCTGCGGTGGCAGAATGGGAGAGGAGGAAGAGGGCAAGCGCCTCTAAGGACATCAGAACGCACATCTTAGGGGCCACAGCTTTGAGGGATGTAAGGGAGAGAGTATAAATAAGAAAAGTTACTACAGCTAAAGCCCATTGTTTTCTGCTTTCACAAAATTCAGGAGAGGGTGCTTATACTGTAAGAAGAGAGTGTTGTACTAAATATATAGAAGCACTCAAAGGCAGGGGAGGTGTAAACCCAGGGAGAAGCGACCAGGTTAGTTCCTGAAGATGCCTTACTAGATGAAAGACAGCAATTTGTGTTAAATGTGTAGAAAGAGACCTTCTTCTCCTAGAGGTGGTTTGGAGTGGAGCATATGTGGATGACATGTGTCAAACACATAGCCTCTCGGAACTGGGAATTATGTGAGGGGTCTGTAGTCTGTGCTTCACGGAGAGGCTCGGCAGAAACTCAGGCACCAGGCTAATGAGAGCTTGATATTTCCATCTGCAAGTTCAGCCTCCCAACTTGATCTAGAACTCCTGTCCCGCTTTGAAGAGGAAACAGAGTAAAGAGAATCAAACAAACAAAAGTGAGAGCTGGTTGGTTCAGAATTATTGATCTGGGAATTCCAGGATGAGTTGGTGACAACCCTCTGTCCTGGACAAAAGAAATAGCTAACTGGTATCATTAACCCCAAAGCTGAACATCAACCAGCGCCTAAGAGTCTTTGGTCTTCCCTTCAATTTGCTGTTTAACTGAGTGGGTTCTGCAGGCAGGGGAGAGGAGCTACATTGAAGAGAGACACTTACCATTTGCTCCTCCAAACACATTCTGTAGGAAGGCGTGGGATTTCACAGCAGTGAGAGCGAAACTATTCACAGCGGTACCATATGCTCCCCACCATCAGGAGCAGCCGCACTGGTCACTGTGCTTGGCAGGCGAATTAACAGAGTGGAAGTTTGAAGACCATGGTAGAGTAAAATCTCCAATCTGTTCCACAGGCAGAAATCAAAGTGAAAAATGATTCTATACAAATCCTCTGCATGTGATACACACACACACACACACACACACACAGAGGCAAGGGCATACATGTGTTTCTTCTAGTATACTCAAGGAGAAACAAAGGCAGGACAAAACCAAGGTGTTTATCTTGCAGACAATTCCATGGAGACACAAGGTCACACCCTGAGTGCCAGGAGAAAGCCTTAGAACATAGCATGTGGAGAAAGGTTATTTTTGGATTAAATTCCACGTTTTCAGTGGCTTTTTTCCCCCTCTGAGGGAAAAAAAAAGTAAGATTGAGAAGAATTTTGCAAATGCCAAGACCATTTAATAGTAGAATTACAACTGACGATAAATTCAGGGCTCTCAAAGCTTGTCCTTTCCCTGTTATTAACTTTGTTCTTTTGGTTGTGCCAGAGAAAGCACAAGAGATAGAAATTGGCAGAAATATGGATCTGAAGAACAGAAATTCAACTCAAATGAAAATACCGTGAACAACTCTAGTTAAAGTGAAGTCTTTTGTTGAGCAGCAAAACTTTTGCCACCAAGAACAGGGTTACTTGAATTAAGAGTAATATTTAGGACAGTCTGTTATCTAATCGTTATTAATTCTGCATGCACACAGGGTATTTTCTATTTCCAAAGTGGTTCACAATCATTAGTTAATCCACTCAGCATGCTTAGTCTAAATTGTTGTATGCATTTAACAGATAAGAAGGGTTGCTGATGTACAGGCAGCAGGACACGGCTGAGTGATGGACTGCTAGACCAGAGCCAGCCCTCCTCATCCTAACCACTCAGTTGGTTACTCTGCACTGGCACCAAGCCTATACCCACAGGACTTTCAGACAAGAACTCCATTTGTTTGAAAAATAAGTACATATGTTACATAAAATCTCCAACAACTGCTCAAAAGTGTCAAGGTTTGATTTTTCCAGTGACTCTTCTTAACATAGTGTAGACTCAGTTTCCCTTAGGGGTAAAGCACTTCTTTTAAAGGGCTAGTTTTTTTCTATGAACGTAGGCATGAAAAGTAGGCATTATAGGAAAGATAGATGTAAGTACTCTTAACTACATAAGTTAACATGAAGAAATTATCCAGGGAGTTTGAAGGCTTTGGGATCAATCACTGACTTGGTTTCTTCCCCTCTCCTCCCCTCTCCCCTCCCCTTTCTTTTTCTCTATTACTTTTCCCGCCCCCTTCCTCTTTTGGTCCTTCTCACCTTTCAATTTCAGTTCCTTTTTTTCTGTCATTTTTGCCATCAGCTACCCTCATAGGTATTATTATGAGACATTTCCCCGTTTCACGCTTCCCTCTTCAAGAGGAGAATCCTCTGAGTAAGGTGCTCCTTGTAAGTGTTCTGATGTGAGCTTCTCAAACATGAACCAAATGCCAGTGCCTGGCAGAGCTGTCTACATCCTTCCTGCATTAAAATTGTGTGGCTTTCCTTTATTTTCATTTGTTTGTACTCACTCTGGCCAAACAAATTAATTTGTGGTACAGATAATATATGCCATATGTTTAATTAGCCATTACATAAAGTCTAAAGAGGCCAAGCTTTGAAACTAGATGCTACTTTTCTTCTCATTCCTTGACTTTTAAAACTCGAATTTGGAGGATTGTATTCATTTGTTTGTTTGTTTAATACTTTTAACAATAAAATCATCTAGCTGTTTTGATGTTTAGATTTTTTAATATGAAATAATTAATTTCTTCTGCAGATAGATTAATTTAATTCAGCCCAGTATGCATGGTATACTCATTATTCAATAAACAGATACTTAATTGAACTAGCATTAAGAAGCCCCCTTTTATTTTTCAATTGCATTTAAGTGTTCATAAATTTCCATTGTTTTCTTACTTTTCTTGGTTAGATTTCAGTGTCTTAAAACATATCTTATTCGTCTTTACTATGTTGTTTTGTTGTCAAAAAGAAAAATAATATTGGAGAAAATTCAGATTTTGTCTGGATTGAATCCTAGAAATAGCATCCTCTGAAATGCCTCTAAAGGGGGGACAAGGTGATCAACTGTGGTGTCATGACAAGACAGGAGGAAGCCCAGGCCTCCTAATGGTGCCAGTGCACTAAGATAGCATTCAGGTTGCATGGAGTGATAATCCGGCTGGAGGCTGGGAGCTGGCTAGGTCTACCCCAGGATGTCTGGCTGCTGGCTGGCAGAAGGAGCCCTTTCTTCACCTTGGATCTGCCGGGCTAAGGATGCTTTCATGGTAATTTTCCAATGTCTTCCTTGATCAGTAGACTGCAGCATTTTATCATTTTGCAGATTTTGTTTTCTTCATGGGTTATTACTTCCACTGAACTGCACTTAACATCTATTAGCTTGGGTCTCCAGAAGATCAAAGTCCCTCTGTATCTGATTATTCTGCTCTCTGCAATTTGTATCTCCCCTCACCCTGCCCCTCCCCACCAATCCAGGGGCCTTGGAGATTAGGTTTCAGTGACTTCTCCTAAACAATTTATAGACATAAAAGCATCATAAAGAGGATACTGTGCCTCTAGAAAGAATATAAGACAGGAAAAAAAAAGTGCAGATAGCAACGGGGATTTTTGTAATGTTTCTGTCTCAATATGGATCTTTAAAAAGTCATATTTCGATATCCTGTTTGAAATAGTGGTGAGGGAGAAGGAAAGAGGTGCAACTCCAGCATAGATTCATTCCCATTACTACAGCATTCATTCTGCTCCCCTCTTTCCCTCCAAAGCCCTGCCCTGACTCCCTACCTTTTTCCAGACCCCATTTACATTGTGTTTCAAAACCTGCTCATGGAGCTAGCTTTCCACTCATCTTAGGGTCTACTGCTCACCTTAATGACTATGTTCTGATGAAGGACTGGTTTTAATTCTGAGCCCTTAGTAAATAACAATCATCCTCTAAATTTCCTTCCACAGCTGTGATAGGCCGAAATCCTCTGTCAAAGTTGACCCGGTCTCAACAGGAGACCACAGCCTTCCCTGACCACCTTCGCACCAGCCCTATAAGGAATACTTTTAGAGACTATGTAAGAGGCTCACTGTGGTCTGTCAGCACACATGAAGAGGGTGCTTGTGAGTTGAGACAGACATTGGAAACTCAAAATAAGGCTTGGCAGCAGGAAAAAAATTAACTTTAAGGAGACTCAATCTGAATGAAATAAAGACATGAAGTCCATTTTTTTTTTGGAAAGGATATCTCCATGTCAGATATATCTAAGGAACCATTTGTAGTATATGGTATCAAAGAAGCCATAGCAAAAAGGAGAAACAGGAGGAAGCAAAAGAGAGAGGGAAAGAGATCTTCTCAGATTGGAATCTGTGCAGATCACAAGGAGATTCTGTCCAAATGAAGACTATAATCTAATAGGTGTGAGTAGAACCCAAGAGTCTTACCCACTCTGGCTGTGTTCTCAGGTGCTGTGGCCTCAGCACTGCACACAGAAAGTGAGAAAGGTTCCCCAACTCACAACAGCTCTGACACTTCAGTAGGAGGTTCCTTCCATGGGGCTTTTCCCTGCTCTAGAGACATTGGACTCTGTGAAGATGGTGAAAAGATCTTGACCAATGGCTTTAAACTTGGCAGCAGGTGGTCACTCTTTGGGAGTGTTGAAAATCCTGGAACCATAGTCTATGCTAATTAAATTCTCAAGAGTAGACCACAAGAGTCAGTAGTTTCAAAAATTCTTTTAGTGATTCCAATATATGCCCATAAGTGAGAACAAAAGCTTTAAGAAACATGGTATTGGCAGGACTCAAAACAACCAGGTATTTGTTTGCTTCTCTGCACTATTTACCTGTCACTATCATAGGACTCTCTCTATATTTTCCCATACACAACAAATCTCACTTTCAGAGCTGAAACATAAAGCATAAGATGTTTAATTTTACCCTAGGTTAAGCTGGTGGGAATAATGCTAGAAGATAGTGAGAGCACTGTCTCCTGAGGAGGAAAGAACACAGAACTCTCAAGGTACCAATTCTGTATGAATACAGATCCTGTTGCTGCTTGTCTCTTTGATTTTACCCAATAGTTTGGTGGTGCCATGACAAAAATTCAACCTCTCCATTTTGCCCCATTCTCATGCAACCCGGACCTGCATGAATCATTCATGGTGAGATTCACATGTTTAGAGTGCTACCCTCTACATCTAATTGCCTACTAGGGCTGCTGGTTCCTGGAGCTGCCCTCTCTTGTTATTAACTGGGCAGCAGGGGGAGCTACAGCTACCATGAAAAGCACCCTGTGTGACCTGCCCCTAGAGAACATTTTCACATTCTGTTCTGAAAATATTTTCCCTAACAGCTCTTCAAGTCAAGGCTAATGCTTATTCCCCCTAACCCCAGATATTGAACCATCTGTGTCTGCCAGAAAAGGAATTAGAAATCATCAGGTTTTTGTTGGGTCCCCAAATGAACAGAAAGGGAAGACAAATGATGAAATGGTTCATAAAACCAATTACATTGTCTTGGATGTTATGCCTCATTCAAAAAGACCGAGCCACTATAGCAAAATGCATAAAATGTAAGCTGAGTTCCCCGATTTGACTCTGAGTAGTGACAGGGATGGGAGTGTTTGTAGCAGGTCTCAGCCTGCCCTGTGTTAAGTGGGTATCTACCAGACAAACAAAAGCTCCTTTAACTCTGCTTATAACTATGTTGAAGAACAATTGACTGAGTGAGAAGAGTAATAGAACGATTACTCTTAAGAGAATTGTCAAAACTGCTGGAGAGAATTCATTCAAATTCACTGTACATTGAAGCACAACTTCAGAGTGGCTACTTCCCATGCTTGAAATGTTCAAAGTTGCTGTGGTTGAGCCCCTTAGACAAGCCATGTTATTACAACTCCTTATATTGTCTCCATACAACTCATTCCATAACAAACCTTGTTTCCCCCTCTTCTCTCAGTGGTACCTCATCCACCATCCCTTCTTGGCACTGATACAGAAAAGGCAGAAGACTGGGGTCTATTTAATGCTCGTTTCCATTCTCAGGACAATTGTGTTTAGAATTCTTGTTCTGAGATTATCTATACGTCATCTTTGGGAGAGATCAAAGGGTAACTGAACCAGATCCTTTCCCTTCTCAAGTTTGTCACCATGACACCAAAAGACCTTAATGTGCCAATACAACTCTGGAAAAATAATATGAAACTTGATGAAGTACCATGATGTCTCTGATAGATTTTCAAACTAAGAGTTACATGGCTGTAAGTCAAAGGACCAAAGGGTAGCAATATAATATGAAAATAGATTTGGTACTTATTAACCTTAATTTCTTTTACTGAGTTGTTCACAAATGTGTCCTCATTATGGGTGAGCTTGCTTTTCTTCTCCTGGATACAATCAATCCAGCAAAGGAGCTGGGCTATTGCATTACACACAGACAGATTGGTAGTGGCACAAATGCATGCAAAAATACACAGACAAGGCTCCGTTCTGCAGTCAGCCCCTGCCTGGTAATTCTCCTATGTCCTTGAAATTGAGTTGCCAGTTCCCTTAGACCAATTCAGGAGTCTGTTTCTCCTCACCCACCTCTGTCTGTGGCCCATGTGTTCTGTGTAGCTCTAGCTGGAATCCTGGGCCAGACTGGGATATGTGTAAACATACATACACAAGTGTCTCTTCAGGAAAACAAGTCATTGGAGGAAAAGGAAGTGACAGTCTTCCTGGGAAGCTAACTTTTTAAAAATGGATTTTCTATTTCTTTTTCAATCTTAGTAGCTAGAGGAGCTTATATAATGGAATAAGCATAGGGAAAGCATAAATTAGTCAGGAAGAAAAAGGTAATGGGTCCAGCCTAAGAACTATTCTGCTTCACCTTCACTAGGAATACAACAATGCTACATGTTTTCTTTTCATGTTTTAATAAGAAGGTAGTGAGTGGTTTCCCTTGCTATCCTAACGGGCTCCCAGAGGTACATAGCATGAGAAATTAACTTGTTACTTGAACGCCTGAAATTCAGACCTAACTGAAATGTGATGGAGTCATTCCTGCTATCTTGTTATAGGCAGAGACAAGATCTTTCCAGTGTTCTTTATGAGACCCTGAACAGTGAAGGCACCAACCAATAAGAAAACTAGGAATGCTGGTCAAACTGAGCCCCCAAATGCTGGCTCAGTATCCTTTCCACATAGTATATAACTTGATTCTGGTTCCCTGAACTTATTTTCTCATCTTAACATCTGACAGTAAATAAGTCAAAAGGGTCAGAAACTAGCAAGGCTTCCTTGGGGATTGGCTTGCTTTCGGTGCTTTTGCAAGTGTAACTTTCTTGTCCCATTAAGCGTGTCCTTTCTGTGCAAAGTCAAGTCCCCCAGCTAGATAAAGAAATGGCATTTCTTATATCTGTGTGGTCATCCAGATTTTCATAAATGTAAAGCAAATAAGGGGGAAACTGTATTTCCAAGAACAAAAGAGCATGGCTGGAAAAATAGCTCAGTGGAAAGAGCACCTGGCTAGTGTGCATTAGACCCTAAGCCCAGTTCTCAGCACCAAAGCCACCCATTGTAATGACAAGAAAATGTCCAAGTGAAAAATAACCATCTTAACTCCAGATTCATTGTAGGCAATCCAGTTCCCCAAAGGGAGTCACTCCCTTGATCTTGTTTGGTAGCTCAGCCACTATGACCCACTCAGCCTCTGCCTCTAGCCATGTTCCACTGTGGAGGTGGGAAGATTTCTAGGGTGCTTTCTTTGGCATGCCCATGGGCTTCAGTTATCCATTACCCTCTACTAAGTCACACCCCTGCCTCTGAGGATGTGCTTTCCTTCTTGGCAAATGAGGGGGAAAACACAACAGCAACCTGCAGCTGCTCCTAACTCTCTGTTTCCTTCCTGCATGCCCTCTGTAAAGATAATGTATTCTAAGAATACTTGTCTAACCATGAGGAAATCAGAGTGGAAACCCAAGAAATCCTAGACTCTTAGTAGGTCACTATAGCTCTGTGCATCCAGGTGGGGGTGAGGCAGGAGGTAAGTAGGCTCTCCTTTGCTTGTGTGGCATACATCGAATATAAACATACTTACAGTCACACCCACAATAATATAATCAGCAGAAATGCTGGCTTCTAAGTAGAATAAGCAATAGAAAAATAAAATCAAAGTGACCCCCACCCCCAAAAACATCCTCCAAAAAACAAGTAACTTTGACTCCAGAATTGTGTAAAGTGAAATATTTACATGATCATGACTATTGTCTTAATGTTTTTGCCATTTTACAGATAGGACAACTAAAGGTTTAGAACTGAAGGCAACACTACCAAGGTCATATAGTAAGCTGCTCATGCTGGGTACCAGAGTCAAAACCTCACTAATCCCTAGGCAAGGCCTCCTCAGCTCTGTCTTTCCTACTCGGTTGGCAAAATGTCAAAGGATTTATCAAAAATAGCCTGAAGCTAGATTAGGTATTTTAATACCCAAATCACTTAATTACTAATACAGTTTAAGGTACATTAACCTAATTGGAAAGTTTCTGCATATGGCATAGGGTTTTTTCTTCCCTTTGAAAAAAATTAATATTAGTGTTCTTAAACTTTTTGTGAGTCTTTTTCATCTGTATGTTCTATTATTGGTTTCCAGTTTTACAAAAAAAAAAAAAAAAGGCCACTGCCAACAGCTGAGTTAATGATATTTTCTCATATAAAAGAAAGATAAATAGGATAAATATAATAAAATAATAAAAGGAAATGAACAATCAAATTTTACCTGATAATTGCATGTCACACCACTTAGCTGGCTAGGTGTTTGGCAGCATGCCATCATCACCACCCAGGGGACATCTCTAGCTGTTGTTTCTGCCACATCCTGCCTTTCTCACTATCCAGCTTTCTCTGGGTCACTAAAGTGGCCAAATAGCTAGTCTCTTCTCTTATTGCAATGTATTCCTCAGGCTGCAATTAGAAAGACTTTTACAGAATGCAAATCAGACCTGTTGGTCTCATTTAAACACTTCAGGGGGGCTCCCCATGGCCCTCCGTAGAAAGCCGAGACTCCTTGACAGTCTCAAGATGCCCCCTTCATCACTTGTCATTGTCTATTTTCCAAGTCTTACACTAAAACCTCAGCAACACTGAATGACCTGCAATTCCCCAACCTGGCACCGATTTTCCTTCATTCTAAGCCTTTGTAGAAACTTCCAAGAGCCTCCTCTGGCTTTCTTCCTCCTCTTTCTATCCCTGCTACAAATTCCCAATTTAATGTTTTATCATCTACTACTGTCCAACCACCACTTCTTCCTGAATCCTGCCCTGCCCATCTCCACCCCAGACTGGGTTAAGTGCCTCTTTTGTATGTTCCCATAGCAACTTGGCATAGAACATACTAGGATAACGTATAAAGTATTTGCTTAAGGTGTCTGTTTTTCCAGGAGCGACTTGAGAGCATGGAGTGTATTCTCTTAGTTTTGCATTTCCCAACACAGAAATGTTTACAAAATAGGTACTTAATAAAAACGATCGTTGAATGAACAAGCGAACCAATGGACTAAACTTGTGTGAAACACTATGCAAAGGAGGGACAGGTGTGAGAGGCACAGTACAGCCAGGTTGTGTGGCAAGGCTGGAAGAAGGACTCCAGCCTTGTGAGGGCACAGACATTTGGCTCACAGCTCACACTGGCTCTTGGAGGGGAAAATCACAGCTCTGACACTCACTGCTAGGCAGGGTTAGAGGTTGTGCTTCAACAACACAATTCAAAGGAGAGAAGTGGCAGGATTGTAAGCTGCCCCATGCTGTATGAGAAAGAATGGTGTTCGGCTACTTTTAAAGACCTTTAACCTGCCACACAGGTACTGGATGTACCTAAGAATGGATTTCTAGCATCCTGTTTTGAGCTGTTCTTTTCCTTTACCTTATTTTCCATCCCATTATTCTTCTCTGCTAATGCCATTACTCTAGTGAGTCTAGAGCAGAGGCACCTAAAGAACACAATTTCCCCCTTTTGCAAGGAGATAGCTTCATAGATGGTCCACAGAGACAACCTGTGGAAGCCAAGAAGGGCATGTGATCCTAGGACACTTTGTATGATTAAGTATCAAATGGAGAACTGATGGCACCTCCTCCGCATCTTTTCACAGTTGGCACAGTCTGAGCTGATGTTCCCCTTTACTCAGTGTTGTCTTACACTCGATGGATACTCTGTTTTCCCCTCAGTATATACAAATCTTTTGCCTCTTAAAAACACAAATGGGAAATCTGGTTGGAAATTCCTATTCTTGGCACCCTCAGTGTCTTCATTCTTTACCATAGGAGCACAAGAGCTCAGGTGGCTGCCATGTCTTTACCAATATATAAGGGGGTGGCGGCTTGTACCCATGGTTGTCCAGTTTGGAGAAGATTTGCCTTAGTGTCAGGAAAGCAGTACTTCTGAAGAAACATGCCAGCTTCCTCGCAGACCCAGTGGAGAAAAGATTCCATACTAGCAGTCACCAGTTAAAGAGGAAGAGGCATCTTCTGTGTTTAAATTCTCCATCATGGCCACTGCCAACTTAGGACAAAAGTTGGATGAAGTGCAGGGAGGTGGTCTCTAACAAATATCCCAAAAGGCTAAGATATAATCCAAACAAGTGATTAGGAGGCTCTTAAAAGCAATATAAAGAGAAGAAAAGAAAAAAAAAAGCAGTGGACATGGTAGCTGCAGGGGACACAAAGTCTCTGTGTCTAGAACTTGCCTCTCAGTCACTCAATAAATATTTATAGAAAGAACGAAGGGAACACAACATTCCAGGCTGTGTATTCCCCAAAGCCAGTTACCCTGGCGGCAGTGCCTTCTAAGGGCTTCCACCTTATTGTGGGTGATAAGAAATATAAAATAAAAAATCCAAATAGAGTAAAATTGCATAAACAAAGCAAAGAAAAGGCAAGGGAGTCAGGAAAAGGGGGAAAATGACACCAATCACGGATCACCCAGAATCTCCAAAATGCATACCAGGCCATCAAATTTCATCCAGGTGTCAGAGTTACGACTGGGAAGAGTTCCCAGTATTCTCAGGTCCCACTCACCTCATACTTACGATGAACAAACAAACAAACAGAATTATTTCATATCAGCCCCTTAAAAACACATGGAAACAATGGCCAGCTTCTAGTGACGTTAATGCAGTTTTGTGGCACTCTACTCCATAATCTTCTGTGTTCCAGTCAGGTCAAATAATTCCTGCCTCAGGCAAAGTTTCAGTCCTGTCTCACAAAAGGTCAAGAGGCTTTTCTTCCTTCTTAAAATGTATCTGCCAAGGAAACTGGGCAAATTTATGCTTTCCCAAGGTCACTATGGAATTGTTTTTTATGCAAAAGATAGATGTTATTTGCACTGTGAGCCTAATTTTAGGGATTGCTACTTAATTCTACTTTCCTGTTAGGCCTAAGTTCCTTTTATCTTCTGTCTGCTTTATTTTACTTCATTTACTATGCGGCATGTTTAATCATTTTGCCAACCTTGGAAGCCCTTTGCACTCACCTTGAAAGATTTGTATCCCTCATAGGAACCTGCTAATCGTTTCCACCTTCCCTCCAAGTCTTTTCTCTCTTTCCTTCTACTCCCTGCTCATAGGGTGCAAACCTTGGCCTTATACTGAAAATTTCTTAGAAAATCTTACCTCTCTTTCTCCCTTCCTCCCCCTCTTTCTCTCTCCCTCTCTCTCTCTCTCTCTCTCTCTCTCCCTCTCTCTCTCTCCCTCTCTCTCTCTGTCTCCATCTCTCTCTCACACATACACACACACAGAGCAGAGAGAGAAAGAGAAGAAAGTGGTAACTGTGACTCACCTTCTCATGACCATTAGGTTAATTTTTAACCAGATATGCAGGGGCATAAAGCACCAGAATAAAAGAGGGAAGTTACTGCAATTGACAATGTACTACAAGTTTTGTATGAATTGCCTTTGTTGCTACTTCTGCCCATGAGTACAAACATGTAGGACCTTGGAATGTGACACGTACACACACACACACACACACATACACACACACACACTCACACACACACATACTCACACTCACACACACTCACTCACACACACACACACACACACACAGAGAGAGAGAGAGAGAGAGAGAGAGAGAGAGAGAGAGAGAGAGAGAGAGAGAGAGAACACTCATCTAGAAATGAGAACTGAATTAGAATTGGTGGCGGAACACCCATATTACTGAGCATCTTAAAGGGAAGCTAAGTCCCATCAAAGCTACAGAACAATATGTTGAAGGGCATTCTCATGGACATTCAATGTCTACTTAATGCCACAGTTTCTTCTTCTGCAGCGTGGAGCTAGCAATAGTGCATACCTGCTTCATGGGTCACATGAGTAAACATGTGTAAAGGACCAAGAACAAGGCCTGGTACTTTGGGAGTATCCCTCAGGTGTTTGGAAAATAATACACAATCAGGACGATGGAGAGCCAAATATCCCATCTGTGTGTCTAAAAAAGCCCTGTCTTTGCTATTGCTCTGAAAATCTTTCAACTCTTTTAAGAAGCCATCCACTCAGATTCCTTCAGTAAACAGCTTTTGGGTTTTGGTGGCACTCAACTCATACCTTTTCCATGTGGTACCACTTTTAGAATGTTCAGGGAATACTGAAATTAAAGGCACTGCCTGCATCAAGCATGGATGGTATTGCCCATTCTAAAATTAGACAGTAGTTTGAATAAAGACATCTCATGAAGGTGGGAAGATGTCAGTATTATTCCTGAATGTGAAACACCAATTAGTTGCAAACTTCTTTCTAGTGTAACCTACATTAAATAACAACAACAACAATAATAGTGATGATGATGTATTTCCTATTGTAATCCAGGACCCAGGGATATGCACTTATGGCTGAAGAAACTGTCCCAAAGCAATTACATATAAGACACTCAGATTGTCTTCCTCTCTTCTATTTCATGTTTTAAATACTGGTTATAACCATTAAGTTGATTGCATAGTCCACCAATGGGTCATGATTTGTAGTTTGACCAACATAGAGTCAGACCAAAAGTATCTTTAGGAATTGGCTACTAACAAGAAATGGGATTCTTTAAAAGACCCTAAAAGTTTCTTAATGGAAGAAAGATGACTATTGATTTGGTCTGTGTACCCGTGTTTCATTCTCCTTGAGAATTTAAATTGCAAACATAAATTCTCAGCTTCAGGTGTAGTGAAGAAAGATGCCATTGCCTTATAAAACAGTAGTTCTGATAATGACATATTGGGCAGCACTCGGGAACACACAGGTTTCTGTAGAACAAGTAATTATCATGGAGATTATCCAGTTGAACTCAAAATAGGCATAACTGTGTACAGAATATGGTGGAAACAGGGATCCAATTGCTTCTCTTTGGCTCTAATCCTAACTCACAAAGCTTTTGGAAATATACAGGCATGTTATATTCTTCGAGTTCTTCTGGCAACTGATAGGAACATTCAGGCCCACTTCTACCGGACAAGTCACCATGGCACTCTGATTTTCTATATAACAAACACCAGTAATGCCTTACTTTTGTAGAACACTTGACAATTTATAAAGTGTTTTAATGCATATTATCTCAAGCTCATAACAATCCTGTGAGATATACTGGGCAGGTATTTTTATACATTGTATTTATGACCCTAATGTCATTTAAGACTTGAATGTTTCCATTTTTATCATAAAGAGGGATCACTTTCACTTTAAAACATGCTGTTGGCTCATAACAAAAGGTAGCAGTGTGGAAAGAACATGATGTAAGGTAGCAGTAGCATCATGGAGCATGAGCTAAGAGTTTTGGTGTGCTAATCACCAGGTGTGTGCCCATGAGAATGTCTCCTACACCCTACAGTCGGTTGTATAAGTGGGGATATGTATGTCATTATCGTAAGTAGAAATCCATACTTTTGGAAGTAAAGTGACCTTGAGTGTCAGAGAGAACTGAATTCAAATCTTGGTTTTAACACAATCTCTGTGAACTCAGGCAACTCATTTGGTTCTATATTTTCTTCACTTATGAAATCAATATCAATTGAAATACTCTTCTAATTAATGTACTGCAATTGCTTCCAACTTCTTCTAATTTATTCTGATAGAGTCAATTTAAAAACTAAACCGGTGCCATTTTTTTATTTGAAAATTTCCATACTTCTCACTATATTTGACATACATTAAAACCTTTGTCTTTGCAGATGAGCCTCAAAAGGATGGAATTCCTTCCTTCTCCCCAGCCTCACCTCATTCCACTCTCTTTCCTTCCATCACAGGCATTTAGCCAATACTGGTTACCATTGAACTTTCCCTTGTTCTTGGAGCCTGTGTCATCTATTTCTCCTGCCTGATGATATTTCTCCATTGCAGTCCCACTGGCACAAACTCTTGTCCAATTTGTCTTAATGTAAACATTACCACCTTGAAAAAGATATACCTGATCTTTCTGGGATCCCTAAGAAGGTTCTTTAGGGAAGACTAGGGTTCAAGTTTTGCATCAATCACAGAGGGAACCTCTTCTTGGTCCTTTGAGCCACTATGGCAGACATTAAATATTTATTTGAATAACTTTTTGGATTTTTTAATTTTTCATTTGAATATCATGTTTGTATAAAGTGAATTATATGCACTCACTTTTCCCACCCCTCAGTTCCTCACATACCCACCCACTCCCAATTTTATATCAACTGTTGATGAGTTCCTTACAGTAAAATTAACATCTAAGGTGGTAGGAATTGGGATCATTTTGTTCATGACTGTAATCTGCTAACCTGACCTCTAGAATCAGGGTTTTTCATTCCATCAATTCTGTACAGGGAAATTTGGAATAGAAACCTCCTCTCCCATGTCTCACTTCTTTCCAGAAAAGTAGGCACTGAAAGTATACACCATACAGAATTGTGTAAAGAAAAAATGGGAAAGTACATAGTGAAGTTCTAGAGTTCAGTTCTTATGATGAGACAGTAGGTAGTTGTGGGTGTTGTAGGTAGACAATGAAAGCTTGACAATTAAGTGATACAAAACTCATAAAGAACAACATGGATGCAAGGTTTAGAGGAACAGTAGAGAATGAATATTGGTTCTATTCTTCTTTTCATTCTTGAAGGGACCCTCTAAGAAAGTTGTCACCAAAGAAGTTGAAAGAAGTATAGCATATACACAGTCACGAGGTGAAAAAACTGCTAGTTGGTCTTCTCTGAAGGACACAGTACTATGGATGCTAATTACTGTGCAAATCCCAGTAATGGATGGACTGAAGTACTGGGGAGCAGGTTTGTGCATTGTTAGAGATGCCTAGGGACTTAGTGACTGATATAAATGAAAGCTTGAAAAGGAAGTAGTAGAAAGATCTAGGGCCCCTGAAGATCTTGAAAGATTGGACGAGAAAGAAAACAAGTTCCTACGGGAGTTTTAAGAACAGGGCATAAAGGTAATGGAAAGTCTTCATCTCTGGCTGGCAGCACCCATAAAAGAAAGAAGTTTCTTACGACCAGAAAGAAAAGTGCAGAATCAGGGAAGAAACCTGTGCAGACTTTTCCACCAGAGACATTCATTTTGCAACAGGGGATAGTAACACGTAGAGCAGAAATTAAAAAGAAATTGTGTAAGTTTCCAGGCTATTCAGATGCTAGCACACTGATATGGAGAGGGTCTGACAGCAGGATCACTGAGGGCTTCCATGGAAGATCAAGATCAGAGTTCATCAAGGTTGGGTGGGGACAGGGAGGTGGAAAAGAAGAATCCCCATTTGAGAAAAATACTATAAGAGGCAAGTTATGCATGAATAAAGAACAATTGACATCTGTCAAGAATATAAGAGACAGAGAAGAAGTGTCTTTGATATTCAATTCAAGATTCAACTGTAAATACTCACACTTTCATCTCACACCAGGAGGATGGCATTCACCAAGTATATGTGTACCTGCTAAAATACACAATTTTGCTGGCCTATGGTGGCCCATGCCTTTAATCTCAGCACTCAGGAGGCAGAAGCAGGTGGATCTCTGTGATTTCAAGGCCAGCCTGGTGTACAGAGCGACTTCCAGTACTGGCTCTAAAGCTACAGAGAAACTGTTTGTCTCGAAAACAAACAAACAAACAAACAAACAAACAAACAAAATACATGTTTTCTACCTGGCCACAAGCTCCTTATCTCTACCCAAGCCCCTAGGACTTGACAGCTCATGTACAGGGCACCATTTGGCAGCTGGAAAGGAAGGAGTTAAAGAAATGTCCTTTGTGGCACAGCTGGGAGCCATTAACAATTAGGTTCTTGGGCAGAAACCCAGCAGGAAACTGAGTAGGCCTGTGGCCTCTGAAAGCAGAGCTTGCTTCCCTGTGAATGAGCTGCTTTAGTGGTAGGCCCTCTGCAGAATCCAGAGCCCTCATGAAGAATGAATAGCAGGTATTAGAGAGAAGCCTGAACCACCACACCTAGCTATAAATCATGGCTCTTAATAAGAGAGAGTATGAGAGCCATAGTGATATCTAGAAATAGATTTTTAACACTGCTTAAAGTTAAGGGAGTGATACTGACCTGATTTAAAAATCCTGCTTGATGAGGCAATAGACACAGCTCTGAGTTGTCAGCCATTTGTTTCCAGTGTCCTGTATTTCTGATGGCAAGAATTTTAATTTTTGAAGACATCCTTGTGAACGCAGCACTACAAGTAATCTCATCCCACACATTGTGAGTCCTTCTGTTTTTCCTTTCTCTTTATTTGCTCCCTGGCAACGACAGCCCATGTCCCTACATATTTCTGTTGTTGCCATCATATGCTAGCAGATACTCATGGTCTCTTCATATCCTATGACAAAGCTCAGTTAATGCCAAATTTGAAGAAACTTATGGACTGATTTTCAGTATATTCTATGAAAACTTTTTGGAAGACTCTGGCCAGCCCTCATTAGTCCTCATGTGTAAGTCCCAGCTTTATCATTCCCGCAGATATAAGCAGATTGCCGTCATTTTGGCATCTTATTTTATGTTGTCCTTTAGTTATTTTGACATCTAATGTATAAAGTATCATTTTCTACAAAAGATTAAAAATCATTTGATGTTAGAGACATGGATCATAATTCACCCACTGCAAACCTCCTCATTGCTGTACTTACTGTTATTTATACCACAGACCCCTTAATGCCAATAATTTTATATGAAACTGAACTAAGAGCCACCTGAGAAAGTTGCTCAGGCTGCCTTAGAAGGTAGCAGGCAGAAGGAGCAAGAGTGTGCTGGTATATTAAACAAGAGATTTGGTCAAGAAATTGTTTCTGAATAGGAACCTCAAGAAGACACGCTAAATAAACAGCCAAATAAAGAGACATGTTTGCAACCCACATAATTATTAGAGTACCCAAGAGACATTACTAAAGGAATATGTGAGTGAGAACTATTTCCTAATTTGATTACCATCACTATTGGCTAGCACAATTCTTCATACAGTAGAGGAATTCAGTCTTGTGTTCAATGAATAAATAGATGAAAAGGATTAGTCAAGAGCCCATGATAATACTAATCATCAGATAGATTATCTAGGGACCACATCCTGGATAAACTGAGTATGTATTAATCCAATGATGAAATGCTTCACATGAAAAGTAACATTCTTCAAGCAAAAGTAATAGCCTTAATTTACCTTAGCCAAGAAAAAGTGTTATTTTCTTGTTTTGAGTCAAGGTTAAAAAATGATAAGAGAAGTGTGCCCATGAGTTCATGATTGAAGACACTAGTGAATTTCATAAATACAAAATGAATAGAGAAGGATCTAAGTTGATTCAATCAGAAGTTTGAGAGGCTATCAGGAGGTGAGACAAACACGAATGTATTATTTGGGTAGTCCTAGAGAAGTAAGCACATGTGTAAAATAAGGCTCCTTGCAGGTAAATATTGTAAGGGTATATTACAAGACATTTTACTGCCTTCACTGGGGAGGTAAACCCATTGATCTCAAAGCTTAGGAAGGGATTACTTTGTTCTCTTAGCTATAAGGGTTGCTCCAAAGGGTAAGAATATAAAAATGTAAGATGCCCAGACTGAGTTGGATAATTGTTGTAAAAAGGGTGGACTAGACGATGATCAGACTTGGAAACTTGTCCAGCCTATAACTAACAAAGCAAAGTGTTCTGACCATTTTCAGTGATTAACTGAACAAGAGTTTAAAGTCCTGAAGAAGGATCCTCCTACAATCAGACCATGTCAGGAGTGAATTCCTAGGGCCAATAATTCCTTCTACCCATTAACTCTGTAAATTATCAGTTAGAATTTTTGATGCCTATAGATGATGATGCATCAATTCATAAATACAGTCATGAAATCCTATAAGAAGTGTAAGCATGGTAGAAATGGAGGATTTATATAAAGATGAAAATCCCAACAGGGCCCATAGAAAAAAGATGAAGACCCTATCTCTATCAATTATGAGTCATATTAATTTCCTTTATAAAATTGGCATACATTTTTTCAAGCAAAAATATTTCATAGAAACATTTCTTAATGCTGTAGGTAGGAATTAGCAGTTCTTTCTAATTAGACCCTATAAAAAGCCATTTCCCACATGCAGGAACATTCCCTTGAGTTACCAATAGCAGGCCCCACAGGAATGCTGGGAAATTCATGCAGTTTCGATGAGGCTAATCTCATGCCATCTGCTCAGCATCCTCAAAAATTCTATTCCAGGAGGCAGATCTTCAAGTTCTTAAACATCTTTTTGATTTTTGATTTGATTCAATGTGGCCGATAAAAATAAACTTTATATTTTGAATCACAATCCTTTGCACACTTTCTTAAGCAAACAACAAAGAAAAGTTGGACCAAAATTTGTCAGTGCTGTACTCTTAGTTGTTGTAAAGTGTACTTTCACTCTGAAATGCAACTCTCCTCTTCTAATGGTTGTTTTTAAGAGGTATTGTCATCTAGATAAAGAGTGAAGTAAGTGGATGCTTCTCTTTGCTCACTTTTCTGTTTCTATGGGCTTTAAAGGAGTGGCAGCCCTGACCATGTTCACGATGAACAGAAAATTCTGAGTATCTTAGAGAGAGCAATGTCTTTAACTATTTAATACATGCTCATAGTAACCTCACCTCAAGTGAAGAAAGAGACAAGTAAAATCCAAAGTATGGTCTTGTGAAGATTCATAGTGTTCTCTGAAGAGAACATACTCTTTATCAAGGCCTGGGAAAGTGTTCTTTTCTTTTATTCCTTTTGCATATAAAATATTTACTTGTTAAGCTGCCTTTGAAACAACCACTTTCTCTAGTGCTATAGTGACCAGGCCCATCAGTGTGCTGGTTAATTAAGTGTGACCTAAACCAACTTGACTTGAGCTCTGCATTAAATGCACAAAACCCATTTGAGCTGACCAGCAGCAGAAGTGGTACTCAGAGAAATTGGAAAGGATTTCTCCCAAATGCTTTCTACTTACTTATAGCACTCAAGTAATGGCTGAAGATTAGCATATGACATGACAGATTACATTAAGTCATGTCTTCCCGGTGCTTTATGACAGCACTATCACATTAGCTTCTTAGCGCGGGCACGTTGAGGCATGCAAATGTTTTCAGACCCTCTTATTCAAATCTACAAGCTGACATGGCAGCCCTGATATGATTATTAGTCATTTGAGAGACTTTAATTCACGTCATCAGATAACAGGCTCTGCTAAAAGGTTAGAGAAACTGTCTGCTTTTAATGAAGCTCTTAAAAAAAAAAGACCCTCAAAAACTCTGCTACACACCAAGACACTGATTTGACTTTATTGACAAGATCCCTCTAAGAATGAACTTGAGTGGAATAATTAAATAGGCCTGTACACATTGGAAATATTGTCTATTCTTAGAGAAACCCAGGTTGGTGGTTTTCTTTGCCTCCCTCCTCCTTTGCCAAGTTTAACTTGACTGTGGCCTCTAGTAAAAGCATGGGTGACCCTCAGACATTTTTAAAATCTGATATCCACTATGCATCAGGAGGGTCATTATTCATAGAACATTCATTATTGTTTGGGCCTACTCACTATCAGAGTTTACAATAATAGGTTAATGGCCACACGTGGATTGGCTGAGGAAGGCTACTAGACTGAAAAGCCTCAATGCTTATGATCTGGAGTTTTCTGTGATCCTGCCTTATAGTAAAAGGTTTTGTTTTATGATGTAGTGATCTTTACTTGAACCTCTTTTCAAAACATTTAAACCAAAGTCTTGTGAGAATGAAGGAAGACGGCACAGGAAAGGACATTGCCAGGTGTGCAAACAGTCAGAGAGGCCTCAATGGGTAGAAAAAGAAGTTAGTTAGATGGTGGAGCAAAGAGAAGGACCATTTCCTTAGACCTGGAAGAGTGAATGCAAATGCTCTCTTCCCCTCTCTTCCCCTCTCTTCTCCACTTCTATTCCCTCTCTTCTTTTCCCTTTTTCATTTGCTCTTCCTTTTTATTAAGGTCTAAACAGGGATTACTCAAAATCAACTGATGGGAAAATATCTTAAGATCAAACAGTAGGGGCTGGAGACATGATGGATCAGGGCTGCCTGGAACTTCAGCCAGGGCAATCAACACCTCTGGTCTCCCTGGGCACCTGCACTCCTCGTGTTTGTATACCTCCCCCCATCCCAGCCTATACTTAAAGTGATAATAATAAAAAGCCACTTCAATAAGGAGAAGACTGTAAAAATACAGGGCTGTCCTCAAAGCCAAGTTGTTGTTTATCAACTAACTCATGTTGACATGGAAAAAAAGCTACATTTACATTTTAAGATATACTGTTTACTTATAACTCTACTATCTGTGAAAACATTCAGAATTATTAGTCTGTATTGGTTTCATTTTTTTCTCTGCATAGATGTGTTCTACCTTTAGCCTAACTGAATTAAATACGTCCTGTTTCTATCCCTCTAACTTTATTTTCCTTTCACCTTGTCAGCTCTTCTTGTTATCTTGTGTATGCCTTGTTTCTGTTCCCACAGCCTTTCTTTTAGTCAGTTATGACGTGGTCTAACATAATCCTGACTGAAAGAGAGAATAAGTTACTGAATGTTGAAAATGTAAAGAGGCCTCAAGAATTTCATCACATAAAAGTTTTTATTTACCTAACAGTTACATTTAAAAAATGATCTGGAAAAAAGATCCACAAGCAACAAAATTATTACACTGTAGATCTCAGACACATGTGTGCATTCCTTGCTCTGTCCGCCATCTTTCCGCACTCTTTATGTGTTCTACCCTGCCAGCTGTGATCATGGATCCTCACACAACTGCATGGAGAAGAGTCATGCTGCACATCTGACAGAAGCTTGGTCTCTGGAGAGTGCCAGTGGCCATCAGGAAAATTCTTCACATTTTTCCATCTTAGATAGATCATCTTTCATAGACCCATTGGAGAATATCTGAGTGGACATCTCGGTTCTCCAGTTCAGAGGGAAAGTCTGTCCTGAACTAGATACACACTACTCAGTGCTGGGAACTGAGGCCAACTCCATAGTGCGTATTTGCTGAAGCCCTCTACATTTGACCTTCAAGGCAAGGAAGATGGGCAAGGGTTCTGTAGGCTAATTTGCTTCTGTGAAAACCCTAGTTTTTCCGTATCTTAAGAATAGCAGGTCCACCATTCGTAACCCTGAGCACACTTTCTAGAATGGGTTGACCTGTCTTTCTGCATTCAAATACTTTCAAACACACTTTAGTTTCATCTCTTAATTAGAACCATCCCCACAGTATTCCTCTTTTTAGTGTGTTTCCCCCCTTGGAAAATAACTCTTCCAGATTCTAAGCAACATAAGGCTAGTGAAAGGACCTTCCTTATCTTTCTATGTCTATTTTATATTCATAGTGCCTAGTGTATGTATAGCCTGTTTTTAATAACACACAGCTAGTCACTGAATGAATGGGTAAATAGAAAAAACTAACTTTGGAAATTATCAAAATAACAAAGAGGACTGTATTCTGGTCTCATTGTCTCATTGCATTTGTGTCATAGATCTCCAACACACTTCCACTGTGGATCTTCTTGACGTCCTGTGATTGTTACTTACCTACTTCTGTCTTCATGAATGCATGTATATAAATACACTTGTTGCACACTGAGTTCAGTCCTGTTTCTTCTTCTACATCACATATTAGGAACTTATAAGTTGTTTTTAAATTTGGATTTCCAGGCACTTACTCCATGGACTGAAGGAAACTCACAAACACCACACAACCAGCTCCTGTTGGTACGTTACTCTGCTCCATCTCCTCAGTATAGTAGCCCCCACAAAACTGTTCTCTTGCACAAACTCCCCTCAGGTACAGATACTCAAACCTTCCAAAGGTGTTCAAATAAAAACCTCACAAATGTTCTGGGAATGTCCTTGGCTCACTTGTCTCATCTTTGTTCTCCAGAGACCAAAATCATGGATCTTTGAGTTCCAAACATATACAGAATGTACAGTAATTTAAAAATATCACTTGGATGCCAACATCTAACATCCCATAAAATTTGCACGGGCTTAAGCTAATTTCCAAGCACAATGTTCTGCCATTTCTGTTCCTCTCCAACTCCAGGCTTTAAAAGAAAACAAATATCTCCACGCGTAGATTAGAGCCCTCCCATAAACACATGTTCCTATCAAAACCAATCAAAGCGGAAAAAATAAAGAACAGGATACTGCACATTTCTCCTTAGATCTGATGTCTGATTTTCATTAGGTTTAACCTTATTTCTTTTAGATCTTAGGCATTGACCCATTATTTATTTTCCTGGCTGGGCCTTGTTCTTGCCAATATTTCATTCTGGCTCTTGGAGACTGTACAGGAGGAGTTCAAGGCTCCTACAGATTCTCTTCTATTCTGTCGCCCCTTGGAGACACCATTTGTCACTCGAATCTTTCATTCCATCTTAGAGCAAATTCTGAGCACTCTTTTTCTCCTGTTCTCCATTTCTTTATTTCTCCCCTCTTTATTTGACTCATGGCTGAATAATTTATTCATCACATCATGTCTTTATAGCTCAGGTTTTTGTATTAATTTACACAGGTCCATATCCTTTCTGCTGCATCTTCCTATTATGTGGATCTGTAAAACTTTGAGGGCAACTATTAACACGAAAAAAAAAAATGTTGGAAATGAAAGTTGTATTGTACCATCTTTGCTCTTTTTGAACAAAATATAGCTCAGCATCCTCCATGTGGTCTAAGACATTTCTTTAATTTTGCAAGACTTCATATATATGCATGTATACTTTTTTTTCCTGAAACTCATTTTTAACATGAACAATGAATTAACATTAACACAGGCTTCATATTTGGTATGCTGGTTACATTACTGCCAAATCATTCCTAAAATTAAAATTGTTACAAAAGGAGCTTGAACCAGATAGCAATTAGCTCATTTTCAGAGGGCATTCTGGGCTAAACCTGTTGAATCTGCTTGTACAGTTCATGTGAAATACAACACAGAAGGGCCAGAAAAATCCCAATGTGGAAACTGGACTCAGAAGATTGGATTAGCCTTTCTGAGTTCAGATATCCCCGATGAGAAAACAAAGGCGATGTCCGTATATAAATTTGCCCATGCTGTGACGAACAAAAGAGAGATTCAAGGGCAACATTTTATAAATGGAAAATAAGTGAACAAAATGTTAACAAATATTACTTAAAAAGAAAATCCTCACATAGTCAGTCTTTGTTCTCGTTTCAAAGAAGCTTGTGTATGTTCAGTTAAGTTCCATAAAGTTTTTGGTAGACTCTTTTATATTAACAAATAATATGTCATGTCAGCTTAAAGACACAAGTGAATTGGCATCCAGCTAGTACTGTCATTTCAAGGTCTTGAAATAGTATCTGTGGCTTTCTGTATCTAGCAAAATAATAGAGCAAATAAATAGTGCAGTCATTTAATGATCTTTCATAGGCCAGAGCAGACTGGATGTGGTGGATTTTGCTTCTTTGGGTCATATTACTTCACAGTGGTAACTTTTCTCATTACTATGAGGATATTTAGCAGAAAGCAACCTAAAGAATAATCATTTTCACTCATGAGACAGGAAGACTTGGCCAACTAGGAGAGATTGAAGCAGCTCATGTCACTGTGACCACAGTCAGAAAATAAAGAAAAATCACTACTGCTGTCTCTCAAGTTGGCCTTTGTCAACAGCCCTGGGCCCCAGCCTATGGGATGATTCCTCTCATAATCAGGATGAGTTCATCTCTGTAAACACCCTCTTAGACATGCCCAGGAGTGTGTCTCCTAGATGAAGGTAGGTACAGTAAGTTGGTAACAAAGCTGCACCATCACATCCTTAAAATTGACTAACTTCTTCAAGTCAGTAGAGGGACAGGAAAGACAAGTCCAGTAAGAAGGCTGAGACAGCAATGTAACTGAGCCTCCCAGCAGTTTTCAACTGTACCTTCAGCCAGTTGCCCTGTGATCCAGTAGGGTAAGATGAATTGAATCATGGCTTTGTAAATTCCATATCAGAAGAAATGAATCATCTGCAGCCTACATGAGAGTCCATTGTATAAAGCAGATTTTAACTGTTGGCCTGAGAATGAGGTGAATATCCAAAACCTTACATCAAGTAAGTACCCCCCCCGTGTCATCTATATCTGCTTTTCACTTATGTGGCCTCTGTGAAGTCTTTGGGTATAATGATTTGTCATATTCCTTCAAACTTCTTTCTCTGTGTTTTAGATCATCTAGTTCTTGTCCTCCAATATAAAAAGCTCTCTCTCAATCCTTCTTGAGAAATTCAAGATAGAAAAAACAACAAATTTTCATATTAATACCACCTAATACTAAAAACACATGTCTTACTTGCGATCAATTCTAATAGAAAATATTCTTTTGTATATGTTTCTATGCATGCATGTGTGTGTAAGAAGGGCAGATAGAAACCTCAGACATTTTTCCTCAAAAACTAGCCATCTTGTTTTCTAAGGCAAGCTCTCTAACTGGCCTGAAGTTCTCCAAACTTGCTAAGCTGGCTGGCCAGCACGCCCCAGGCCCTTTTGTGTCTCTGACTCCTCAGTCCTGGGGAATGGGAGTATGTTCCATTAATCCTGGTGTGTTTATACTGGTTCTAGCTTCTGGTGATTGAACGCACATGTGTTCAATCCTGCTGTGTGAAAGCATTGTATTGAGTGAACTTCTCCTTAGTTCCTACTGTTAATATTTCTTAGAAATAATACTTTATATGCAATAACATAAATTATATAAAATATGTACTCACATATCTACAGAATAGATTAACTATTAAATAGTTATGCTTCTCTCCAGAAGCCATCATTACTATTAATTTTTTGTCACTCCCTTCCAAGTTTTCATTAAAAAACAAAGTGAAACTTATATATGCTTTCATAAATGATGAATGAAAATATTTACTATGATTCTAAAATGGACAAAAAGTTCTATTTCTTGTTTTCTTTCTGCTCAAGGGATGAACAATATGCAAATGAAATAGACAGGTTGATTACTTTTTCAAAAATTATAATATTTATCATATGAATATTTTACATGTGCTTAGTTATGTATTTCTCTGAGCTTTAAGGTAATTACTTCTCTCCATTGTAATAATCCTTACATGGATTATGATAGCAGTCCCTCCCTATGTGAGAGTCTGTACCTTATGTACATAGAAAGGTATTACTGAACACTAAGGTATGTACTTTTGTCAATGCCTATTAAGTTATAATTAACTAAAAATAGAATGTCTATGCTACTATGTCTTTTTTGGAGATTCTTAATTGCATTCTTCAAATGCTTTATAAAAGCATGGTTTCTTTCCTTCTGATACTGGTGCCACTTTCCTGTTTTTTGGCAGCAGAAAGGACCTCTTATGTTCTATCATCCAGTTACTTAATTCTTTCTTTAACTATATCTTTTCACCTGTATCTTTTAATAACTTTAACTGACCACATTATTTCTATTTAATTTTGGTTCTTAAATTTTGTGTCCATGCCATTTATTCCTACTTTATAGCTTGATTCTTACATGTTAGCTCATACTTCAAGTTCCCGAGTTGACTTTCCCCATTGATATACATTCTCTCAGTAATAGCAGAATTCCTTCTATCTGAAGAGTGTTTTTTTCCTAGGCATGACCTAGATAATGGTGGTCCAGTATGGGATACTCTTGCCATTGCTGTACAATCACTCTTACAGTGTTCTAATTGGATGTATCTGCTGTGTGTATTTCCATGCCATATAACTCAAATTCAGCCTAATTCCCAAATGTGGATTTCCATCTGTTTCAGACTATTTATTTAAGGGCCCAAGTGGGCAGCTAACTTTAGGTGTGAACTACAGTGAAAGGTAGAGATGTCCAAGTTGCTCTTTATGGATCAGGGTTTTCTCACTTCTAAAATTATACTCGGGCTCCTTGCTTTGGCTCCTTTCATTTACTGGCTATGGGTTGAGTTATTACCAACATGTGTGTTAAAGCCATACCCCTGAAATATTCTTTCACAAATTATTTGATTTTCAGCTGTTACTAGACCTTGTTATTTTTCCTTTTTGCACTCAACTTCAGACATAAACACACATTCCTATATAGGAAGTACTATTTTACTTGGTATGTCCAAGTACTTGAAACAGAAAACAGGGTATTTTATGTCTTTAACACTACTACTTTCTCCCAGAATTGTCATATACTTTCAATCATCTATTCCTGGATTTATCTGAGTTCTCTTTAATCTTTGAAGGCAGAAACCTTAGCTCATTAAACTTTTAATCCCTCCTGACACCCATAATATTCTTGGACCCAGAGTAGATTGAAAGATTATATGACTGGATAAGCATTTTTCTTACCACACCTTACTTTTGATAAGTATCTCTATTTAGACATATAATTCATGCAAGATTTATTATCTCTAGATGTCTGAGACTCTGTTAATCACCTTGTCTAGTACCCAAGATGGATAGTGGTGAACACAATCACAACACACATTTAGTAAGTTATTAATTCCATCCACTTCCCCATCGACACCACAGATCAACATGCCTCCAACTTTTCTCTGAGGCAGAATATTGCTCATTAAAGGTACATTCTACACTTTGTGGCTTTGCAAACCTGGAGGATGAGCCCTCTAAAACAGTGACTGAGACTCAGAAAGCAACAGAATGAAGAAAAAAATCTGCTTCTTCTAAAGGTTGAGAAATTTAACTTGAACAATTATTGTTCAGTGTACTATAGTTCTGGAAGTGGCTTTCTCAATTATTTGTTTTCAAGAATTACAGGAAGACTTCAGTTTTAACCTTGTGCTGAAGTCCACTTCTGTTTCAGGCGGTTCAGGACTGTTCTGAACCATGCAAAGCCTCCTTCTTCTGACTCAGGAAACCATACTTAACTGCCATGTTCTTAGTTCCAGTTCTTAGAACTGACTGGAAAGGCATGGCATCTTTACCTTATGTTTTCCACACTAGAAATGCCTTGTCAATCTGCCTGGAAAAACATCTACCCAAATTGCAAAGCCAGACTCCAGACCTATTCACTTTTATTATATCTAGAAAAAAAAAAGAGTGTTTCTTAGATGTTCTCCCAAAAATGTTCATTAAGACCTCTAATTTAACAATTATGAGGTAAAGTAAACTTAAAAATAGAAAGTTTAAACAAATGAATGAGTCTTTTTTGAACAGTAGACATGAAAAATTTAAAGGCAGACACTTTTCAGGTCTGATTTGGTACCTTAGCAGATACCTCAAACATTTGATGAGCTAGAAGTATTTCAGAAGCATACTAATTACTTTTGTTGTTGTTATGGCTGATAGATTGACAAAGTAACTCAAGGGAAGGAGGATTTATCTTGGCTCATGGTTTGAGGGGATACACTCTGTCATGGCAGACAAAGGTGTATCATTGAGAATGTATAGCTACTGGTTACACCATATAGACAGGTAGAAAATAGCCAAATGGGCATTCTAGTACTATTTTCTTCCTTTTTCCTTTTCTCTTCAGCCCAAGAGCCCTGGCCTGTGGGTCTAATGCCTCCCATACTCACATAGGGCAGCATTTCCTTCAGTGATCCTCTGTTCAAACATCCTCACAGGTATAGGTAAAACTGCAGACATGTCATATTAATGCCTTAGAAAGACTTTGGATCCAATCATGGGAACAATCACAATTAACCAGCACACTTATAACACGAGGGCATTTGTCCACTATCTGATGTAATAAATAGGTGATTGACTCCAGGGAAAGGTAATCATTAAACCCCCTCAGTACTGGGGCCACTCTGCTTCCTTCAGTAAGAGCCCATTGCCTGATGCCTGCATTCACTTTGCTGCCTTGGCTGACAAGTGACTATTCGGGCTATTACTAGAATGGCTGTACCATCTATCACAGAGCTAATAATTATGCCAACAGGTATAAACTGGAATTTTCCTGAGCAAACTGGGATGTATGACCACTCTAGCTATTGACTGCTTAACCTAGTATTTTGCCTGATATTTATAGCCCAGTATTTTTCTAACTGAAGGTCATATTCTTTAGTAATAACCACCACTTACAGTGCACCCATTATAGAGTCGACTCTGTAATAAACGACTTTTTGACAGATGAGGAAATCAGGGCTGATAAATTAGATGGCTTAGCCAAGACCACCCAGCTTTAGCTCAGTGGGTTTAAGATGTGGACGTCTCTCTGGCCACAATACAACTTTGCTTTATGGTCTTGCAATTCTTATTCCAAACCACACCAACAAAGTCCATTTCTGCAAACCATTTTTGCAATGTGAAGTCTGCCTTAGTATAATATAAGGGGATACTTGTTACAATTTGGAGGTGCCCAGAGGGATGGGAGAGATTCTCTGCCGTGGTGAGATTCCACTTGGACAGTTTGGATTTTCATTTTTCACGAGGGTGTTTTCTGGGTGCTGCACATGCCTTTTATTCCTTTCTTTCATAACACTCTGGCCCCTTTTACCCTTCTGTATCCACTGTTCCCCTTTGCATGCCTTAGTCAGAGAAGGCTGCTGAGGTGTTGATTCAGCTTTTCGGTATGTTAATAATATATAGTGCTCACAGCAATTTGCCACTCCATACCTGGTGAATTCTGAGGTTCCTTGAATCGCAGTTCTTAGTTTCCCCAGGTTGCTGTAAGGTTTAGCACTTACAGACAAGGGTTTAGCTCCAGGGATCAGGCTAGTTTTTCTAGGGGTTAGAGAACCTCCAGGCTTGTTTTAGATTAATCCTCCCTGTTAGCAGCAATTATTACTCTTACAAGCAAGGCAGCTTCCAACACCAGGGCTGCCCACCAACAGGGAAAAGCTCAGAGGCCCTGACTCAGGTGACTACAAATTCCAGGTGCAATATGGGAGTGTGTCAGAGATAAGAGACAATGAACGTGGTAGGAACTGTGAAAAATCTATTGTATGGGGAGGTGAGAGGAGATAGATAAACTCAGTAAGCTGCCAGCTCATTTTCTTACTGCACTTTCTTACTGAACTTTAACTAAAAAAAAAAAGAAAGAAAAAAAATCTGTTTGATCTCTTGTGTTGGAGATGTATTTCAAGGCCTGTATCTGTCACTGGAATCTACAAAGAGTGCTTCAGCTATAAATCTCTGCCTTGAATGTACACATGCAATTATCTCAGAGAGATCTGGCTTCCATAAAAATGACAATTGTCATTCCTGATCTTGCTTTCCTTCTTATAAATACAATGTTTATGTTTAAAAATAACTTTTGAGTGATAAGTAACAGAGAAATTTATGCCATTATCACATTAAGTGTCACACCCTTAAATGTCGTTTAGCAGTCAGGAAGGAACAATCCTTTCACTTCAACTATGTGTCTTCCAGGAAGGCTGCTCTGAAGATCACCAGTGCAATTCCTTTGTCAGTTAAAAGGCCTGAGAGCCTGAAGGTTGGAAGTATTGTGGATTCCTGTGTACCATCACTGTGATGTCATTTTCAGTAATTAAACAAATCTTCCTTCCACCTTGACATGCTGTGTATCGAGAATTGTGTCATTCAGCCACTGCTGAATGGGTTTTCCAAATCATCCCAAGTTCTTATTTACTACCTCTCTCTATGGTAGAGAACCAGATGTGATTTTCAAACCTCAACATCTGTACCAAATGTTAAGTTTATCAGTATGCCTCCCTGGTGAGTGGATGGAGGAGGGGATGGGGGTTGATGGGGGGTACAGGGCAACTGGAGGCAGAGGGAACTGAGATTGGTATATAAAATAAGGCTGATTTTTTTTAAATAAAAATTTATTTTAAAAATTATCAGTATGGTATTAGGTAGTTTGTGGAGATTTCTTTCAGAAGATATTCCATTCCTGGAAGTCTGACCATGCCTACAGGTATGGAATCATGTCTTGCTTATTCTGTGACTTGCTGAAGTGCCTAATAAGCATTCACTCATGCAATTGCTACCTGGTGACATTAGTAATAGGTCACATAGAGCACTGATGAGGTCAAAACTCTTCTCAGTTATGGAGATGAACCATGAACCACTTTGTTTTTTGTTTGTTTGTTTGTTTGTTTGTTTTCTAATTGAGTTCTGAAGATAGATGCTACAAATGAGAATCCTGAAGCCCAGAGAAGTTTAGTAACCAGCCAGATCCTTAGATGACATAAGCAATGCATCAAGCCTTTGAACAACCATGGTGTCAATTCAAAACCCATACTTTCAATTTCTAGTGTAGAGCTAATGAATGTATCAACAATTTTAGGTAAACTTACTTCCAGGATAATAACTTTGGTTGCACTGTTGATGATGGTACATTTTTGACTTGCTCTTCTGGGTCAAGCTCTGCACAGTATCATTGTTACATTCTTCTAATCTTTTCCCCAGAGCTGAGATGTTATTATTCTGATGATGCTGATTAGGACATAAACCACCAAAGACAAAAGGTATGAGCTCTGGGTCACATGGCACCAGGTGTGCCAACCAGCGAGTCTGAAGCCAGGTCTATGACGTTTCATAGGTTCTTCCCTTGGTATTTGACTTAGTTTAACCTAGTCTATGTAAATGAATGCATGAGTAGAATTTGTTATTGTTTGTTATTTCTTGTGAAAGACTCTGTGTGTGTGTGTGTGTGTGTGTGTGTGTGTATACATATGTTTGTACATGTGTACGTATATGTACTGCTGTGCAAGTCTATGGACCCTCAGAGGCCACAGGAAGACTTTAGTATGTATCATTCTTTGTAGCTTTCCATCTCATGCCCTTGATATACTGAATCTGAAGCTCACTGTTTATTTGCTGGTTTTGCTGACCAGTGAGCTCTGGTGATCATCCTCTTCCACACTTTTTCAGCCACCAAGAGTGAGAAGGCATTTAGATGTCCACATCATCAATGCCATCCACACTGGAAATTCAAAGCATATTTTCAAGATTCTGTAGAGAAAATGAACCTGTGAGACATACGTCTTGTGATGATATATTATTTATGATTTACTAAAGCTTTCATGAACATTCAGAAAACAAAGTCAGCCACAAACTACAGAAGCCAGGCACACACCTTTAATCCCAGAAGCCAGAAGCTAGGAGGTGGTGGTACATACCTTTAATCCTAGGGCTCAGGGTAAGGAGGCAGAAGCATCTACATGAGTGAGTCCATTTAAAAGAGAATTCTAGCTCACACCTTTAATCCCAGCACTAGAGGGGTATATAAGACAGGAGTAAAGAGTCAGTATCAGGCATTCATTATCTAGTCACGTTGAGAATAGGAACACCCCAGTCCTGTTAGGGGTAGGAGCTCTCTGGTAGCTTAGATGCTTTACTTCTCTGAACCCCAATACCTGTCTCTGGGTCTTTAATCTTTCATTCAATATCATCCTCCATAGACAGACAGACAGACAGACAGATACACACACACACACACACACACACACACACACACACACACACACACTCACACGTGTTTTATTTAAGAAATTGCCTTGTGCTATTGTGGGAGGATGGCAAGTCTGAAATTTTTGGGATGGCTCCTCAATGACTGAGTTTTTGGCAAGGAGTTAATTGATGTCTTCTGGCAGAGATAATTAGATTGGTTATACATATTTGCTGTTGTTATCCAATGTATCCCCACCAAACTTCTTTCAAAAGAGACCCCAGTGGGTGCATATGGATAATTTTCACTTTGTATGGTCAATATTCTTCAGATTTGAGCTAGAGAGGACTAGGGCCAGTATCCACATTTCTGACCAGCTTGACTCAGTGACTGTAACCCTCCACTAGAGACCAACAGCCAGCAATATGCAGGGCTGATAGGCTGGGACTACAGAGGACCTGTCCCTACTGTTTAGACCATAGTCAGAACACTTTTTTGACCTTGATTTTCTCCAAAAAGAATGGTCTGCCCAGTCTTTTCCCCCTAAGTTTTATTTCCAAAGGATGTAGCAGAAGAAAAGTTTGATGATACCATGGAAAGAGTCTCCAGGTATTGATAGAGTATCTAGAGACTTCATGTGAAGCCTCTTCATGGGGAATGAAGCTAGGAATGGGGAGAAACATTGGGAATGCTAAGATCAAAGTTAAAACATAAAAAAAGAGCTGATTTTCTTATTTCTAGAATTTTCTATTAAAAAATAAAGAGTTCAAGAAATTTCACCCCGTGTGTGTGTGTGTGTGTGTATGTATGTATGTATATGTATGTATATATAGTAACTATAAATATATTTATGAATATATATGTATATATGTATGCACACACATACTATAGAAAGCTAGACTAGACTACTTCTTGTGCAGTGAACAGTTGTATTTATAAAGACTGACATAAATTTGAGATCTACCATTTGTCTTCCATCTTGCCATGGGCTCCATACGTTTTAGAATGAACTTCTCCTTAGAATGTCTTGAGTACGCCCCTGAATTGTTTGAGATGTGGAGGCTGGCAATGCAAAGACTGAGATTCCCACTTCCAGTCAGAACATACTTATTGGCTTTGCACACCAGAAATCATTGGGGTGAACATATTTTTCTCATTTTACAAAACAAACCTTTAATCCTTGAAAGGACTTTAGAAGGCTTTGACCAAAATGTCCTGCTTTTAATAGAGAGTAAACTAAGGCATCCAAAAGGATGAAGTAGCAAGTCCTGCCTACTGCTCCTTGCCATCTTGGTTCTAATATGGCACAGCCCTACTATGATCCTTGTAGATGCAGTCTGGAATGGACATGCAGAATAGCTAGGATGCCTTCACCATACTCAGCATGTCTTCAGGTTCTTCCTGATGCCAATGGCTCCTTGTTCCAAAATCATTTCTTTGGAACTTGCATTAATGTGAGCACTACAAGGAGGGAAATCATTTAAAGAGAATATAGACTGATGCTGCTTCTAAGGTCAGCAGTACTTTTGTCTTCTTTAAAATAAATACTTCATGAAAAACATAGGGAAGCAGGTTATGTGTACACTGGTGTGAAAATGGACTCTAGGAATTGTAATCTCACCAAGTAATTGTCCTGGGTTTTTATTCCCCATTCATGAAACCATTGGATCTCACTGCAAGGTTTCTGTTGGGCTAGCACAGAATCTGCGCTGTGATTGAAAAGGACCATCTTCCATTTCTTGCTTAACAGACTGGTGATCCGGAATCCATCCTGTTTGGAAAGATCACAAGCTCCCAAGCACTGCTATGCTCAGTCTCTCCCAGGCCAGGGTTCCTTGTGAACTCCTGCAGCACTTCTGTTTGTCCCTTACGTGCTTTCCACCTTTCCCTCATCATCATATTACACAGTTTAACATCCACTTTCTCCAAAGCTCTGTGGCCAATTCTTATCCTGGTCTCTGTTATCTTTTTCTCAGCCCATGGTTTAGGTTCAAGAGTTCAGTTTCATCCCTGCAGGGTGGTGACTGAGTAAACATGGGTGTGTGCCTCCTCATGATGAGTTCCTGGACATGGGCTGTTAATGATCCAGGACTCTTGGTGCATGACTTTTACAAGCCAGGCAGAGGTCTTGAGGTGTGGGTCCAAGGACAGTAGAGGAACAATACACACAGAAGTATCTCTGAGTACAGCATCTCTGTGTCCCAGCAAACATGACCTGTACAGGAAACCTTGGTACAAGTTTATTGAGTTTGGAGCTCTGTATACTACTATGCATACCAATGTGAGTAGGTAAACAGAGTCTAATTGTGTTAGAAAAAACTGCTGATGGTGATGAATCTCATAGATGCCAGGGTCTAACATAATGAGAATAATTGAAAGGTTAATTTTGTTATGTAAAAAGAATAACCATTGTGGCAATTGCAATGTGTTACTTTGTTTATTACTAAAATAATTTTCTGTTCTTTCATAAATAGTTTATATTAAAATTTTTATATTTAATAAGATTAGACTCTTATTTTTTGGTTTGTTTTCAGAAAGAATTGCTCACTTTTTAAAACATAGAATGATTAATTGCCCTCCACTTTCAAGCACCTTGAATATAGTCTATATGTTGGTGGAAGTTTACCATATTCATGGCAACACCATCTATGTAGCATATAGTTCATATATATTTATAAATAAGTTCATATATATGTATTTATTTAATTCCATGACATTCGGGCTAAACATATTAAACCTCATGTAATATATTAAAGTAGTTTATCAGAGAATAAGCTTGTTTTCTGAATTTGTTTTTGAATTAAAAAAGAGTTTGGGGGACCATACACAGTGATAAACAGAATCAACATGATGACTCAGCAGATCAATGAATCTGCTGCCAAGGCAAATGACCTATGATCGCCAGAATCCATACAGTGGAAAGAGAGAGGCAACTCTTAAGAGTTGTTCTCTGACCTTCACCAGCATGTCATGACACTTGTAAACATGTGCACATGCACAAACATGCACACATGTATATACATTAACAGGATCTTTTCTCTCTCTCAGAGAATGAAGTGACTAATTGGAGAAGTTCTTAGTATGGTGTTTTAAAATAGTGATTCTGAACCTTATGAGTTCAAACCTCTTTTGTTGCTTACTGAACAAATTTCATAACCACGTTGTGCGTCTAAGTCTCTGTAACTACAAAAGGAAATGTTACAGTTGATGTTATCAGGTATTTTAAGGATTAAACTTCTTTTTACTTATTTTATTTCCTAACCCAGTATTGTCTTTTCCCAAATAAGGAGTGGAGATGTGGAGTTAGGAAGCAAGAAAGCTACCTGAGGAGTCCAGCCAGAGAACGTCATACCATATTTATGATGAGTTATAAGCTGAGATCAGTGGAACCTCAAAGAACGATTACATAATGTTAAGACAAAGTTCCCCAATGCTAGACTCAGGAGGTGTCATATACCCATGAGGACTCCAAGTTTAATTTCAAATTTATCGCAAACGTTGTTTTTTATTTGAGCAGGAGACGCATGTTGGAGTCAGCTGTGATTTTATCTTAATTCATGTTGTTCCTTTTACAGAATATCCACAGCTGGATGATTTACAACAAACAGAAATTCATTTAGTTCATGGTTCATGAGGCCAAGAACTTCAAGATCAAGGAGCCTTATCTGGAAAAGTTTCCTTTCTGAGTTGTCCTAAGACAGGAGAGGGAAAAGCAGAGGGAGAAGAGGAAAGGGAGGAGGAAGAAAGGAGGCAGAGAGAACCTACCTAGCTTGCCCTTTTATGTCTGCAATCTGCTCATGATAGCTTAACCAGACTTGCAGTGATGTCATCAGTTCATTCTTGAGGGTAGTGCTCTTGGGACTTAATCTGCTCTCATGGGTCCCACTTTTCAACATTGTGACACTGTATGTGTAGTTTCTGACATGAACTTTGGGGGACATCTTCAAACAGTATCAGATGGTTTCCACTAATATTACTTACAAATAAGTACTACATTTCTTTAAGTTGTAACTACATATTATATACACTCACTCCCTTTTTAAAACAACCAAAGTAGTATATATAAATGCAGGCAGATTAAACAAATGACACAGATATATTTACATGTGTATGTGTGTGCATGCACACATATACACAGAGAAGCAGGAACACAAATCAGATAGTCTGAGAGACTTTCCCATTTATGAGGAAGAGCATACTATGTAGCTTAGATAGCATAATCCACCTGGTATCAGGTGTCCAAGATACAGATGTGGTGTCTAAGAGGAAAGCAACAAGCTTACCTATGCAAACGTTGCAAATGAAACCTGGAAGTGATGGCGGGTACCACTTTCCTAGCAACTTTCACATAATTCCTCCAGTGTTCTGAATCAAATGCGAAGAACACCAGACTCCTAGACTCTAACCCTCTCTCTGAGCACTTCTGTGGCCCTGAGCTAGATGGCTTCTAAGTCATCTTCTCACTAAGACTGTGAAAACAAATTGTGTCTGTGAAGAGTTTGGAGGAATACGGGGACAAATCAATTTGAGCAGGAAATGGGACTTCTACATAGCTCTAAAAGTACTGAAATGGAATAATAATGATAATAAAATTCCATATGAAATCATTTAGAAATCTCTCATTTTAACATTCTTTCAAGAAATTTGTCCTCTTCTACCCAGTAATTCCCAGTTTTGTGTATATATTTTTTCAGCAATAAATGAAAAATATAGAGCTTTAATAAACACGAGCAATTGTTATCTTTCACATAATATTGATTACTTCTCAGGGTGTGTGTGTGTGTGTGTGTGTGTGTGTGGTAAAAATAAAGAAACTGGGTTTCTTCAATGCAATACTCTGATGCAAAAATCAAAGAGAAATTTAAAGCTTGGTTAATCTTTAAACTTTATCTTTGCTGCTAAAGTACTTCAAATTTCTGTAGGTTTAATGGTTTTATAAATATGTTTCTTGTTAAATAATCAAAATACTGCAGTTTCACAGTGCAGTTTCACAATGATGGTTATGACTGCCTAAGTAAAATAAAAGTTATAAAATTATTGTGACACTGTTGTGTGTTACACATTATGCACAACAGTTCATAGGCATTGCTTCATCTCTTTTTAAAATTGTTGATATCCTAGGAGGACCTACAAAATCCATTTTACAGATGAGAAGAGTAGGTTGTAGAAATTTTAGTCACAAGGTTGTACATGGTGAAATGAAATTTAAAACCTTTGTCAGTTTGACTTTCAACTTTATTCAATTCCTTTCTTTTCTTAAAAGATTTTAAAATTTTGAAATTATTTTTATTATGTGTATACATATATATGTTGGGGAGCATGTGTCCATGCTCCCTGAGAGTTCGGAACCGGGTATCAGATATGTTGGAGCTAGAATTGTATGCCATCCTGTGTCTGAACTAGGATCTGGGATCTAAAGTTTGGTCTTCTGCAAGAACAGTTGAGCCCCTATCCAACTTCTTTAAACATCATTGACAAGACTCTACCTGCTCATTTTCCAATGCTTTATTTTATTTGAATATTTACCATGGTACTAGAATAATTTAGAGTTAATGGCTTCATTCTTTTGTTCACTATGTGTATTCTTTGTAGCTGTGATGCTTTTGAATCTGATGAGACGATGACAACTTCTATTCAATGACCAACATCCCTAGAGCATTTTACTTAACAGATACCTAAATGCTCTTTTTATGTGCCAGACATTAAACCCTTTACAGACATACACTAAATTCACTTCCTTCTAGTAAAAAGAATAAATACTATTACTACCCGTAATTTTAAAGAAGAGGCAATCAAATGGCAGAAAGGCTTTTGATAAATGTTTAATGCCATCTACGAGTAAGGAAGTGACTGAAAGTGAGACCCTGAGACCCAGCACCCCAGATTTCAACTACTATCTTGCAAGTGAGTACTTAGTTAAGGGAGATATGTTTGTCTGTCTGTCCACTTTTTCATTTTTTCTTTTAAAAAAAATTAAATTAGAAGCAAGCTTGTTTTACATATCAATCCCAGTTCCCTCTCTGACCCCTCTTCCCCTGCCCCCCACCTTCCCCTTGTCCCATCCTCTTTCTGCTCCCCAGGGAGAGTGAGGCCTTCCACTGGGGGATCATCAAAGTCTGTTGCATCATTTGGAGCAGGGACCAGGCCCTCCAAATGTGTCTAGGCTGAGGGAGCATCCCTCTATGTGGGATGGGCTCCTGAAATCCATTCATATACTAGGGATAAATACTGATCCACTACCAGAGGCCCCGTAGACTGCCCATGTCTCCTTACTGACTCCCACATTCAGAGATTCTGCGTTTCCCAGGTATCAGTCTGGAGTCCATGAGCTTCCCCTTGCTCAGGTCAGCTGTTCAATACTGTTTTCCTACCTTAAACTTACAAGGCCTTGAGCGTAGATTAACTGCTCTGGTCCCTGCTGTCTGCTTCCCATCTCTCAGAACTCTCTGGTAAGATCGCAATGGAGCAGTCCAGCTTGCAAGCTTGCGGTATACTGGCCACTGTGCATGCTGTAAATGCAAGGTGAGGGAAAATCAAACGTTTTTAATTGTACTGCTCTGTCTTTATTGTGCACACAGTTGTTTGAGACCTTCTGACAATTTCTCTGTGAGAAGAACCCTAGGAATTAAGGCAGGAAGCATGGGGCTCAATGTGTAAGTGAGTTGATGTTAGTTTCTAGCAGTTACTTTTCACCTATCTGGAAAGCTAACCTTTCCAAGCATGGCAGCAGTCATCAAAGACTTACATTTGAATGTGAAGGCCTTGGCTCCCATCAGTAGATGAGATACTGGTTTTAGAAAGCTCAGCAAAGATGGAGACTATCAAGTACACTGTTGGGTTAGGGGCAGTCCTCAAAGGTGGGGGAATTTGGCAATATGCCTACTTCATCAATTATATACCCTCACTTTCCCTACCTCCTACCTTCTCTACTCCCCACAGGGTGCCTAAGAAAACAATCACGTTATATTAACTTAGCTTTATGGAAAAACTCAGCTACCATATTTAACACACTGGTTATGGGTTCATTAAAAACTGCCTTAAAAAGTTGGCCCTGATGCTAAGCAATATGAAGAGGAAGAAGCAAATTGTACTGAAAACTCAGGAATTTCCAGCTGTTAGAATGAAACACCCCAAGGGCTGCAGAGATGTAATGTCTCAAGAATAGAAAGAAAGTGCTGACAGCGACCATTTCTGACTGCACCCACAGTTAGCAGACATGCAGGTGATCCTGATGAGCTAAAGCTTCCTTCCCAGTCGGGGGACAAATGCTGCAACTGTAGAAATAATGGGTGCATAAAGAGACCCCAGCAAGAGTGTAAGTGAAAGGGATGGAACTTTCCTAAAGACATGAATATCAAGGACAGACGCAGGGATAGGACACAGTCAATCAGCTTAGCTGGTGATGGCAACCTCCCACTGTGATAAAAAAATATGAGGAAAGTAAGACACAAATCTGATAAAATGCGTTTTTTTTTAAATGCCAGTGCTTGGGATGGCAGGGTTCAGTGTTTGGGCTCTCTCTTCAAGCAGCTGTGGCTGTCTCGATGCCTCTCCCTGCTCTGGAAGGCCGCTCCTCAAAGACAGGGCGGACATTTTTGGCATGGTAGCACGCAGAAGTTTGCCTTGGCACCTTTGCATTGAAACGGGACTCTGAATAAACAAAGTACAGCGATTCCCAGTACCGCCAGACCTCCAAACTCCATAAATACTAGTATTCAAATCCCCGCCTTCCCCAGTGCAAAGGAAAAGAAATAAAGAAATGCAACTGACCTCAGATTGTTTCCCTTGAATAAACACCAAACATGCTCAAAAAAAAAAAAAAAAAAAAAAAAAGCAAAGCTCTCCATCTGATATTAAACCAAGTAATTGCTCTGGGAGCCTATGCCTATAAATTCTAGTTTGACAAGGTAAACTGTAGAGAGGGAAAGGGAGAAACTCAGTTAAACAAGAAAATATAAAAATGTGTCCTCTCTGCCCCCAGATACAGTATGCAGTATTCTGTTTTGAATGTGCTTCAGCACAATACAGAGCTCACTCCACTGCAGGAAAATCATTACGTCCCACGCCCCACTGTTCCTACAAGGCACCTCCCTTTCAGATTCAGAATACCTGACTGAGAGGATAAGCATCCGAGGCAGAAGGAAATCGACGCCCTCCAACGTGTTAGAGTTTATTTTTTGAGTCTGGAAATGCACACTTCCCCCACATTTCTGAGTTGATGGAATATTTGAACGTAGATGCTAGGGCTGTGGCATCCTGTTGGAAAAGTATCCATGTCCCCAAGAGGTTAAGCGTCTATGGAGAATGTGCTGCTTTCGGGGCAGACCCAGTTCCTGGTGGTCTGTTCAGGTGGCCACTGACCTCCCAACTGAAATAATATCATTCAGCTCTCCACCATCCCTGGCTGCAGTAACACTCATGTTGTGGTCACTCAGGGCGAAGCCAGGATAGTAGTAACTTAGAGTTTATGTGCAAACATTGGGAATAATGTCTGTGTGTCTGTGTGTCTGTGTGTGTGGGGGGGTGGGGGTTGTGAGGCTCTGTGATCTCACGTTGGTCTAAACATACATGTGGGACTAGCAGTCAAATCTGGGTATCTTTCCCTAGCACACAGCTCTCTGGGATCTCTCAGTGGCCTGGAACCCTCCACCCTCAGAGCTGAGATTACAAGTGTATCCCTTCACACCTAACTGAATTTCCCATGAGCTCTAAGACTCAAAGTTAGTTCCTCATACTTGCACAGCAATACTTACCGACTGTGCCATCTCCTCAGCCCTGGGTTTGTTTTGTATTCACCTCTTTCTGACAGCAGCATTAATTCATTAATTACCAAATAAAATCCTGCGTTTTGATGTACAATTTGTTTGTTTGATTTAATGTTTTAGTATAAAAAGTTTAGGATAGTTTAGATTACTAAAAATTTACATGTTTTAAACTAAAAATCGTCTCACACTTTCAATAAAAGCAGATCTCGTTCTATTCAATAGATTGTCCTCCATACCGAAGAAGGGAAAGACAATACAGCACCTGGGTGAACTCGACACCCAGCTGGCCAGAGTTTTCCTGCAGTACAGGTTTTCCTCAACTTTTCATTTAATGGGCACTTGTCTACGCTTCTGGATGTTTCTTTGTACTTTTGTCCTTTTCTCCAATCCATTCTATTAACAGTATCTTTCTCTCTCTCTTTCCAGAGAGATGCGATTAGGTTCTTATCTTGCTTTTTTAATGTCTTTCTACTTCCTTAATTTAGGTCACAACTACAACTGTGCCAACTAGGGCTTTGTCTTAGACCATCTTGCCACATCTGTAGCTGCAGCTGCTTGCTGGACCACAAGGTCAATGCCTCCTAGCTCTATGTGGGGCATTCCCTTTGACTGACCCAAATTGGAAACAATTTAGACTTTGCTTGTGGCTTTTTCTACTGCTCCCCCATTCTATTTTTGTGTATTCTCAAGTTCCCTTCCCCTAAGGCAAAGATAGATGAGAGTTACCATTTTTTTTTTATTGTCATGGTGCCACAGGGTATTTTATTCTGCAGATGATAGTATTTCACACACCTGTGAACAAACAGATAAGCAGGGCAGTGCGTAAAACTCCTTTCTTAAAGGCAGAGAGGCAGCAGAGACCCAGCCATGTGGGGCTATGGGCTCCCATCCCAAGACAGCTTCCTTCGCTCTTTCCTCCAACTGCTTGTGTAGTGAAGTGTCATTTTAATGTTTAATTTTTACGATTGTTTATTAAATTCTGTGTGAAAATGACATACTACAGAATCCATCTTGAGAGCCAATGCAGAGCAAAATAATCAGCCCACACTGAAGGAAGCCAAGTTCTGAGGGTGAATCGCAAAATAGAGTGTTAACTCTCAGATGGGCACATGTTTACTGAGTGACAATAACACTATAACAAGCACTCTAGTTGTGTGGAGAAGGAACAGTAGAAATGGCAGGTGCAATTTTTAAGAATTCTGTCGGCTAGATGACAACTTTACATTTGGATGATGGAAAAGTGAGTTATTATGGAGACCAGAATTTGGGCAACACAGAACAATGAGCAAAAAAGATAACAAGGAATAAATGACTGAAAAACCTCACTAGTTAGCTCAGGTTTTGAGATGCTCTAGGTCATGGCATGTTTACTCAATACATTTCCTCTAAATTACCAAGTAGTTATTTGATGGAGTGGAGCTGTTTGAAGCATCTCATTTTTTGAGACACTCTAGGGAGTTTGGAATATCTCACAGTCCCTGGAGCCCTTCCTTGATAGAGAATCCATGACATCACCTTTCACATGAATAATGTGCTGGTAGCTAAGATGCTGAACTTTGCCAACAAACCTCAAGTCACTTCTGGAACCCTTTACCCAGACTGTCCATCAGGACTCATAAAGCACTTTGTATATTGGTAGTCGAGAACTCAGCTTATCCTGTTAACCCCATTCTATCTCCAGTTTTTAGGTTCCTGATTGGTAAGGGAGCTGTTTCTTCAATAATAAATCACAAAAAAGCCAATAAAATTAAAGTTAAGACATATATTGAGTGTGTAACAAATATATGTATATGAATGTAATGAAGTGAGGATGATAGCTTCTTTCATAAAATGCGAAGAATGAAAAATGTGCAACTGGGGAATATAGTTCAGTACTAGAGTACTAAACTAGCATGCACAAGATCTCAGGGTCAATCCCCGATACTGGAAATAAAATGCATCTGGGCCTGGAAAGATGATTCAATGGTTAAGAGCATGGATTGCTCTTCTAGAGGGCCCAGGTTTCACTCCCAGCACCTGTATGGCAATTCACAATCACCTGTAACTAGTTTATGGGGCTCTGATCCCTTCTCCTGGCCTCTATATTCATAATCATACTTTTTATGGAAAAAATGCAGCAACCATCAAATTGAGATTACAATGGCAATGTTTCAGGGCTGAAGAGATAGTTCAGTGGGTCAGAGTACTCACTGACAAGCCTATGACTTGAGTTGGATCTCTAGAACCCACATGATATGCTTCAAGACTTAGCTGTCTTCTGACCATATGTGTGCTACAGCATGCCTACAGGTACACATTGCACACATGTGTGCACTCACACACACCCACAGGTGATAGATTTATAGATTAATAGATGACAGTTATGTAGATTTCAGATAGATAGATAGACAGACAGACAGACAGACAGACATAGATAGATATAGATAGATGACAAAGTTAAAATAGAAGAGAAAACTGTGAGCGAGTTATGCTTGTACAAATAGAAACTAGCCAGAAAGTTCTCAGACAGAATTAAAGAACGTGGCAAAAGCAAGAAAAGGGGAGAGGGGACAACATAAATTCAAACAATACTTCTCATCAAGAAGTATTAATGAGAAGGCAAAAACTATGAAATGAACCAATAAAAACTATGGAGTTGAAAGTACAATTACTGAAATAAAAATTGCCTAATGTTCAATACAAGATTTAAACAAGAAAAAAATGTTCCAAATTTTTTGTTCTGTCTTGTCTTAATACAAAAGCGAGAGTAAAGAAAAGAAAGCTAACCAACATCCCTTATGAAAATTATTATTGCAATCATCAACAAAATAATAATAACACTCAACAGTTTTTAAAAGTCAAAAGGGTGAGGAGAGCTCATGACTGATAATTCTTCTATCTTGGATGGAAATAGAGAAACAAAAAATAGATATTCCCTTTAAGTCTAGCTTCCAAGGAAGTCCATCTCTGCCAGTCATCCTCCAAAGGCTCTACAACTTCCATGACCAATCAAATTTAATCCCAGAAATTTGCAATGTTTCAACATATAAAAGTCACAACTGATACTCCTTCATGATTAAAAACTCTCAGTAGTTAGAAATAAAATGGAGCACTATTCCTGTGAAAGTTGTGTATGTGAGAAAGAGAATAGAGAAGGTTGTGAATTAATTGTACTACTTTTCCTTGGATCCCAGATGGTGGCACTGTTTGGGGGTTTATGAAGTCTTTAGGAAAGCATCATGGATGGCATAATGGAAGCCAGTTTTGAGGGAATTATCTATTCTTTTGTTTCTGGACCTAATATTTGGCTTTCCATTAGTATATGAGAAAAATCTGTCATAATCTTTCATACCCAAAAATCATGTGTTCTCATCTCCATGCCTTCCTTCTATGATGGACTGAGCCCTGCAAACTGGGAGCCAAAGGAGTCAAAATAAACTGGCCCTTCTTTAACTACCCATGTCAGTTGATTGTCACATCAATAGAAGTAAAACATGTCCACTTTCTTTCTTCATTTCTGTTCAACACCCTATTGAGAGCTCACACAAGAAAATATTTCAGCAGTGCAAAGGATAAGTAGGAATCCAGTTTTAAAAGAGGCTTATAAAGCAATCTCTATTCATATACAACAGTAACATATGCAGATATTCCAAGAAACCACAGAGTCACAATTCAAAGTAACAAAACTCAGTTAAGTTGCCAGATAAAAGTAAAATATATCAAAATAATAACAATTTTATTTACATTGATTAGCAATGACCTATCTGAAAGATAAAGCTAGAAAGGTACTTGTTTGCAATAGTATCTAACAGAAGAAATATATGCCTGAATAAACTTAACAAAACAAATATGCGATGTTAGAGAAGACTAATGAGTAGAATGATATCTTAAATTATTGATATAGAATGTTTAATACTTTAGATTATCTTTCTAAAACTATCCTTCATATTGAATATAATCTATTGACCCTCTGTTGCCCTCCCTAACCAGCTGATTCAAAAGTTGACGCAGAAATGCAAAGAAAAAAAAAACCTAGAATAGATTAAAGAACTTTGAATAGGACAAATACAATTGAAAGGCTAACATTTCCCAATTACAAAAACATTACGGTGTTAAAGCAATCCAGAGAGCATGATGCTAGTATAAGAATAGATATGCAAATCGACAGCAGGGGATAAAATGTCCAGAAAGCAAGTTTTCTTTTGTAGGCCAATTGATTTCCAACAAAGGTGGCAAACAATTCACTAGGGGAAAGAAAAGTCTCTTCGGCACAGGAGTCTCAGACAACTAATACTGGCATTTTGAAAAGCAAAGTTAGATCATTACCTAACGTCATATACAAAAAGTAGCTCAAAATGGGCCACATGCTCCCATTCAAAGAGGTACTAAGAGCTTTTGAAGAGTATGTAGGTGTGCAGGTAGGTTAAGCAGTGGTTCTTGTCTTGAAGACTGTGTTTGTCAAGTAGAAGGAGCTCAACAATGTCTCCTAGATAAATATAAATCAACAGAAAAGTCTTCACAGTTTAGGTGTGTAGACTCTTACATCTTTCTACTGGTGAACACTTTCACAATAGGATATAACCCACATACCATATGCTTTAAAAATTGCATGATGCAATGAATTTACTATGTGCACAGAGCGGTGTAGTCATCATCACAGTCAGAACATCCAATCTTCCCCTCACAACTGTCCCAAACCCATAGCACATCTTCACCCTACTCCATGCTGCCAGCCCTTGATGGCTCCTCACCCCCACCCCACTGCCAGAGCTTAATGGTTTTACATTTATTTTCTATTTTATTAATTTACTATTCTGTAACCTGTGTTCCTGGCTTCTTCCTGCTGTTGAATGCCATCAACACCAAATGTGTATGCTTCAAAAGAAACAATGTTTAAAATGAATTCCAAAATCAAAAGCAATTTTAAGACAAAAATAAGAAAAAAAATGTGCCCCTTATTAAGAAAAGGGAAGACATCCCATAGAGTAGAGGAAATCTAGATAAAATGGATTTTGTCTAGAATATATAAAGAACTCTTATAAATCGGCAAAGAATATGAGCAGAATATGAGCAGATATATATGTATATATATATACATATATATATATAATGAAAAGTGTTTGACATTACTATGATGTTTAATATTGTGTCAACTTGACAGGCTCTAGAACCACCCAGGAGACAAACACCTGGGCATGCCTGTTCGGAACTATGTTATTAGGTCAATCAACATGGGAATACCCATTCTGAATGTGGGTGGCACTTTCATTCTGAACAGAGCACAAAGGAGAAAAAGCTAGCCAAGCATCAGCATTCGTTGCTTTCTCTATTCTGAATGTGATGTGATCAGCCACATTACCTTCATTCTACCATGACGTAACAAGAGAGATGAGTGACTGCCTTCCACTCCAGTAAAGATGAGAAATGAAAGCTAACAGGGAGATGGTGAGCAAGAGAGCAGTAGTATAGAACAAGATGCTTCATGTGCTTGGGGGGAAATATACTTCTCTGTTCTTCTTCCTCCACGTGGGGAATATGCAAACTTACCTATAAATGTTGGAATTAATGCACTGTGAAAATACTGCTATAGGCAACTGTGCAACAAAGGTGTTCCTGGGGGAGGGGCACAGGTATCAGGGACAGCTGTGCAGAGATGTTGAAACAGATAGAAAAGAACCCAGAGTTTATGTGAAATAATTGTCAGGGGAGAAGGATGCAGGCTTACCGTTACCGTTAGAAAAGCAAGTAGTTCAAAAGACATGAGACCAGAGGCCAGAAAATACCTTCATTATTTAATAAGCACTTGCCAGTATTCTCATAACAATTCTGGGAGTTAGGTATTAGTGTTAATTTTCATTTTACTAATGAAAATAATCTAGGTACAGACAAACTAACTGACTTGGCTGAGGCCAAATAGACCACCCATAAATGGTAGAAAGCTGGGATTTGACCCCAACTAGCCCAGGGCTCTCTCTTTTAAATCACTTCACTAAGGCACATCTGCTATACAGAGTTAGAGGTTGTATTATTACACTACTTGGTCTTAGCATGTCTTTTGTATAAGTATAAAGAGATGAAAAGCAGGTTACAAAAATAATAGGTAGTGCTAATTCTATTAATGCGTCTGCGTAGGTCAAGCTAACGTGATGTTAACACTCTGCCACTCCACTGCCTTTGGTATGTCTTTCAGTTCTAACTCAGAATTTTGTGAATATTTTTATGTCTTCTGGACTAAAATGAGTTTCTTACCCTGACATTATTCTAAGCAACCAACTCTCGGGCTCATGCCAGCTTTTCTCGTTCATTGACCATTTACTAGGTTCTCTGACTCTAAACGTGGTTTTCACAGGCTCTCCTTTTGAATGAATAATCCCAACAATTATAAACTTTTGGGCTAGGAGTAGAGACAGAAACAAAGTAATATATAAGGGAAGCATTCCACTACAACTCAATGCTCCGAGTGATCATGGCTAAGAGGCAGGGAAGGGGTTTTGAAGGTGGTAACACAGGCACCATCGGGGGCTTAGCAATGCACCATCCAGGCCATGAATTAATAGCAGGGACAAGCTATTCATGGATTTTTCCCATTCAGAACCAATCACTTGTTCCAAGGACCCCTCACTCCAAGAATAATGAGAATATCTGAAGCAATGTCCTTTCAGATATTGAAGGATATCTCCTCCCAAAATAACATGTTGAGGCTGAATCTAGAAATAAATAGATCCTCTAGGCAAGCAGTTTGTCATTAGTGTGATAATCATGTGTGGACTCTCAGTGTGTAATACAGACCGGCTGAGTTTGGAACCTATCATTTTCAAGTCTTTAGATACTAACCACATTCTTCTTTCCTCCAACCCAACCACGTTGTCATTTACTTTATGAGATACGTATGCGTTTGTTCTGATCTGTCCTCCCAAGTCGGTCCCTGCAAACCAATGATCAATTGCCTACACATCTTTGAACACCCACTAATTTATCTTTATCAAGTAGGTATGAAGGTGTTTGGGAATCAAGGCAAAAACGAAGTTGTAGTGTCACCCATGCTGTTACCCTCAATCATATCCTGTAATGACACCTACACGTGTGATCTGAAGGGCTTAGAATGAAAGAGGGGAAATGGTGAATCTCTGATGGACTAAGTTCATCCTAATTTACATGTTCTAATTAAAACCAGTGTGAAGATTCTCTGTGATACCCTATGTGTTAAATACCTGCCCATGTTCTCCTAATAAAAGAGGCAAATCATTTGTTTTAATGCTATGTAGCCTGCCTGTGTGCCTGTTTGTGCATGTGTGTATGTGTATTGGTCAAGCTATATATTAGAGATCTTTTCCTGTCTCTGCCTTACATTTTGATTCAGAGTATTTCACTGAACCTGTATCTTAACAATTTGGCTAAGCTACTGGGCTACTAGGCCCAGGGCCCTTCTGTTATGCCTTTCCAGTGCGTGCTGGGGTTACAGGAACTTGCCACACTTTCTGTCTTTGTAAGTGGGTGCTGAGGATTTGAACTCAGGTTTTCATACTTGTTCAGCAAGCTCTTTACCACTGAGTTGTTCTTGCTCATGCCATCAGTTTTTAACTACAAAATTTATTTAACTACAAAATCCAAGCATCCTAACTGAAAAATTAGTTAAACTATATGTGGTGGTTTTAAAGAAAATGCCCACCAAAGGGAGTGGCACTCTTAGGACATGTGGCTTTGTTCAAATAGGTGTGACCTTGTTGGAAGAAATGTGTCACAGCGAGAGTAGGCTTTGAGGTCTCCTTCGCTCAAGCCACATCCAGTGAGACACTTCACTCTCTGCTGTCTCCTGATCAAGATGCAGCCAGTACCATGTCTTCCTGCATACCACTATGCTCCCTGCCATGATGATAGTGGACTAAATCTCTGAAACTGTAAACCACCTCAATTAGATGTTTTCCTTATAAGAGTTGCCTTTGTCATGGTGTCTCTGCACAGCAATAGAAACTCTAAGGCAGAAGTTGGTACCAGAGACTGGTGTATTACTGTGACAACCCTGACCATGTTTTTGTTTGGAGGAATTTGGACTTTGGTACTTGAGTTAGGAAAGCAGTTGAGTGATGTAAGCAATGAATAATGGGCCATACTAGTAGGAACATGGAAGACAGCAGTGCTAAAAAGTATTTGAACTGTTTGGCGAGGGGAGATGTGGCTTACTCAAGAGGTTTCAGAGGAGGAGAATTTTAGTACATTGCCAGCGATCATTGTTTTCATGATATTTTGGTGAAGAAAGTGGCTGCCTTTTACTCTTTTCCAAAGAGTCTGCTTGAGGCTAAAATGAAGAGTTCTGGATTAATTTCATTGGCAGAAGAAATCCCAAAACAGCCTAGTATAGACTCTGTTGTGTGGTTATTAGTGCTAATTCTAATGAAGATTATAATGAAAATGAACAATCTGAACAGGGTAAATTAGAAAATATAAATTTTGAGGAATAAAAGAGCATCACAAAATGGACTGGAGATAAATCCTGTGTTCAAGGAGAGAAATGGATTAAGAAATGGAATAAAGCCCCTTGTTGGTGGCACACGCCTTTAATCCTAGCACTGGGGAGACAGAGGCAGGTAGATCTCCATGAGTTAGAGGCCAGGCTGTTTTATGGAGTGAGTTCCAGGACAAGTTCCAAAACAATACAGAGAAACCCTGTCTCAAAAAACAAAAACAAAACAACAACAGAATAAAACAAACAAAAGGATACGACTGGGATAAAGGAAGTCATGCACTCAGGGAAGACCCCTCGCAGCTGAGTTCCAGCCTGCGAAAATGAACGAAAGAAAAGCTTAGAGCCTGGTGTGTGGCTGCACACCCTTAATCCCAGCACTCACAATGCAAAGGCTGTCGGATCTCTGAGTTTGAGGCCAGCCTGGTCTAGAGACACAGTTTCAGAACAGCCAAGTTTAGGCAGTGAAGGTGGAAAACAGAAAGCTAGTGAAGTTGTAATTAAATAAGGGGGCCATATTCCAGTCCCAGAAAGCAGCAGAATTTGGCAGCTTTGGCCACATGGTTCTGTGTTTGTTGATTTACTCTTTGGTGGGACCTATCACCCAGCTCCCAAATAATCAAACATTGAGATATTTTCTTACTTATAATGCCCAGCCTTAGCTCGGCTTATTTCTATCCAGCCGCTTTACTTAACTTAAATCATCCCATCTAGCTTTTTCCTATGGACTTTTCCCGTTCCTTTCTTCTGTGTATCTGACTTTTACTTTTACTGAATGGCAGGCTTTGTGGATGGGTAGCTGGCCCCTAGAGTCCTTCTGTCCTTGTTCTCTTGTTCCTCCCTCTTCTCAGATTTCTCCTCCTACTTACTCTCTCTGCCTGCCACCCTACCTATCCTTTCTTTGCCTTGCTATTGGCCATTCAGCTCTTTATTCCACCAATTGGGTGTTGTAGAGAGGCATAGTAACACTGTTTCACAGAGCTAAACAAATGCAACATGAAAGAATGCAACACATCTTTGCATCATTAAAACAAGTGTTCCACAACATAAACAAAAGTAACACATCTTAAAATAATATTACACAACAATTCTGGCTTTGGAGCCAAGAATAGAAGAAAGGGGTTATGGGATTTTTCTCCTCTCATGAGGAATGCTGCTAATACAGGCATTATCTCTATTTAGGGTGTCCCTGTATAGAGACCTAAAGAGGACATTGCCTGAAGCTGTGAAGTTGAAGCCTGGATTGCCTTGGAGACCCAAGACATTAGAGATGCCAGAGTTGTGAGATACCTACTGAGGAGAGCTGACCCAGCTCAAGCGAAAAATAAAAATATGTGTTGCGGTCAACACAGGTGAAAGGAGTTGCAGATCCTAAGAGCATTTTGACATCAGATGTGAGGACAGAGTTTAGAGTTTGCCTTGCTGGTTTTCAGTCTTGCTTAGTTCCCTTCCCTATTTTAGAATGGTAATGTATGCCCTTTGCCATTATGCGGAAGGAAGTATGTTACCTGTGTTTTTATGTTGATTTGACAGGGGATTGAGGGTTAAGAGATGCCATGAATCTCTGAACAAACTTTGGATTTTAAGACAAGGTTGAGACTGTTATAGACTGTGGAAACTATTGAAGTTGGACAGAATGACTTTTTGCATTATGGTGTATCTACAAGCCTGTGGGGTCCAAGGAGTGGAGTGTGGTGGTTTGAAAGAAAATGATCCCTAAAGGGTGTGCCAACATTAGGACTTGAGGCTTTGTTAGAGTAGGTGTGGCCTTGTTAAAGGACATATATTACTGCTGGGGCAGGCTTTGAGCTCTCCTTTGCTCAAGCCATACCCAGTGAGGCAGCCCACTCTCTGTTGCTTACTGATCAAGATGCAACTAGCACCATTTCTGTCTGCACCCCACCATGCTTTCTGTGATGACGATAATGGACTGAACCTCTGGAACTATAAGCCAGCCACCCCAATTAAATGTTTTCCTTATAAGAGTTGCCTTGGTCATGGTGTCTCCTTACAGAAATAGAAACCCTAATTAAGACACTATACAAAAGCAGCAAAACAAATCCCATATGCCCTTCCCTCTTTATTCCCTTTTTATGAAAGAGTTTGGTGTATGCATTTCAAACTCTCTTCGTGTTTTCAGCTACTGGATCACATCACTCATGGTATTTGCAACTAACTTTCTTCAGCTAAATCATGTATTAGGCTCCCTTACTTGTTACTTTGTGTAGACATACTGTACGATTTCAGTAGCTGCATTGTCTGCGTGCTTTGGGCTCCAATATAATCAATGGTCTATCTGATATATTTCCCTCTGCAGACAAGATTTGGAAAAGACATTGAGGGCAGTAGTTAGAAATGTTTAGGTTTTCTATTCTTTGTTTTACTGCTGTTTTATTTTTCTTCCAAGATCAACTTGTTTTTTTCTTTGTTGATCTTTCTCCTTCTTTATCATAGGTTAGTTACATAACTACCTTGCTTTCTTTGGTGGTTGGGTCATTCCTATGTTACGGCAGGTTCCTCCCCGCCGGCCTCCCGGACCTGCCACCATGGTCCCGCAACCACGTGTGTCCCAAATAACACTTAGAGACTCTGTATTTGATACAATCCTGTTGGCCAGTTACCATTATTGTTTATGGGCTAGCTCTGTCTTAATTATTAACCCATTTCTACTTATCTAAGTATTTCCACGTGGTCGTCTTATCAGGGAGCCGCGCGGCAGGCTTCCTGTTTCTTTCCGGGCTACATCTCAACTCCACTCTACTACTTCCTCTTTCCTCCTTCTGGGCGCCTAGCCCCGCCTATCTTGTTTCCTATTGGCCACAGGACTTTATTAACCAGTATGAGAAACATATATACAGAATAACATCTCCCATCATCTCCTCTTTTCTGTCTAAAGTAAAAGAAGGGGTTTAACCTTAACATAGAAAAATATATCATACAACAGTTATCAAATAAGAATCATAGTAAACAATATTTAGTCCATTAACATTTTGTAAGACTTTAAGAAAATATCATCTATCCTATCTTTGTGAGTCTAAAGTCCTATATGTAACTTATCTTTAATCCTAACTAAGGAAAACTATAATCATAACTATCTGTCTTTAATTTCTTTAAAGACCATAGAAGGATAATATATAAACTCTAGAAATGACAGAGACAACTCATTGTCTGGTCAGTCACCCAAAGTTCTTCTGTAATGTTCCATCTTCAGCCCATAGGCCATAGTGTGTGTCCAGACACCTCAACAAGGCAGGAATCTTTTCTCTGTGTCCTGTAGACTGTCTGGCTGTCTGGCAGCCTCTTCCATGAAGCAGGAATCCTGTAGCAATGTCCATCTTGCATCAGCAGTCACCTTTTTGTGGGTCCTGTATGTCCAGTTTCTATAACATAAAGTTAAACAGTCTAGACAAGAACAGTACCTTGTCCAAATGGCCAGTCTTGTCATATTAGAATCAAACTTCATAACGAGTTTCTTCAATGTCCATCTTCCTTTTTTATGCAGGTGGTGTTACCAGGAGCAGTTGTGCCTCATTGTCAAGAAAATCCCTAAACCATTTTAAATGCCATATTCTGTAGGTCTTTGAAAGGTTTGAAGAATGCCTATTCATCTCAAATACATTTCTATATATCTAGAAAACCTAACTAACTTAACTCCAAGTATTGACTATCATAGGTAACTCTTTAACTGTACTAAATTATACATTACATTTTCAATGAGCTATATAAACACAATACCTAAACAAGAGGAGAAATATACATATCATAAAATTGACCTTAAATTGTATCAATAAAAGAAAATCCATTTCAAAGCAAAGTACTCATATCTATACCATAATTCCCTTTTTACCTTTAAAAAGATTGTTTTTGGTTATAGCACCTATCTTGTTTCCTATTGGCCACAGGGTTTTATTAACCAGTATGAAAAACATATATACAGAATAACATCTCCCATCATTCCTATGAGTAATTTAACATTAATCAGTATAAATAGATGTTGTAAGAATTTTTTTAGATTTGCAGGAGTCTTTTCAATGGCCTCATTACTTAAGAGGGAGAACTTGTGTCTTAGCTGGCTTTAATTGTCAACTTGACACCACTGAGAGTCACCTTAAAAGGAAATTTCATGTAAGGGATTTGCTGTGTCAGATTGACCTGTGGACATGTATGTAGAAGATTTTCTTAATTGCGAACTGATGTGGGGGGTTTGAGCCCACTGTGAGCAGCATCACTCCTCAGGAAGGTAGTCCTGATCTGTATAAGAAAGCTTGATAAGTCTATGAAGAAGAGAGTTAGCATGTGTCATTCCTTTACAGTTTCTGGTTTTAGTTATTCCTTAACTGTCTTCAGTGATGGACTGTCCTGGAAGTATAAGGAAAGGGAATCCATTATCCTCTATGTTGCTTTTGGTCAGATGGTTTTATCACAGAAACAGAGATAAAGTTAGAAATGTTGATTATGGACCTTGGATTAATAGGCACAGAGTATTACAGATAAGGAACTCTAAGGATATTATTCAGAAAAGGAAGATTTGCCTATGGACAGAGAGTTTGATGTGCTTATTTTAATTCCTAGACACAGTGGTTCTTCTGCCATTTTTCATCTATGTAGAATGTAAAATCAAACAGAAACTTCACTGTAATGTGTCTTGCATTTTCCAATGTATATTCTTTGCTCCACAATGCTGAAGAGATCATATGTTCTAAAGTGACCTATTAGGGGTTTGCTCCTCTGGTTAAAATAAAAGTAGCATCCTTTGGACCACAGTGTGAAGAAAGGGAGAAGGAGAAAGATCAATTTGTTTAGTTATTTGTAGTCCTTCTTTTTTAGTTTCAGTTTGCTAGTATAGAGTAAACTAGAATAGAATATTTATATAAAGTTATTAAATGGTATGTATCAGGATTGGCTCGCGTGATTACAGTGGCTGAGAAGTTCAGCAACAGGATGTTTGCAGTCTGGAGATGCTGGCATACTGTTATATAGATAAGAACTTCAAAAGGCTCAGAAGATTTTTGAAGGACGGTATAATGGTTGAAAGTCTGAGAACACACAGGGTCTTGTGATGTTCTGGAGTGCAAGACAGAAGATAAATGTATCCCAAATCTGAGATGGAAAGGAAAACCACAAGAAATGAGAAGATTCATTGACTGTATTTTTTTCATTCTAGATTCTTGTCTAAAAGATGGTGCGAAGAGACAGTGTTGTTCCTCCCCATATAGTCCATGCAGCCTCACTAACAAACTTCTACTGGACATACTTCCACAGATATCCCAAAATAGAACCCTTCCTTGGCCTCAAATATTCCTTCTCTAGTCAAGGTTATACCTAAAATTCACCAACTCAACTTCTTTTAGTGAACTCCTTGGTGTTTTTCCCATTTCTGCACATCTATTCTGTTTACTATATTTTATATATAATAAATTCATATATCATGTTCATGTATAATTTTGTAATTTCTAATAAAGATGATAATAAATATGGATGTATTTTTAATAAAATAATAGATATGATATTATACTTTATTGTGAAAAGGAAAATGACTTTTTGAGGGTATACGTCATTCTGTAAATAGGTTTCTCATATTAGTTAATGAATAAAGCCCCGTTGGCCAATAGGAAAGCAAGATAGGCGGGACTAGGAGACAAGGAAGATTCGAGGAAAGGTAGAAGATTCAAGATGTAGAGACCTGAGAGAGCAGCAGTCCAGACCCTCTCTGTGGTAAGATAAGACTACATGGAAATACTTAGATTAATATAAATGGGTTAATATTTAAGACAGGGCTAGTCAATAAGAAATACTCCTAACTGGCCAAGAGCTTTATATCTAATACAACATCTCTGTGTTATTTGGGGCTGACGTGGCTGTGGGAACAGTATGGCAGGAAAACTACTCATAACAACTTTTTCTTATACATTCTTCAAATGATTTTTTAAAAGCTTATTTCTAGCTGTCTAATAATTCCATTTAAAGAGGAAATAGGCAATCCATTTACCATAATTTCTGGCCTTTATAGAAATATATTTGAAATGTATATTTCAAATATATATTTTGTGGATAGCCCCAAACTAATTCACACTATTTCAATATGATTCATCAATAGTTATATATTTTCTAAGAAGGCATTTACTGGAAAATAATTTTTATTCAGCTCTTATTTCATACTTTTCCATGGTATTGTTATTGTACAGAAGTTGAAATTCCTGATGCCAATAGTATATGTTCTTGCCTTATTCTTATTTATTATAATAGTTTTTGATTTTAGCCATTAAGCATGAAATTAGTCAGAAGTTTCATGACTTAATTTTATTTGCTAAATAGCTCCTTTTCAGCACAACTAAAAATTACGAATTATAGAAATCTACTGAGTAAAACTACCATCATTGGTAAGGTCAATTTAGTCCCAATAACATGTCAATGAAAATTTGCTTCTGGAATTTAAGTAGGAAAGAAAATTCTTACAAAGAGTCAAAACATTCTTCCTTCTTGATATAAATATACTTGTGAAAAATGATAGATTTATAAAACTAAGATACTGTTTTTATTTGTTTACTCTAAAAGTTCCTTGATTGAGTAGTACATTTAGCAAGTGAAAATATGTGTTGAGTAACTTTGCAAATAAGACAATATATAATACAGTTGTTTAAGTATATCCCAAGTAATATTTGGAACACAGTTTGACTGAACATTACTTACTGCACAATGAAAATCCAAATTTGACTGGAAGTCTACATTTTTTTTTGGCATCTAAACTGACTCCTTGCTGTGTGTTTCTGGAGTAAAGTAATGGAGAAACAAATTCTGCCCTCACAGAGTGCATATAAACAGTAAAAATAGACACATCACATGTGACTGAAATCAGAGCTGGGTATTGAGCACCTAGTTCATAATATGGAGATTCAACTTAGTGTGAGAGAATAAATGAACTATTTCAAAAATAAACTTTGACTGTCCATCTAGAGAGAATTAAAAAAGCTAGATTTTAGATTCTAGCTCAAAGTTAATAATCCTGAAACCAAAAGTAAGTAAATAATTAAACTGGAAAAGTTGAAGTAAATTCAAGAGAGTATATTCATAATCTAAATTAGAAATGGTTTCAAAAAGAGATACCAAACCAAAATCTCATGAAGATTTAATTGAAATTCCAGTAAATTGGTACATGACTTTAATTTCAGCTGGTGACACACTCTTTAAATCCCAGCACTTGGGAGGCAGAGGCAGGAAGATCTCTGTGAGTTCACGGCCAGCCTGATCTACTGAGCTAGTTCCAGAACAGCCTCCAAAGCCACAAAGAATCCCTGTCTGAAAACAAAACAAAACAAAAAACCCAAAATAAACAAAAATATTCCAGTAAGTTTGCAAAGGCTTATGATTATCAGGAAAACACACACTGAAAAATTAAGATGAAAGGTAGAAATGATACAAATAGGATTTTTCATCATTAATAATAAAGAAAATTCAGATCACTAAGTCACCAATTTTAATTTCTCAAGTGAAGTGTTTATTCTTAAACAATACACAGAATTTTCTATAATACATATATATAAAATTTTTTCATATTTTACATATCAATCCACGTTCCCTCTCTCTCCCTCCCATGCCCCCAAGCCCCCTCTGAACAGGGGGGAGCTCATGGATACCCAGTGTGATACAGTTTTTAAAGGGTACACCTCTATGTATTTTGAGATTTGGAGGGCAGTTTGCACTTTAAAGCATAGATTCTTTTGAAATAATCTTTTGACTTGGAAATGCCTCCACATCCCTGCTTTAGGAATTTCACCTACCTACATACAAAGAACACAGAATAAATTCTTAATGATTGTAATTGCATTTCCATTCTTATCAAAATATTTTAAATGCACATTAACCAATGGTCCCCAAAGTTATCGGGGTTTAACTTCTTTTTTCAGCAGAGTAATTATAATTCAATTTTCAGAAACAACTGGAGCTGGTGATGATAGGAGAAGACTAACTGCAATCGCATTTTATCTTAGGTACTTTTTGTTGCTGTGACTAAACACCGTTACCCAAAACAATTTATGGAGTAAAGAGTGTCATTTGATTTAAGGTTCCAATGGCAGAGTCCATAATGGTATAGGGGTCCTGGCAGCACTCAGCCAGAGCAGCAATTTAAGAGTCTGCTTCTTTATCAACAAACACAAAATAGAGAAGGTCTTGGAACTGGAACAAGAATATAAACTTTCCATGCTGGTCCCTAGAGATGAAAAGGTAGGAAAAGGGTCTCATAGAAGAAAAGGCAATGTATACTAGGGATAAATCTTGATCCACTACCAGAGGCCCTGTAGACTACCTAGTCTTCCCAACTAATACCACATTCAGGGAATCTTGGCTGGTCCTATGCTGGTTTCCGAGCTATCAGACTGGAGTCCATGAGCTCCACCTTGTTCAGGTCTGCAGTTTCTATGGGTTTCTCTAGCCTGGTTTTGACCCCTTTGCTCATCACTCCTCCCTGTCTGCAACTGGATTCTAAGAGTTCAGCTCAGTGTTTAGTTGTGGGTGTCTGCTTCTGTTTCCATCATCTACTGTGTGATGGCTCTAGGATGGCATTTAAGGTATATTATGAGCAGGTTTACCCCCGTCTCCTCCCCCCCCTTCTGCAGCTGATCTAGTCCTGCTGCCATGCAGTCCCCAATAACACACAGAGACTCTATATTTCAAACAATCCTGTTGGCCAGTTACTATCATTGTTTATCGGCTAGCTCTGTCTTAATGATTAACCCATTTTGACTATTCTGAGTATTTCCATGTGGCTCATCTTACCGGCCAGAGCAGTGCTGACATTCTACCTCTCCGGGCTCTCCATGTTGACTCCTCCTTCCTACTCCCTCTTTCCTTCTTGTCTCCTAGCCCCGCCTATCTTGCTTTCCCATTGGCCCAACAGTGCTTAATTCATTAACCAGTATGAGAAACATATTTACAGAATAACATCTCCCATCATCTCCTCTTTTCTGTCTAAAATAAAAAGAAGGATTTTAACCTTAAAATAGCATGATATACCATACAACTGTTATCAAATAAGAATCACAATTAACAATATTTAGTCCATTAACATTTAGTAAGACTTAAAGAAAATTTTTTATCATCTATCCTATCTTTGTGAGTCTGAAGTCCTGTATGTAACTTATCTTTAATCCTAACTAAGGGAAACTATAACCATAACTATCTGTCTTCAACTCTACCAAAGACCACAGAAGGATAATATATAACTCTAGGAATGACAGAGACAACTCACTGCCTGGTCAGTCACCCAAAGTTCTTCTGTAATGTTTCATCTTCATCCCATAGGCCATACTGTGTCTGGCATACTCTTTCATGAAGCAGGAACCCTGTAGCACTGTCCATCTTGTTTTAGCAGTCACTTTTCTGTGGGTACTGCATGTCCAGTTTATACAGCATAAAGTCAAACAGTCTAGACAAGAGCAGTATCTTGCCCAAATGACTAGTCTTGCCATATTGAAAGCAAACTTCATAACGTGCTTCTTCTATGCCCATCTTCCTTTCTGATGCAGGTGGTGTTGCCAGGAGCAGTTGTGCCTCAATGTCAAGAAAATCCCTAAGTCATTGTAAATGCCATATTCTGTAGGACTTTGAAAGGCTTAAAGAATGTCTATTCATCTCAAATACATCTCTGCATATCTAGAAATCCTAACTAACTTAACTCCCATTTTTGACTATCATAGGTAACTCTGTATAATCTGTACTAAATTATACATTACATTTTTCAATGAGCTATATAAACACAATCCTAAACAAGAGAAGAGATATACATATCACAAAATTGACATTAAATTGTATCAATAAATGAAAATCTAATCCAAAACAAAGTATTCATATCTATACAATAATTTCCTTTTCACCTAAAAAAAAAAAAGATTGCTTGTGGTCATTAGCCATTCATAACCAAGCCCACTTTAATGAAAACAAACATTTATAAACAATATTTGGGAATTTGGGAGTCGTTCTTTCCAAACTGCTTCCTGCTGGTAGGAGGCACTGTCATGGGGGAATCCTAAGAAGATGCAGAAATCTTCGCTTTAGTCTGCAAGGCTGCCTTGTTCAAGCTGTTTTGAATGTTGGATCACCTGGGATTCTGTTTCAGGGGGTCTTGCTTGATCAAACCACCTTAGTCTGGAAGGAATCCATAGCTTTTTTGTTTCTGTGGAAACAAAATTAGAAATCCTTTTCCCCAGTAACTTGTCCTTGAACTTAAATTTTGGAGTCAAATCATTTTTAAAATATATAAATTGAATTAATTCAGCAGCAATTCTTTTATCAGTTGTTATTTCCTCAGCAGTCAAACAATTTAAAGATAACAGAACAGTGTACAATATCCAAAGATTCTCTGTGCTTTCCATCTTTATGTGGCCTTTTTATTACTCTATTTCTTCTACTTCTATTTTTATGTATTTTGAGACAGGGTTTCTCAGTGTAACTTTTATCTGCCCTGGAATTCACTTTGCATACCAGGTTTACTTTGAAATCACAGAGATCTGCTTGCCTCTGTCTCCCGAGTTCTGGGATTAAAAGACAGCCACACTCTGTCTTTTTAAAATCATTTTATTTCTTTTCTCTTTCTCTCCCAAGCCTACGTATATTTTAAAACACACTATAAACCTTCATTGCAGCTCTCATATGCACCAATGAATTGTTAGCAGAGCTCTTTAAAAGCAATGCGGTTTTTTTGCCGCTTATGCTAATTTTGGAAACCTCCGTTAAAGGAGCAGCACAAAACAGAGTCCAACCCAGAAAAATACTGCTACCAAGAAGTCTTGCTTGTCTTTGTTCCTTTGTTTCTAAAACATTTCTTAAGTTTTTCTTAGTTTTAAGTGGAAGTTCTTTTAGCCATGTTGGGCGCCAACTGTAGCGTGTATGTTTTCCACCAACCCGCCTGTTCCCGCTGTCATGCCAGCCCCCCAATAACACGCTAAGACTCTGTATTTGATATAAGGCTGTTGGCCAGTTACTGTCATTGTTTATCGGCTAGCTCTGTCTTAATGATTAACCCATTTCTACTATTCTAATTATTTCCACATGGCTCATCTTACCGGCCAGAGTGGTGCCCCTCTCTGGGCTCTCCATGTTGGCTCCTCCTTCCTACTTCCTCTTTCCTCTTAGTCTCCTAGCCCTGCCTATCTTGCTTTCCCATTGGCCCAGCAGTGCTTTATTCATTAACCAGTATGAGAAACATATTTACAGAATAACATCTCCCATCAAAGGTAGTCATCAATCTCATTATTGGGGAAGGGCATTTAAGGTAGCCTCTCCCTTATTTCTTAGATTGTTAGTTTGGGTCACCCTGGGCAGTCTATGGGGCCTCTGGTAGTGGACCAGTATTTATCCCTAGTATACAAATGGACTTTTGAAGCCCATATAGAGGGATACTCCCTTAGCCTAGAAACATGGGGGATGGCCTAGGCCCTGCTCCAAATGATATGACAGACCTTGAAGACCCCCTATGGCAGGCCTCATCCTCCCTGGGGAGCAGAAAGGGGAAGGGATGGGGGTTGGTGGGGAAAACAGGGGAGAATGGGAGGGTGAAGGAACTGGGATTGATATGTAAAACAAGCTTGTTTCAAATTTAAATAAAGAAATGATATTAAAAAAGAAGAAAAGACAATGTAAAATGAACACAAACAGATTTTTAGATGCTAGTCTTGCAGACTGCAGTAATACAGCTAAAAGTCAAAGAATGCTGCAGGTGTCTACCAGACATCAGTGGAGGTAAGAAATGGGTGTTTCCCTAGAGCCTTAAAGGGAACATGCCCCTGAAAGTCTTTGGTTACAGCTACTGGTACTAATATCAGGTATGTAGCCTGAAGAATTATTTTTTAAAAAATACAATTTTGTTGTCTTAAACTGTCTGCTTTATGTTTATTTGTTACATTGGCCAACCGAATGCATACTCACCAAAGAGAAAGATTATACAAATTATCACATGTATAGAAATTTAATTATTATGAGGGTCTGAGAGATGGCTCAGTAGGTTAAGTGCTTGCCACTTGACATCTGAGTAATATTGCAGTCAGTTTTGAACCATAGTCCTGGTAGAGGCAGAGGTGATATCAGCTGAGCTTACTGGATGGTCAGCCTCACCCACAACTGAGTTCCTTCTTCAGTGATAAAAGCAGTCTCAAAAGTTAAGGTGTGATCAACAGTAAGATGTCCAATGTCAATCTCTGACTTTCTCATGTATGCACAGATACACACAAAACACACACACACATATGTCATATACACACATGCCTACATAAAAGAAGTATAACCATTTCCAACATATGGAAACATGGTATATCTGTGGTTTTGTATAGTAGATGTCCCTGGAGACAATTTTCAGTTGCATTAAAGGCATAGTCTAATGTCATAAGAAAGAACAAGTCAACCTGTACACAAGTCTGCATGTTATTTTTAAGTGTAAGGTTTAGTTACTTGTAGGAAAGGAACCAGTTACAGAGACAAGAAAGGAACTTCTGTAGCTCATGTCTTCCCAGCATACCTGTTTTCTGCATATTATTTGTGTAATTCTTAAAGAAAATGAGCTGTAGGAGTTCTTCTCAAACTTGATTTTTAAGAATATAAATCTGATAAGGAGCCAAATGGGATCTTTATTCAGTGCTGTCTCCAGCAGACTTAAAGTTCCTTGAGAGTAAGCACCTTGCCTGTCTTGTTCATTTTTGTCTCCAGCCCCGAGTGCAGTGCTGTCACCTATTACACTCCCAGAAAAAAAGAAACTGGGATGAGTGATGGGCTGTAACACCTGTCAGCAACAGGCAAAGGTGAACACACCCACGACATGACAGCGAAGGCAGTCAGTGCGCTAAGAAATGGCAGCACGTGCCATTGCTTCTTCAGCCCTTCATCACCAAAACTGTAATAGAGGCAGCACACACTGAATGGCCCATATGGTAACTAGCTCCCTGTCATACGGCTGGAGTAATCTGAGGGGTCCGGGAAATGTTGCTATGACAGCAATAACCAAGACTCTTGTCCTATACAAGTAGCACACTGTATCAGGATTGGAAGGCACAGTAGGGTAAGCCATGCCATGGGAAGGAAAAAGCATGGATCTTGTCCTGTGGAAATTTCCAGGACAGATGACCAGTGTTCAGGCATCCATTTATTTTTTTTTAAAGGGGGTTGCCCTAAGACAAAGAAGGTGATTGAGCCTGCTGGCTGTCTTTGGTGATTTGCATCCTCTACTCCATGTGGCTGTCATGGTCAAGGATGTGAGGGATTAATATGTAAGGTTCTAATGCATAACGGGTTTAAGGACAAATTAGACAGGGGAAAAATCTCTTAGCTCTCAAATGCCTGGCAATATTTGTAAGAACTGTGAGTGGAATTTCATTTCACCAACTTTGTCCTTTACATTGACAAGTCCGATAAGATGATCTCACTTTAAGTAATCATTTGTGTTTAGGTTTTTCTCCAGCAGTTTTGTATTACAATTTAAAAATAGACTAGCCTATGCCTATACTCATGTTAGCTATGGTATTTTGAACTTGATTTCTGAGGCTGCTGACAGCTTTTGAAAGATTTAACTACTGGCAGTAAGAAAAAGTCCCACAGAATCTGTTCTATGAAATAGTTTCCTCCTGTAGAGAAAAATAAAGGGGGCATCATTTAGCAGGCAGCATATCGCCATAAAAATATGGTTATGCAATAATGTCTCATTAATATGATAAATCATAACATAACCTTTTCTATTAAATGTAAAAGGCAATTTATTGAAATGAAGGCATTTTCTTCCTCATGGCATATTTCCGTAGTTGGTTAGAAAGAATTTTTTATTATTATTCAAAACAGTCATTCTGATTTGCACAGGAGATAACAGTTGTCCGTGACATTTTTATTTCTGCATAAACAGATTTCCATGTTGGCGAAGGTTAGTACAGTAGGAATTTGTTTTTACTTTCGGATGTACTGTGATACCATTCAAGCACTTTGTTGGGATGGAACCGCTAATTTATCCTTTCTGCCTTTACGATCTTGTCAGTACTGCATGTCTCCCTCAGTTTTTCTAATCTAAAATAATCCCACTGAAATCCTTTGATTGTCTCTTTGGATCTGCTCCATTCCTAAAGCAGGAATGTAATGGGCTTTATGGCACTTACTTGGGAGTCATTTATCCAGTAGAACAACTATAGTTGCTTGTTTTAATAAGAATATGCTTTGTGGTAAGTGGGGACTGCTATTTAATTAGCCGAAGGGAAAGTAGTTCCTGATACAATCTGTTCCAATCATCTTGGACATTAAACAAGAAGTCAAGTGCAGTTATTTATGAACATGCACTTTATTTGCAGTTGCTTTGAGCAAACCTCTTCTCTGAAACTTTATAGCCTTTTCTGACTGCTGCATTGTGGGAGGAGGAAGAGGGGAAGGAAAGGACACGAGAGCATCTCATAAAATTTCCGAAAAGAAACAGAAGGTTTACTTATTACGATCAGGGTTGTGAATACAGACCTGCCAAATGTCAAAGCAGGCACGTGAAAGGGGGGGGTAGGGGGCGATTTATCTTCTACCATCTTGTGGTCCATGTCTTTGGTAAGTAGCTTGTGTGAGAATTTTGCAAGAAGTTAGTAAGATGTTAGATATGGGAGTGTGCGTTATGTTTGCATATGTGTGTATGAATGTTGCATGTGTACAGTTGCGTGTGGATGTCTCATCTTTCACTTTCTACTACTTTCAATAAGATCACATGTCTGAATTTTGTAAAGACACTATCATATTTTACTTTTTCAAGAAGTATAGTGAAGAATCAATCAGGTTACTTCTTTAAGTAAAAATAAGAACTTGGACACATCTTGAAAAATCTCTCCTTCCTAATTACTGATGGAACCGTGATATTGTGAAGTGAGTTGTGTACATTTCTAACTGATCAACATTTGGACAACTAAGTAATGTGCTTGTCAGTGAGCAAAAAAATAAGCAAAAAGAAAACAATATTAGGCTATGTTCCTGACGTGTTATCTCCCAGGTTCTGGCTTGGCAACTAATTATAAACCTGTCCTCTCTTCATGTAAACTTCTCAGAACAATGTAAAGCATCCACACATATGCTTTAGGAACCATTACAAGAGTGAGTTATGTCCATTTCCCTGTGTATACAAATGTCCTTGGTAAAGGGAAAGTCTAATGTGTTAGTGCTTGCTTCTAACACCCTTAAAACACAAAGTTTGAAAGTCACATTTCACACCTTTAAACAAGTCCACGAAGTGTACCTAAGTGGGGTCTGAAGGAGCATCTGCCAATCCCCCCTCCTTGTCATACGCCTCTACTATGTTGGCTATAGGACCTACCTCACTCTATCCAAAATGACCTTACCATCTCAATCTGAAACCAAAAGGCACTTTATGTCAGTAGCAACTGAAGGATCTGTTTAAAACTGATGATCTTCCGACACTGCCACAAGCATGTGGCATCTGGGCTCAAGGTATGAGATAAGTGAAGGCACAGGACTCTGAACACACACAGAAGGTCAGTGGCAAAGGCTACTCTGTGTATTTTCAAATCTGTCTTTGCTCCAAAGTGCTGGAATTAAAGGTGTGCACCATGATCACGTCTTTCACTTCACTTCACTTCACTGAACATAGAGGTCGCAGATAGATAAGACTGACTGGCCATCAGGAGCCAGGGATTGCCCAGTATCTGCTCTATGGTGCAGGGGTTTCTAACATGTGTTGACATTTCTGGCATTTCTGTTCTCTTTTCTGTGTGGTGCTGACGATCTAACTTCAGGTCCTCAGTTTCGCTCAGCAAACACTTAAGTATGTGAGCCCATCTCTCCAACTGCAGAGTCAATCATTTCATTTTAATGGCCATTTTTAGGATTCTCTAGAACAAATACTTAACATGGTAACTTATAATTTTGAAAAACATTAATTGCCTTAATGGTATAATTTCTCAATTTTTGCTGGCTTTCATTCTCCAATTTAATTCACCAGCAAGAGTCCTATTATTTTAGGAAACATGGGAGATCACAAGACATCATTTTTCTCTCAACTCACGTTTACAACTCATTGACACTAATGTGAGCTCAGGGTGGGGATAACAGCATGACTCAGTGTCTGTCAGCTCCATCTCTCCCATGGCAAGCACATGATGTTCAGAGTTCTTGGCTACTTCATTGGAACCTTGGATACACAATTAAGAACTAAATGCAGATGTCTGATTCATCAAGTAACACTTAGGAAATACGTCTGAGTGGCTCCCATCTAATAGTAAGTGGGATGAACTCAGCATACTGTCCCTGTCCTCTAGAGCAGGGTCAACCTTGCTGACAATGAGGCTGAATAGGGCACAGTCATCTTCATCTTGTGACATGGTGGCTACTACATTAGTCTGCTAACAGAACAGAATGAGGGGTGTAAGACAAAATCAAAAGCCAAACAAACAGAAAGCATGACAAAAGTTGATTCAATTTCTCTTTTATCAGAGACATCATGATACTGGGAGGTGCAGGATCCACATGATCTGAGAAGACTGCAATCCATCTTTGCCTTGGGATTCATGGATTTCCACTTGTAGCTATCACCGCAGTGTTGTATGTCTTCCTTTCCCACATCAGACTGCAAGTGCATGGTGTGCATGATGGGTATACTGCCTGGCATTTATTCCCATATCTCCTCCAATTTATGTGAGATGGTTGCACAGAAACAGTCTTACAATGGATGAAGAATGAACGAATGAACACATCTCAACTACCTTAGAACTCATAATACTACAAACCCTGGATGTTTTTTGTCCCACTTTACTGAGATCAGTATAGGTGACAGGTGATGGTCTTTCCTATGAATGAGCTTACAGAAAATCATAATCATACTTGGAATGTAATTCATGCTGAAACCACAACATTTAGGTGGTGTGCTCTCTCACATGTACCTGAGTAGAGATGATTGATGATTGATGTCCAGTTGGTGATTCATGTCTGAGGATACTTATTACAGATTTCCAAACATCTTAAAGGGAAAATGTATAAATACAGGAATTAGAAATGTGGGATTTTCTTTCTCTTATTACTCATAATTCAGCTGTTGAAGTATTGTGTATGTACATACACAAACCATGTATGTGTTTATATACATACACAAGCTAAAGCAGTGTCTAATTGGCTTTGTACACTTAGCTGCTTCTTGTTCTACAAAGACAACAAAAATAAGTCATTGAAGTGTTTGAGGAGCTCTTAGAAATAGCTTTTTAAATCTTTAATTCTTTTCAAAACATTCTTGCATCATTTTATTTCCTTACTTTCACATCCTTCATGGAAAGTGACAGGGAAATTATATTACTTCCATTTTTCAAAGAAAACTAAGGCTCATGACCTCATCCAGTTACTCCTAATCGTATTCATATGGGACACTAACTGTGTGAACTGCCGCAGTTGCCACAGCTCTACGAAGCTGCCTTGGCTTGCCTTCCAGTGACTCACAGGGCTTGAGCAGTAAAATGCTTTGCACTCAGATTTCTGGGACCCTGAGCTAGGCACTTGGCTTTAGAGAGTCCTCCTGACCCTCCTATCACTGCCGTTCTCTCTATGAGGTAAGGAATAGATGAGGCTAAGGAACTAAGTTCATCCATAATTTGATCACCCATACTTGTATCCCTATTCCTGCATATATATCATATAGCTACCACCTAACTCTGAATCTCCCAACCAAAAGGAGAGCCATACTTCATGGACTTCTGAAGTACCTGGTTCCCAGGTTACCCTTCTAAGAGCACACCACTTACCATCCCAAGAGAGGGGAGAGAGCAATGGAGATTTGCAGACAAAGGAGCAATTGAAATATCCTTTGGATGAAAAAAATGAGGAAGGAAATCATACAAAAAACAAATAAGAAACCTAATCCAGATGGTGAATGACAACTAAAGAGATGTTGATGAAGATTTTTGAGAAAGACACCCAGTCTTGTAGGCTGCATTGGAACAATGTCCTGAGTGCAGAAAAAGAAAGGATACTTTAGCAGAGGAGAAAGAAAGGGTAAGGTCATTGAGGGAATGCATGGACAGTAAGAACTTAATGGAAAGAGGCAGAAGATAAGCTGGACAGACAGTTGCTGGTATTTGCCACTATTACTTTCCCTTTTTGGCAGCTGATTTATTTTGAGGGGGACTATGCTCTATTGGGTACCACTGGGTGGTACTAACCAGGTTTCCTATCTGCTAGCATGGATTGAGAATGAGTGATGAGGAAAGCAAAAATGTCTGGAGTCTTTGTGCTTTCAGGTTTATTCCTATGTGGAACAGTCAAGCACCTACATGGCTTCAGTACTCTTGAGAACTCAGTCCTCTCTGACCAGTGTGGTTCTACAACTTTCATCTCAAACATATCAGTACACGTCTTTTCAATAGACTTCATATTGGTTAATCATACCAGGAAAAGTGTTAGAGAACTAAATCAGAGTTCCATAGCTGAGTTAGAGGAAAACAAGGTCCTAATGTTCAAAGGTTTTGAAGAATACATTATGGAAAGTTTGACTTTGCTTCAGGGGCAGTGAAGGACTCAGTACAGTAGCATGAGTGAAATGGTTAAATCACTTACTTCAGGATACCTGGCCATTCCAACTTACAGCTCATAGGATCCTGAACTCCCTGTAGAAGTCAGTATGGTAAATAAGGAGACTTAAGAAGGCAAGAGTGAGATAGATGTGACTTGTCTTTCTGACTCTGTTAAAGCAAATATAGGTTGTTCAACTGCTTCGTTCTGCTCATTAACAGATGGATAGTTAGTCACTAGCGCTAGCTATTCTTTCTCTGTCTTATATGGAAGGTGAGGTAATAATATGTCAATTACATTAAGACATATACAGGTATAGAGTCTATAATTTCTTTGCAATTTTCACATAGTCTTATATGTTCCATGCAAGAGTATTAAGAAAAAATTTTCCATATGTTCCATGCAAGAGCATTAAGGAAAAAAATATTTCTAGATTTAGTTAAGTGAGAGCAAACTTGCTCATTCTGAAAACACACACTGAGTATGATTCTTTGGGCCACCTTAACAAAGGAATGATTTTTTTGCATTAAGGAGGAAAAACAGGTGTAATATGTTTAGCTTTTAAATTAATTTATTCACTCATTGGCAGTTTGTGAAGGTAATTAATGGAGGGTGTTATTCAGATACATTTGACAATGACTCATTCTATCAAGAGGTCCCCATACATTCTGCTTGCAGCCAAATAATGGTGTACTGTGTGTTGGTTTGCAATTATTCTGATGATTCTAAGATTACTAGTTTTTATTAAGATATCCTCAGCCCCTTATTTTTGGAAGGAGACTATTACATTGATCTGACAAGCCCAGGTCGTGTGTGGCAGACTGAGTACAGGCTGTGTCCATGTCTTGGTGCTTTCTTTGTGTAAGTTGGAGGGCCACGGATAAAAATGAGCACTCGGTGCCCTTATGACTTTATTAGCTATTGTACTCTGAGCACAACAAGCCTGCATGTTTTGAAATTTACAGTTTCCTGGGGCCATTTCCACAAACAGTTTTGACATAGCACAGAATGCTTGATCAACTGTCACCCAAGGCAATTTGAAGGAAGTACAGGAAAGGAAAGGTCTATTTTGAACATTGACACTGCAAGTTCTTTACTTTTTACCACAGTGAGGAAAAATCAATCCTTCCTTCTGGAGAAGGCCTACAGAATGCTCAGGAAAAATATCCTAAGTCTGCATCACTGAGATTTTGGGACATCGTGGCAGAGACACTGAAATACACTGGCAGCTCTTTGTAGCTTGCCCGAAGACAAATTCTGATCATAGGCATCACACCTAAAATGATATCCAGGAGAAATGAATTTGGAAAGCTACAAGGACTCAATTAGTAAATCAATAACAAAGAACAGCATTACAGAAGTCCTTGCTGTGTGTCCTTTGACAGCTATAGCTGTGTGACTTTAAGGTGATTACCTAATCGTATTCTCTCTCAGCCATCTCATGTTTAAACAGAGCCAAGACTATCTACTTCCTAAGATTGCCCGATTTTCTTACAAAATGCAAGATGAAACTCCTGGCATTCTCTAGAAGTTGCATTGATGCTCTGAGCCTTCTACTCTTGTTCCTGCCTTGTATGATCTTCTCCCAGGAGAAGGGAGTAGAAAGTGGAATTCATTTGATCAAAAGCAGAAATTTTTAAAAGTTGTCAGTTATTAAGGGACTATTTTTTCCTGGTTTCACAATGCATTATCTCTATACTGCATGATTATATGACATAAATCTTGCCACTACATTGCAGATGAAGAAATTAGGGCCCAGAGACATTAGATGACTCCATAATGGCAATGTTAGTAAGTGAAGCTAAAAGTGACTCTGGGCCAGACTCCAAACACTTTATCCTTTCTATTTCTCTAAACATATTGGTCAGGAGATTTTTCGTTTAGCTAGATGGTTTTAAAATATATGGGACACAGAGACTGGATGTCATGGCTCAGTGGATAAGAATACTTGCTTCAAAAGCATGAGGAACTAACTGTGTTTGAACCTAGCACCTATATAAACCTAGACACAGCCACGGGCACATGTAACCTCAGTGCTTGTGAGAGAGGCAAAGACAGGAGGTCTTTGGATGCTTGTTCATCACCAGCCTAGCTGTTTCAGTGAGTAGGAGTAGCTGTCTCAAAAAGTTAGGGTAGACGATGATGAAGGATGACACTGAGCTGCTTCCTGTGGCCTTTGCTTGTGTATTCAAATATGTGTGTGTGTGTGACAGACAGACAACATTAAAGATGCTTAGGCACAGGAGATGTCTTAATAGTGTCTGGGCACCTTTTCATGCCTTTGATCTGTATTAATTATTCCCAGACACTATTAAGACTTTCTTAAAAATGCCTTTAAATTTCAACCTAGGTTAGATATTTACAAATATTCTTTGATTAAAAAATAGTTCATTCATTCATAGTTTGCAAGCAAATGCTTAGATGTAGCCTTAAATGCAGATTCCTTTAGAACTTTCTGTTCAGATGGGAGCAGGCAGCTGGAGGGATTGGAGTGGGTATTTATACCTTAATTCCCTGGGTTGGAGTGCTAACCCAGAAAGATCTCATATGAATTTCACTTGGCTTCAGGGCTCAGCCATCCCAGGTACTCTCAGTTAATTTCACTCCTTGATAAAGCGTCAGGGATGTCTTATCCCAGATCTTTCCACGGGGATTTGTCCTCCTCTTCATAGTCACCGTTAGGAAGCTTGCTACCTTCTTGTCAGTGCTGATGATGCTTGATGCTTAAATATTATCACCATTTATAATTGTTTATATGAGTGTGCTCAGCATACCCTACTGAACTAGGTGTTCGTTCCCCAAATGATGTCTCTGAGAAGCTGTGTTTCTATGCTGGGATTGATACAGATGAGTGAATAAGAAAGGTGCTGCTTCCTTTCTCCTCTGTCCCTGTGTGCTTGCTGAAGAACTGTCCATCCTCATGTGTGACTAGACCCCTTGGCAATCATTTTCCTTTTCCCTAAACATATTTCTGTTTTTGTTGTGCTGTATTGTAAATTCGACATAAGTTTTTCCCAAATCAAAATGTATTTTTATTTTGAGAATTTGTAGGAGGAGGGGAACAACTAATGCTGATTTCAACTTCAATCGTATGTTAAGCAATATTTTCCCACGAGTAAAATTAAAATACATTTTCCTAGTTTTTATACCAAGACATGTATTATTTTGCCATTAGGCTTTCTAGAATAAATGCACAGCTTCTTCCAAGAACCATGCCAACAGAGAGACCATATTTGCTCAGAGGTACAGCTCTCTCACCACCACCAATAAGCATTTGCTTTCATTGACAAATTCAAGCTTAGGTACAAATGCTTTCTCTTTCTTTTATGTAAGGAGAGAAAATGAATTTTCCTTTTGAATATCCCAGACAAGCATATGGAATCCAATCAATGGGTCCAGTCCAATGGGTTATAATGTCATAAATCACATGAAAGAAATGAAATGAATGATGGAGCCGCTAAGTATATTAGAGAAACCAACTAGATAAATTAATAAATGAAGTCTAGTGAGAAATGGGACAGGTTGTCATTATAACATCAAAGATATCACTGAGAGCCCACTCATGGCAAAATAGTTTTCTGCTTCTGTTGCAATGACAGTTTTGTTCACAGCAAAGCAGATGTGAACTGAGTATGGTAGAGGCATGAGACTCAAACACTCAAAGTCACCCTTCAAGACACAGTGAATTAGAGGCTAGCCTGAAGTAAATGAGATCCTGTCTCAAAATAGGAAACAACACAGAACTGTTATGAAAATGCACTCTGTGCTAAGATCTGAAGATTGGGGTGGCTTCTTTCTGAAAGCACATGATTTACTTCCTTGAAAATTCTTGAAAAAATTCAACAATCAGTTCTTTTAAGTTGGTTTGGGTGATATTTAAATCAAAAATGTGTGGGGTGGTTTTTAGAGACTTGCCACACATGAGCCACACTTGAGAATTTGAACATTAAGTGTAAGCGAGGGTTTCTTCTTTTAAGCCCATGGGTAAGCACTATTTCGAGTCTGATGTGTATTCTCCTAATCGCTCTTTGTTCCCTAGTCCTGTTGACTGTGTGCTGCACCTTTCTGAGTGAAAGTGCAAGTGTGATTATGGTGATATCATTGATTTTCAGGTGTGGCTCACAGAATTGGTCTCATTACTTTAAAGTCACATCTTGTATAATTCATTTTTGTAATTCTGTTTAGTATTTCCCCAGGCCTTCCAATACTTAAAAAGAAACACACAACAGGGGAATAACTCCGGAGGCCGCACTGGATGGCGGGAATTCTACAATCACTTATTAAATTGGCCTTCCAAATCCTGAGCGGATTTAGTAAAATGGAATTTCAAAGAACTTCACAATGTACTGAATACCATTTTACTTAAAAGAAAAGTGGAGTTCAGAAAATTAGATCTACCGGGGTTCCTATGGGAAGCCTCCTTTTCCTCCTCCTCACCTTGCCTCCCCTGTCTCTTCTTATCTTGCAGCGATAGCAAAGAAGAGTGTGTAGAGCTCAAGAAAGCATCCAACCTTTGTTCTCACGTACATGACTTGAGCCACTCGCCTCTTTTATGACTGACACAGCTGGCCAGAGAGTTATTATTAGGATTTATAAGCAGTCCCATGATAGACTTATATTTTTTTAAGTGTTTATAACTGTCATAAAAATTTAGTGTGGCATGCAAGGTCTCAACCTGGCAGTAAATTTCATAATAATATCTCTCTATATTGTAAGAAAGGTCGCTTGCTCATCTTTAAAGGTTTGGGTGAAGGGTAGAACAGGACAAGAATTTCATAGTACCAGGATAATGTTGACATTAGGAGGAGGAGGAGCCTTGTGGTATGCAGTGTTCTAAGGCTCACGATGAATTGTGGTAAATGGCAGAGCTGATTGGGCTGCAGTACAGGGAAACTTTTATATTTATAGATATTTCACTTGGGCAACTTATTTAATTTCTTTGGCTACAAAATTCTTTTATTTTGTGTTATATGTGCCCTAGAAGGTTGAGCCAATACATAGGGAACATTTAGAAGACTACTCAGTGTTTAAAAAAAAAATTCCCTGTGTGTATTACATAAACGTTTTCTGGAAATAGCTTGATTCTCATGATCCTTATCTGCGCAACCTCACCAATAATCAGATTTTACTGTGAAGTATATAAAATTAACATGACACATAATCATTACAATCCTCGTGTGACCATGTACGTTTTTGCCAGACACAGTCTAGGGGCAGGACAAAGAGATGTTTGAACTACCGTGCACATTACTTACAGGACTGACTCCAACTAATAATTCGAGCAACTATGGAAAGGCTACCATAAATGCCCTTCCCTGATAGTGAGATCATCAACTAAATTATCCACTATCATGGAGTTCTCATCTAGTACCTGCTGGAAACGGAAGCAAACACCCATAACCAAACACTGAGATGAACTAGAATCCAGATGCAGAGAGAGGGGACAAGACCAGGTTGCAGAAACTCACAAAGACAGCTGACCTGAACAAGGAGGAGCTTGGGCCTCCCAGACTGATGGCTAGGAGCCCAGCAAGGGACTGACTCAGACCCCCTGAATATGGGTCTCAGCTAGAAGGACTGAGCAGTCTGGGGGACCTCAGAGAGTAGAAACAGGATCTATTTCTGGTACACAAAAGGACCTTGCGGACACATCCCCCATGGAGAGATATCCCCTTAACCTAGAGACAGGAGAGAAGTCCTAGTCCCTACTTCAAATGACTTGACAGATTTACATGACCCAACCTGGATAGCATAGCCCTACAAGTGGAATGGGGGTGGGGGGATGGGAGGGAAGGGTGGCCAGAGTGCATGTCACAGAGGAAAGAGGGTAAGAGGGAGGGAGGGAGGGATGGAGAGAGGAAGGGAGAGGAAACTAGGATCCACATGTAAAAATTTTAAATTATATTATTAATAAAAAAAGGGAAGGAAAAATGTGCTGGGTTAATTCAATATATATATATATATATATTTAAAATGCTTTGACGTCAAAATTTAAGCCTAAGGTCAAGTTACTGGGGAAAAGGATTTCTAATTTTGTCTCCACAGAAAATGAAAAGCTGTGGATCCCCTCCAGACTAATATGGTTTGATGGAGCAAGACCCCCTGAAACAACATCAATGGGACAATGCAGATCACTACAGCCAGGATTTCTGAGTCTTCTTAGGATTCCCCCATGGCAGCTTCTCCTACCAGTGGGAAGCAGTTTGGAAAGAACGGAGCCCAAATTCCCAAATATTGTTTATAAATGTTTGTTTTCATTAAAAAAGACATGTATAATTATGTCCAGTATAAAATAAATAAATGTTTAAAGAAAAAAAGAAATGAGGAAAGGTTCTGAGTCCCACATGGGACAGAGGATGCACACAAGACTGCAAAGCAACCACCACTGTCGAGATTATGCCTTTAGCTGTGAGTAGCATTAGTCTCACACAGGTGAAAGTCTCAGCTTCCCCTTCCCCAGGTGCTTGCAATTTAGGATTAGGCATGGTTGACACTAAGGACCACAAAGTTTTCTCTAAACAACTTTTCATGACCTAAAATCAGGGTAGTGGGTGAACAACTTCCCAGCAGCCCCTTGGGCATCCCACATCTTAGAATGAGCTGCTGTGAGAGTTCTGTGACTTGAATGATATCCTCTTTCTTCAAGATCAGAGAAAGTAGTAGGAAGCATAAGGGAAACCACAGTGAGATTGCATATGATGCGATTATTTTATACACTCAAATGATACCCATTACTTTTCTCCTTTTTCAAAAGCTAGTGGTTGTGTGTGTGTGTGTGTGTGTGTGTGTCCAGCCAATCAAACCTAACTGGTGAGTTCCAGGCAAGTGAGAAACCCCACCTGAAAAATTGAGGCAGAGTACATGAGGAAGAACACTCACAGTTGAGCTCTAGCTGTGACATATATGTGTAAATGTGCACAAACCTGCTCTCTCCACACACATATACATGTACTTGCACATATTCATGCATGTAGGTGCGCGCGCACACACACACACACACACACACACACCTTTTACTTGTTCAGGTACTAAAACAGGAAGATTGTTAATCATCCATAACTGTCGGTTTCCTTCTCTATAACATGCAAAGCATAAGGGAGCCTAAGTTGGATAGAGTTTTGTGGGAGAATTCAAAAAGAAAATTCATATACAGCACTCAGTATAGGCTCTTAAGCATCAGCTGTAATTTTTAGATCTAGATAAAATGTTTTAAAAATTTCATCACTTAATGGTATGAACTAAGATTTAGCCAAGGTGACAGTTTAGAGAGGTTTTGCAAGGTGTAAGGAAGGAATCTATTGACATGAAAGTGGAAAGCAAAGAAAATGAGGTCAGGTATGTTTCCTAGAGTAAAGTTTGAATGGGAGATCGTTTCATCAGAAATGTAAGTCCAATTAAAATAAGCAACAGAATTTTCATATGCACATATCTGCTCTGTGTGGGTGCATTTACGGGTATTTATTCGATAGATAGATAGATAGATAGATAGATAGATAGATAGATAGATGAGTTTGTTGTTCAGAAGCAAAATTTGAGCTAATGGTCTATAAGTCTATCAGATCTCATCAGGTTATATAAAATCACATTATAAAACTAGGGGAGAAGAGATGTGTCAGGGTAAAGGATTCCAGCTTTGGAGATGGAGACAGTGTTGTACAAGATGACCACGCACAGAGTTAAGAGAACATGCTGCAGCTTTCACATATGTTTGCTGTCTACATTAATAGTGCTGATGAGATAAGGCTTTACCAAGGCTTAATGAATAAATTAAAATTGTTCTCAACCTGTTTTAGAGAACATATGTTTCCTGAAAATATAACAGTTAAATGAATAAGAATAGTCAATGGAGTCACCTTTAAATCACTGATTTATTTTGGGCAGATTCTGATATGTTTTAGTCTATGTATGGTCACTGGTCAATTTAGAGATTATGTTGTAATTTTAACTAAATAGACTCTCTCAAAGTAGATAAATAGCTCAATTTTCTTCTAACAAATAATATTGTTCAAAATAGCATCGTCCAGCAATAAAAGTAGCAGTAAATCAGGTGACTATGGGAAAAAACACATAGCTGACACTTCCATTCACAGAGTCAACATTTATATTGTGAGTTAAAACTATGAAGATATTTCTGGATCTTCCAATATTTCTTCTGCAATGAGTTTGAAAATCAAGAAAAATTACTTGGAAGATGAATTTATCATCTACTGTCATAACAAACTCCAAATGGAAAATATGCCTTGAGATATTAGCTAATAATCTTTTTAAAATAATGTTTAGTTCATCATGATCTCATTTCTGTGACTTTGTGTTTTGTATATGTGTACACACCATATTCAGAGATTCAGAAAGCATGAGTAGAATTGAAGAATAAAATATGCATTTGGAATGTGATGGGGGTTGCTATTTGGAGGCTTTTTTCCAGATGTGAATGAATTATTGGAAAACGTGGAGAGTATTGTATTAGGGTAGAAGAACTTTTGAGTAGGACCTGAGGGGAAACAGAAGAGATGCCAGTGGTTACAATGCTTTTTCTTTGCTAGCTGAGAAAGCAGTGCCCTGTGTTTGTCTGAGAAATGCATGCATCCCTGAAAAGAAAACCACTGTTTCCTCATCACATTATTGATTTCATTATTGAAATGTAATCTCTGGGCCATAGCAGGGTACAGAGGCAAGAGGAGAATTTTCAGCAATGTGATGATTTTATTAAATGTTGGAGAGCCTTCGTGCCAGAAATTAAAAGTGCAATCATTGTTCCTAGTTTCACAGATCATTAAGCAAACAACCTGTTTCTGTTTGGACTATTTTATTTGATTCAGGTAGCATAAAAGACTTTCATAACAAGAAATCCATGAAAAAAAGTTGACTTATCCCATATTTGTCAATATGCCTCTACTTAATCATGTGCATGTTCATATCACTAATATTGCTATATGCTTCAAGCTGTGACATTTATAGCAGAATATTGCTCATCCTTATCATTCATAAATCCCCTGTTGTATTCATCCCTGTTGGTTTCGAGTTATCAGAAGGCATTGTCTTCACTGGAATTTCAGTTAAAGGTTTATAAGGATACATACAAGATGCAAACTATAGTGTAAACTTCATTTACTTTCAGTGCTCTATTTGCTTTGGCATATTGCAACTCCCAGGGTGTCAAGAGCTAAGAGAAATAGTATCAGTACATTCCATATAACCAAAGATCAGACTTTATAAGACATTACTGCATGTATATTTAAGAGTTAGATAAAAATAGCCATAATATCCAAAGGATATGGTTTATAGATGACAAATTTGGCATTCTTTAAAAAAAAAGGGAGTATTTCTCATGAAATTTTAGAATATAGAACATAGGAAAACAGATATAAAACTGAATGACATTTGCATGGTGTGTGGCTTATTATGAGCGCAGCTTTGATAATTGGTGTTCTTGGTTGGTAAATAAAGGATCGGTAAATCCCAATGTAAAGAAGGAGATTGCTGATGGATCAGTTTGTTGTTGTTGTTTTGTTTGTTTGTTTGGTTGGTTGGTTGGTTTTATTTTGTTGTTGATTTTAATGGTAGATGAGGCTAAGAAGCTGGATAACATCTAGAGAAAGCATAAATGTGGAAATGTTGAGAAACTGCCTTCACTACCTATCCTATTGTTTAGCTACCATCAGCAAGCAGTTGCAGGAAAAATACAATTATCATAGGAATTCAGATTTTTATCTAACCATAAAATTTCTTAATTTGTTTCTCAGTTGGCTCAAGAAATTGAGGTGAGCCATGTGTTTAAATAAGAGATGAGTAGCATATGTGCACTTCATCTGTGGTTTTCGCTAAAATCTAAGATCCTCTAGATAGGTACAACAGTTAGTGACAAGAATCTGAAGCAAATATTCAGGAAGAGTCATGGTTGCCCAACCAAAAGCAAAATTTAGAAATCACAAACATGTGTGCTCATTCTTATCCAAGGTAATAATAATGACAGGTTGAATTAAAACCAGTTTGAAAAACTTAGTGAGATCAGACAAGAGTAAAATAGAGGAAGAAATCCCATGGCCTTCTGACTTAGAATGAGTATAGAAGACATACAGTACATATCTTCCATCCCATCCAAGTCTACCCATGGAAGGACCCAGAGGGCCACTTGGGATTATCTGTGCAGGTATCTGGGGGAAGTTTTATGAGTCTATGGGAGAATTTGCCGCAGGTCCAAATTAATCACTGCCAATCAATCTGATTATGAATCTCCCTTGAATAATTTTTATGGAAAAAGTTCGCTGTGATTCTCATTGTTAAAATATTAAATATTAAAATATGGACTGTTTTCTGCCTCATATTTGTTACCCTTTTGAACTGTTACCAACAGTCCCTATGCAGGATGACTTACACTTAAACTCAAATTATCTGCATTGTGTATTCTTTAGCCTCCCTAAAGTTAATTACTATTAGATACCTTGCTGGCTTTGAGTCCTAGATGTTATCCCAGCTTCTAGATCCCTATGATGCTATTTATCTGTCTTAAGCCTTCGCTCCCCATTTTCCTGACATCCCCCCCCTGCATCTTCTTGACATCTTCCACCCTGATTTTATCTCCTTTGTTCTCATCACCATAAATTGTCATATAAAAACTCTTCAACTTTCCTTTCTTTTAAACATGTTTTCATGTGTATGTACTTTGCATATGGGTATGTTTGTATTTCTTTAAGTACACATGTGTGGCAGTGTGTGTGTGTGTGTGTGTGTGTGTGTGTGTGTGTGTGTGTGTGTGTGTTCTTGTTTGCACAGGCCTGGAGCTGTTGTTAGAGATCATCCATAGTCACTCTTCTTTTTCTTTGAGGCAGGGTCTCTCCCTTAAAGCCAGAGCTTGCTGATAGAGTTAGATTCACTGTCAGCTTGATCTAAGGACATGTTTTCTTCACTTTGATGCTAGAATTACTATGAGCTTCCAGACCCAACAGACACTTATGTGAATTCTGAGGGCATGGACTCCAATCTTCATGTTAGTGAGGCAAGGCTTTTAACTACTGAGCCTCTTCCCCAGCCTGTCATCTTTCCTTCCTTTAATAGATTTTAGAGTTCTGTACCTTATACTTCCATTTCTTGGCCTTATTGGACTTGGTCTCTTGTTGAGAAGATGTTGTGCTGTTTTTGTTTGTTTTTTTTTTTTTTTATTTTAATCCAGTTCTTGAATTCACACCTCAAATGCTGATGTTGAACTTTCCTCTTAGACACACTACAGCTCTGTGTTGCAGCACATTCCAGCATTTGGTTTCAGATATGAAGGAACTCTTTGGAATAAGCTTAGAATTCTGATTTTCAAATAGATGTATAGTTATCTATTTATATTAAACACCTAAAACATTGTTCATGTTTTGTTAAAAGCAGTTAATATTATTGATGCAATTGCTAAGACTCAATATCATGAACCAGATGGACATAGGAAGTAGGGAGGAATATGGAGTATTGTCTGTCTTTTGTAGAAGACCAAGAGAAAAGAAAGAAACACAAAGGATGCCCATAAGACTCCACATGCCTCTGCCTCTTTGTTTCTAAATTTTCAACCCCCACCCCAATTCCTTTGCTGTAATCTTGAAACAGCAGCAAGAATGGCCAAGGATACTTGTTGTAAATCCTCCCTGGTAACAGCATTCATATTCTAGATGCCACCATCACAGAGAGAAAGACAGCAAAATAAAGTTCAACGGAGAATGGTGCTAATAGTTCCTTTCAGGAGGAATGAAGGATGCCTTCATCTAGCTAAAGACAGCTCTTGATAACATGATTAGCAGTTCCTGGACTTCGGAGTAGAGAACACACTTTCCTAGGACTCAAAACAGAACCTAATTATGAGTGAAGTGTACTCGTTTTCCCCTGACGACCTGGCCCCATTATTGACAATGACTCTCTCTCTTGGTATCCATTAGGACTTTCAGAAGCCAGCTGCATAATGAGAGTTTTGTGAGCTCCCAAAATTACTGTAGAGTTGGCATGTCTATACTTCCATCTTCCTGTAACAATGCATTTTATTGTTTGGAGAAATTAGGGGCAAACCCTCTTGAAACCAAGATGGTGAAAGCATTTAGTTATATGTGAATGGACATTTGGCAAATTCCATCACTGAAATGCTTTGGGATAAGAAGATGACATCTCCAGCTTCTCTTTGTCTCCTTTACCTTCCTTTCTGTTATCTCCTCCTATTGCTACATTCCTTTCTTCTGTCTACCTCTATTCCTGCCTCTAAGACTAGAGCACAAGAAGTTGAATGATCTGTCCTTTGGCAGAGGTACTTGCTTTTTCAAAGACAGGTGTCCAGTCAATGAATGGACAGATGCCCACTCATGTTCTCTATCAGCATATCCAAACTGATCTCCCACAGAACTCAAAGGAGGCAATTTGCTAATACCAAGTAGAGAATATCTAACTTAGCCAACTTTAAAATGGTTTGGATTAGAATATCAAGAAATCAAAGCTGAAGATGTTACATCCTCACATCCTTAGCCTATCTTTATGCCTAGTCGGAATGTAGTGTTGGTCTCTGCAATAAAATCCTAAGAACCATGTAGCAATACCAAAATCAATAGCCTTAAACTCAGTGCAAATCTTGAAAAGTCCTAGGTGTGTTCTATAATCTATATAAGCACTTGATTCTTAGAGTTTGCAGAAGTACCTGACTCTAAAAGTTTAAAATGAATATGCGATTAGCCTATTATTTCCCTAAGGTTTATGTAATAAACAATAGTCCCTTGTTATTAGAAATGGTTGTGGTAGTAGTGGTGTTATGGTATGATGGTGGTGGTATTGTGAAGTGGTAATGGTTATGGTGATGGTCGTAGTAGTAGTGGTGGTATGGTGTAGTCATGACATAGTGATGATGGTATAGCGGTGTGATGGTGGTGGTGGTAGTGGTAGTATGGTGGTCTGGTTGTTGGTAATGTGGGGGTGGGGTGGGGTGTTAATAGTGCTGGTGATGGTAGTGATAGTGGTGGTCATGGGGTGGTTTGGTAGTGTGACAATAATGATGGCAATGATGTGGGGGTATGGTGATAATGACAGTGGTAGCGATGGTAGAGTGTTCATAAACCAGTGTGTGTGTGTGCACATTTGAGTGTGTGTGTGTGTGTGTGTGTGTGTGTGTGTGTGTGTGTGTGTGTACATGCACATATGCATATGTGTGTGTGGTATGAGTGAATATCTGTTGCAAACTTTTTCTTCACTTAGGAAGTTCTTGGCAGGAATTTTAAATGGAAGGGCTATAAACTAATAAATGTACTTTGAACAGTGCCAGCTTCACAGTCGAGAGAGGGCAGTTCATAGTACTATTAAGGATAACAAGAAGAAGAATTCTCTGATGGGAACTCTAATAAATGTAGTAGCATGCTGTAATAAAGAGCACTAGAAAATGGATGAGGTCTAACAAAATTATTCATAAAGAGAAATGGAAAAGGATGCCATGCTGAGCGGTTACATGCAGTTATATAGACACTAACAAGGTTATCCCTGGAAGCTGAGTGCTAGTGCATTCACATATGTTTTCTAACTAGCACAAAGAGAGACTGTTTTTATCTTGAGGAACAGGAGAGCCTGGAGTTAGAGGTGTGCTAAATCTTGCTACTGATTTTTAATAATTCAGAGCCAAATAGCAATAATGGCTCATGTAGGGTCGGTTTAATGAACAAAGCAACCTCACTTCAGGTTTTTCCATGGAAGGCTCTCTGCCGAGTTGCTAACTGGTGTACTTTACAGCTATCTCCAGGGTTCTTTTTGATATGATATTATCCTCCTCACATACTGTGCTTTCTATACACCAAAATGTAATGTGAAGCCACGAGCTAGGATGAAAACACTGAAAGAATGTTCAAATGAGTCCATGAATTCTTGCTCTGGAGCTGCAATGATGTGAGTGAGACAGGCAGATGTCCTGCTCATGCACTCCTCAGTGTCCTTAGGATTCACTCTCATTCACAGAGCTTGTTAAGGATCTGGCAGCATCTTTGGAGCTAACGAGAGAAATTCACCCACAACATTTCCATTATCTCATGCTGATCACCATCCCATAGCCCGCAAAACACACAGATAGCCTGATTTGTAACCAATTCAATGAATATATTGATGAGTTGTCATGTCTCTGACATGCTGGACCCTCTATTTCTGTGAATTTTCTTTTTATGATAAATTTAAATGCTGCTTTTATGATACCAATGAGTTTAAAATTCAGCTCACACGAAGGAATCTTATGTTGTCTATTTGGAGTATTTGAGCTTTTTCTGTTGTTGTTAACACTCAAACCATGTCAAGACATGACTATGAGGACCAGTGGCCAAATCTCAAGCCAGTAACAATCATTCAAAGTATTTTTCCTACCTAAATTGTTCTGCAGGGATTTGCTTCTAGATTTCATTTTAATTGAAACTCAGGGTCAATTCAATATGACAGAAAGCTAAAATGTCCACAGACATTGTGATTCTGTTTTGATCATAGAATATTCTGCACTGATTGAGCTTCCTGGAATGAAAATGTTCCTCAGGTTCTCTCCTCCCCAGAGATTTAATACAATATTTGATGATGAAAAAATATATGTTGTTCAACAATCTTCCTTTGAAATGTGTAGTTTTCTTCTTTTCATATTCCTGGAATCTCAAACTTCACATTCATTTTGCAAACACTTAGACGCTGCAGATATGAGACTGTGTTTCCTTTGGCCCCTCATCTTTAGACCTTTGCTTAGAGAGGGCTGTCTTGGCATCCAGCTCTACCTAGATGTCATAAAGTACCAAGAAATATCTAGCACCCTACACCTTCAACCATAAGTGAGGTTCAGGGTCTTTAGTCACTTGCCTGAAATCTTTTTCATGAGGCTACAAGTATGGCATAGGCAATATTCTTACTCATGAACTATAAATAAAATATTTGTATGTGCACTGATTCTCCAGGCTTATTCACTCATGCAGGGATGGAGTGTAGGGTTTCTTGAAGAGTTCTCACAGTGGAAGCAGACTGCACATAAAGCACTTAGGAAAAGAATCAGTACAAACCAGACAACCAGGCAAATCAAACTGAGAAACTGAATATACGTTTTATGCAAACAACTGTCCTTTCCTATCCAGGAAGTGCCCTGACCAGCACATTCTGGCATAGGTCAAAGCCTTCATACTAACTGAGAGAAGGATTAAATTCCTTCCCCAATATAATTTGTAAATTAATTATTATTTAAATTAAAAGCAATCTTATTTTACATACTAATCCCAGTTCCCTCTACCTCCCATCCTCCCAACCCCCCCACTAACTCCCATTCCACCCTCATCTACTCCTCAGGGAGGGTGAGGCCTCCCACGGGGGATCATCAAAGTCTGTCATATCATTTGGGGCATGACCTAGAGCCTCCTTCGTGTATTCAGGCTGAAAGAATATCTTTCCATGGGGAGTGGGCTCCCAAAATCCATCATGCACTAGGGATAAATACTGGTTCCACTGAGAGAGGCCCCATAGATTGATCAGGACCTCCAGCTGAAACCCAAATTCAGGGGGCCTGGTTTGGTCTTATGCTGGTTCCCTAGTTGTCAGAATGGGGTCTGTAAGCTCCCACTTGCTCAGGTCAGCTCTTTGTGTAGGTTTCCCCAGCATGGTCTTGACCCCTTTGCTCATCATTCCTCCCTCTCTACAACTGGAATCCAGGAACTTGACTGAGTGCTTAGCTGTAAATCTCTGCTTCTCCTTCCATCAGCTACTGGATGAAGGCTCTAGGATGGCATTTAAGGTCATCATCAATCTTATTATGAGGGAAGGGCATTTAGGGTAGCCTCTTCACTATTGCTTATATTCCTGGTTGGTGGTCATCCTTGTGGATACCTGGAAACTCCCCTAGTGCAGGGTTTCTTAGTAAGTCCATAATGGCTCCCTCTATTAAAGTATCTCTTCCCTTGCTCTCTTTCTGTGTTCTTCCCCCAACTCAACATTCCAGATCCCTCATGTTCTCCTCCCTCACCTTCTCTCCTCCTCTTTCTCCTACCTCCCTTCCTTTCCCCCCTCTCTCTCCCCCTGTGCTCCAATGTACTCAGGAGATCTTGTCCCTTTCCCCTTATCAGTCCATGTATGTCTCTCTTGGGATCCTCAACATAAATTCAGCCACACTGAACCTCTTAGAAGAGAAAGTGAGGAGTACCCTTGAATGCATTAGCACAGGAGACCACTTCCTGAACATAACAACAGTAGCACAGACACTGAGATTGACAATTAATAAATGGGACCTCCTAACACTGAGAAGATTCTGTAAGGCAAAGGACATATTCAACAAAATAAAATGGCAACATACAGAATGGGAAAAGATCTTCACCAACCCCACATCTGACAGAGGGCTGATCTCCAAAATATACAAATAACTCAAGAAGCTAGTCACCAAAACACCAAACAATCCAATTTAAAAATGCGGTAGAAAGCTAAATAGAGAATTCTCAATAGAGGGATCTAAAATGGTCAAAAGGCACTTAAGAAATTTCTCAACGTCCTTAGCCATAAGGGAAATACAAATGAAAACAACTCTGAGATACCATCTTAAACCTGTCAGAATGGCTAAAATAAAATAAAATAAAATCACCACTGACAGTTTATGCTGGAGAGGATGTGGAGAAAGGGGAACACTCCTCTATTGCTAGTGGGAATGCAAACTTGTACAGCCACTTTGGTAATCAGTGCAGTAGATTTTCAGGAAAATGGGGATTAGTCTACCTCAAAATCTAGCAATTCCACTCTTAGGCATATATCCAAAGGCTGCACATCCATACCACAAGGACATCTGTTCAACTATGTTCATGGCAGCAGTATTTGTAGTAGCCAGAACCTGGAATCAATTTAGAGCCCCTCAACAAAATAATGGATAAAGAAAATGTGGTACATTTTACACTATTCATTAGAAAAAAATAGAATCTTGATATTCACAGGCAAATTGATGGGACTAGAAGAAACCATCTTGAGTGAGGTAACCCAGATATGAAAAGAAAAACATGGTGTGTACTCACTCATACTTGGATATTAGACATAGAACAAAAGATTACCAGCCTGCAATCCACAACCCCAGAGAAACCAGGAAAAAAGGAGGACATTTCCCCTGTACCATTAATTAAAATAACATTATGGAGATCAAGAAAAATCACTTACATCACCTAATTTGAGCCTTATGATACTATAGAACATATACAGTAATAACACTATGGATTAGGGGGATCTACTATAGATCTAGTTTTCTCATCTCCACTGAAACATTTGGAAACTGAAACAGAAATTATCTGAATGAAGACATGGGTATGTGAAGCATTCAGATGGATTGTGTGGTGACATGAAGCCACCTGGAGAGATCGGGGTCCAATTCCCAGCTTTGGGAAGCTGGTGAACCAGGCCTTCGGAAAGAGGCAGGCAGTAAATATCCCTAATAGAGAAGAGAAGAAAAGAGAGCAGAGGAGTTTGTACAAGCTCTAAAGACCAACTCCTCCTTCACAAGTTTGCCTTGGGGAGCAATTCCATGAGAACCGATTAGTGCAGGCCTTAACGCTTCCTACTTGAAAGTGAGTTAAGACTTACTGAGGGGAGACTAATGCAAGAGAGTTCTCTGAGATTCAAATGCTATTTTACAGGTTCTTGATTCCTAGTGTCCCCATATAGCATAGGGAGACTGAGCATGGCAGACTCATAATGCACATTCTCCTGCGAAGAGTGTCCTAAGACAATGAGTGTTACAGAAAGGTAGAATCCTGGGAAATTGCAGGAAATGTTTCCAAGACATTGTATCAACATTGTATCATTGTTACCAGGAGGAAATGCCATAGGTAACTTCAGTGTAACTGTTTATATGGTGGGAAATCAATTTTGAAAAATGTAAGCAGTGGCCACAGAGGGGCCTTTGCAATGACTGGAAATAAACCTCCCTCAAATATAATGTATCTATTTCCTTTGGTTTCTATAAAATTGGCTTTCATAAGCCATACAAATGTTTATTTAATTCAATGGTCCCTAACGTGTTTGTCATATCTAACCAGTAATAGGCAGGAAATCCTGTCGGTGGCACAGGGCATATGGGTAATCTTTACTGCTAATGGAGGCCATTTCTTCCTGACACACACTAGAGGGAGGTGGGTGACAAGAACAAAAATACCAAAAGGATCCACCATCTTGTTTTCTATGTTCAACGTGTGTGTGTGTGTGTGTGTGTGTGTGTGTGTGTGTGTGTGTGTGTGTGACACATAGAAGTCAGCTGCATTATTCTTCCTCCACTTTCCTCCTTACTTTTTGAGACAGGATCTCTTGTTCAATTTGGAGTTCATATTGACTAAGCTAGCTACACAACAAGCTTCAGGGATCTACCTGTTTCTTACCCCATCCCAGGAGACAAGAACCACTGTTTCCAGTCTTTGCATGAATACTGGAGATCCACATTCGGGTCCTCATTTTCACATGGGAGAAACTTTACTCATTTATTCCCCCCCCAAGCCCTTCAGTACCTACAGCCTTGTATCATCTTCTAGAGTATTGTCTGTCTTTAAACTTATTTTTACATGAGTCAAAAGGTACTTAGTTGAGATTATCAATGAGTGGCCTAGCTCACCACTCATTGTATATCTAGGTTGATTTAACAGCACATGATGTTGAGACCCTTTTTTCCAGCAGCACATTTTAGCAATGCTAGTTAAGATCTGGTTTCTGTAGCTGATAGGTAAGTAGTGTCACAGGATGCCACGAAATTTTGGATTGTCTTTAACCACCTCATGTTGAATAGAATGCACAACCAAAGAAGACGACTACATGTTGAAAAACTAGAGCTCAGTGACTTTTCCCAAAGCCAGTATATACACGACAGCTCAGGCTTAAAGAGTATGAAGGCATTCCTGTAGACATTCATTCACTATTTCAGTTTTTCATGTTCCCACTCTGGGGCAAGCATTGCTATGGGTATACTCACAGTGGATAAGACAAACAATAAGCAAACAAGTAGATACAATTTTGAGTAGATGTGTGAAATGAAGAAAAACAGGCACAGAGGGTACAAGAAGGTCAGATACATCATAGAATTTCAGCATTCCATCTTGGTGCCCAGAACACAGGATCAATTCATAAATGTCTGCCAAGAAAAATGAGCGATGATAGAATATACTAATGACAGAACAAAGAAGCCATGTAAACAAACAGGAAACAGCACAACAACCGAGAATCATTGTTGTAAATTGGACAGCCAGGCAAGGGGAATTTTATAAGGGCAAATAAAAAAAAATGTCCATTAAAGTTCAGATACCATGTGAGGAAAGAAAATGAGATTTATCTTCAGGCACTTAACTTCTCAAATTATTGCATTGAGCTAAGATTTTACAAATTCAAAGGAAATTCAGCATGGACACTGGGGTATTCACTTTGGATCAAACAGTGTGCACACATCCATGACTTGCTTTCAATTTCTTAAATATGTCCCAATTAATTACATTTTAATTCAGTTAATTTCAATCAAAAGAAAAGGAGCCAGCACAAAGAATCACAGAAGGTTAAAAGCTCAAGGAACATAATAGTTTTCAATTTTGACATCAGCATTGCTAAACAGCCCTTGGCCTCTGTAGATGAGCAGGGTGGACTAGAGAGAGGAGACAGGGTATCTCTCCAGACTGAGGTGTATAACATTTGCAAATTCATGGCCAATGCTGTGGAACTCAGAGGTACTACTATAAATGGACTCTGCAGTCCCTTCATACAGAACTGACTCGGAGTTGCAGAAAAAATGAAATCTAGGTGGAAAATCTCAAGAACCAATCACAGGAAAGTTAAAATTTCCAGTTTCTTAAAAATGCATTTACTTATTTAGCTTAAGACATATAGTAATCTAGATTTAAGAACTCTGAGAAAGAACAAAGATATGGGTAAGAGTGGTGAAATGAGAGGAGGAAGAAGGGAAAGAGTAGAGACAGAGTGTAGATGAATGAGAAGAAAGGGTGTTAAAGGAGGCAGGAGAGGAGAGGAGAGGGAAAAGGAGAGAGCGCTAACATTGTAATAGAATTTAAAAAGCACAACTGAAACATATGCAGCATTACCACATGGTCTCTTCATTGTACCAGTTATACACGTGTGTGTGTTGGGGGAGGCACTGATGAGATAGGAAGATACATGCATAGATTTAATTTTAATGTTGGTGTTGCTAAAGGAAACACTAAATAGAGATGTAGGCCTTGAAAGATTGTGTGTGTGTGTGTGTGTGTGTGTGTCTGTATGTGTGTGTTATTCTAAGCAGTGTACCTGACACACAGTAGTCCCTTAGTAAATGTATTCTGAAGATATTGATTTTGCTCAATCTATTTCCCACTTCCTTTGTAACGACCCCTAATAATCTTCATAATGAAGCTAAATCAATAGTAACACAAGTGTGGAATTCAGCATTTGGAAAAACCCAGGTAATCCTTCATTCTGTCCATGCATAAATATCAATTGCATTTCTGCAGTCTGCTTCAGTGCTTAGATAAAGCAAGTGCAATCTTTGCTGTGTGGATGATAAAATATATCTAAGATGACATTAAAAATCATCATTATCGTCTTTTTCAGTATCATTATCATCCTCGCTACTAACAATTGAGAATTTCCTAAATGCCAAGCCTCCTAGCATTTTCTATGTATTAATTCATTTAATCTTTCCAGCAAAGTTGTAAATAGGCAATACTATTTTCCCTAGACTCCTAAGACCCCAAGAAATGCATAAATGTAAAAAGTTAATTTCAATGCAATGTGATGTTGTTATGAATTATACGTGATGTTTAAAATAATGCCTAAAAGCAGCTTTCAGTGCTAATATGCAAAGAGAATTAAGATTCCTCTTTTTCTGCACAAGTCCCCTGCTTTTGCAGAGAGAGAGAGAGAGGGGAGAGAGATGGAGGTCCTAAAAGTTTTAAAATATTTTTATTTTCAATTTTATCTCTTACTTTTCTAACTTTTCAAGGACAGAGTCACCGGTGGTAATGGTTACAATTGCTTCATATAAGTGATGTTTGAGAAGTTATTTGTTCAGATAGAGAAGGTAATACAGATGCTGAGATGTGATCTGGAGCCTTCCCGAAATAAGGGGAAAGGGCATACCAATTGAGACGTAAGCAAAGGAGCTCTCCTTGGGAATTTAAAGCCCTGTTTCATTTTCTGACCTCACTACATAGACTTTCACACCATCCAGGGCTGCTATTGGATAATAACTGTGTCCAATAACCCCAGGGACCCAACCAATTTATCATGGACGCTGCTGGAGAGATTTTCGGTTTCTTGCACCCCAGTCTTAGGCTGTGGGGTCTAGGGAAGCCAAAGGGTTGCTAATTGCCATGTTAAATTCTCCTGGCCTCAGCTATTCTCTCCCTAGTGTCTCTCAATCTCTCAGTCCAATTGGAGACGTCTGTGGGAATTTATCTGCACTCCAGGAGCTCAAAAAGCATTTACTGCTAGCCCGTGTGCATCAGCAGAGGGAAAGGTGGTTTCCGTCGGGGTGGCTGTGCTCTGCATTTTATGATGTCGTTTCATAATGGGAGGTTGCAATCTTCTGCTGACTGTAAGATAAAAGGGGCAGGAATTCACAACAACTTGTGTTTTGGGAAATGTTTTCTTGGATTTAAGGTTATCCATCACGATAACAGTTATTACTAATGTCCTTATCTGATGTTGTCTAAATAAAGTCCATTAACTGACTTTACATTGCTGGGCCCCGTTGCTCTAACTTTATTATAGCTGTCGATACCCTGTTCAAAATAATAATTCTAGCATTGATTTCTACTCCTTCTTTGCTTAAAGACCCCTTGACATCTGTATAGGATTTCTTTTGTTGTTGTTGTTGGTTTGTTTGTTTGCTTTTTAAATCTTTATTGCTAGATCTTACAACAGTTCTATTTTGGTTTCCTTTAACTAGAAACCTGTACAGCTTCCTGTAATGGCTCAACTATTTTTTTACCCCCACCAGCAATATAGAAGTGCTATGTGAACACACAAACACACAGACACACAGTGTATATGCCATTATATATACAGTGGCCATGCTGACCAGAATAAGGTGAAAGTTCATAGTGTTTTTAATGTATGCACTGGATTTCTAGAGTTTAAGACATTGGGTGGAAGCTTTAAGAAGACAATATGTCAACAAATCAGTAGGTCCCCTTTCTTAAGCAGTAATTTAGAAAATTTAATTATGTTCCATAAACTACACAGTAGGTAACTTAAGGTGAATAGTTTCTCTGACTCTACTTTCAAGCCTAAAATCTCTTCTAGATACATCAGATTTATTTGCAATCTTTTCCAAAATTTACCGTCTAAACATGAAAAAAATATGTTTAACAATAGTCATGATGACAACACCCTGATCTTACCTGTAAAGTAAGAATCCCACACATAAAAATACCCTGCCAGCAAGGCATGGTAGCACAGGCCTTTAATCCCAGCACTCTGGAAGCATAAGAAGGCAGATCTCTGAGTCCAAGGCTAGCCTGGTCTACAGAGCTAGTTCCAGTATAGCCAAGGCTACACAAAGAAACCCTGTCTCAAAGAAAAAAGAAACATAAAGCAAAACAAGCACCTTATCATTCTTCTATAGCATATTCACATATGAAATACTACAGTTTCTTTTAGTGAGAACATATTTGATGGGTAGATACACTTTCTCAAATTTAACAGAATGATATTTAAATCAAAAAGCAAGATCACATTAATGACTCTTTCATGTCTATATGCAGAGGTAGAAGAGGCAATGAGATGATATTACATGGATTTGAATATTGTATATGACTGATGTAACAGAGGTGGGATTCCATGTACTACTATAATTCAGCCATAATGAAGCGATGTCCCAAGGGTACCTGGTTTTGCTCTTGGTTCTGTTCTCCCATCCCAGAACTAGGGGTATTTTACCCATGGCACTAAGGGGTTCAAGGTCTGTAATTCATACCCAAACCAGTCATAATTTGTTCTAGTCCCTCTCTTGTTTCTTCCCTTCCAGATAAAATTAAGATCCCAAATATTTTCAGCAGTAATCTAATGTCATAGAAACAATGCCAGCTTTGCATCAGAGATATCTCAGGTGTGGTGTGTTTTCTACCATTAATAAGCTAGAATAATAAGCTAGGCAAACTCATCAGTATTGCAGAGTTGGAGATTCTTGATATGAAAAAAATAAAAAATGAGACAATCCACTCTTATGAAATCATTTTTGAGAGCTGTATAAAATTTAGTGAATAAATTGCATAAATAATTTTTGAGACAGAGTCTCTCTGTATAGTCCTAGCTTTCCTGCATCTTCCTCTGTAGACCAGACTAGCCTCAAACTCAGAGATCCAGCTGCCTCTGCCTCTCAATTGCTGGGATTAAAGGCAAGCACCATGATTGTAGGACAAAACTGCCTATAGTTTGGATATGAAGTGTCCCCAAAGGCTTCTGTGTTAAAGGCACAGATCTACTAGTCTGTGTTGTTAATGAAACTCTTACCAGTTGATACCTTCAGGACAGATACTAGATTATTGGGAGTGTGCCCTTGACAGAAATGTTAAGAGTATAGTCCTTCTTCTCTCTTTGTTTCCTACTTGCCATGAGGTAAGCAGCCTTGCATCTCCATCTGCTCCCTTCATTATCCTCTGTCTCCACGTAGGTCCATCATGATTAGAACAAGCAAGGGAGGAGGAAGGAAAGGAAAATGTCTCTCATAAGACTCAACTACATGGGATAAGGATAATAAGGCAGACACAGACTATAATGGGGACAAGAAATAAATATATTCTTGGGCCACAACCCATGACATGTTATGTATGAAAAGTGAATTTTCTTTCTTAATTTTAAAAAAAATTGATGTGTATGTGTAGGGATATACGCACATGAGTATAGTTGCCTGTGAATGCAAGAGGAATTAGATACCCTGTATCTAGACTTACAGGAGGTTGTGAGTGTTTCAATGTCAGTACTGAAAACCAAACTCAGGTCCTCTGTAATTGCAACACGTGCTTTTTTCCCATTGAGCTATGTCTTTAGGCCCAAGGTGTACTTTCTTTTTATCTACCTTCTTTTGACACAGTGTGAAATGTACTCCTCCATTATTATCCAAAGAATGGATGCTGACTGGCATCATGTTGTCACTATTTGCTGATCAACATCACAAGAACATCTCTTGAAACAAGAGCATATCATTTCTAAATATACTCAGGACCAACCAGAAAATGGAGTCCCTGCCCATCCCAGAAACCTAATTAAAACACTAGTCTTTCTCTGAGGGTATGGAAGGGAAGAAGAGACTGGAAAGAATGAGGTTCACAGAACTCTGAAATCTCATGAGATTTACACGACTCAGGAAGCATGCGAAACACACAAGACTACTTTCCAAGACTGCAGAAGTAATCTCTAGAGTAGAGGACACTGGTGGAGGTGCCTACAAGTCAGGCAAGGACTTCCAGCCATGCAAATTTCGTGAGATGTCACCAGGCTGGTGTGGGCTTCCTGACAGCAAAGCTGAGTCATTAATACTCTTGTAAATATCTCCTCACTCGAGGGCCTGAAAGTCACCCCAATAAACTCATTGGGATCAAGCTCTATTTGATATAATCATTTCTTCAGGCTCCATTTGTTCCATATGTGGAATGAATGTATGTTACTATGTCTTCCTATGAATATCATACATGTCTCCGCCAGCCTTTAGAAAACAGGAAAACCTCTGCACTTACTCCGAAATTTTAATTCTATGGTTTGAGTGTGTCACCTCTCAGTTTCCGGTATTGAAAATTAATGGCCAATGTAATGGTGTTAACAAGTGGAGATGTAGAGGGTGATTAGGCCACCAGAGTGCTGGACTTCTGAACTCAGGTACTTATGTTTGCCCCAAGTAATTTGTTAACAATCTTCCCAGCTGTTAGTTTGCTATTTTGTTACAGCAGTATGAATGGGTTGAGATAGTTATTCTCCATTTTTACTGACTATGCTTCTTCAAGTTCCTTAAGGGTTTTAATAAAATAAAGGATATAACAAAATAAAGCTAGCTTTCTTTCAACAATCATAATTGTAACCATAATATAGGAAGGAAGATAGAAAATGTCATCAAGCTTGAACTTATTAAATATTAGGCTTCTAGGTGAAATCCTGACATCTGTGTGACTTCACAGGATGAACTCTGTTCATGGGTATTTTCACTCCCCTAAAATAGGACCATGGGAGATACAGACCTTAGAGTGCTCTTGCAAGGATTTCCTGAATTATTTGAAAGGTATTGGCCACTGCTCAAGAATGAATATCAGATGGCGATAGTGGCAGGGGCAGTGGTGGTAACTGAGAAGAAAAGCTTTAATTTAAGTCTTGTAACATACCACCATCTGGAGATACCAAATTTCATGGTGGCTAAATTAGTTTTAAAATATCATATGACTAAGAAGAGCCAGGTTTCTAAACTAGCCTCTTTTTCAAGAGTGTTCTACTTTCAGGCTACACAATGCTATTACCATCCTACTTTGATTGAAAATATAAAATGATACCAGAAGCTAATTGGGGGTCTTTTTATCAACTCTGGCAGTTTGGCAGAATGAATAAGACCAAACTCCTGAGTGGGCTATCTCACTTAGTGTGGTTCATTACTATCTTGTAACCTACATTGAAGGAGAAAAGAAGTACAAAAGGAGTCTAGAAAAATAACTCAGTGGTTAAGAGCATTTATTGCTCTTGTGGAGGACCTAGGTTTATTTCCCAGCAATGACACATTGCCACACAATTATCAATTCCAGTTAAAGGGGATCCAACACCCTCTTCTGGATTCCTTGGACACCAGGCATGCATGTAATGGACATTCATACATGCAGTCAAAATAATCATACAGAGAGAGGGGGGATTCTCCATATGTGCAGTGAGGATGAAGAGACAGTTCAGCAATAGTTAAAAGCAATAACTGCTCTTACAGAGGATGCAGGTTCAATTCCCAGCACCAATATGGTAGTTCACAACCATCTGTAACTCTAGTTTCAGGGGAGTCAGTGTTCTCTATCATAGACATGCATGCATGAAAAAATTCATACACAGCATAAAACTAGATAGTTTGACCTCTTTAAACCCTTATGAGTTACTTGTTCTGCAAGTTTTGCTTCCAAAGTACTTTATACATATAACTTTCAATGCATTCATCATGTCAACAGATTGCATTTTGTTTACTTCTGACCCACAGTAGGCAAGGAACAGTTTAAGGACAGAGGTCAAGTTTTCTAAAACCAAGAGTTATAAATGATGGCACATAGTAGACATCCAAGAACATTTTTGCTAAAAACTCTATTTGAAGAACATATACAGTCTACAATAAAATGGAATAGGAAAAAAATTAATTTGGCTTTATGGAATGAAAACAGATCATAGAGAATATCACAGAGTGTACTCAATGCAATATGGTGAGAAACGTTGGAAACAAGATACTAGTTTGGCTATAGGAAGGTACTTCTCCCTGTAATGAGTGCTCTGAGCTAAGATTTCAATGGATAATGTGAGGAGCATAATTAAAAACCAATCAATATTTTCACACCAAGAAAAGTTTGAAACTTAAGAGACTTGGGTATTAACTTTAACTACAGAGACGATTTGACTTCAAAGACAGCCTAGGAGAAATTGGCTACAGTTGGTATTTCCTATTAAAATGTATCACATCCATGACCCTTATAGACCATCCATATGATTTGTCTATCACACTATGAGAACAAAATGCTATCTTGTCTCCTTGATACTGTGTCTTAAAGAAAGAAAGCAGTGGGATGGAGGAGGAAGATTCTTCCACGTTGTTCCTTTTCCAACTCTACTTTTTTAAAGTTGTTCATAACACACAAGGTCTGGCATTGGAAGTAATTACAGTAAACTGTGTAGAAATCCCAAAGGAAGCAGGCAGGGAGGATAATGTTTGCTACATTAAAAACTTAAGAGGAAAGCACCAAGTCTAAAGGGATGTGAAGGTGAATAAATTCTTATGAGGAAGATCAAATGGATAATTCGACCTTACATGCCTAAATCAGAGTCTCCGGGATATTCTGAGATGCAAGTGTGATCATGGCAGGCATTTTAGAAAGCATTCTACTGACAATGCTGAGCACATGCTAGGCAGACCACTGTGTATGAAGATTGTGACCCACAATAATCATGCTTGTCTCCACTGTAGGTTCAAGACAGGAGCCCTTCTGCTGTCTCCAGGGACAGAACCAGGTCTCTGCTCCTTATTGATCTCGGGAGAGGATAAGACATTATTAACAGTGTGAAGACTCTGCTTAAAAAGAAATTTTTTTTCAAAGAAATATTTGTTACTGAGCTAATTTGGTCAGTGTAAAATATACCATATGCTGGATGTCTCTACATTCTGTGATGAAAATTTGTTAAGACCAAAAATCATCACAGAATTCTCAGATGTTACAAGAAAAAATGACACAAACACTCATAAGAACATATATATTCCCCCAAATCAAGTTTTACTTGAGTGTTTTCAACTAAGCATTTAGAGTGACTCTGAAAAAAAATATACAAAAATGCACAGAGCCACCAATACCTGCAGGAAGTTGTCCCTGCAGTAGGCGATAAGCCTCTCCTAAACTGAGCTTCCTTGGTTCTAAACAGGCCAGCAAATGTGGCCACAATTTGAACAGATGTTTCCACATGTGGGAGCTGGTGTTTGAGGACCTCTCTGATGCCTTTGCCTTTTCTTTTATGTCAGTCATTGTGGCCTTGTGTGCTCAAGCTGTCCTTCTCTTTTGCCTCACTTTAGTCCTCTGTTGGTAGAGCTGTGGGCTGTGGTATGCTATTTTTTCTTCTATATTTTTAGATGATTGTTAAGAGCTTTTTTTGTTTCATATTGTTTGTGGGATTCTTGAGGCAGGCTTTCTGGTCTGCTTTAATGCATTATTTTATAGGAAGGAGGGAAGAAGGTTGGGGAAAGAAAGGAGGGAGACATGGAGGGGAAGGGAGGAGGAAGGGAGGGAAGGTGACAGAGAGGAAGAGAGAGAAGAGAGAGGAGAGGGGAGGAGAGGGAGGAGAGGAGAGGAGAGGAGAGGAGAGGAGAGGAGAGGAGAGGAGAGGAGAGGAGAGGAGAGGAGAGGAGAGGAGAGGAGAGGAGAGGAGAGGAGAGGAGAGGAGAGGAGAGGAGAGGAGAGGAGAGGAGAGGAGAGGAGAGGAGAGGAGAGAGAATAGTACAGGCATGAAATTTAAAAACCTTGGCCAAAGGCATTTGACCTTGGCCGGGGTCTGTTTTGACATGGGGAACTAAACTGCCCCAGGAAGATATTAAGGGAACAGAGTGACTGTTTTGTCATGTCTTATTGTTTAATTAGATCACATGTTAGATCCTAGTTTTAAAATGCTTTTGGCACATGCCATAATTCTCAGTCTTAGTATCAAGCATTTGCTAGCAGCTGTCTGCACAAGGGAAAAGAAAGTAAATTCAATATTTGAAGCAGTTTATTTATTTATTTAATGGCAGACTCTTAGAATAAAAAGTTTCTAGTGGTCAATCACTCAAACATTTTCTGGAAGTAATTGCACCCTGTGGCTCTCAAATGCTCCACTTAGTTCCGGTTTCCTTCCCTGGAATCATGTTAAGTGCTCTTGGCACCCAGAGTCTTGGGTCCTCCTCACATTGTGCCCATATATGAATACTTCCTATTTTTATTCATGAACTCTCATCTGACTGTCTCCAGACATAATGCAGAATCAGAGTTCTAGACTCTGCCAGGTGAAAGTTGATGTCTGAGTCAAAAGATTCTGATCCACCTAACCCTGGGAGGTTGAAGATAGGATGAACTCCGGGACTTGCTGGACAGTCAGTCTAGCTAAACCAGTACACTCTGAATTTCATGAGAGAGCTAGTATCAAAAACTAAGGTAAAGAGAGAGATACAGAGACAGAGAGACACAGAGAGATTTATATTGTCTTCTCTCTGTAGCCACAAACTAAAATGCACGTGTGTCCACCCATACACATAAAGTAAAAGAGAGGAAAGAGAGATAGAAAGAGACAAGGAGGGGGTTAAAAATATGCATATGATCCCAGAAGTCTTCAGCCCATGAAATGCTTTCCTTCTGGGTCATGTTTCAAATTCCAGATGCTTTTGGCAACCAAGGCCTCAAACCTTAGGACTTAATTCACTTCTTGCAAGGAGACCATGCCACAGATCAATAGATCTGATGCCTGAGAAATTTCCTGCAAATTTCATTTTCCTTTAAAGCCCAATATAATTCTATGTTTTCATTGTCCATTCATCAACTGCTGGGCATCTAGGTGGACTCAATTTCTGAGCTATTGTGAATAGAGTACCAATAAACATGAGCATGCAAACATTTCTGTGGTATGATATAGTCATTTTGGTATATTCTCAAGAGGGTAATTGCTGGTTCATATGAGAGTTATATTTTTAGTGCTTGTGAGAAGGTTCCAGAGGGGCTTTACCAGTTTTCACTTGTCCACACAGTGAATAAGGGTTACTCTCCACCCTCATCCTTACCAGCATTTATTGTCAGTTTTTTCTCATGCTGCTGTGTGCTGTGTTTATGGTTCCTGTTGTACAATCACATATCTATTGCCTAATTGATTCACAAACACAAGGCTCATCATTCTATGAAGAGTTATGAAGTTTTGAGAATAAGGGAAGATTTTTAGAGAGCTTTGGAATGAGAACAGATATCCCTGGGAAGGACCTACATTTCAGATGTGAATAATTGAAAAACAATCCTTGAAAGATAACAATAAAGAATGGCTGCCGATGTAGGATTAAATCAAAGGCTTGCTGTGTCACGAGAAGAGGAAAGGGAGCAATTTAGGTGGTGCCTGATACAATCAAATAGAGAAGTCAAAACTTAAAGGGTTTTTGTTTCTTCATTGACAGCCATTTTTGAACTTACCAAAAAGAGTTGTATAGGTGCTATTAGTATAGATGCTGATTATATCTAATTAATGTAGTCAGTGGTAGTAATTCATGGATTTCAAAGGCTTTGTCCATTTAGCCCATGTTGTCATATTTAGTGGCACAAAATCTTTATAATATTCTATTCTTGCTATTTTAATCCTTGCGAGGTCCCTGGTGGAGTGCTGGTTTTGGTCTGCATGTTGCTAGTGGCTCTTCTTTCCCGCTGTCTTGATTAATTGAGATAGAAATTTATCAATTCTTGTTGATTTTTCTTTCAAGAAGCGAGATTTGATTGTATTGACCTTTGTTATTCTTTCTCTATTTGATTACCTTTCTTGCTTTTCAATTACTTATTTCTGCTAATTTTGGGTTGAATTTGTATTCTTTTTTATTTTCAGCCAAGATGAGGGCAGGAGGGATCTTCTACTGCAACCCAAACTGGACTACATCAAACTGATGGCAATCCTCCTGCTTCACCCTCTCCAGTGCTGGCACTACAGGTATGAGGGGCCATACCTGGCTTGATTTTTTTAAAAAAGATTAATATGAGATCTTAGATGACTGATTTTAGGTTTTATTATTTTTCAATACAAGCATTACAGTTTTCCTCAACTTTAGCTGTACCCCCACAACTTTGATATGCTGCATTTTAATTTCTCTTTCTTTTCAAATCAGTTTCTAGTGTTTCCCTTAGCTATATTGTCTTCTATTAGCATGAAGAAGCATGTTACTTCACTTCTAAATGACTGAAGATTTTTTAGGTTCCATTTTGCTATTGGTTTCTAATCTGACTCATCTGGTGTCTAGACAACATACACAGATTAACTACAATTTTATTCTTTGTGTGTGTGTGTGTGTGTGTAGATGTGTGCGTGCACACGCACATGTGCATGTGGGTACATGTGCTCTCATGCATATGCTATGAAGACGGTGTGTTTGCTAACATTGGCTTGAGTGTTTTATAAATATCAGTGAAGTCAAAATGTGTCATATTATTCAGATCTTCTGTGATCTTCCCAACCTCTTATATGTGTTCTCTTTGGTTACTCTTCCTTTCTGTTTACTTTGGGTTTGCCTTGTTTATTGGAAACATAATTCTGAGGGATCACATCTTTTGGGTTGCTGGTGGTACTTAAGCCTTAGGGTTTCCTAGCTCTCTGTCTACTTCTGCAAAGGTTTATCTGACATTCATTAAAACAGCTACAATTGCTTTCTGTTGTTTGTTAACATATTGCTTTTGTGCTGTTTGTCCTGTATAACTTTTCCATCTTTGTACAGTTAACCTTTTCACTCTTCGTGTTTTATATTTAAAATGAGTTTCTTGTTAACTGTGAAGTTTGGTCTTTTCACTATTCGTTCTTAAAATTCATCTCTTCTAATTGGAGTTTTCAGACCATTTGCATTTCATACAATTACTGCTATTGTCAGTTTTAACTTTTCAACTTGCTATTTTTTTTATTCTTGCCATCTTTGTTCCTTCATTACTCTTCTCCTGACTCCTTATGAATTAATGGACTATTTTTAGCATTCCATTTTACCTCTGCTATTTACTTATTAGCAACCCACTTCTTTGTTAACTTTTGAGTGGTTACTCTAATAGTGTATAAATGTGAATCTGTTGTTGTTTCGTTACTTGTTTTCTCATTATTGTATGGCTTTTGTTTTGTTTTGAGACAGGCTCTTACTAAATAACCCTGGATTGCCTTGCACTTTCTGTGTAGCTAGGGGTAACATTGAAAGCATCCTCCTCCTGTTTTATCCTCATGAGTGTTGGAATCATAAGCTTATACCATATGTACTATCATGACCAACTTATAAATTCATTTTTAAGTAATACTATTGTTCCATGACCCAGAATAACTGCATCATTTTGGTTTTGGAATGATAGTTAAGGGAGTTCCTAAGCTATAAAACATTTGGCCCCTGGGTTATAAAGTCTCATGAACACAGAAGTGAACCTGGCCACCCTAGTCTTCGGACAGAAGCTAAACACTTTAACATATGACAATATAAGTGGTATACTACCTTCGCATTGATTATATTTTAAAGAATTCAAGATGTAAAACGGTCTTTATGTTTGCCTACATGCACCTAATTTTTTCATCCTTGTTCCTTTCTGAGGACTTTGCTTCTTCCATCACTATTTTCTGCCTTTTTGCAATGCTGAGGATCGCATTCTGGATCTTCTGCATGCTAGGGTGAACACTCTGCCTTCATCCTATCTTCTCATAAAATATCATGAACATTCATTTCATCAGTGGTGTCCATGAACTTCTTATACTGACCTTTCAGTAAGATCCCATCTCATGTAAGATTTTAACCTTCAGCAATGCCATTGTGTCTTCTTTCCTTCCTCTCTCATTCTATTCATCTTTTCCTGCAAGTAATTGGCACACTGAGTTGCTTCAATATCCTGTTAATTATTTTTGCCATCTCTTAGTCTGTTTCCTTGGTTTACATTCCCACTGATCGCATATTCCTGCTTCTCAGGCTAGCCAATTCTTTTGGAATATATTCTAATTGTTGACTGTCTAGATTTTGTAGTTTTCCTTTATAAAGGGTTAGATGCAGCAGAAGTTGGGTTTTGAGGAAGTTGACACTCAAGTTACTTTCTGTGACAGTTGTTTTTTGACTGAGTCTAAGAGTTATACATATAGCTGGTAAAATATTATTTATAAATATGCATATGAGAGTGTTATTGGGGAAAAATTAGCACGTGAACCAAAAGACTGGGTAGATTAAAATTTGCCCTTCCCAGTGCAGATAGGCATCATCCAACCTGCTGAGTGCCAAAGAAATGTACAAACAAGTGGAAAGGGAAAATTCACTCTGTCCTGTGGAGCTGGGTCATCTCTCTTCTATCTTCACACTCCAAAACATAAAATTTTTTTGTTCTCTTAGCTTCATTTGGATCCCAGGAGCCTCCAAAGTTCTCAGATCTTGGTGATGATACTAAACAACACTTCTGGCTTTCTGTGTCCTCTAGTTGGCAGATTGCAGGCTAAAGGATTCATAGTCTCCATAATCAGTGTTTCAATCCCCTTTTATATTTACTTGTATTCCTTATATATTTATTTGTATCCTATTCTTTCTCTGGAGAAGCTATGAAAAATACACTTATGGAAAATATCTGAAGTGTTGTTAGAACAAATGTCACTGTAGTAATAACTTGTAGGGCACAATCCTCTGATGTCATGACTACAAAGGTCCTTACCTCTTGTTCTCATGAGCTAGATCACTTCATTGTCTTTTGTGGACTCCTCTATCTTACAATGGGTCACATCTGCACCTGAAACTATGCCCAAAGGTTGTGGCCACCACTACACAATCATGAGCAAGGCAAGATGCCACTACTTGAAATCTGTTCAGATGAACACTTTCTATGTTCTATTTATCTAACATTATACATGTTTGTTCTAATACCCCATAAGACTAAAAGGAAACTTCATACAAATTTTGAGATATTTTTATGTGATTGCCATCTTTCCTCTGATATCTAATGCATTTCTTTTATCTTTACAATATGTTCATGTGTAGTTAATATGGTGTGACCACTTTTAACTATTGCCTGCTAGTTCTACATTCTTCTTAGTCTATCTTAACTCCCCCATCTCAGCATCCATACAGTTTAAAATGTCTTCTAAAATCTGAGGGTTCAGGGATCATCTAAGCTAGCTTCTTTATGTCTATGGACTAGGGCTTTGAATCCGGGGGGGGGGTGAAACACAGGGAAGATGAAGATTGTTCCTCTCCCTCTCTCTTCCATTGCTTTCTCACTCTTGCATGGATCTCACTTCTCAAGGATCTCAGCTTTGTCTTGTCTGTCTTTCCAAAATCTGAAAATAGTTACTTCATATATTCTGTCAAACTCTCTAGTTGTTCTGATGGGAAGTTTGTTAACTATTCCTTTTTACCATGGCAAAAAGCAGATGCCAAGCTGATAAAAAGTTGGGATTGTTTGCTACATGGTATTAATGAGTCAATTATTGAGTAGTAAAGTAAATTATGCTGAGATTTTCACTACACTGAAAACTTGAGGAGCCAGATATAGATGGTGGATGCAATGACAAATAGTGTACATAATAATTTTAGAGCTCTCAGTAGCCATTGGGAATTGTTTTTTTTTTTTTCATGACAAACTCAAGCATGGGTCCTAAGATATTAATACTGCATTTTCCCCATGCCCAGCTTCCTCCTCCTTTGTGAGTGGTTAGTGCTTCTCAGATGTTATGTACTCAATTTAGATAGACATGGTACATAATCTATATTCTATACTTCTGATAACTACAAATCTGCTAGTCTCCAGAGTTCACAAATAGCAAACTAGAAAGATGATAGGAATCGAAGAATGAATGCATAGACTAGTTTTTAGAGTGCCAAGAAAAATCAGAATAAGATGAAGTGAAGTCAGACATGGAAGTCCCTTGGACAGAACACTAGAGAAATCCTTTCTGAGGAGGGAGCATGAAGCTTTAATCACCCAGGAGTCTGGGATGTCTTGCTTTAGGGAGAGAATGACACCAATGCAGTAAAAATAGAGGGCAGCAGAAAGCAGCATATGATGGTATCAGAGGGACAGGAGGGAGGTCTGTTCATCTTTCTACATAGAACACAAGAAAGGACAATTTATATGAAAATTAATCTCTGCTTTTGTCTATGTTGGGTGTGTCCCAGATCTAATTTATAGGTTCCATTGCTATCTTTATTTGGAGAAAGTCCATACAGCAGTTATGGACATAGTTAATAGTCCCAAACCACTTATAAAAATATCATATAAACTGGGTCTAATTACAACAGGATGGAGAGAGAGCATGAACAGAAGAGAAAGCATTTTAATTGCCTCAAACAATGCTAGCAGTGCTGAAAGTAGATGCTGGAAGTCTAGAAGTCATAGGTACCTAAGGGTTAGAGAAGGATGCTAAACTAAGTGGAGGATGGGAAAGCCCTGGCAGGAGAGCACACACAAGCTTATTTGTGATATAAGGAGATACTATAACACAATCAGTCCTAAGTGAAAGAGAACTGAACGCATCCCCTTTATCTATTAATTTGTCAATCTGATCAAAAAAACATAGGAGTTTATGGAAAGATAATATGTGAGAGTCAAAAGAATAAAGATAACTTTCTGTTTTCTTTTATAATATAATCTAGCTCCTATACTTATGATAAGTGGTGTTTCCCTTTGGGAATAAAACACTCATCAAAAGCCTTGGACTATCCACAAATGGTTTTGTTCCATGGTTATTAATTGAGCTGTATTGGCTCTCCAGCCTGTCTGTTCATTCTGCACTGTTTTAGATACAGTCTCAGAGGCTGTGTGAATCTCCTGCAAATTGCATACAGTCTATCAGAATTGGGATTAAAGATCATAGCTTCTTAAAAGGTTTTGGACTTGGGGCTCATGGGACATACTGAGATAGTCTTCCCTTCTTAATAAATTGATTGGAAGAGATATTAACACCACAGACAGGCAAGTAAACCATGCATAAGCAAACTCTAAGACTCACACAGCAGAGTTGGGGTGTCCTTTTTTACAGGTTTTACAAGAATAGGGTAGGGAGAGATTTAAGCTTTATTCTTTGGCTCCCAGTTGGCAGTTGCCAGGGGGAACTTGGGAGTGGTCAGTTAAGAATGGCTGGGAAGGCAAGAATCTACAAAACTAAGCTACTTTAGTTCTTGAAACCAGATTACTTTCATTTGTCAAACTCACAGTTCAAACAACATGGATGAGCTTTACCAAATAGCATTGCCCTGGCCAACCCTGCTGTATCTAATAAGACAAGAGAAGATCTCAGCCTTTTAGACCCAAGAGGAAAGCCTTTACCAATACTATTTCAATCACATCCCCTGGGAATGTGTTGGGCGATATTGTTTTAATGCCTGTGTTGATACATTTACATGACGGGGGCTTAGTGCAGCATTTCAGGAGTGACATGTTCACTTAACCCTCTCTGAGGAGAATGAACCCCCAAATCTCAGCCAGACATCCATCAGCTGATCCTCCTGGGGCTGTCATCATTTCTCCAAATGACTCTCTGCTCCAATCAAGCCTTCCTGCTTACTATTCTCCGCAGATGACTTACTAATTTTAGTACACACCACTCTGGATCATAGCATGTCAGAGCTGAAAGGCTCTAAAGAATTGGGAGAAGCCCTCCTCAATTTACACCCAAGGAAACACATTTCGCTAGTCCTTAGAAACCAAGCTCTCTTCCCTCATGTTGCTTTCCCTGTTAAGTCATAGCAGCTCTGGGGAACAACTGATTTTGAAACTTTGTTTAGCTTTTGTTTATTTGCTTGTTTGGTTTTGTTGTTGTTTTGCTTTTCTTTTTGTTGTTTTGTTTTGTTTATTTTTGTTTTTGTTTTCTTTTGTTTGAGACAGAGTCTCACTATATAGCTCTAGCTGTCCTGGAACTCACTCTGTTGACCAGGCTGGTTTCAAACTCACAAAGATCCTCTTGCCTCAGCATCTCAAGTGCTGGGCTAAAGGTTTGTGCTCTTATGCCCACACCTATTTAGCCTTAATGATGTGTTTCTTGTCAGGAGGACAAATCATTGATTTGTTAATATGTCTACCTTGGCCTCTGTCTCCCTAGACCAGGGCTGGTTTTGATCATATATAAGGCTCCCTTTTACTATATATGACTCTATAAGTCTGTCTTTGAAGTTTTGTATGGTTTGCCATTGGTGTTGATCATATATATATATCAGGCTTTGTCTTGCATTAAATCACGATGACCAGTCATACTCCTACTTATTAGTTATCTTACAGTGGTCTGTAATGTTTGGTTAAAGGACAGCTAAGTTATGTCAAAACAACAAGGAGCAAAATCCAGGCAAGAATACTTCAACTAGCATTGCAACTATGTTGAATTTTCTATTTGGAGAACTTTGGTGTCTGACTTTCCTGGAGGTTTGTTTCTTTGGTTTTTGTTTCTGCTTGTTTTGGTTGTTATTATTTTATTTTCATTTGAAGCTCATTCTCCAGAATATACTTGAAAGCTAATATTTCATTAAAAGATAAACTGTAATTAAGAAACATTGCCATTCCCTGGCAAAAGATGAGCCCATGATCAGAACTGAGCCATCAAATCATTTCCCTGCAATGCACCCAGGAAACCTATAAACATCAAGTCTGAAAATAGGTCAGATACTCACCAGACAGCATTGGTCTGCAGTCTCAAGTTCCCTGTTAGACTTCACAATATCTGAGTGTTTCCATTCCTATGTGATCGTATAGCTAGGACTCAATACCTTTGTGTTCAGTTACATGGATTTTGTTTGTATTATAGGCAGAGATCTTGCTTGAACTATCCCCTTTTACCTTTTTACAATTGCCACAAGCCCATTATATTCCATAAGTGACCCTTCAGTTTGTGGATATTACTTGTTCTGTACCTAGTTGTAATCTGATTCTCAAGTCATTTGAATGTCACTTTTGAATATTGCTTCTTCTTAAATATAAAGGCTCCCCCCTCGCTTTATTTCTTTCTTTCTTTTCCTGTTTGTAATTTTTTAATTATCTTGACATTTTCTTGTGGTGCTGGTCATAGCTGGGTTCCCTTACACCCATGTTCTTTGAGATGATCACTGGGCTTGGGCTTCTTCCCACTTCTCCAACTCTTCTATTTTTGCAAATTCTAGAATTTTGACAGTCCAATCGTTATTTTTAAGCATCTACCCCTAGTCCTCATTGTCCCTCTGGGACCAATGGCACTCAGCCCAGATTATCCTTTTGTGGGCTCTTAAAATACAGGAAACTCCACCAAGGTGACATAGGTCACATTGTACTGACATTTGGGGAGAATTATTTGTTTTTTTTATTAACACCATTTTAAGTTAGATTTTGTTAAATGTAGGAAGTTTATATGCTTAGTATAATACCTGAAATATCCATCAATCAGTTCCCCCTCCCCATCTACCTTCTTGTCCTAGGCACAGGCAGCACGGGCTAGTGATTCAGTCTTCCATCAAGTAAAGCTGGAGGCTCCACCATGATGATAATATATGCTCTATAATCATATAACACGTGTTAAAGTATGAACTAGGAGATCAAACAGACATTGCTCCATGTTTCCCAACTATGCCCGTCTACATACTTGAGCATTTTATAGAGTTAATGAAAGAATTACATGAAAAATGAGATGTCTCCAATGTAAACTGATTGTGACAATGAACTGTTGTTTATCTGTATAAATAATGGTCAGAGGACCTTTATCACTAGACCTAAACATTCTTCAAGCTCCCAGCCAATAACCTATAATGGTTATTTAGTAGTCTGTCTTATGCTTTAAATTCTTTTGTCCAAAATGAGATTTCAGGGTCTTTACTGCCCAAAACTTTAGGCTTACAGAGTTTTCTATATTTATCAATTATATCACTGTTCTATCTGGTATTAAAGTACAAACCTTTGATATTTTCATCTAAATCATTAATCTATGTTCAATCTATGAATTAGACTAGAGCTAATATTTTGCTTCCTTTGTCTTCTTTCTGGCACTCATCACATCACATTACTGCTCCACCTCCAAGCCCACAGTTTCTTGAGTATGGATAATTTCTCATTGCAGATACCTGCTATCATAATAGCACACAAAATAGCCTCACTGCCATAAAAGTCCTTTGTCTGAACAGCCACTATCTTTTTACTGTTGCCATAGTTGTATCTTTTCCAGAACATCAAAGTTGGATTCCTACGGTATATAGTATTTTCAGATGGGCTTCTCTTACTTAGTAATATGCATTTAAGTTTCTTCCATGTCTTTTCATGGCTTGATAGCTCATTTCTTTTTAGCACTGAATAATATTCCATGGAACATTGTCAGTTTATATACCGTTCACCTCCTGAAGGTCATCTTGGGTGCTTCTAAATCTTAGCAATTATGAATAAAGCTGCCATAAACATCATGTTCAGACATAAATTTTCAAGCTATTTGGGAAAATACCAAGGAATGTGATTGCTGGATCATATGATAAGAATATATTTAGTTTTGTTAGAAACTGCCAAAGTGTCTTCCAAAATGAAGATACCATTTTGCATTCCCACTGAAGATGAATAAGAGTTCTGGGTTCTGTATGTTCACTAGCAGTTGCTGTGGGCAGTGTCTGGTGACTTTGGATTACCCTTATACCCATGTGCTAGTGTCTCATTGTAACATATCATATCACCTGGTTTCTTTGCCACTTCTCTATCACACAGAACACTCGTCTTGCCCTCTTTTATTATTTTGTAATTCCTTAATGATGCGGGAAGTGAAGAATCTTTTCACATGCATATTTAATCATCTGTGTTTCATTTTTGGTGAGCTGTCTGCTCAGGTCTTTTGCTCAATTTTTATCGAGTTGTTTTGTTATTGCAGAGGTTTGAGAATTCTTCACATATTTTAGATGTGCCTTTTGCGAAGACATCTTATGAATCCATAGCTTGGTGGACTGAGTGTTACAGAGCAGAAGGATTTTGTTGTTGCTGTTGTTGTTGGTGGTGGGTTGTTTTGTGTATGAAGTCCATTCTATGATTCCCCCATAGCAGAATTTTTGCCTATGGTGTTGTGTTTAAGTAAGTCTTTTCATCAAGATTTTTTTTCCTATTTTGGCTTCTATTTCATGTTTTATATTTGAGTCCATGATTCATTTTGAGGTAGTTGTGACAGTATAACATCAAATGTCAGTCTGGACTTCTTTTTCTTGCATGTAGAGATTCAGTTGTTACGGCATCATTTGTCAAAAAGACTATCTTGATTTTAGACCTGTAGTCTGGAATTCTGACTTACAGAACTTCATCACAAGTTTCATCAAATTTGTTGTGGAAACAACAGAAAACCATACAGTAGTACTTATCTCGTCGGGTGAGGAGAGAATAAAATGAGAACCGTGAGCAAGTGTAAAGTGCTCTGTACACAGTAGGATCAGGGTGTCAGGATACTCAGAGATTCAGATGGATTAACACCATGGACAGACAGCAAACTGCATGTGGATCACACGGACCACATAAGAGATGAAGGTACGGCCTGCAAGAGAGTCAGCATTGACTTCAGTTTCCTGACTTCTCGTCCTCTTCCGCTTCCCCCAGGGAATGGTGGTTCACAGTGGCTAGAAGTTCATGGGCCGTGACAATGACCAACATAATGCCACAACTTTCCCCACTGGCCCAATAGTAAGTTTTCCAGACATCATTCAGTCCTGTAAATAACAAGCACCATTTCATACTTGATATTTTAAAAATTCAGCATTTATTTCCTTACTGTAAACACTTATGACCCTTTCAGCTTTGTCCTCTATCTTTATGATGACTGAAAGTCTGCCTGATGAGGGAAACCTCAGGACCTCCCCACACCACACTGTTCACGTGGATGTGTTCTGGAAGAGAGCAATCTGAATGCAATGTACTCAGGAAGCAAGGTAGTTTCCAGGAGCTTTCAACAACAGTGCTGCCTGCCAGCCTTGTCTGGGGATAACTTGATCAATTGATACATGTGTCCGGTGGGTCTCCATTTCACATATGGAATGACCATGAGGGAAAAAAAAATGAAAGAAAAAAAAGAGCACAGAGCAGTTGTGTTTGTCTGGGTCCACAGTTTCTGTGATTGATTCTAGGTATGGGATTCTTCCTCTTTTGACACAATCAATTACACTGACCAATTTCTTCTAATATGGGAACTGTGCATCCATACCTACACACCACAGTGTTTTTCAGGAGACTCGTTACAATCATCATCGCATATTTATTGGGAACCCACTGGGCACAGAAATATGTACTAGGCATGTGATCAAGAGAAAGCCTATTTCCAGCCAAGTCCTTTTGTTTCCATCCTGCTCTGGTTGTAATAGCATACCTAAGGAAGTGGAATACCACACACAATCAAATTTATTATCTGATTTGATCATTATTTTGATTGCTACTTCTGATTCGTAATAGGGGTCATTATTTTATTACATACTTTCTGTATATAATTAAGTTACTTTAAATAAAGTCTTTCATTCTGTGCAAGTTAGTAAGAATAATGTATTTCTGATTTTCTCATCATAGAGTGAAGAGAAATTGAGCCACAAAAAGAAATTATACTACCGAAGGTTTTTGTCCTAAAAATTTAGCATGCATTGTACATATAAATGGGAAATTGATGGAATTTACTGTGAGATAAATGTCGTTGTTTCAAAAAATTATCAGAACAGTGCAGAAAAAACCAAGTTCCTAGCTTCCTAAGTATGACTTGAATTATCTTGTCACCTTGAAAGTTTCCAGTTTTAAAGTTTAAAGTTTCTGTTCTTAAGATCATTTTGTTATAGGTGTATATATATTTTATTACACACACACACACACACACACACACACACACACACACACACACACAAAGCCAAATTGCTAAAGAATGGGGAATAAAATATCTATGACTTTCAAAACAGAATTTTATATTTTTCATTGTTAGAGCATTGGTTTATGTGTCAGGCAAACTTTGATCTTAAAATATCTTTCTGAGGCATGATTTTCTCCAGAGACAATTTGCTGTCTTGATATTCTCATAAGTGAAACAAGAATAAATATTTTGTTCCACAAAATATTCCTCCCATCATTCTCTGTGTCTCTCTGCCTTGTCTTTGTGGAAAGGAAATCGAAGCCTTTTTTGTCTTAGCTGTATTCAGCCTTCCAGAAAAAAAAAAAACATGAATTATTTTCTAAAGTCCTAAAATCTAGGTGCGTTGGGGTGAGGGTTTCATATCAGATAACTTTCATTTAATGCACACTATTGATGGCAAGTCCTTCTTGATTTCTATGCCCTGTCTCATCCTCTGATGTAATCTTTCCCTTCTCTCTCTGAGGCTTTCTTTCCTTCTCTTTCCATAACTGGGCACCTGAGTCATGGGAAAGTTGAGAGAACATCAATGGTCACAGTCTGTTCCTTCTAGATCTTTCCTAACAAGTAGAGAAGTTTTACTCCCTTCCCCCTTCCTGGGGCCACTTAGCATCTGAGCCATTTGGGTACATTCTATGCGCATGTCAGACAATGAGTCTTCATTGTTGTGTCAGATCTTAAAACTGAAAACCAAATTGGATGAATTGTGAGAATCACATTCTTTCTGATCACAAAGAAAAGTATTTTTTTTTAAAAAAAAAAAAAAAAAACTAAATTTAAGGTGAGATGGTCTGAAATGTTTCCATCACAGATGGAGAAGTCATTCATTTTCCTATTGGTTTTTATTTTTGGTATCAGATATTTTATTAATTCTGATTAATTTTGATTAATTCATCCACCCATATAAATTTAAATGCTCTTACACTGCTTGTCCTTAATTCCTGTGCAATGCTTGCAAGAAAATAATCAAGTTTGAAAAAGTCACCACAACTTATCCACCCAAGGTATCTGTTTTGTCTTCATAGTTCAGAGAAGCCCACTGCCATAGAGGGCTCCTAATCTCCATATAGTACTATTCTCATTATATCAAAAAGTTAATTTCTCATGGTTGGCCCAGAAGGAACAATCAACATAGGTATTTTATTACTTTCAAGACTAGGTCTATCACATAAAAGGAAAAACTCACCTATTTCTCAGAGCTTGTACATGCTAACCCTGAGGATTTAATTGTGTTGTAATGAAGCAGGACTTTTTGTATGAAAACTGTCTAACTTGTGCAATTTAAGATGAAGGGCAAATTTATGAATGTAAGACATGGATAGTGAAGTTTTGCCCTTTTTTTTTTTTTTTACCTTCTTCTTATCTTCCTCCACCCACTCCACCTCTGTGGGAAACATGCTCTGTTTTCATGAGGTAGAGTGTTTGACCCAAGGTGTGATTTTCTTCTGCATAGTTATTGCTCTCCTAGAGACACCTTTTACTTGTATCCCACACTCACTCCACTTCCAAAGTCCCTAGATTTCTACTCCTTTGACAAGGAAAGAGATCAGAGCAGTTCCCATTTGTTAAGTAAAACTTTATTCATTAAAAAATAGGAATACTGTCCAGAAGAAATGGTCTACAAGCTGTATCCAGGTAGTCAGTTAATTTTATATGTACTCAAGTTTTATATCTATACCACATTTATAATTTTCCATAGAAATAAGAAGAAAATAGCAGTTGGTTTCACATTATAGTTTGAATGGAAAATATTCTTTATGAGTTCATATTTCTGAGTACCCAGTCAGTGTTGCAGTTTAGGAAGGGCATAGAACTTTTAGGGGTGGAGCCTTGTTGGAGGAAGTATATCAATGGGGGAGGAGAAGGGATTGGGGTTTTACAACCAAGCTCCATTTCCTGTTTTTTCTCTCTGTTTCCTGTATGTGTATGAAATGTAATCAAGTTCCTTCCTGACTGCCACCCCATGCTGCCATGCTCTCCCTGTAATGGTGGGCTCTACCTCCCCTAAAACTACAATCCAAGCTAAACCTTTCTCTATTCACTTGATTTTGGTTTCATGACAAAATAAAAATAAAACCAGAACACCCTCAGAAAAGTCTATTCGGATGTATTAAAACATAATAATGACACTATCATTTCCTCTTTGTCTCAGCTCCATGAATGATTTCATGGGAAAATACATTCATATGCACCTAGAACTCATTTCCTTTCATTTCCAAATTAGAATATGGTAAGAAAAACTAAGTATTGGAGGACACTAGTCAACCAGAGAATTTTCAGGTCACTTGATTACTTACTTGATTAGTTACTTTTTTCAACATAAAGAATTGGATACTGGAATGAAAAGACACCAGACTCCACCTACATGTAAACCTATCTAATTGGTATCAAAGGAGGGATAGACTAAACGCCGGTTAGCTAGAAGGATACAACTTTGTCCCTATCAGTTGGCTATTACTCTCTTTAAACTTTGTTGTTTTGTCATTGTTGCTTTTATAATAGATAAAAAAACAAAAAGGTGGAATTTACAATTCTACTGATGATTTGAGTTACCATGTGAAAAGTACTTAGCTTGTCCTCAGTTCATCTTCCAGGATTTAAGAGAGGTGTAAAAGGAGTTCTTAATTGGTCTAGATAATAAAGGCCTGTTACAGCAGGTTTCCCCGCAGGCTGCTGCTGGTTCTGCCGCCATTGTCCTGCAACCACGTGTGCCCCAAATAACACTCAGAGACTCTGTATTTGATACAATCCTGTTGGCCAATTACCATTACTGTTAATGGGCTAGCTCTGTCTTAATTATTAACCCATTTCTACTTATCTAAGTATTTCCACGTGGTCATCTTATGGGGAGCCGCGCGGTAGGCGTCCTGCTCCTTCCCGGGCTACATCTTGACTCCTCCTACTCACTTCCTCTTCCTCCTTCTAGTCTCCTAGCCCCGCCTATCTTGCTATCTCATTGGCCACAGTGCTTTATTAACCAGTATGAGAAACATATATACAGAATAACATCTCCCATCATCTCCTCTTTTCTGTCTAAAGTAAAAGAAGGGGTTTAACCTTAACATAGCAAAATATAACATACAATAGTTATCAAATAAGAATCACAGTAAACAATATTTAGTCCATTAACATTTTGTAAGACTTAAAGAAAATATCATCTATCCTATCTTTGTCAGTCTAAAGTCCTATATGTAACTTATCTTTAATCCTAACCAAGGAAAACTATAACTACCTGTCTTCAACTCCTTCAAAGACCACAGAAGGATAATATATAAACTCTAGAAATGACAGAGACAATTCATTGCCTGGTTAGTCACCGAAGTTCTTCTGTAATGTTCCATCTTCAGCCCATAGGCCATAGTGTGTGTCCAGACTCCTCAACAAGGCAGGAAACTTTTCTCTGTGTCCTGTAGACTGTCTGGCTGTCTGGCAGCCTCTTCCATGAAGCAGGAATCCTGTAGCAATGTCCATCTTGCATCAGCAGTCACCTTTTGTGGGTCCTGCATGTCCAGTTTCTACAACATAAAGTCAAACAGTCCAGAAGAGCAGTACCTTGCCCAAAAGGCTAGTCTTGCCATATTAGAAGCAAACTCCATAATGTGTTTCTTCGATGTCCATCTTCCTTTCTTCTGTAGGTGGTGTTACCAGGAGCAGTTGTGCCTCACTGTCAAGAAAAACCCTAAACCATTTTAAATGCCATATTCTGTAGGTCTTTGAAAGGTTTGAAGAATGCCTATCCATCTCAAATACATCTCTATATATCTAGAAATCCAAACTAACTTAACTCCCATAGGTAACTCTCTATAATCTGTACTAAATTATTACATTACATTTTCTAATGAGCTATATAAACACAATACCTAAACAAGAGGAGAAATATACATATCACAAAATTGACCTTAAATTGTATCAATAAAAGAAAATACATTTCAAAGCAAAGTATTCATATCTATACCATAATTCCCTTTTTACCTTTAAAAAGATTGTTTGTGGTCATTAACCATTTATAAACAACCCCGTTTAAATGAAAACAAACATTTATAAACAATATTTGGGAATTTGGGCGTCGTTCTTTCCAAACTACTTCCTGCTGGAAGAGGTCGCTGTCATGGGGTTCCAAAGAAGATGCACAAATCTTGGCTGTAGTCTGCAAGGCTTTGTCTCAACTGCTTTGAATGTTGGATCACCTGGGGAGCTGTTTCAGGGGGTCTGGCTTGATCAAACCACATAAGTCTGGAAAGAATCCATAGCCTTCCATTTTCTGTGGAAACAAAAATAGAAATCCTTTTCCCCAGTAACTTGTCCTTAGGTTCAAATTTTGGAGTCAAAGCATTTTTAAAATATATAAATTGAATTAATCTAGCAGCACTTCTTTTATCAGTAGTTATTTTCTCAGCAATCAAATAATTTAAAGACAACAGAAGCTCGTATAGTATCCAAAATTTCTCTGTGTTTTCCATCTTTACGTGGCTTTTTTATTATTCTATTTCTTCTACTTCTATTTTTATATATTTTGAGACAGGGTTTCTCTGTGTAACTTTTATCTGTCCTGGAATTCACTGCATACCAGGTTTACTTTGAAATCACAGAGATCTGCTTGCCTCTGTCTGCCGAGTGCTGGGATTAATGGCGTGTGCCATTACATCCATCCATTTAATTCCTTTTTTCTTTTTAAACCATTGTATCCCATTTCTTTTTCTCTCCCAAGCCAGCGTATTTTTTAAAACACAGTGTAAACCTTCATTGCAGCTCTTGTACACACCAATGAATTGTTAGCAGAGCTCTTTAAAAGCAAGGCGGTTTTTGCCACTTATGCTAATTTTGGAAACCTCTCTTAAAGGAGCCGCGCAAATCTCTGTCTACAACAAAACAAATCCAACGGAGAAAATGCTGCTACTAAGAAGTCTTGCTAGTCTCTGTTCCTTTGTTTCTAAAAACTATTTTTTAAACTTTTGTTAAGTTTTAAGCGAAAGTTCTCAGTCCCGCTTCTGACACCATTATGTTACAGCAGGTTTCCCCGCAGGCTGCTGCTGGTTCTGCCGCCATTGTCCTGCAACCACGTGTGCCCCAAATAACACTCAGAGACTCTGTATTTGATACAATCCTGTTGGCCAATTACCATTACTGTTAATGGGCTAGCTCTGTCTTAATTATTAACCCATTTCTACTTATCTAAGTATTTCCACGTGGTCATCTTATGGGGAGCCGCTCAAGTTTTATATCTATACCACATTTATAATTTTCCATAGAAATAAGAAGAAAATAGCAGTTGGTTTCACATTATAGTTTGAATGGAAAATATTCTTTATGAGTTCATATTTCTGAGTACCCAGTCAGTGTTGCAGTTTAGGAAGGGCATAGAACTTTTAGGGGTGGAGCCTTGTTGGAGGAAGTATATCAATGGGGGAGGAGAAGGGATTGGGGTTTTACAACCAAGCTCCATTTCCTGTTTTTTCTCTCTGTTTCCTGTATGTGTATGAAATGTAATCAAGTTCCTTCCTGACTGCCACCCCATGCTGCCATGCTCTCCCTGTAATGGTGGGCTCTACCTCCCCTAAAACTACAATCCAAGCTAAACCTTTCTCTATTCACTTGATTTTGGTTTCATGACAAAATAAAAATAAAACCAGAACACCCTCAGAAAAGTCTATTCGGATGTATTAAAACATAATAATGACACTATCATTTCCTCTTTGTCTCAGCTCCATGAATGATTTCATGGGAAAATACATTCATATGCACCTAGAACTCATTTCCTTTCATTTCCAAATTAGAATATGGTAAGAAAAACTAAGTATTGGAGGACACTAGTCAACCAGAGAATTTTCAGGTCACTTGATTACTTACTTGATTAGTTACTTTTTCAACATAAAGAATTGGATACTGGAATGAAAAGACACCAGACTCCACCTACATGTAAACCTATCTAATTGGTATCAAAGGAGGGATAGACTAAACGCCGGTTAGCTAGAAGGATACAACTTTGTCCCTATCAGTTGGCTATTACTCTCTTTAAACTTTGTTGTTTTGTCATTGTTGCTTTTATAATAGATAAAAAAACAAAAAGGTGGAATTTACAATTCTACTGATGATTTGAGTTACCATGTGAAAAGTACTTAGCTTGTCCTCAGTTCATCTTCCAGGATTTAAGAGAGGTGTAAAAGGAGTTCTTAATTGGTCTAGATAATAAAGGCCTGAGTCACATATTAGAGGGAAATGCTGAGAGATCAGAGAGAAGGAGCAAGCCACAGCACAGAGATGCTTCACTTATAGACCACCAACAGTGGTTACACCAGGAGCCACCCTTTGCCAATCATGCCAAGACTCACTCCCCTCTGCCCCAATTCTCCTAATGTCTAGGGTTTACAATACTTGAGTGGCTCACTTAGTCATCATTGGGAGTGAACAGGAAACCAGACTGCCCCACTAGAGTCACTGACTGAACATCATGGGCTGAGCTGAGAGCTGTGGACCAGTCATTGGGAGCTGTTTCGCTTGGGTGCTAATAGCAGAAACAGTCAGTAAGAAGATTCCAGTCTAGGTTCCAAAGAGACTTGTTTCCAAGAACTTGTATTAACCTGTTCCTTGAACTCCCTGAGATTCTGTAGATTCTGGAGTCTAGAATTACCATTCTGGTGCCAGGGATAGTCAACCTTTTGATATTGCAGCATGATATTGTAGTCTAAAAGAGTGTTGAGCCCCATTCACAGCCATCCTGGGGTCCACAGATTTGAACCCGCTAGACCTTCCTCCACTCTTGGTCACAGACAACAGATACCACTCTTATTTATATGAAACTTTTATGAGATAACAGGAAGAAGCAACTCATTAAACATCTGTTAAATTTTTTCAAGAAGTTGTGAAGGAATGAAAGTTGTGCTAGAAATATAAAAATATGAAGAACTGAAGAATGTACTTAGAAAATAATGGAGATATTATAAAGTGACTTCAAAGCATGCCATTTTAAACTGAAACAATAAAACATGTACAAGTTTGTTGTTCTTTGAGGTTTTTTTTGTCTCCAAGTTATAGACTGCAGTATGAACTAATAAACATGTCCTTTCTCTAAGATAATCACCAGTTAGTAGAGGTGGTAGACTTGAGATAGGTAACTGAAGTTTTTCTACTCTAATTTTGAAAAGGGGAAGCTTAAAAGCGAATGAATTAACAAAGCTTTCCTGAATTGACAGGACACACCAACTTCCTCCAGCCTTCACTGAACTTTCTATGACAATAGACACAATCTCACTGCTTTCTCAAGGTGTTTGCTCTTCTTGTATGTTGTTTGATGACTTGAGGTGAATGGCTGGCAAGTGAATGAGCAATAGACTATGGGAGCTGTGTGACACTGAAAGTGGTGATGGCTCCTGGCAGAACTCACATCTTCCTGCTGCTCCATCTAGGAGACCATGCTTACTTTGCAGGACTCTGTAAAAGGAAGCTTATCAACTGAATTAGCAAATATCACACTGATGACAAGTTTGAAAATGCTTATGGAAGCACCCTTCATAGGAATTCTTCTTGCTATACACTTAGAAACTCTGCGGGGAACTTTGGAGGTCAATGCTCCAGTGTCCCATGGATTTCCCTACATAGATTGTTCTGGCAGAATCTTGACCTGGGCCAGTTCTAGTTCTATTGTTTGAAAGTGGCAGAGGAATTTTATGGAGAAATAGGAGGGAAACTGTACTTTAATTTATTTTTATGATAAATACCCCCTAAGCCATAGTTTCAAAGTATAAATTTTTCAGCTTGATGCTCCTAACACAAAGAATCATTTAATAAGAGATTGAAATGGGCATTTGCTAACAACAAAGTCATTATTTTAATGAAACCTGATCAACTTTCTTGAATAATTTTGGATTTTTTTTTAAACAACATATTTCAAGTCAGGAAAAAAAAAAAGGAAAAGACCATACGTTTGGCAGAAATGAAAAATGGTTACTATGGCAGCTTGATTTGGACATGGAAAACCTGTTTCAAGCTATTCATAAACCCAACTCTTGCAAAGTATTTATTATGCACAATAAATTATATGAAACTTGTAATGGAAAAAAACAAGAGTGACTTCTTTTAGAACTCAGGGAGTTAATGAAAGCTATTTGAGGATGGTAGACTTGTTAGAATCCTGGAGTTCCTGATGAACTTGGGTAATTTTTAATTCCCGCTGAGAGGATCCCCCCCACCAAGCTTTCCACTTGGGTGTTACAAATACCTAATTTTTTAATGAAAAAAGTAGAACTTTCAATAGCCACATAAAGTATTCCATCTTCACAATTCAGACACAGTTCCTTGAGCCTATATTCTTTGTGCTCGGGTGGGCATTTCTGGTTATAAACCTAGGGAGGGAAAACAGAAAAATTTAGGATGAAGGGAGAGATACACTGGCAACTCTCTTGTTCTGAGGTACTCATCTATATGCTATAATATAATTCCATGAGAGGCTATATATGTCTCATGAGTCCAGAGGTGGTAGCAATATTGTGGCAAGAAGATGACTATTTTTGCATATGAATGGTAAAGGCAGAGACTTCATTTCTGATCTCAAAGACATAAAATGCTACTGGTAACAAAATATATTATAGCAAGAACTACTAGAAGCAATGTATAACCAGCTTCTCACTAATCTTACGTGGGAAAAAACTCTTATGGAAAATTTATAAAGTGACAGAAGTAGCTGAGTGGGAAGAGGGGGGTATAGTGCATAGAATAGGGGTACAGTGAGTGGGAATGTGGGAATAGTGAATGGGAATAGGGTCACAGGACATATTCATGTGTTTAAGAATGCATGGGCATGCATCACCAACTGGGAAACAAGTGTGCAGAGACAGGAGACTGCAGGGTACACTTCTCATCGAAACCACCACTTACAGTCATTCAAATCTACTAGCTGATGGAAACAGAAGCAGACACCCACAGCTAAACACTGAGCCAAACTCCTGGAATCCAGTTGTAGAGAGAGAGGAGTAATGAGCAAAGGGGTCAAGACCAGGCTACAGAAACCCACAGGGACAGCTGACCTGAACAAGGAGGAGCTAATGGACCCCCAGACTGATAGTTGGGAATCCAGCATTGGACCGACCCAGACCCTCTGAAATTGGGTCTCAGTTAGAAGGCCTGGGCATTCTAAGGAACCCCTGACAGTGGAACCAGGATGTATCCCTGGTTCACAAAAGGACGCTAGGAGCATGTTCCCCATGGAAGGATATTCCTTTAGCCTAGAGGCAGGAGGGAGGGCCTAGTCCCTACTCCAAATGACTTGACAGATTTTGATAACCTCTCCTGGAAGGCATCACCCTACCTGGGGAGTGGATGGGAAGAGGGGCATGGTGGGGAGGGAAAGAAAGAGGGAGGGAGAAGGAACCAGGATCGATATGTAAAATAAGAAAAGAATGATAAAAAAATCTAAAAGAAAATAAAGACCAATTAAAAATAAAAAAAAGAATGCATGGGCATAAAGAGTCATGTTTCACAAAAAAATTAAAATAATCTGGAAAAGAATTAAGAAATAGCGACACAGAGAAATGCTTAAGTCAGGGTACTATGTGTTAATGAAAGTAAGGCTTAGTGTGTTTAAATTATTAGCCTGTAAAAACTAAAACACTCAACCTGTGTGCAGCATTCTACTAAAAAAAAGTGGGTGGCAGGAGAAGGAAAGTATTTCTAGAGGAAAGTTATGAAGCATATGAAGTAGTGCAAATAAACTGTCTTTATAAGCAAGATTAAACAGAGTTCTGTCCTTGGAGCCAGACAACCTGGCTGGGATTCCCACCTCACACCACAAACTGTCCACCATGTGAGCGATGACCACTCTCTGAGTAGAGTTATTGCCACAATTAAACAAGTCACAGGACACCTACCCCAAAGTGTCTAATTATTTGTCCAATTTTTAATGCTCTAAAGTTTCTTTTATCAAGGTAAATATAGAATTTTCTTTCTTATAACATGTTATCTTATACTCAATTTTTAATTTTAGCAGCTACAGAGTAAACTGTATATAATTAAGACATAAAATGCAATTAACTTTGACACAAGTATACAACTATGAAATCATAACCAAGTCAAGATAGTGAAAACATACAACTTTTGAACAGTTTTCCTTCTGCTCCCAAATAAATAATCTTACACGTCCATCTCTGCCCACACACCTGTCCCCAGAAGTCATCTACATTTTTCCTTGTTATGAATTATATTGTAAACTTTACTATTTATGTGAGTGAAGTTATACAATATATTTTTCTTCTAAGAAGACCATGGCTTCTTTTACTTTATAATAGCTTCTCTCTCTCTCTCTCTCTCTCTCTCTCTCTCTCTCTCTCTCTCTCTCTCTCTCTCTCTCTCTCTCTCTCTCCAACCCTTCCTTTACTGAGTAGTATCCTTCTATATTGCTTATTTTGAATACTACAATTTGTGTTTTTCATTCACCTATTGATGGACATACAGATAATTTCTAGGTTTGAGCTATGATTAAATAGACCACTATGAACATTTATATGTAAGTTACATGTGGCCCTCCTCTTTGTTTTTCTTCAGTAAATTTATAGGTGTAGAATGGCAACCAAGTTTCTCCATTCCTTTATATGCCACAAACAGCTCACTTTAATTTTGCACATTTTATCGAGTACTTAGACACATATTAAGTTCTTTTACACGTTCAATACCTTAACAATCAATAATGTAAAATGTGTCTTCCTGTGTTTATATGCCAGATATGCATCTTCATTGATGCATCTATACATTTTCTGCACATACATGGCTGGATTGCTTATTTTCTTATTACTGAGTTTCATCTTCTTCTAATCTGTGCAATGTTTCATTTTCATGAAATACCTGTCCAAGAGATTTTAACATAAGTCTAATTTACCAATTACTTGCTTTCACAGATTGTACATATAATATATTTAAAAGTCTTTCCTTAAACACAAAAGAACGTATTACTTTCCACTTTCTCTTCCCCTTGAACTAGTATAGATCTGATTTTTATATTTGCCTATGGTCTACTTCTGAGCTAATATATGTATTGTGGGATGGGTTAAGGTTCATTTATTGACAGCATTGAGTTCTGTTAGGTAAAGTGACTTCTCTTTTTCCGGTTAATAAGTTCTGCATCTGTGTCAAATTGATTGACCATATATGTGCAGACCTGCTTATAAATCATCTTTCCTATACAATCAATGTGTTTGTCTATCTTTCTATCATTACCACACTAATTATATTTATAATAATATTTAGGTCTTTATAATACAATCTTGAAATTAGTTCATGTAAGCTCTTTAGATTTATTCATTTGCAAGTTTTTCAGGCTTTTTGAGGTTCATTGCATCTTGCCAACTTTGACATTAAAAATACTTCTGAATTCTAATTAAATTCTACTATATCTCTAGGTAAGTTTGAGGATGCTTATTAGTAAAATATTTTCATTTCTATTCAGGGATCCCATTTCTTCATTTACTTATGTCTTATTGAGAAATGTTTTTAATGTGTAATTCACTTTCTTACTTTTGTGTGTGTGCTGTCGTTTGAGACATCACCTCACTATATGTTTCAGGCAGGCCTTGAACTAGTAGCAACCTTCCTTCCCTAAAGTCCTCAAGTGTGAGTCATCATACCTGTCATTATTTTTGTTTCATTATATTGACTCAAGGGTAGTATACTTTTTGCTTAACTATAGATTTTTAATTTTCAGTCATTTGTTCTTAATAAAAACTTACTGGTTTTGCATACTGATCTTCTAACTTTCAAGCATCCTAACCTCCTGCTTTGTAGGATTTTACATTTAAGGCAATAATTGCATATGTGAAAAAAGAATGTTTTATTGTTTCCTAACTATTTTTCTTATATTGCAATGTATATTTTTCAATACAAATTTGGAAAAAATATCAAGCATGAATTTTCTTTTCATTATTCCTGATTCTATGGGTGAAGTGTTCAGTATTTCTCCACTAAGAATAAGTATATCATATCTATCTAGGCTCCTCATAATCCATTCAACATGTTGAATAAATTTATTATTTCTAGTTTGCTGAGATTTATTACTGTAAACTCATTAAACATCCAATGATTTGCTTGTATCTTTTAAAATGATTACATGTTGTTTTGTTTTTCTTTTTAGACCAATCTGATGAGTTTTAGTGAAACAGGTAATTGATTTTCAATTTAGACCAATTTTATACCTCTGGCCTAAATTCCATTTGGTTAGAATGTCCTAGCTCTTTATTGCTGGATTGAGTTTTCTCATTTTTTATTTGTATCTTTGCTTATTAGGTATTGTTATGAAACCTTTTTTGTTTTTGTTTTTGTTTTGTTTTTTTTTGTTTTTGTTTTGTTTTGAATAGTGTTGGTGTCACATAATGAGTTACAGAGTAACAGTTTCTACCCATACCATCCAAGTTACAGTTTTCTTTATAGAAAGCTTTGCAACTACAAACCACACATCAATTTCTTTCACACAAAGTCTTGTTTATGTCTCACACTTCTTAAGTAGAGCTTTATAGCTTATGATTTGGAGAAATAAATATACATTGTCTATGTTGTCAGATTTGTTGGGCCTAAACTTTCATAACTTTCCTTTATGCATTTGTGGGGTTTGTAGTGATATCAGTAATTCCTATAATCTCTTCTATTGCTAATAGTCCTTGCACATCTATTGATTCTAGTGAATTGCTCAAGCAACTAGGTTTTGTTTTATTGATTATCTTCTATCAAAATTTTGTAGTGATTTTCTTTGCTTTTATACACCATTCATTTATTTTCTTCTCTTTCAATGTTGTTTTCCTTCCCTAATATCTCAAGCTGCGAGCCTTTATTTGGTTCTTAGTTTTCTGACACTTCAAATTCAGTTGGTGTTAGGAAAATCTTGTGTGATTATCTCTGTCCTTTTATAAGGATAATTAGCATCCTTCCTTTAATAATATGCATTTGGGATTTTCATTTTAAGTCTACCATCCATCTCAGCCCTAACACCCCAAAGCCTTTTGCTCTTACCAGCATCTGACTAGCACACCATTCTGTTATTGTACCTGGGAACCCCTTGCTGTTCCTTGAACACAGAAATTTGCTATTTTCCTCTGTATTCTTCTTAAACAATTATTCTGGAGATGCTATCTCTGCTAAGGCCTTTCCTTTAAGCCCTTCCTCAAATGTCAGCTTTTCCATGGGGCATCCATTGATCATTATATTTAAAATTTAAAGATTTCCCTGGATCCCTGCATTTATTTATATTCATTCCTGCTTGACTTTCTCTAACGGACTTATGAAATAATACACTATATATTTTCTTCTCTGTGTGTGTTATCTTTTAGTTAGTTCAACTGAGTAGAAGCTACATGTGAAAAAAATGATCTGTTTGCATGTTTATTAGGTTGGTTCATTGGTTGTTTGTTTGATTTTTGCAATTTCATCAATGGTACCTATGATTAGTAGGATTTAAGTACTTGGTGATTTTAACTTACTATTTAAGAATGACTATTTTTCTAGTCTTTCTTGTTTTGGTGTTGGCTCAACTTTATGCACATGAGTTTAATGGTGTGTGCTCCCATGCACATAGAGGCCAGAGCAGGGCATCTGGTGTCTCCTTCTATCCCTCTCTTTTTGCTCTGAAACAATGTCTCTCACTGACCTTAAAGCTCACCATTTTAGCTAGGCTATATGATCAGTGAGGTTTTGGGATTTGCCTGTCTCTGCACCTAAGTTCTGTGGTTCTAGGCATGTCCAGCTTTATATGGGTGCTAAAAACTAAAACTTGAATTCTCAGATTTGCAAAGCGAGTTCTCTAACCCTTTGAGTCATCTCCCCAACCCCCCCTTTTTTTTTGAGACAGGGTCTTGCTATGTGCCCCAGGATGGCCTTGAACTTCCAGTCTTTCTGCTTGTTTTGGGAATCTAGGTGAAAGTCATCACACTCATGATTCTATAATCTTTAAAATCAAGTTCAGAACCTGGAAAAGGACATTTAAGTGTTATGAAGTGTTTTCCATATTACATATGTACATTGTGCTTCAAAACACCCAAGGCATATTCCCTGCCCCCATGCTGCCCCTCATCTCTACTCTTTGGAGGCATAGACTTTCTTAATTGGGAGCCATAAAGGAAATAGTGAATGTAGGCAGCTGAAGGCACAGTTACAATATCTATGTAGGATCAAAGAGAACCCGTAGAGTGTGATCTGCTAAATATGCACTTGATTGACTCTGAACACAATCCTATCAGCTTCACAGTGCACTTCCTAGCAGCTGACTGCAGTGAAGTATGGGAACAATGCTTCCATAATTGCAAGCACACAGTACAGGACAGGAAGTAGCAGTTGGTTTATCTTTCACTGTGAGCGCAAACTATCACTTAGTGCTTATTACATCTCTTTTAGGTGCATTTCTGTGCTCATTTTACAAAGGAAGTGGGTTGGAAAGGAAATAGGCCTCCCAGCCAACAGCTTGGATTTGAACACAGCTTTCTCCTCCTCCTAAGTCCACCTCTTCACACCTGCATTAAGACACTTCACTGTCAGTGTAAAGAGTGGCATCCGATCACACACACACACACCAGTAAGAGACACACGCTGAGGAAGAGTGAAAGGACCCAGACAATTCTGCATACCACAATGGGTGTCACAGGCATCATTTCTGGATAGCACAGCATAGTCATTAATGTTCATAATGATAAAACCAAGTCATCAAAAAAAGATTAATTACATTCCATCCATTCTGTTTAAGAAGGCAGAGAAGTGTGAAATCCATTTTAGAAAGATTTCCATCAAAAATGATTAAAATTTTCAACTATCCAGAATGATACATTCCCTGGGGTTTCTACATAGCCAAATATGTAAATGAAAACCCACAAATATTGCCACACATTTCCTCCAAAGTAAAATAAAACAACACATGCAGATATATACACACACACACACACACTGAGAGAGAGAGAGAGAGAGAGAGAGAGAGAGAGAGAGAGAGAGAGAGGGAGGGAGGGAGGGAGGGAGAGGAGAAGAAGCAGCAAATGATTTAATTAAGTATGGTATATTCCTGTAGTACTTACCAAGGAAACATACCTAAGCTTGTACACATTTATATTTTTTTAAGATTTATTTATTTATTATGTACAATGTTTTGTCTGCATGTGTACCTGCAGGCCAGACGTGGGTACCAGATCTCATTACAGATGATTGTGAACCACCATATGGTTGCTGGGAATTGAACTCAGGACCTCTGGAAGAGCAACCATTGCTCCTAACCACTGAGCCATCTCTCCAACCCCCACATCTCTATTTTTAAAAATAGCTTCTATGTGTACTCATTGGTCAAATGCTGACTTGAATGGTTGTCACTACTGCCAGGAAGACTTTTAACTGTTTTGATGCTTTCTTCTGCTACTCAAGTTTTTAGTGAAGGATTGATGTATTCTCCTTATTTTTGAGCACATAGTTAGGGTCTCTGAGTCTCCACGGACTCTTTAAAAACTACCTTTAAGTATGAAACAAGATTATTTTAATGCTGGATTCTGCTTGATTTAAATTTTAGTCATAAAATCAATACATGAATACTTCTCATCTCAGTGTAGATCTTGTTTGTGGTAAATACTCAGTGAATGTTAGCTTAGAAGAATTTCTTCTGACCATCAGTAGAAAAATGAGTAAGTAGGGTCAAATTATAGTGAACCTATTAGATGGAATATTATATATTTATTTCAAATAATGACCTGACAAATGCTGACGTGTGTTATGGGCACATTTTTCCATGCAGTAGGGTCCCGCTGCTACGCCAGCCCCCAATAACATGCTGAGATTCTGTATTTGATATAAGGCTGTTGGCCAGTTAATAGTTTCTTACCAGCTAGCTCTGTCTTAATGATTAACCCATTTCTACTATTCTAAGTATTTCCACGTGGCTCATCTTACTGACCAGAGTGGCTGGCGTTTTACCTCTCTGGCCTCTCCATGTTGACTCCTCCATCCTCCTTCCTCCTTCCTCCTTCCTCCTAGTCTCCTAGCCCTGCCTATCTTGCTTTCCTATTGGCCAACAGTGCTTTATTCATTAACCAGTATAAGAAACATATATACAGAATAACATCTCCCATCAGACGTGGATATTTGTTTACTCCAGAATCCTCATTTCTTAGATGATTTTTGGCTTTTGATAGCACTCAATAAATATTGACTGAATGAATGAATGAAATAAAATTAATGAGCAATTGGTAGAACTGATTACTGATGTAATAAAATGATTAATATGATATAATATGTTGGTGGGGACATGCATGTAATGTAACCAAGCTGTATCTTAAAAGCCACATGGTAAATTATTACTAGTAGTTACACAGGGAAATATCTCACCTTTCACTTTATTTATATGACACTTAAGTGGTTGCAGCACATACTCATTACATTTATAAGTGAAGCAATTTATGCTCTATTATAAAAACATTTTGCTACCTCTGATAGTATATAAGTTGTATTTGGTAAAGCAGTAAAAAGTAAGATGATATAAATTACCTATCCTGTAGAATATTTAAAATATAGATTCTGATATAGTCAAACCAAACAGAATTAAGAAGCCTTAACTGGAAACAGCTCAGTGAGAAAAGTGTTTGATGAATAATCATGAGAACCTGAGTTCAAATCCCCAGAACCTTTGGCAAGCCGGGTATGGTCACCATAATCTATAATACCTGTGCAAAAGAGAAGATGAAGACAGAAGAATCCCAGAAACTCACAGGTCAGCTAGCCTGGTGTCTGCAGTGGCCAACAACAAGGGAACTTGCTTCATATAAAATAAGAAAACAAGGGCTGACATCCAGGTCACCCCATGATGCACACACTCATGCCATGGCACAAGCTTGCCCCTGCCCCTGCCACATCATATATCATATACACAGAAACACATGTCATATATTGCATACCAATGCCCTGGCCACACACGGAATGGTTAACGGATCAAGCAAAAATGAAGATGCATGAAAAATCACAAAAGGAATAATCAAAATTTTACACAAAGTGGAGAGTGCCTGGCAAGAAACTGTTTAATAGATGTTGGCTTTCCTTTTGGAGTTATTAACAGGTTTGAAGCTAAACACAGGTAGTGGTTACATAGTAATATGCTACCACATGGTTCACATCATTCACTTGAGAATTACAAACTTCATGTCATATAAATTTCACATCAGAAAGACAAAGAAGTAGTGTATATTCATTAGCTAAAAAGGAATCAATACATGTAAGGTATCTGAAAGTCACTTAGGCTAAATACAGGGATATTCTCAAGTGGGATTCATGCCCAAAAGAAATGAGAATGGAGGACTAGTGGTAACTTCAGGGGGTAGCCCCTGATAAAAAAAGAAAGCTTCCATACAATTATCAAACCATTGTATTGGTTACTTTTCATTGTTGTGACAAAACACCATAAACTAAAGCATGCCTTGGAAGAGTTCATCTGGTCATACAGTTTACCAGAGGAGTCCACAATTATAGGCAAAGGAGAGCAGACACTATCAATCAGACAGCCAGAGATCACATTTTGAACCACAAACGTGGAGCACAGAGAGTGTACTGGAAGTGGAATGAGGCTATGTACCCTCAAATCTACCCCCAGTGACATACTTCCTCCAGCAGGACTCCACCTCCTAAAGGTTTTGTAACCTCCCCAAAACAGTACCAGCATCTAGGGGACCACATTTTCAAATAACGAAGTCTATTGAGAACCTTTTTTAATCATACCACCACACCTCCCAAATGACATTACTTCTCAAAGCAAGGTAGTAAAAGAAAAAGAACCAACCCATAACTCAGAGAAGGTGATCCATTCTCAGCTCTCGAAACCATATGCTTTTCTGCTAGGCACCGTGCCTATTTTCTGAAGAAACCATGGTAATCACTTTGACCCTTCAGCCCTCTGCAGGGTTCTGTTAGAGGAATAATGGTTGTTGAATGAGTACCATATAACAAGAGAACTAACTTTGGGATAGAATAGCCCTTAGATTAAATTGATGTTGACCAAAGAGAACCAATCTTGAGAGCTCATATTGCCATTTTCAAAACAAAGCAGGCTGCACTCTTGGAAAGGTACAGTTTTTCCCCCTGACCCCCACACGTGCTGTGGCAAATATGTTCCTGCATTCACATGCATGCATCACATATAAACATACCTTCCACATACCCAGACACCCAAGAATAAGTAAAGTCATGAAAAATAGGAAGTTCCTTGATTTTTACCTCCATTTATTCAGGTAAGACTTGTCTCAGGACAGATGTAAAAATCTGATTTAAAGTAGATTCTCAGACTTTGATGCAATTAGTCTGTGAGATCAATTTTTCAGTTGATCTCCATCCCCTTGATGGGAGATATCTTCCCATGAATGGAACCTTTTCTGTCATGAATGGATAATTAGGGCTGCAGATACTCATTGTCCTAATCCTCAGTAACATATGAAGGTAGACCTTGGATGCTTTTGATGTATTTTCATCCAATGCAAGTAGAACTTTGTAACAACCAAAACTACCCAGAAAATAAAAAATGCCTCATGGTGCTGGGAGTTTTGGAAACATAGTTGAAGGGCATATTTCAGTAACTTATAATAAACTCTGTTACACAAGAGGGATTTCAATCGTTTGCTTCTTAGGGATCTTTCCAAGTCAGATTCTCTAATTCTATGACAAAACAGGTTGAGCAGGCAGAAGAAGCAGATGATGAGTGCATATATAACTACTTAGGAAAATGTAGATCTCTATAAAAATCTGAGGTGTTATTTATATTACTCATGATTCAGGGGTAGTATCTAAGACCATTTTTTGAAAATTTCTGAGATTCATTTTTATTTTTATGAAAATATTTAATAAAAATGTTACATAAAATAAGTTAATTTAAAACATGAACTTTAAAAAACAATGAATATGATGTCTGGGAATGAAATTTTATTTACTTCTAATATTTTTTCTGATTATTTCTTCAATTATTTTTCTGATTTAAAATAAATGAAGAGTTTTTTTTTTCATTTAAATTGTAACACTCAGAAAAATTTAGAAAGAAAATAATACAAAATCACAAATTATTCTACCACTGTGAAGAAACTGATATTAGTATTTTGGGATGTTCCTCTCCCATTCCCTTCCAAACACACACACACATTAGAAAGAGAATTCATGGTGATACTTTGACTTGTATTTTATATATCTTTTGAAAATGTTATTAATCATTAACATACCATGCTTTTAACAAACAAATGGATTTATGCCAAAATTAAATGGCCTTAAGTCAAGTTTGATATTGACCTGAAAGGAAGTAAATTCAGGGGCTTATATTAGCACATTCAAATTAAGGAAAACAAACAAGCAAAACAAAAATTTTAAACATTAGTTTCCTATCTTTGCATATCCATAGTATTCTACTTTTTTAATTCTAATGTGTATGTTCTTGTCACAGGGAATAAATTCCAGCTAGCAATGGGTTAGGAGTTTTCTAGGCAGGCAAGATGTACCTATCCATACAATCCCAGCAAGTCTTTTACAGGGGTAATAAGCTGCTTTCTAACTGGATTTGAGGCCTGTTCTACAGAAGAATCTTCATATTTGCTTCTGTAAACCTGGTTGAAAGCCTGTATCAAGGGAAGTTATAATCCCTTGTGGGTTAGGTACTGTTGTTGTATTCCTAAACAAACATGATGTGCCCACCGATTGCCTTCCAGAAGACTGTGTTCATTCCCATAGGTTAGTGCTACCATCAGCCTTGTTCCAAGAAGCTTCTCTAATAGTGGGTAGTGGTCAAAATGAGAATAAATGAGTATTGCATGCCCCACCATGAGTGGGACATCTATAACACCTCCTTCAAGGCTTAGTAAATGTCTTAGAATAATAGGTAGAAAGAATGTAAAAGACAGAAAAGGGGCATTGAGTAGTGTGGATTTGCTGACATCTGGGTGTGATGTGGACATTATGCTCTTGACCTCACAACTTCCATGGTTAATGGGCGAAGTCTGCCTAAGACTGAACTAGTCAACACCTTGTCATGAAGGAGAAAGAGTCTCACAAGGCACCACCTTTCTGAGGATTTACGGGCAGTTAATGGGAGATGGGATTTTTGGCGGTGTTGCCACTGTGAAGTTTCTCATGTTCCTGGAAATGGCCACTCACACCCCTCACCTTCACCTCTGGCTGTAAGCAACCCTAATGATCTGGATCATTTGAAACAACACTACTGATCACCTTCCCAAACCAAAACATAGAAATAGAAGCAAGGCTAGTGGAGAAGGGAATTTTTAGGAGTGAGAGGGGTTAAGAGAGCACAGCAAGGAGCAGGGAAGGTAAATATTACAATCTGTTCTATACACACATAAAAATTTCATAATGAAACCCATTATGTGTAATTTACACATGCTAATTTTAAAACCATTTGTTTTTAAAAGAAGAAAGATGATTCTTCTACCTGGGCTCTGCCTCACCTCTACTTTTAGGGTGGGGTCACAGACACTAAGATTGTAAGTGGAACCCTCTGATCATGACACAGACTCTGTGAATATTTCAGTGTTTTAAGGAAGACTGTAATAACTACCTTTTAGGCAGCCTTGAGTGAGATCTCGTTTCTCAATGGACTGTGGCAAGTATGAGTATATATAAGTAAGAAAACAGAGAGCCACAAACAAGTTTTCCAAGAAATCTGGTAGACAAAACTGTTTGAATCAGTGTTTTTCCTTTTCTCCTTAGATTAACATGTGGAAACATGGCAGATTGATATTCACCTGTCTTTCTTCCTTGAATGTTCCACATTCTTCTCATATAATTTCACATTTATTTACCTAAGACATATTCCAATCATGGTGAAATTTAATGTATAAAATTCTTCCTATTTCATAAGGGTGGGAAAGTGGATCCGGAAAGAGACTATTTTTAAGAAAAGGACACAATTACCAAGTTATCTTAATGTGTTTGTTATTGAAAATGAAGACACCTGGGGAATTACGTGTCACTTTTGGAGTTATTAAATGCAGCTTTCTTTTCTTAAGGAAAATAATGGGACAATAAATATGAATGACTTTCTCAAATGCACTGAAAGGCACTGCAGTAGTAAATACATGCTCCTCACTGCTTACACCACAATTTCATTTTCAATGAATCAAAATGGGCCAGTCAGAAAGAAATAATTCCAGGTAGTAATTTATTTTTCTCATTTAAAAAAACCCTCAAATTCTACCAGATTCCTTGAACTTTTGCAATAACCAAGTTATCCTGTATAGATTACTTATAAACCCATGTATCCACGTACACAATACGTCCCACCCCATTACAACTTTGCAGCTGATCCTTGAAATTATATTTCCTTTCCCAGAAACTACCATTAGGTTGCTGGTGCTGTCTGGTTTATGAATATGTTCCCATTCCATAAAGTACTGTCCAGTCATAATCTGAATTTCTTAAATATATATTTTTCCTGAAATAAACTTTTTCCTATGAAATGAAACATTTGCCAAAATAATATAAGTGTAACACTAAAATTTACAATTTTCAGGATCTACAAAAGGAACACAGCTTTAGAGCAATTTTTAAATGAGAGTAACTTCTTAGATGCTATACTACTTGGTCAATTAGTTTTCACTTAATCAAACTCTGCTTTAGAAAACAAATTTCTTTTCACTTTTCCTGCTACTGGTGCCCAGAGTATTTTGACTTGTACCATTTCCAAACAGTTGCACTATGTAGTCTTAACTCAGCTTGAATCTTAATATAAAAAACGATGCCTTGCTTAATCTCCAGCCACCACTGCCTTCCATCTCGTTACTGTGTTGTGCAGAGGAAAAAAGATGTCTGTTCACTTACTCTTCTCATTGCAAGATTAGAAATGACAGAGAAACACCATGGCAACCTAAAAATGATTCGAGAAAACCCATATTTCCCAGTACTTTTCTTCTTTTCCAGTTAGTTTGGATAGCAAAATACATGTTATTCAAAATGTGCTAAAAAAAGAATGTTGCCACTTTGTGCCCATGTACCCAAGATCAGCCTCAACTTTGAAGCCCTGAAACCCACAGAGTATTGGGCACTCCAAATTTGGACTTGTTATTTTTAACACAGTGCTTGGAGTAACTAGTTAATTCACTGTAGAGGCCTCCTACTGAAACTGCCCAGCTTCCTTTCCTATTTCTGGGGTTGGAGCCCAGGCTCATGGGAGCATTTCTATTCCCCAACCCCAAACCCCTCAAAAAGGAAGAAGGCTACATGTTTTTGTTTGTTTGCTTGTTTGTATGTTTTGTTTTGTTTGTTTGTGACTGAGCCACTTGGTGATTTGACAAAGGTACTCGGGATGACTTTAGTCTCCAGCCTCTGCCATTAGGATCCTCTGAGAAATTCTCAGCAGTAATCCTTTTACAGGGTTGGCAGAACAGGCATCAGGCCACTGGTAAAATGTCCATCTAGTGAATTTCAAGGAACTGCCCTGTTTATCTTTTCCTAGTGAGTCTCAGCTCTTATTGACTCTTCAGAATAGCTGGTCAGCCTACAGCCTGCTTCCCTGCCAGCTTGCTTCCCTTCCTCTACCCCTGGCCTCACTGTGGCAGATGGATTTTGTCCAGACCTTGTAGCAATTCAAGCTCGCGAGTTTGGGACTCGTGGGTCACAGAGAACCTGTACATCTCTTTCTAACCACTTCCTCCTCTCTGCCTTCGGGGGCAGCTGCTTTTCTCCTCTCCAAGATGGTGTGATGCCCTAGTGATGGTGTGAGCTACAGGTGAAGGCTCTTTGTGTCCCTGTCTCTGATTGGACACAGACCGGCAGTTTGTAAACATCATCCTAGTTAGTACATTGTGGTATCACCATGCTGACTTGTCAGAATGCTGTCTTCTTCCTGAGCAGCAGTGAGCACCATCTAACACTGAGTGTTTCAATCCACACCACCCTCTCTTTTCCCTCCGTGCTTTCCTAAGGGAAAAGTCAGGACACCCAGTCTGAATTCTTGCCTCCCTCCTCTGGAATGTACTCAGAACCACTCTTAGTCACCCTTTGCTTTTCCTTGGCTGAAGTTGAGGTTTCCAAACATCTAGTTATCTTCACTCCCTTACACTTAGGCATATTTTCAATCCTCCAATGTTTAATTTATATATTTCAGTAGCTCTTTGAATTCATAAAAAAAAAACCTTTCGGTGACCACAAATCCTAATTCTCATTTTTTGTCTCACTACATACTGATGATGTTTTAAAATCTTTCCTTGAACAATGACATTTTTCCCTCTTTGTATTCCTACTTTAATAATCTCAATCATGCCCTGATATAATGGATGCCTCTGGCTGAATAGGGGGAGGCTCAGCTCATTTATTTCAACAGTCTTAACCTTTTAATAGTAGAAACAGAAGATACTGATGAATCACTCTTACCTCCCAGTCATTTCCAGACACATTTCTTAGGGGAGCCACTCCTTTTTCCCAAACATTACTTTTCTAAGCAAAGTGCTTTTAAATAAAAATATACTATACTTTATCTTCTGTCACACAACAGCTTCCATGCACAGAACTTCAATAACAACCAGTTTTAAATGCCAGCTCAATTTTCAAAACTGCATTCATTCATTTGTTTTTAGTGTGGTACACAGGTTAAGGTGAACAGATTTACAAAGAGAAAGGATAATCCTTACACATCACATGTAAGTAACCCGTGTCCACAGGTGCAGTGGAAGAAAAAAAAATTGTGTGTGTGTATGAGAGAGAGAGAGAGAGAGAGAGAGAGAGAGAGAGAGAGAGAGAAAAAGAGAGAGAGAGAGAGAGAGAGAGAGAGATGAGAGAGATGGAGGGAGGGAGAGAGGGAGGGAGAGGGAGAGGGGGAGGGGGAAGGAGAGAGAGAGCACCTGTAATATGTACCAAGTACATATGTATTGTTCTGTATTGTGTGTTGTATAAACAATAACCACAATGAGATTCTGGGCTATCTGAGCACTTGGTGAGAAAGTGAGTCAAGGAAGACATAGAGGCAGAAGTGAGGTAAGAAGACCCAGTCCTCCAGCTTGGGGTAGAATCTGGCTGGACAGGTAGAAGTGGAGAATGCATCTGGTCCAGGCCTAAAAGAAATGTCACGGAGAATGACAGGAAAGGAGAACTGTGGGATTAGAGGACAGCTCTGTAATATTTGGCTGTAAATTGGCTCGATAAAACAAGTCATTCTGGGAAATTCCTTTTTCTGTTTTTTTTTTTTTCTCAGATATTTGTTCTTGGCGGGCCCCCTCTCTTCCCCCGCCTCCATACTGTTCACGAAACTAATGCTTTGTTCTACTCTTCCCACTGAGTGACTGATACTGGCTCATTCACCACTTCTGTTTGCTTGGTCAACAGCTGTCCATGAGTGCCTTTTTCCTCCCAAGTAGTCTGATTAAGCAGGACTTATAGCCCATAGCCCAAGGAGGAGTCCCTAAGAGGTTCCAAGGTTTGACTTTAGCTACAGCTCACAATTTCTAACTATTGGATGAATATTATCATTTAAATAGACCAAAGACTTTTAATTCTATGTGTCCTGAGTTGAAGGCTTCACTGTCTCTCCCATCCCTTCCTCTTCACTCCATAGGGTCTATTTCTGGTAGTGATGAGCTACAGCTAGCTTATGTCAGCTTCTGAATGCATTCCAAGAAAGTCCATCCAACTCCAAGCCAGCCAGGCTAAATATGACAAATCAGAGGTCTTAGTTTGTCCAGCTTAGTGCTTTTATTGCTGTGCTAAGGCACTGTGGTCAAAAGCAATGTGAGGAGGAAACAGTTTATTTCAGGTTACACTTCAGTCTGTCACTAAGAGAATTCAGGGCAGGGATTTTAGCAGGGAAAGAAGCTGATGAATGCAGGAGCTGGTACAGAGGTCCCAAGGAAACATTGTTGATTGTCTTGCTACCCATAGTTTGCTCATCCTGCCTTTTTATTGCACCCAAGACTACCAGCCAAGAAGTGGTACTCATGCATAGTGAGCGGAGCCCTTCCACATCAAACATCAATCAAAAAAATGTCCCCAAAAGGCTTTCCCATAGGTCATTTGGAGGAGTCATTTTCTCATTTAAGGTTCCCTTTTCCAAAATGACTCTAGCTTATGTAGCTAGAGTACATAGTTCATTTCCTGTGGTTAGGATAAAAATGCTCTGACAAAAGCAGCTTAGAGAAGAAAAGGATTGTTATTTAGCTCATAGTTCTAAGCTGTATTCCAATATTGTGTAGAAACCACAGAAGTAAGAACTTAAGAAAACGGAACACATTTTGTCCATGGGCAGAAAAAGGAAACTATAGAAAAATTGACTGTTCTCGCTCTCCTTTTTATTAGTCCAGAGCTCAGACAATGAAACAGACCTGCCTATACTCACGGTGGCCCTTCCCACCTCAGTGAACCCAGTTAAGGTTAAATTCCTCACAGAAATGTCTAGACCAAGGTGTTCTAGACAGTTCACTGTTAGGACTTCCTTCCCAGATGGTTCTGGAGTGTGTCAAGTTGACAAAACTAACTGTAACAGGGCTTTATTTTCTCATACTTCCTTCCTTCCTCCCTCCCTTTTTCCTCCCTCCCTTCCTTTCTTTCGTCCTTCGTTCCTCCTTTCTTCCCTCCCTTCTTCACTCCCTCCTTTCATTTCTTCCTTCCTTATTTTCTTTGCCCTTTCTCCCTCTTCCCTTTCCTCTCCTTACCCAGCCCCTCCTTGCCTCATCTTGGGGAACCTTGTCTTTCTTCCCTCTTTTCTTCTCTTCCAGCATTCTGTCTTTTTTTTCTTCCTTACTCCCCTCCTCTTTCTTTCCTTTTTTTCCACCTCTTCCCTTTATGTCTTTCATTCCTTCTTCCTTTCAGTTCTTCTCATTTTACTCAAATATGAACACTTTTTAGTACTCTAAGACATCATTCCAGTTACTTGATTCTAAAATATGGCCATAATTTCCCATTCATTTTCCTAAATATATTCAGCTGTCACATTTCATGATTTTTAGATCACTTTATCTATTACTCCATCTAACTCTTGCCTGACTGTTTCTCCTGTCCTGTTATGTCTAATCCACTGGGTAAAGACTACTAATCAAATCTTGCTAATGACTATATCTGGCCATGGTCAAAGAGTCTTCTTGTTTCAAAAAATTAAATGTCTTTAATTTGAGTTCTGATCAGCCATAATCTTCCCCCAATTCTACTTCAATCTGCCCAGGTGTTCTTCCCAATTATTGCAGGACCCTAGTTCCTGGATGGTGCTTGGATCATTAAAAAAGTAGGAGAAAAATCCACTGGACTGCATTTGTTAGTTAACTGCATGAAAGCAGGGAGAAGCAGACCAGGGACCAAAGATGTCCTTTAAAGGCAACTGTCAGGCCAATAACGTACTTCTTCCAATCAGGCACCACTACCCACAGTGTCCCCTAGAAATCCAGCATCTATTCAATTATTATTCTATCAGTGGAGTAAATCTATTGATTAGGTCAGAATCTTCATGATCCAATCATATTTTAACAATGGGCACACTATCTAGGAACCAAACTTCCAGCATATGAGCTTTCTGGGGAGCATTTCATTTTCCAGTCTGCCAAGCAGCATCTTCTTGAGGCTAAGAAGCACAAAGCCAAGCCGTGTTAAAGAACTATTTTAATAAAAAATCTGGGATTTTCAGAGCATATATTCTTCAAAAATATATTAAGGACTTGTTTGGTTTTTTTAAATAACATTATAAAGGAAGAAATTGGGTTTTTCCCCCCTTCAATTGTAATGGTACTCATTGAGAAAGTAAAAGCCACTTGTTAGATGTAATTTCTGTCTAGAACTAACATCTTGCTTCTCCAAAATTATTTCCCATCAGATATGCTCATGCTATCATATTCCAGACAGTTTGTTTAATGGATGATGAGTTAAGATCCAAATTGTTTGGAGATTAAAGGAAAGATTTTACAGATAAGATCTTGGACTCCAGAATCCATGAGAATGGAGGGCAGTTCCATCTAATTCTCCAGAAGGATCTAGTACCCTGTTTAGCTCAGTATCATTGATTTCAATAAGTGAATGAACCACACTGCTTGTGTTTTGGTCAACACTATAGGTAGAGGGGTGAATACCATTCTTACTGCTGTTCTGTGAAAGTTTATTTCCTCAAGTTTGTTTCCCCCATAGCTATAAAAATCATTGTGTTGTAGATTAAGGACTTTCTCCGAGGGCTTTATTGGTTTGTTTATTTACAGAGTTTGACTATAGCTTTACAGATAGCATCAGTAACTGAGCACAGAGAAAGAGTAATCGGGCACTGTTTTAAAATTTACTGATGACCTCTTACAGTAGTCATATGTTAACACAGGCAGCTTGAATAACATCCCAAATATTCCTCAGCCTTGTTTGTTATGTGGTGACTGATGTCCTAAAGTAATAAAGCTAAAATGGATGATCCTAACCTAAGCTACATTTTAATATATTTGTCTGCTCTATTTCTGGGGAGATTTTATGTTTTTCTTTGTTAATTTGTCTGGGTCCCCCACCACCACCACGACCACCACCACCATTTGGCCAAGAGATTCCCTCCTCTGTTTCAGTTTCTTACCTGGAAATGATTCTGCTAGCAAAAACCGATGTTCAAAATGTATGTAACACATATTGGTTTACAATACAAATCGTTGAACTATATGAGAGGAATCTGTGATCACCACAGACTGAGACCCAAAATGAGAAAAATATATTAGCGAATCTCATGAAGATAACAGCACAACAGAGCTTAAACAGAATTACTAAAACTGCTATTAATATTCTCTTTATGTACAAGCATATATTATTTCTTTCCTCATTTATATTTTTCTCAAAATAGCTTGTTTTTTTGGTTAAATATTAGTACTTGTCCTCAGCTGACTGATAATTTTGTTGGATTGAATTCCTTGCAGAAATATTGATGATGAAATCTTGGGTCTGGCTCACGCAAGGCTTCAACATGCTCCATCCTTTTGCCATTAGCAGCTATTGCTTTTGGGCTGATAGATGCTCTCACACAGAATACCCTCCAAAACCATAATAATTTTTTGGATTTAGTCTTAAAATAAAACAGTAAGGCCCATTCACACATTTGACAATCCACTTCCATAGACCGGGGTTTTGAAATAAGGATTGCAGAAATCATCCTCTTGCCTTACCTTTCCATCTATCCACTTGGAATGCTTCCTCAGGTTGATGTCGCTAATAGGCTGTTTAAAGCAGTCGATGCAGATTAACCTTGCAACTTCCTTTGTAATAAAAGACTGTTCTTGCTCATCTCACCTGCAATTGACTGTTATCCAGGCTGTTGTTTTGTGTTCCTGTTTAGGACAAAGGACTCCAAAGAGTGGTAAATATAATCTAACTACGAGCGTCTTCAGGTGTGGTTTTGAAATAAGTCCATCCCCAACTTTAACATTAGTTTAAAATAAATTTTATAAATCATTGCCTGTATGCCATCTTTGAAAGTACCTAAGTCAACGTTTATTTTAATACATTTCTTACAGTATAGTATGCTATTAACACTTCCAGCATATCACATTTGGTGGACAAAGTACTTTCTAAAACTTTTCCAGATTTATCTGTTATCCCTAGTAAACAAAGACTAACAAACATAGCAATACATATTAATTTATAATGGATATTAATTGTTTCATTCTTTAGCATGATGTTCCCATATTAAGTCTTTTGTCCTTCTTAATGATAACAGTGGCCAATAATAATAATAATAATAATAATAATAATAATAATAATAATATCACCTGATAGATTCTTAAAATAAATCAACACTGGCATTAACAATAACCATGACTATACTGAATTTCTTATTATATAGAGGAGGAACTCAAAACAGGTTAAACAATTTGATAGATGCTTTATGTTAGAGAATCACACAGGTTATATCATTCCACCTTAGAGAGAAATCACACATGAAAATCAGAGAAGCCTCTGCCATGTAGCCAAGCCAGGATCTGAACATGGCATCTACCCCCATTCCTATTTTGATGTACATCACTCCTCACCTCCAAATGCCTTACAGCTTTCCCCAATAATTTGGAAAATGAGAGCTTCCAAATAGGGCTTGTGTGAACACTAAATACCTGAACAAACTTGGGATATTTTCCTATAAATAAATGTTCTTCTTATAGATATGTATAGGGAAAACTCTAAATACTGATTTCATTTTATCTCAATCTCTTACATTGCAGCCAAGTAACATTGTCCCTTGGTGTCCATGGTAGTGGGGACTGGATGCCTAAATTGACAGATGTTCAGATATTTTACATGAGCTCTATAGTGAGTGTGTATACCCACCCCTATGTGTACATTAAGTCACATCTCAATGATAACAAATAGTAATATAAGGCAAATGACTGTTCTACATCATATAGATGTACCTTTTTACAGATAGGATCTCACTGCCTGCCTTAGATTGATCAGAATCTTTCAGCCTTCCTGTATCATCCTCCAAAGCACTGATACTACAGCTATGTTCTGACATGGAACAGTCTGAAAGTTCTTAATTCAAGGCTAATTGAATCCATTGATATGGAAACTGCAAATACAGGGGACAGGCCACACTCTCATCTCTGCCCCTGCCTTCCACTCCCACTATTGATATTCATGATCTTCTCAGCGTGTCCATCATTCACACTCCTGTACTGTGAGAGACATGCGTCTAGAAATACTCAAATCTGGAAAGATGATTGTCTCACTCATTTCTTGCCTTCAGCAGTTCTCATGATGCCTGGCTTTAAATGAATACAAAGATATATTACAGTTAATTGCTCTTTTGTGGACATAGACGTGAGACCAGATCTGACCCTCCCAGTGTGTTCATATCAGAGCCTGGAAGTCAGAAAGCAGAATCTACCTTTGCACATCTGCAAGACACATTGGCCATGAATTGATCAGTGTTTTGCATGCAGAGGTAACATAGAATATCCACCTCTCCCAAATATACACAAAGAGAACGAGAAGAAAACTCAAAATGGCTTGTCACCAGCTGGGCTTTTATGGAATTGTTTGAAAAATAACAATACGAATACTGTAGCACCAGTAATAACAGTAGTATCAACCAATACCCTGTCATATGCTTGAAATCATTCAGGCCCTTGGTACATGAATTATCTAAGCTAATTCACCTAAAATATGGGTTTTATTACCTCTATCCTAGAGGGGAGCATGAAACTCAGAAAAATCATTGCTATGGTGTCAAGTCAAGATTTGCACGCAGGTTGTCTGCCCTCTTCCCTCTGAATTTCCCCCATAGAACCAACCTGGAATGGAGCCAGGAAAATAAGAGGTTCCTGCATTGTATAAAATGCTACTGTTTCTTTCATACACTTTGTGTAATTATGGATTTATAGCAGGGCAATGAGCTTTTATAAACTATTTATATACTTAAAGTAGACTCTATACCAAACAAAAAAGTACATTGTTATTTTCATGGAATTATTAAGTGTATGTTTGAAATTTAGAAGCCAAATAAGGTAATCACTGGCCACACTGTTACTGTTGGTTTTGTTTTATGGAGAGGTAAGTATGTGGGGGTGAGGTGGCCTCTTAACTGTGGTTTTAAGGGACATAGGCCTGCGTTTGATGATGATTTTCCATACAGTTCCATATTTAGGAAGCAAATCTTCAGCTAAGCACATAAGCTCATACCTGGAACCCCAGCATTTGGGGTAGGAAGACTACAGCAAGTTTTGAAGTCAGTTTGGTGTTGGAGCTACATCAAAAACTTCAGGCCAGCCTGAGATAGGGTGAGGCCACATCTCAAGAAACAAGCAGAAGGAGGAGGAAAAGGTAGAGGGATGAGGAGGAGGGAAAGAAGGAAGACATCTTCAAAGCGTATCATTCATACTGTACCTAAGCTGGTCCCACATGTGACAAAAAACAGATTGAGCAATCTCTATGGTGCTGTGTTGCATCACAAATTCTAATTGGTCTTAAAAACAAACAAATAAACAAATAAAGCAGGAGTCAGATAACGGAATTAATGCTGAAAGATCAGAGAAGCAAAGCAGCAGCCACTGGTTCTTACCTCTTCTTAATCCTCAGACCAAAGGGGCGATCCTGTACCTACAAATCCTCAGGCTGAGTCCTGTGTCTGTGAAACCTCAGACTGAATGCAATGAGCTCCAATTTCGTGACACCTTATATTCCTCTTTCCTCTCAGCCATCTTTTCTGTCTCCACCTCCCTAGTGCTGGGATTAAAGGTGTGAGCCACCACCTGGTTCTGTTTCTCTTTTAGATTGGATCAATCTCGTGTAGCCCAGGGTGGCCTTGAACTCACAGAGATCCATCTGCCTCTGCCTCCTGAATGTGGGATTAAAGATGTGTGCCACTACTGCCTGGCCTTTATGGCTAACTAGTGGCTAGCTCCACACTCTGATCTTCAGGCAAGCTTTGTTTGTTAAAGCATAAACAAAAATATCACCACGCTGTTATCATTAGCAATTTTGGATGGTCGCTATTGGAAATGTGCAGTTCTTATGATGCTATTATCCAAATAGAAGATGGATACCAAAGGAAGAGCACAGCCTAAGCAAACAATCTGTTCTTTATCTAAGTTTGCCCTAGAAGAGGTCCCCACTCTGGCTCTACTTCTGATTTCCCGATTACAATCTTCTAATTTCATTTGTGTTTATTTAATTATTTGCCCATTTCAGAAATAAAGTTACCAGTAAAATGACTAAGTTTTAAAAGAAACCAAGACTATTTCAGTCTGCCAGTGTGTAATGTCTAATAACACTGGCCAAAACCAGCGGCGGACTAATTTGAAAATGAATATTTCCTCCACATACTCACCAATACTCTCTCATTTACCCTTCTGTCCTGAATCTCCCACCTCCACACGCCCACAAGAAGGAGAAACGGGGAAGAAAAACAGATTACAGTAAACTTTGGCAAGGAATCATATTTGCATCATTTTCTTGAAGTCACGTGCTTTGGATTTCCTCTTGTTTATGATATATTAAAATGCCTTCCAGATGTTTTTAATTATAAGAAAACATTTTCAAGAAAGCAGAGCAATCCATAATAAAATTTCCTCTCTTTTAAATGGCCAATAAATTAGTATATCCCAGCTTATCAAAATGCCCCATGGTTCTGAGAGTGACCTGCTTTAAGAGAGTCAGGCACAGAATTAAACAACTAGAGTTGTGCTGAGGTTGTGTTGGGTTCCTGTGTGCAATGGAGGCTGCCCTGGACCTGGGATGTCCCCCACCCCACCCCATCCCTATGCCAAAACCCATTGGCTGGAATTGCTTAGTGTCCCATGCAAATATAAACACCTTGGTGGTATAGGGAAGATTAAAGAAGCAGCCTATTGATATTGTATAAGCTAACAGTGGGATGTGGGGCGGGAAGGACACTGTTTACTGCTGGTACATGATAGCGAAACTTGGCTACATGAAGACGTTTTCACTTACTGATGCTGGATGCATGCCCAGACGGCCACATCAGAATTTAGGAAAAACATAGAGAGGAGGGGACCCATGGAATGATTTCAGGGAACATCCATGGAAGAAGAATATCCTAGGAAAGCAGAAGAATAAATACATATGAAAACTGTTTGCAGAAATGCAAGACCTAGCATTTGGACAGGGTGTCCCGTAACTTCCTCCTGTGATCTCCATTTATGCATGAAGTTACCTGTCTCTTCCTTCTAATAATGAGTTAGAGTGAGATTAGCTTACAATATAGGAGAAAATAACAGGTAAGGCTAGTGGGAATACTCAGATAACTCTGTCTAGCAATGTGATCAACATGGCTGTTTGGTTAATGTTTACTAATATTAGTTGCTAAAATGGAATGGCTTTGTTGGTCATCAGCACGGTGGAATCGCAGATGTGCCTTCTGATCTTCTGCTTTCTGTGCAAGATCAGGGTCCTGAGCAGAAGTATAGCACTTTATGCTTCACAATGTGAAGTTAAATTTGAACAGAATATTAAACTTTCTCACTTAATGAAGGGCTTTCTCTCTTATTACCTCATAATTTCATTTGACACTATAAACAAATATAAGCAGCTGTAACTTTGGAGAAGCATTTTATTAAAAGCAGGGTCTCCAAAGAGATTGTGCTTTGAGGCACCTTATGGTTTCTTTCTTTCTTTCTTTCTTTCGTTCTTTCTTTCTTTCTTTCTTTCATTTTTCCTTTCTTTCTTTCTTCCTTCCCCCCACTTCCTCCCTCCTTCCTTCTCTTCTTTCTTTCTCTCTTTCTTGGCTTTTGAGACAGGGTTTCTCCATGTAGCTTTGTGTACTTTTCTGTACCAGGCTGGCCTCAAACTCAGAGCTCTGTGTGCCTCTGTCCCATGTGCCAACACCACTTGGCTTTGAAACTTTGAAATATACATAACAGTGCATGGTGAATCAATAGGCATTAAATACCCACTGTACCCTAAAGAAGGGCGAAATCATGATTTTCACTGTGTGATAGTAGATGGGACAACAGAAGAAAGCTATGAAGGTAGCCTAGAGATGCTTCAGATTACAGATTAGGGGCCTAGGATTTGCAGTAAAGGATGGAGCTTTAATCAGTGTCTAGATGAAAGAATATAAAGACCCCAAGTGGGTCAGGAACTGTTACCTCCTTGTAGAGCTCTAAACTATACAACCAGTCATGAATACCAGATGGAGACAAAACCCATTGTTGATACTCGTTCAAAAAGATTGAGAGCTATGCTTACCTGTGGGGATAAGAATAAGTTTAGATTGCAGTTCGGAATTATGCTGGTCTAATAAAGTGACAGAAGATTCTCTTCTAAGATCCATGGCATTGCTATCCCTAGCTAGGTTTCTAGTTTCTACCAATTATGATTTCTCTCCTATTGAGTGGGCTGTAATCTCAATTCAAGAGCTGTTAGTTGGTTAGTGCTAAGATATAAATGTCACTATTGCACCTTTAGGAATGCCTTGCTATGCTGGTCTTTGGTGTAGTTCCTAGGCATCACAGCTAGATAGGACCCTCACCCCTCATTAAAGAATCTCCTCTTAACAGTAAATGGAGGTCAGCACAGAAAACCATGACTGGACACAATGAAAGAATTCATGGATCATGGGGCTCTCAGCCCCAGTGGATTCATCTACAAAACAACCCCAACATGGCTTAGGGAACATCATATATAAGGGGACAGAAAAACAGGGTCAGGAAATTAACTATGGGATTGTGTCTTTTTTAAGTGGCTACCTAAATATGACCCGGACAGTGACAATGTCAATAGACCTGTTAATGCTAAAGGAAACAAATACCATGAGGCCCTACCCTGAGAAAAAGAACTACAGGAAACTAATGACTGCTGAGAGAGACAGAATTAACTTCTTTCAGGGATGAGCTCCTCATTACTCCTCCAATATAAAGTCCTCAGCCCTCGAGTCATATACATGCAAACAACAAAAAGCAGACCCATCAAATTTGTAAACGTGAGCATATATGTATATATATATATACATAGAGGAGAGAGAGGATTGTATTTGTGTTTGTGTGTAACAATAACAATAAAAAAAGAGGCCATCAGTTTGATGGTGGAGTACCCTCTCAAATTACCTCAAAATAATAATAAAAAGCAGCCATCCTTTGAGAGAGAGAGTAGCACCATTCAAACACAACCATCCAGGCACATGCACAAGCAAGCTCGTGCAGACTTACTGATTTTTCAGTTGCTACAAATTATCCAAATAAACTCCAAATTAGAAGACGCTCACTTAAAACACAATTTTATATAAAAACATGAACCTAATTGTGTAAATAGGTTACATACATGTCATATTTGTGTGTGTGGGGGGGGACACAAACCAACAATTTCTTTGTTGTTTATCTGAAATTCAAATTCAACTCAAATTCTGTCTTTAAATTCAGCCGCCTTTCTATCTGGCAACCTTATGTTACAAGAAACAGCTATAGGAAAGGAGAAGTAAATTCGTTTCTTCAGCATTCAGAATTTACATTAGCCAGGACAGTAAACAGAAAGCAGGGAGGCACACCCAGCTTGCATCAGATGCGTTGCTATTCAAACCTTGGGCAGATTGGGGGATTTGATCTTATAGCCACAACACCAGGTGCACTTACTCTTTTTTACCATTTTAAAAGTCACTTTTTGGCTGGATTATCCCACAGTTTTTGAGAATTTTAAAACGTGTTTATTTTAAGGCTGCTTTTTCTGTGTATCGCACCATCTCCAGAACCGCGTAGAGCACTTTTTCCCAAGTGACTCGCATTGCATGCTGGTCATCACTTGGCTTGATTAGCGTCTTCCCATTGTACGTAGCTCCTAATTCGGTGTTACTTATTTGAGTCACACTATTTTGACGCTAAAATATTAATACTGATAAATGATAAATTGGATTCCCATTTGATACACTACAATTTAGAAATCATAATTATACTGGAATTATATTAGCTACAAGGAGTTACTTGTTACGGCATGTTGTTCCCGCCGGCCTCCTGGTCCTGCCGCCATTGTCCTGCAACCACATGTGCCCCAAATAACACTCAGAGACTCTGTATTTGATACAGTCCTGTTGGCCAGTTACCATTATTGTTTATGGGCTAGCTCTGCCTTGATCATTAACCCATTTCTACTTATCTAAATATTTCCACGTGGTCGTCTTATCGGGGAGCCGTGCGGCAGGCGTCCTGCTTCTTCCCTGGGCTACATCTCGACCCCTACTACTTCCTGTCTCCTCCTCCTGGTCTCCTAGCCCCGCCTATCTTGTTATCTCATTGGCCACAGTGCTTTATTAACCAGTATGAGAAACATATATACAGAATCACATCTCCCATCTAAAATGTCTGACAAAAGTTTCATTGCGGACAAATGGAGGTAGGGTTCACACACTGCCACCAAAAACAGGGGATGGCATCCCCTGAACAGAAAATATTGCTAACAGGCTGCAGAATAAAGCATCCAGCTATTAAGGCCCTTGATATTTTAAGATGATAAGTGAATTTTAAGTGATTGTTTTCAACTTGTACATGAAAGGAGTTAAGATTTTTGGTTGTATAATTTTATGTATTCAGATGGGGCATAGTCTCCATTTACTATATCATCCTCGATCTATAAAAAGTTGGGTCTGCTTTGGAGGGTAATCTGTAGAAAGGTGACAGCTTTGAGGAAATGGGTTTCATGTATAATCAGGTTCTGTTGAGAATTTCTAGAGGTTGGAGAGCTAGGGAGCTTCATTAAACAATTAGATTTGGCTTGTATCTCACTGGATAGGTTGGAATGAATACTTGAAAAGGATAGCATGTGGGCCCAAGAGGATGAGAATGAGGATGGAAGCCAGAGATACTGTGCTAAGCAAAGATAAAGTAGTACAGTCTTCTCTCTGAGTCTGTCCCACAAAGCCAACCAATTGCAAATCAAAACTACTTTAAATATTGAATATACACAAACATTTTCTGGACATTCTTTCCTAACAATGTAGTATAACAACTATGTATGTGGTATGTATAATGCAGTAAGTATTAATTAAATAATACAGAAATGATTTAAAGCATATGGCTGGATGGACATGATTTATACACATATCCTAAGCTATGTTATGTAAGGGACTTGAACATTTATGGGTTTCAATACCCTCATGGAATCTTAGAACCAATCCCCTATTCATTCTAAGAGAATCCTGTTTGGAAATAGTTGGACATACTGCTCAATGGCCTGAGTCATTCATGGCCTAACAAGCACACAGAGTTCAGAGTGGCCATCACCAGCTACAGAGTCACTTAGATGCCTGCCAAGAAATAAGCATCTGCCTACCCCAAACCACAGTTCATTGATACATTTGCTAATAGTACTTCCGTAGGGAAAATCTCCTTTCTTTCTGGTTTTGTTTGTTTGTTTGTTGGCTTGCTTAGTGGATTAGTTCCATTCAGAATGAACTCCCACAACCTTCTGACTGTGGATACAAATCACTACCTAGGTCTCAGTTGATGGCTGTGTAGTCAGGATACAGGAAAATAGCCCAGCCCTGCCTCCTCACCACCAGTAGATCCCCGTGGACAGGGCTTGGCTTATGTCACAACTCTCAGGTCAGGCACTGAGATTATTCTCCAAGCATTTCATCTCAGTGAGACCAGACACAATGTCACCTCTGTGCCATTCTTGCCAACTAAAGAGGAAAGGTTTACTTTTTTATTTTTTGGAAACCTGTATTCTTACCGGCTCATCCATCAAAGAATATTTATTTGCTCATTAATTTTTTAATGAACATTGTACAAGCTACACACAGTACAGTACCTCCTCGTCATTTATAGGCTAGATTTATACTCCATAACTTGATGGAAGGTACAACTTGAGATGGTAACTGTCCCTTTCTCTGTAAGCAGTCAGCACGATTTACAGCACGAAGACTCTCCTTTTAGACACTGCAATTAGCACTTGTCTTATTTATACATCTCCCTTAACATTGTGTTCCCTTTACAAATATTTTTATTTAAAACAGCACACAAGGAAACAGTTTGACATGCCTGAAGGTGGGGGTATGAGGAGAGAAAGAAGAAGTAAGCCATGGGTAAATTCATCTGTTAGAAACCACAGTCCACAAAAAAAAAAAAAAAAAAAAAAAAGAAAAGTAAATGAGCATTATATGTCCTAATATCCTGGTGCCATTGTTTGTGCTTACTGTTTCTTGAATTTTCAAAAGGTATTTTTTCCAGTAGACCAAGTCCTTTTAGTCACACCCTGGAAATGCTTTGCTTAGTTTAAATAGGCCCATTATGCTCTCAGACACCTACATGGTTAGTATGCCCAGCTTTAATAAAGTGACCGGCCCGTAATGCTTTTTTTCCCCTTATTATTTATTTTGTCTTCCCCAACTCTCCTTTCAAACAATTCACAGTTACCAAAAGATTTATTAAATTCCTCACCAAAGTTTCCCAGAGTAAATGCAAACTGAGATTCCCCCTCTAGCAGAGCAAGACGCAGCGCCTCAAAAGCCCTAGAATTTCTTTTCTTAATTCTTAAATGTCCCGTCCTCTGTCTCTTGAGAGATAGGTGAGAAAAGCAATTGCCCCCTCTGCTTAAAATACCCAACTCAGAAACTCACTCTCTCCTTGTAATTTCAAATCCCAAACCATTTGGCAGTGCCTGGATTTTAGGCTCTGGGTATGAGTTCAGAGCTTAAAATCAATCACTCTGAATGGTATTTCTGTCAAATGGAAATCCTTTCTTCTTTGGGAGGAAAATCGCTTTCCCGATTTTAGGCCTCAGCCTCCGAGAACAGAATGGTCTCAGGAATGAAGCCAGGAGGTAGGAGAGAAATTAAAGGAGATAGGATTTTCTCCTGTTGTGGTTGGAAGGAGTCAGCTCCCTTAGCTGCTTGGGAAACAAGGAACCTCTGTACCCTGAAGATTGCTCCAACACTGTCCCGATTCTGGGCTAAAGGCTTGTTTTACTTTGACCAGTAAAGAACCCCCTGGGTTGGGTGGGAAGGAAGGCATGTCTTCTCTGGGATGCCCCAGCCCTCAACTGAAAACTGTCCCTCAAATCATCAAAATGTTCTAAACATCAGTTAATTTCCCCCATTGTCTCTCCATACGAGTTACTTCCTCCTTCAGGGTTCAGGAGCTGTTCCAAGTGAAGGCAGGGCATAGCCGGTCTTCCAGGAGGATGAGTTTCAGTACCAGACCTTGATAATAAAGGGTCAGTGTCAAAGCACCTGAAATCGCCAGGAAAGACCAACTTCGCTGGGGCCTTTTATAACAGGAAGGAACTTAATAATCTTTATAGAACTTCTCCACTGTTTTCATGATCTCCCACTCCATACTGTACGTGGACCATTCTCAGGCATCAAAGTAAGACAGAAACCAATGCTTTTCATGTTGCGAGTCTCTCTCTCTAAAAGGCTTTTGCCTCGCATGTTGATGGACCTCAATATAAATGTTACATGCAGAAATATAAACTAAGATACCTTTCGACGCCTCCAGAGGGGGGATACTGACTTTTCTCTGTGTGAAAGACTTTGGTATGAGTTTCTTGTCATTTTCCATAATTCATGTGTTTTCCCCTTCTTCTTCTTCTTCTTCTTCTTCTTCTTCTTCTTCTTCTTCTTCTTCTTCTTCTTCTTCTTCTTCTTCTTCTTCTTCTTCTTCTTCCTTCTTCTTCTTCTTCTTCTTCTTCTTCTTCTTCTTCTTCTTCTTCTTCTTCTTCTTCTTCTTCTTCTTCTTCTTCTTCTTCTTCTTCTTCTTCTTCTTCTTCTTCTTCTACTTCTTCTTCTTCTTCTCTCCTGTGGGACTCTCACCAGGCAAGCACTCTCCTGCACCGAACTCCGTCACCAGCTCTTGAGACAATGTCTGTATATGTGGCACAGGCTTGGGCTGGAATTCCTGATCCTCTCGTTTCTGCCCCTCCAGGACTGGAAATGCAGTCATGTACCACCACACCAGTGTTTATTCCCTCTTGGTGTCTTTACAAAGCCTACAACATTCCATATATTTAATATAATCGTCAGATATCCTAAAATTATTTTGTCTTAGACAATCATTGATTTATGGACCTTGAATATTTTTGAGCTCTGAGTAACACTGATACTGATAAGTAGAGAAAATGTTTACAGAGAGATGAAAATAAATACATTAAAAAATTCATAGAAGTAATATTTAAATTAAATTCAATATTTATCAAATTCATTTTTATTATAATATATAAACAATTATAATTATTATAATGTAATAATATGAATAACCATAAATGTCTACTATTATTAAGATTTTTTTTTTAGTTTTGATTTTTGAGACAGAGTCTCTCTGTCTATGTTGGAACTCAATGTTTGGATAAATCAGGTTGCCCTGCAACTCATAAGATTGCCCTGCCTTTGCCTCCTGAAGCAGGAGGACCAGACTCTTGAACTCCTTCAAGAAAACGAAATCATCACATTTAACTGCTAAAGTACTCTGAAAATATAAATATATAACATCATGGAAGGCTCATAAGAGGCATATACCCAAAGGGTGCTTGCTCAATCATACGGCAAGGACACTTGCTCAGCAATGTTCATAGCAGCATTATTCGTAATAGTCATAACCTAGAAACAACCTAGATGCCCCTCAACTGAAGAATGGATAAAGAAAATGTGGTACATTTACACAATGGAGTATTACTCAGCTATAAGAAACAATGGTATCATGAAGTTTGCAGGCAAATGGATGGAACTAGAAAAAAAAATGATCCCGAGTAAGGTAACCCAGACTCAGAAAGACAAACACACTATGTACTCATTCATAAGTGGATATTAGATGTAAAGCAAATGATAGCCAGGCTACAATCTACAACCCCAGAGAAGCTAGATAGAGCCTCATCTGGTAATTAATGGAACCAGACACAGAGATCCACAACCAAGCATCACACTGAGCTACAGGAATCCAGCTGAAGAGAAAGGGGAGGTAATACATGAGCAAGGGAGGCCAAGATCATGAAGGGCAAATCTACAAAGACAGCTGAACCAAGCTCATGGAAACTCATGAACTCTAGACCCACAGCTGTTGATTCTCCATGGGACCAAACTAGTCCCTCCATATATAGGAGATAGTTGTGAAGCTTCGACTATCTGAGGGGCCCCTGGCAATAGGACTAGGATCTGTCCCTGGTGCATGAGCTAGCTTGTTGGAGCTCATTCCCATTCCCCTTGGTGGGATGTCTTACTCATCTTTAATGCAGGGGGGAAGGGCTTGGTCCTATCCCAATTTAATGTGCCAGACTTTGTTGACCCCTCATGAGAGCCCTTCCCTGTTCAGAGGAGTGGATGGGGAGTGAGCTGGGGGTATGTTTGGGGTGGGGGGAGAGGTACGGTGAGAGGGGGAACAGTGGTTGGAATGTAAAATAAATTACATAATAAATTTATAAACAATAAAAGAAGAAAAGGTCCAAAAGGAGTAGCTAGGTCCCTAATTCAATTTGACCATTGTTTTTATTCAACAAAGGAGGAAGAAATTTGGAATTGGGCATAAATGAAGGCAACATATTTGCATTTGCAGAGAGGTACTTCCTGTGTGGTCACAAAGGAAGACTCCTCCAGAAGACTGAAGCAGACCCTTCTCCAGAGGGAACATAATCATGTTGACAACACAGGGTCAGATGCACAGCCCCCAGAGCTGTGAGGTCATTAGTTGCTGTCCTCAGAGTCACAATGTAGACACTTATGATCAACCCTTAGGAAACCAACAAAAAGAGCATTATTCCATCTGATATTTTCCATTGTCTTATTTACTCACTTATGTATTGATCAAGCAAAAATTCATTATCGAGCATCAAATATGTACCAAACACTGTATAGAGCATTGGGATAAAAAATATGATGTCTAATATCTATGTTCAAAATAATGCATCAATATTCCAAGGTGTTAAATGATTATGATGCTGGGCTCCTCCCACCCTAGTCTGTATCTACTTCCATCTCTACCACTCTTTTCCAATAAACATAATTTATTTGCCCAAATCAACACTGAAATACTATATTCTTCTTCTATCTTGGATCAGCCTCTTCCCTGGAAATATGTGAAATTGTTGCTTCCCAGACCTCATTACTTTCTCCAATCAGTGAGTCATAGGCTGGGTTAGTAATCCAGGCCAGGGACAGCCCCTCAGTGTGCTATTAAACCAAACATGTCCCATCACCCACCACAGGAGTTCAATGAGGATAGCACAGAGTCCCTGCCATGCTTTATCAGATCTATAAAGTGAGTATTTAAAATTTTAAAGTTTTCAAATGAAATATACAAAGGTTGATTATTTAGCAGTTTATCAACTTTACCCTTTGGTGGCAAGGGGAACAGACCATAAAATAGCTCAACGGAGATTTCAAAACTACTTTCTACCATTTTATTGCAACTCTAAAGAGGACTAGAAACAAGTCTCCTGGCAGTCCCTGGCTGGCTTTGCTGCCTTTCCCCCTGAGAGAGTGTGTGCATTCTTACAGCTGATGCTATTGGAAGTAGTCCACCCTGCTCTCCCTGGGACCATGTGGTTATGGTCACCAATTCCAGCCCTGTGTTTGTGACAAGCAGAGGCAAAGAACTGTATGAACTCTTGCTGAGGAAACCCACAGGAAAGAAGCCATGATTTCAGTGGTTCCTGCTTCCTTGCTGTCTGCTGGTTGCCTCCATTTCCACAGTGATAGTCTGCCCCAAGGCTTTCTGTCTCTACCACCGTGGTGGCCACTTTCCTGCAGAAAGGATGAGTGAGCCCAAGGTTGTGTACCCTTAATGTCATTTCTCCATGAGGATGATGAGTGAACCATGTACTATGAGATAAGGGAGAAACCAGTGTGTACCTCTCTGAACTCATGAGAAATACCCAAGCTATTCAGACTATTAGAAATTCCATGGGGAAAACTTGAGTAGCCAACTTAAATTTTTGTTAAATTTATTATTAATTACAGGAGTGTGTGAGCATGTCACAGTGTCCTATCAAGGTCAGAGGACACTTTGCTGGAGTCAGTCCTCTCCTTCCACCATGTGGGTCCCAGAGATTGAACTCAGGTTGTCAGGCTTGGCAGTAAGTGTCCACCCCACCTGCCTCTGAAGAATAAACTTTGAAGTGAACTTATGAGTTCTCTCTCTCTCTCTCTCTCTCTCTCTCTCTCTCTCTCTCTCTCTCTCTCTCTGTGTGTGTGTGTGTGTGTGTGTGTGTGTGTGTGTGTGTGTGTGTGTGTGAGAGAGAGAGAGAGACAGAGACAGAGACAGAGAGAGAAAAAATATCAAGTATTGATTCTCACTTTCTACCTTGTATCAGATGGTTTCTCTTGGTTCCTGTCACTAGCTGGCCTGTGTGTGTTCAGGAATTCTCGCTCCACCTGCATCCGCAGTAAGAATGCTGGGATTACATGTATCCATGGTAGGATTACTGGGGTTGCAGACACATGTGCAGTTCCTGTCTTACATGAATTCTGGCACACAGATCCCATACCCTCAAACTAAGTCATCTCCTCAGCCCACGAATTCCCGTTAAACCTCATATTTTGATCTAGAAAAAGAAATACAGGCTTCTTTCCAAGAGGCAGAGGAGGACCCCAAGAGTCTTGCACATACAGGGTCTCTTCAGGGCCTCCTGATCCTTTAAACTTCTGATTTGTTGCTGCAGGGAGTATACTGTCTGAAGTACAAATGTCACCCATCTCCCAGTAGGACAATACAAGACTTTCAGGGGGCAAGCCTCTGCCTTAGTGGTTACTACTCTCTCACCTACTGTGTAAGACAATCAATTGAAAAATCTACAGCTGCATTGGAGAAGTTGAAAGCCCAAACTATAACACAGAAAGTAAGATAAAATATTAAATAAAAAAAGAAAAACAAAAAAAGAAAGGATGCTGAAACCACAGCAAAAGGAAAAACCTCACCATTATCAAAGAACTGTGTTATTTTCTCATTTATTTACTCACACATTATTTATTGAGCACATACTACATGCTAAGTACCAAGCCAACCTCAAGGGATATAATGTACAAAAGCAGACATGCTTCCAGTCTCCTTAGAATTCACAGTTTGTTGAGGGAGAAGCATCCATCAAACACGGATATAAGGAAATTAATTAGGAGTACAGCACTAAGCAATGTGAAGGCTAATTATATGGTACCATGTGGGCATAAATGAGTCAGTTTAACTCATTTTGGGGTGGAGGTGGTGGTAGGAGGGTCTTCCTGGGAAAATAATTATCAAGCTAAGACTTAAAAAAAATTGTGGGAACCAGCTATGTGAAACTAGAGGTGAGGATGAGAGCTGGGTCTGGAATATTCTAGTCAGGGTACAGGAAGAAGCAAAACATCCTTTATGTTTTCTGAGGCAGAGTCCTGCTTTGGAGTCCAGGCAGGTCTCAAACTCACAGTCCTCCTGCCTCAGACTTCTCAGATTTCAGACATGTACCACCATGCCTAGATTACGATGTCCTTTTTACCCTTATTTCATTTACGTATATGTGTTTCTGTGTGAGTATATGTCATATGTATTCAGATGACTAAGAGGATGTTGGGAGCCCTAGAAGTGTAGTCACTTGGGGTTATAAGTCCCTGGGCCTGGGTTCTGGAGACCCCATTTGATCCTCTGAAACAGTAAGAAGTACACTTAACTGTTAAGCCATCTCTCAATCTCCACAATGTACTTATTCAAAGGAAGAATGGCCTATGGTAAGATCTTAAAGAACTGGGTACCTGCACATGATCTCACAGCAGCTGTGACTATGTGCACAAGACCTGCAAGATCCCAGCCGGATAGGAGAGGAGCTCGTGAAGCCCCACCTCCAGCCAAGGAGTTGTTGACAACTAGTCGCTGCTGGGGGAGCCACTTCCATGGTGTGGTTCCCAAGAGGCTACTCGTGCACGTTCAGGCAACAGTAAGTGGGCTCAGTGGGTTTGAAACAGGATGTGAAGTTGAGAGGTAAAAGGGATTGAAGATAGGAGAGGAATTTAAGGAAAGAAATAAGGTGTCTTTGATCAAAACATATTATATACATCTATGAAATTCTCAAAAAATTAAAACTAAAACACTGTGATTATATACTGAGCCAGAGGGTGGGGAGAGATAGGCTACCTTATCACCTGGGAAGAAAGGTATAAAATGCTGTTGGAGTGTGAGCAGGAAGTAGGCAAAACATATTAAAGCTATTGGAAGTGGCCCACAGGTCAGGGACAACCATGCATGCACAGTGAAGCATCATGGCACACACACCCTTCCTGCTCGAGACTGGTGAAGTTAGCTGCTTTCTACAAACCCTGTACCCATCTCAAGTCCAAGTCTACATTTTCCAAAAGCCAAAGCAAGCCTGGCTTTCCTTGAACATCAATGAGACAAGACCCCATATCTCATAAAATAACATTGATTGTAATGGAAAATACTGAAGACTGGACTGAAACCTAGTAGGATTAGCAAGCCAAGAATGCCTGGCTAATACCCAAATTTGAGTAAATTGCACCACAAACACATTTTAATTTTGGCCACCCCTTGTTACTTTGCTGACTGTTTATTTCAAATTGTCTGAGCTCTCTGCGTTTATTTCCCTCTGATATTCAAAATGCTTCAGACAAGGGGCTATTTGCAAATCCCAGATCAGATTTCCCTGGCTTTGAACCCTGTGAGCTAAAGGTCAAACCCTGTTTGTAGGACCTTGGATGTGATACAGACTCACCTAGACTCCAGACTTCCATCAATTTGTATTCCTATCACTTCCTGAGGCTGATGAGGAGGCTAATCATGCTAGGAACAAGGTTTTGCTCTCCATATGCAAGTATCCTGATTGGAACTGTTACATTTCTTCACATGGATTCCATGACAGCTACATACATTGGTAACTTGGACTAAATGCAAGATGGCTATAGGGGTTTTGGAATCTATACTTAATCTAATCTCATGGACTCTGGAAGGGTTTTCTGGATTCAGTGACATGTAATGTGTAGCTTTACCATCTGTTTGTCATTGCGTGGAATAGCCATAGTATGCCTTTTACAGGTAGTCCTCTGTGCTCCTTTTGTTCCTACCTGAAGGAGAATAGTATTCATAATCATACATCCTTAACAACATGCCTTGAATGCTGACTACATTGACTTGCTACCAAATATATATTGGCCAATTAAATTGCAAGTGAGTCATTGGTAAAAACTGCTGGCTATACCAAATAGACCAGGAATGAGAAGCATGCCAAGGTAGACAAGACTGGCTCGAAGACACAGCTTCACTGAAACTTGTTTTCTTTATTTTTTTTCAATTTACTAATGATATAATGGCTCTATGATTTAATTGGCAGGTACAGGCCAGAAAAAGACCTCACTAACTCACACTAATGAGAGGTAGGCCCATTGCAGTCCAACTGAGGTCCCTCAGTAATTGATTTTCTATTTTTAAAATATGTGCTTGGCTCTTTCCAGCCAACACACACATGCAAGTTGCCTGCCATACAGAATACACTTTGTTCTTTCATTTTGTCGAGTGTAGTTGCGTTTTAATTATTTATGATAATACTTAATAGTATATTAGTAAGTGTCCTGTAGAGTGGCATGTAAAAGTAATGAAGTCTTAGTAACGTGAGAGCACGGTAAAGCTCACAGCTATTAAATCTCTGCCCAGAAGTGAAGTGAGACTACAGGGTTCTTTGTGAGCACTGAGGGCCTTGCAGATTAGGGAAGTGGAAATCAGCAGCCTTTTCTGAATAACATTTATTAAGTATATAGTGATATTTTTAAAACATATTGGAAATGACTAATGGATTTGAATATGACCAACACATTAAGATACATGTTTCCTGTATGTGTGCTGTAAAGCAGGTATTAAGACTTCTCAAAAAAACAGGCTGAGCTGGTTTTCTACCTGATGGCATTGTGTTATATACTTTACTTTTACTTTCAACTCTCACAAAACCACATTCTATCCCCAGAATATTAACAATAATTACAGCCTGTGGAGTTCTTTTTTAAATTTTAAATTAATATCTTGTATAGCTTTGGATGGAATTATAATCATTTCCTGAGGGAAAATAAGATTAATGTTTTAAAAGTTATGTAAGTCTTGATTTTACATTTTTGCTATTGGTATATTTTACATAGGCTTATTTTTACTTAAATATTCTGTTACATCCAACTTTCCAATTCCAAATTCCAGAAATAAATTTTACAAGATCCAGTTGAATAAATTCTGCCAAAAACTCCACCAAATACTCCCTCTGATACTCTCTCCCTCCAAGACGGTCCCCTCCCAACAAGGAGTTTGTTCATATCTACAATTTTAAAATGTTTGCCCAGTGCCTTTGTCCGGGTAATTGAAAGTGTCCCCGGTCCTTCTCAGCCTTTCAATATAGACCGCATCTTCCCACTCTTTGAATAGCTCCTTCTGCATCTCCTTCCAATTTTCTTCTCATCCCCCTGCTTTCTCACAGCTCATCCCACATCGTCCTGGGTGAAAAAAAATGAGCGCTGGCACCAATTCCTTATTCTGATCAGTTCTGTTCCTTCTCCTGCTAATTTTATAGGAAGTTTTTCTCACCTTGTAAGATACACAAAGGAAACTGAAAAGAACATTTTGCCCTATAACTAAAATATTGAGAATATCTGTGTCTTGAGGTTGAACATTTTCAAATGGCCACGTTGTCATTGTGGAGTTCTCATAGCTGCTTCAGTGTCACTGACAGAAAAATGGGAATTAGGCATACATAATCAGAACAACTGTGGAATAATGATGCCTTACATTATAGTAAAAATTAAAATTCAAAGGGAAACTAGGTCTTACCTCCATTTCTCTGGCTGAGGATTGATGCAAACTCACAAATAAATGTGAAAATGATTAGCCTGAATGAATTAATTTTATGGCCAGTATTTAAGAGAAATGTGTTGTTTATTAAATAAAATATATGTGCATTTAATCATCCATAAGGATTAAAAGAGTTGCTAATAAAAATAGTTGATAGTGACTCATTGACATAGAAAAAGTATACAAGACATGGTAATTAAAGACCACAACTAGAACAACTATAGAATAGCAGATACATGGTTTTCCAAAAGGAACTTAGTCCAGAGTGCATGTCAATGGAGGATCCAAGCAAGCTGTTGTTGGAAGATTACTGAAAAGTGTTTGATTGTGTACACAGTACCTTCACTGTGATTCTATTTGGAGGGGAAGACACTTCCTTGAAATAGAATGTAGATTTAAGACCAGATCACTCAGAACAGTGATTTTATGATAGTGTACAAATTTTATGTAGATCTCTTGTCTACAAATTTAGGCTTATGAAATAAGCAACAACTAGGAAACTCAATGGGAACTTTAAAAGCTGTGTCTTGGTCTGGTTAGTGGCACCCAGAATATAGAGTCCATGGTCAACACTGGGGTAAATACATTGCACAAGGATTTTATCCCATATCATTGCTGTCTACTGGGAATCCAGACTGCTTTTGGAACTAGGATGAATGTTCCCCATCAGAAGAAATAATTAAGAAACACAGCTGGGTAAGACAGAAGCAGGAGCTGACAAGCAGTGATTTCTAAGATGATATGTCTGTATCTATATATGTATCCATTTACATACACAAACAGTTGTATATTTATGGAAAAGTATGCACATGTACCAACATAGCGGGTAGTTCACAGTGTGCATTAAAGAAATTTGTGGCATGACTGATCTAGGTAAGTTAATAAAGTAGATTGTCTCCTCTTTTATTCCAAAGGTATCTAGGAATCTGTGCACCTGAACAGGTTGGACATTCCAGTGTTCTCCAGTTTTGTGGGAAACAGAGAACTTGAAATATATGTGTATAATTTCAAGCTCAAAAGGTTTATAAAGCTAGTCGGGTTTCTAAATTGAATAGAAATTTGGCAGGCAGTATAGTGAGTTTGAGATAGTGCTTCAGAGATACCAGAAAGGGGTAGGGGCTTACCATTCTCGGTAATGAGGGGTGGGATGCAAGGCCTGATGAAATAATATGGAGCAGAGGATTCTTCATAAACTTGGAACTGGGCAATATGAATTGAAATAGCCATCTCACTTGTATAGAAAAATAACACAGACTACTTTCTATGTGAATATAAGGTCTATATAGGGGAGGGGATATGTACTTGGAATTTATACCCTTGGACCTTCCCTGAAAGTATTTTCAAATTTATCCTATGAATCTGTTTGTGTCAAATGCACACATTCATAGTTTATCAGTCTGAAGTGGAATACTACATCAAAACACAAAATATTTGAAGGACAATCCTCCAGTGGATAACTATAATTTATTCAAACAATTACAATTCAAAATGGACTCATATTGTGGCATTTCCAAAACATAAAATGAGGTTATCCATAAATGGGAGTCATTGTGCACAAGAAGCAGAGGGTCATTCACACCTTATCTTTTCATAAAATTTATGTATTATAAATTAAGTTCATACATTAAACTATAAACATGTAAATATTTCAAAAGGAATAGTCAAAAGCATATGTACATATTTGTTTATGTAAAAGGATAGATATATAGCAAAGTATGTCATTTTGGATATAAATGGGGTTGTTCAGTTATTGAAAAAAAATGAACCTATGTGACTTCATTGAACATAGTAATTAAAAATTCAAGATTAAGAACCTGTTCAAGAGATTAGATTTAGCATTTTATTTTACTATTTTTGTGCGTGTTATCTGTGTGTGAGAGTGTTGTGTGGATGTGTATGATTATGTAGATTGTGTGGGTTTCATGGATGTGAGTGTGTGGGTGTGCTTGCCCATGCACACACCTGAATAGTCCAGAGGAGGGCACACAGACACAGGGTGCTGTCCTTTATCTTTGTCCCAATGCCTTGAAAGAGGGTATCTCAATGTCCTGGGAGCATCCATTTGCGGTGGAGTGCCTGGTTGGGGAGCTGCCAGGAGTGCTGAGGTTACAGGCACCTGCTGCTATGCCTAACTTTTTACATGGGCGTTGGGTGTTTATTTGAACTCAGGTAGGTCCTCATGCTTGCCCATGAAATGCTTTTATGCACTGAGCCATTCCCCAGGCCCCAAATTCAATGTGTCTAAAAATGACAGAAAAGCTCAGATACTGACATTTTATTTGATGTATGCTTAGAGTTTATAAAATTCGCTGTTTTAGAAAGAAGAACTACACTTACTTTAAGTGGTTCCAAGCAAGTAGTCACATTCTCCAAACTCTGGGAAGCATCAGTTTTTTAAATTTAAATCCCTGTGTACCTTAAGTTAAATCAAAGAGCAACTTTTTCCACCACTATATGCAGACTGCTGGCTCCTGTGTTGGGTACAAGGGCCATCACAATAAGCAGGTCTTTATCAAAGCCTTCCTTCCAGTTCTGTGTGACAGTGGGTCAGATAGGCAAGAGAGAATGTCAGCATCCTCAAAATAGCATCCAAGCATCTTACAGCAGCATACAAAAAGCCTTAGAATGCTCCAAGGTGGTGAAGCAACTGAGTCCATAGCATAGAGAAAAATTTATCTGGGGATAAAATGTTTCCTAACTCTGTTTTGGCTTTCTTCTGATGAGCTGGCTCTACTAACCACTCTATCCTGGGAGAGTTACTATACCACAATCCAGAAGAGGACCACCCCCAGGTGCAGAAGGTCTAGAAGTTATGGTGCCTGGATTGCCTCATTCACTGTTGTGTGGTGTTAGGAAGTTATTTATTTTATCTGAGCCTCTGATATCTTATCAACAAAATGGGAGACATGTTATTAATTAATTGCATGGTTGAGGGAAGGCTAACATAGTTTGCTTCATGCTGGAGCTTGGTATTAAGTACACAGGGATGTTAGCCAATGTTCTGTTTTCCATGAAATGTGAGCCTTTCAAAGTAAGGAGCTGTGTTGGTGTGTTTGGGAAGTCCACCTACCTTAGAACTGTTCTGGGCATACAGCTATGTGCACAACTATTCAGTGAGTGACAGCTTTGAGCCCAAAACCAGATCCAATGCTACCCCAGGCCTAGATTTAGATTCCTCACTGCCTGGTGCTCTCTCTTGGTCACTCCTCTGTGTTTTCTGCTCTTCAGTCACTTTACTCCTTAGTTTTCTCAGCTGCAACACTCAAGAAGGTCTGAGAAAGGTGAGAAAAAATAGAATTTAAAAGAAAATCTCTTTAAAAATGTTTAATAATGCTAAGCAGTCATAGAAGTGAAATTTAATTTCATAGTTGTATTGGTATGAGGATGGCAAGATCTATGCCCCTTCAACTCCTAAAGATGCATTTACAGTAAATGGCCCCTTCCCTGTGCAAGGGCAGAGTTGTGTCACCCAGTAAAAACAGTGAGCTGCCAGGGTCTCCTGGGTCAGCATGGATGTCCTATGTGCAGCTGTCAGCCCAGGGTCTGGTCGAGGCATCGGGAAATGCTATCTGGCTGGTGACTCTTTGAATAAAGAACTCCATACTCCAAAATCATGGTTGCCATTAAGTGTGGAAATCAGTTAGGCTAGTGGCACTATCTGCTATGGAACGACCAGCAATGGTTCAGAGGAAGTGGTAGTAGCCACTTGGGGAAAAAATGAAACAAAGAGAAGGGACTGGATTTATGAGTTCCCTCAGTATGTTCCTCTGTTTTGCCTTGAAAGCTGCTCCCACAGCAACTCTGAGTCCATCCCTCCCCATCATCCCCCACCCCTCTTGGCCTCCCTCCTTAAACAAAGTTATTATAGCTAATCCTGTGCCTAATGTTTTCTGGAAAGATGTTGTCTATCAGCACTAGAGTGTACACACTTTGGCCTAAAGACTGAGAAATCACAGGTATGTAGGGCAAAACCTGGGTGTGCCTGCCTGGAGAAGGCAGTTCATATGGATTAATCTTTTACAGAGTGACTAATGTAGGGGAGAAGGGGGAGGCCCAGCCTCTCTGCTTCTTGAACTTCCTTACAAGCTTACAAACAGGTTCCACAGGAATGCAGCTGGTCAGTCTTGAAGACTTTCCTCAAACATATGGAACCGAAATGTCTTGATTTCTTTTTCACTTTTGTATACTACAGCAATTTCTTGAAAATCAAATGGCAGAACCTAAACAGGGACTTGTCCATTGCCAAAAATGCATGCCCAGTCGGGAAGAAATGTGTGGGGATTCATCCAGCTCACTCTGAGAGCTCCCAGTGCAGCCTGGGAGAACTCCACTTTACCTTCTGTTCTGATTCCTGAGTTCTGCCAGACTTTTGTTTGGGAAGTATCTTTATGCAGCCTTACATTTGCTATGTCGTATCGGCATACTTTCTACACTGGGCCCTACTTTTAAGTTGGTGACACTACTATCCTCAACTCTCCCACAGGAGAGACCAAAAGGACATGATGCAGGTGACATTCTGCTTGGGACAGAAAATAAACCTTCTCATGAGAACTTATAAAACAATCTGAGTCTTCTGTCTAAGTGCTGCAGTCAGCTAATAGAGGTAAATTCTTTTTCAGGGTAATGTAATTGTTAGTCCTCTTAAGCAAAAGGAAGGAAGGCTGCCACATTATCAGTAAGAACATACAGCCCCAAATACCTACACAAAGAAATATTCAGTATAATTTATGGCATCTCATCATCTTGAGCTGAATTCCAAGTAATTCGCTCTGGCAGTTTTTACTCTCAAAATGGAAATCTTAGTATTTTTTTCCTTCATAAAATAAGATGAGTTTGTGTTCAACTGTAGTCCACATGCTTGATAATTTGTCTGACTGGGTAAGGTTATTAGCAATTTAAGAAATAAACCCATTTGGATTTTCAAGTGTTAACAGAAACGGGGAATTGCTATGATGATCTCTCAAAAATAATGATGTAATATACAAAGTGAGACTTAAGTAACAAGATTTTCCATAGGCCAATAACACAGGGGAAATCCAAGCCCCAGCTCCCTAGATTAATTCCCAGGGATTAGGTGGTTGGTATTGAAGTCAATGAAAGATACATTTTTACAGCACTGAGAGGTCAATTCAATTCAGAAGAACAGATCAAACATCACATTGGCTTTTGAGTTCTGTAGTTGGAATGTGCCAAGATCAGCTGGGTGAAAGGCTTTCTTGTAAGGCTTTCCAGGCTCCTCCCAGCAAGGTGGAAGACAGCAGTCCTGACTGGAGGATTCTGCAGGTCTTAGCTGATAGAGTGCTGGGCCCAGGAGGCAATGAGAAGTATTTTCCCAGCACAGTAGTTTCACAGAGAAGGGTGATGTGGCTTAGCAAGGTTGCATGAGTACTCAGTACTGGGGTTTACTCACCAGTCTTTCAGAAGACCGTTTTAATCACCTCAGGAAATCTCTTCAAGAAGTAATGATTTTCTTTGGTTGGAGTTTTGGGTTCTATGTGCTCTAATATGGATGGTATTAATTTCTATGTAAACTTTAAGGAAATTTTTGGGAATTGTTAGCTGCTATTTATAACCTTTTTTTACTCAGCCTCTTAGAAAGCAACAAAGAAGGTAGCTGGCATTTCACATCTGGATTCCATATTCTTACTCACAAAATAATTAAACATCTAGGATTTGCTGATAGTAAAAGATACACACTCTATAATTCAGTTATGGAAGGAAGATGTGTAAATGACTTCTGCAAGGCCACACAACTTGGCACTGGAGAGTTCAGAAATTCAGTTTATAGCACAGTACTCTTGGGTGACCATTTAGTCAAGTGGCTGACTTATAAAGTCCCTATTGGGAGGAATTATATTTTGCTGAATTTGTTCACCTCTGTGATAATTTATGGATATTATTTAAAAAGAACTCCTTAAATCCCTATTCCATCATCGGTTGAGTAGTAATAATAATAGCTACAAGTTATCCAGGAGTGGTGGTGCACATGGTGCATGTCTTTAATCCCAGCAATTGGGAGGCAGAGGCAGGCTGATTTCTGTAAATCCAAAAGCAGCCTCGTCAGGACAGCCAGGGATTTTACCCTGCCTTAAAGAAACAAAACAAAAAACAAAAACAAACAAACAACAACAAAAAACTACAAGTTAGGGAAAGCGATTAAGTAGCTGATATGGGGTTGCAGATCTAAGTGCTCAGGAAAAAGACTATGTTACTGTTGCCTTTCTAGTATTTCAAGACATCTATCAACAAGACATGTGATCCCCCTTGATTGTTGGTTAATATGCAAGTGTATACATGTAATTCTATGTACATATGGCTATGTTTATATAGGCTTCAGCAAATATTGACAGTAATTACAGTATGGCTTTCAAAATGAAAACAACAGAAGGTCATAGATGGGTTTTTCTCTTGAATGTACACTATCTGAAATGACAAGGTGTAAGTATCTTCTCAGAGCTCACCAAGACTGCTGTCCACAACCACTAGTATGGTGCTCACACTGTACACAGAAACCAACTCCATGTCACTAACCTTACAGTGTCCCCTGGTGTAATCAGTCAGGTGCCTGCTAGCAAATTTGTCACAGAGTGGACCGCTTTTATCATTGTGGGGCCATGCTCTGTGCTTACTGGAACACACATCCATTCTGGATATGGTTTTGCTACACATGGCCTGTGAACATGCAGAATACCGTTTATACCACGTGAGTGTTCTATAGGATAGGATCCCACAGTACATTTCTTTGGATTAAATAACTCACTCTGCAACAGTGGGGGGTGTCGTGCATTCATATTCTTGTGATTCACTGGCTACATGGTTCCTCTCATCTCTCGGTGGCTGCTTTGCAATAGTTAAACAGTCTTTGGAAGACCCAGTTACATCATTGTGAAGAGTATAAGTCTCACCCCCCTGGGAAGCCAATATGGTCTACATCAATATCCTGTACAGCATGCTGTTTCTCCCCCAAACTCAGGAATAATGAGGCCAGCAGTGACTGGCCTTCCTGTAATTGTCCCGGTGAGATACCATCATGAGTTATGATGCCATTCCAACAAACTTACCTCTGGTGATATTTTGTTCATGATTTAACAAGTAAAGAAGATCAGAAAAGCAAAGATGACAACCACTAGAGAGTTCTTACCTCTGCCAAGGCTCAGACCAAGAAGAGTGATCCTGTGCACAGTAAGACCGACTGACTCCTGTCTCCTCTCCTTTTATATTCCTCGCTGGTGCTGGGATTAAAAATACGTACCATCACCGCCCTGCCCCTATAGCTAACTAACTAATGTGGCTGCAAGGATTAAAGGTGTGTGCCACCATTGTCTGGCCTGCATGGATGGATGGCTAGTGTGGCTAGCTTTGCACTCTGATCTTCAAACAAGCTTTATTGTTAGATCATAAACAAAATATAACCACACTTATATTTTCCTGCTCTAGGGACCATAGTTCAAAAATATGCATTCCCACCTTTACTCTGACAGTGGTACTGCTCTGGAAGCTAAAAATGTTCTCTATCTCCTAAAGCTCCATTTGCTTCAGAATAAACAAGCAAAGAAGGAAGTCATTGTATTGCCTAGGATTTGGGTTCTGATCATCAAAGGACAATTTAACTCTTAGGACACAGTAGCCATAAAAGAATAATCGGGAACACTGAAGACCTTCGTACAACTCAGTGTGACCATATTCAATAATTAAAGTCAATGTAAAAACCACAGAAAACCAGTCAGAGCAAGAGTTATAACTTCCCAGACTCTTTAGAAGTGAAGGCTTGAATCTCCAAGCCACCAGGAAAGCAACAATGAGCACCAAAGGGACTGGATAAGAAAAAAATATGGAGTACCACACACATGTTTGCAACAAGTGGCAGACACCACAAAGGTACTTGTTACAGACATATCCTCCTCTTTTTCATTATAAATATGTGTGTATTAGCACATATGACCAAACAGACATGCATGGCACCTTTGTTTCCCTTTCTCTGTATTGTTTTATAATTTATTTCAGGTACATTTTTTGGTAATGGTTTTATGTCTCCATATGGATAATAATAGTTATCAAAGGTAAAGAAAGAAGAAAAATGTCACCCAAGGACTTTGCACCCTTTAAGGAAAGATGCAGTATGATTATCTGTTATATTTAAGATAATTTTTCCATGTGATGCGGGAATACGACTTAGCTTTTACTTGGAGATTAACTATAGGCAAGGAAATGCATGTTTGCCACATTTTCAAGGGATGGACTACAGTAAATATTGCCAGGTGGTGCTATGAGAATATTTTAGAAGTGATTAAAGTTCACAATCAGTTGACATTAAGAAGAAAATCATCTCAGATAATGTAATGGGGCCTAGTTTCATTACATGGAGGCTCTCTTAAGTGGCAGTTCTCTTTTAAAGAAGAGGAAATTTACCCATGGACAGTAGTGCAGCCCTAGCTAGTCCCTGCATTCACCCAAAGAGCATGCAATCATTCTCTTAACACATTCTGCTAATGTTTCCTTTCTCACCCAGAGGTATAATGTGTGTGTGTGTTTGCATGAGTGTGCATGTGTTTAGTCTTTCTAAATTGCTTTTCACTTTGTAAGTTGTATTTTTGAATCATATTGTCTTTTTTGTGTTTTACAGATTCTTCATGTATCAAGATTATATATCAAATACGTTTAAAGGATTTTTCTCTACTTATTTATGCCTTATTATGTTTTAAAAGTTGAAGATTTTTTTAAACTTTATGAATTTGTGTTTTTCAGTGCTTCTTGTGAATTTTGTAATCATGCTTAGAAAATCTTTATATTTTCAGTAAAACATGAAGACAGATAGTACCAGCACTTGGAAGATTGAGGTAGGAGAATTACCATGAATTTGGCACTAGCCTAGGCTACATAGTGACACCCCAGTTCAAAAGTCAAACTAAAATTATCCATCTTTCATGTACATTTTAACCTGCTTGACTCATTCTCATAAGAGATGCCACAGATAATCCTGGAAGTATCCCATACCTATCTCTGACTCTGAGACCTTCTGAAAACTCCTGTGACATGTCCCCTCATGTTTTTTCTCTGCCGTACTAGAACTCAAACTCAGCATGCTGAATATGCCAGGCAAGCTACAGTCCAGCACAAGTGCCCTACAACCCAGCACCCTCCCCTAGTTGTTGATTTGACCTCTCCGATATTTGTATCCTACCTTTTCCAAAAAGCTTTACTTTGGCTTGGCTTCCTCCTATAGGAATAGTATATGACTTCCCACCCTCGTACTCCTCGGTGTGACTCCAGTTCATGCTCTCAGATATTTAGAGTGGTTCTTAGAACCAGGAGGAGAACTGAAGCAACAGAAATTTTTGGCTTCAGTTTGGATCTTTTGTATTTAGTTAAGGACTATGCAAGTCTTCCTCTGATAGATGAGAATGAGAGTGTGGTATAAACTCAGAAAGCACAATAGATAAATAATAATTATGACTTCTAATCAGTGACCAAACAGAAGCCAAATAAGATGGGGCAGGTGTGGGGGAGAATGTCTGTAATCCTAGCACAGGGAATGAAAAGGTAGGAAAATTGCTTCAGGTTCAAGACCAGCCTGGACTATGCATACTGAGTTCCAAATTGTGCAAAGCAACACAGACAGAGTATTTCAAATAAGAATAAGATTAAGATATTGACTAAGGAATTCTAAAAGAATCACCAATTAATTGTGTCAGAGGTCTAAAAATGGGTTAAAAGATGAATCATTGACAGACTAGCAGGTTCTTGAAGAACTAATAAGAAGCAGCCAGTGAGACACTCAGAGAAAACAGGAAATGCAAAGACCAAAAACTCAAGCTGAATTGCACAAGTAGGAAAGGCCTTGGGATAGCTACAGCTTTCCCATGCTAAAGTGTGATTATAGTGCAAATGCTTGTTGGAGAATAATGAGGAATTGGGTGTGCCTTGCCTAGGGTACAGCATTAAGGGACACAGTCTATGTCAAGGCCAGTGTGTTTTCTCAGCTGGACTCTGGAACCTACTGAAGTCAGAGTAATAGCCACAGGCCCTGGACTGCTCACAAGCAACCCTAATAGGACCTCTTTCTATCAAATCTTAGACTCTGCAAAGGTGATTCCCTGGTCATCCTGTGAGAGTCACTGTCTCTTTTCTCTCTAGTTTGTGGGTAGAATCTCAAGCCTACACTAGATGATATGATACTTCCTTTCTTTACCAGCTGAGGAAATGTAGTTGCTAACATGTATAGAACACTTAGGATAGTGCCTCTTACATATGAACACTAATACATAAAAGTGTTTTTTATAAACTTTGGGTCACAATCCATTAGTTGTACATTAGTCAGTTTTGTGAGATCAATTAATATATTTCCTTAAATAAATTATGGCATGTAATACAATATATAATATTAGTAGAATATAGAAAGTGTCTGAAGATACACAAGCAAATCAGGCATTGATTTGTGAGACAGTATCATTATACTCACAGATACATGTAAGGTGATAATTCCATGTATTGGGTTGAAATATCAAACATTTTTCACTGTGGTCAATCGTCCAAAAGAGGGTATATTGTTTTTACTGCTGTATTCCTAACATCTGGTTCTATGAAGTAGAAAAAACTTCATACATATTGATTAAAATCAATGGATAGAAACTGGGTGCGGCATCTTGTGACTATAATACCAGTGCCTGGGGGACAGGAGCAAAGGATCAATAGTTCAAGGCCAGTATTTTCTACATGAGACTCTATTTCAAAAGATAACTTGCTGTTGTCTTCATAGCATCATCATCACCACCACTACCACCACTAGTAAATGGATGCATAGGGATTTAGGTCTTGGCTCTCAATGTTAACAGAGGTTGTGTTGTACATCCAGTCAAGATGTGGCCTGTGACCTGTGACCACCAACATTCAACTACATCAACTTGGATAGAACTGAACTTTCTTCCAAGGGCATCTCTTCCTTTAGCTATAAAGGTACTGACATCAATGCTGCCCAAACCAGCAAAGCTATATCCCATTGAGAAAAGAGAAGATTAGCATTAAATTTCATCTGTATCTACCTTGCCTGAAAGTCAGGCAAAGAACTAGGATCTGAGGACTATCTGAGCACAGGCCCACTGTCAATCTCAGATCCCCTCTTCAGTCCAAAGTGTCATCACTGACATTTATTTGCTTTTTAAAGATTCTACATCTAATAGACCCACAGTGGACAGCCTTGCTACCCAGGAATAACTCAGCACGCCTATACCATTGGGGTGTGACTGGTTTCAGGATACATCAAGGCCTATTGTAATAGCTTTGGAGAATGGTAGTCATTACTATGTAACTTGAAAGGTACAGATATTAATCTGGGACATTCTGGATAACAATCACATTGCATCCATTCAAGAACAATGCTCAAAATATGTATTAACCAATTCAACTTATGGCTAACCACCATAAACTGCACAGGCTATCAGAAAAGGCTCCCAACAGAAACAGAAGAAAAGAAAAAAACACTGGGGCTACTAGATGGACCTAGGAATTCACTTCCATGGTAACTTTTGGAGTGCTTTAACTCAAAAGTTCAAGTTAATAGAGATTCCTGAGCAGTGGTGTGTGGGGGAAAGCTGGGCCACTACAGCTTCCTGGCAGAGGGCAAGCAGCTGGTGGCCTGTGTGTGCTTTGCTGTAGCCTGGATCTAAATGAATTGGTAATTGCAATTTCACAACCTTCTGGGAAAAGGGTCTTGAGAGTTCTCCATGAGGTTGGTGCCTGTATCACACACAGAGATGAGCTGCCTACTTCCTAGTCTCAAAGAGCACACAGTGAATGGACAAGTCATGCATAAGTATACCCAACGGACAGCATCAAAACTGTTAACAGCTCATGACACTAGAACATCTTTCTTAGCTTAACGAGAAGCTTGCTAATTAATCATTCTGATAAATGGAATGCCTTGTAGGGCATGCTATAATATGTTACAATGACCCTCCTTTCAAACTTGCAGATTGATTTTAGTATGAAAAATATTACATATTTATTGTATTTGATCAATGAAATGCTAAAGCTCCAAGTTATTCTGAGGCTCTAAAACTTTTCTTTTTATAATTCACTAACCTTGGGAAGCACTACAGTAGTGCAGGAAACAGCTAGCTAAGGAGATCAACACTAACATTCTCTTCAGATTTCTCAAGTATTAAAACACACTTTTTAACAATTATATTAATTGAAGTCCTAGTACATTTTGCCCCTGAGTTAAACATTGACTATTTTTACCCTTGTCTCTTCTGCTACAGATAGATACAAAATAATGCTTGTTTATTGACAGGCAGAGGGGAACCTAACAACTTAATGCAATATATTTTGTAGGTGTTTTGAGATTCCCAAGAGGAAACATGAGTATTGTTTGTGAATTTTCTATCTTATCTAATCCTACCTTACCAATACATTTTTTCCCTTCTCTAGTGCACTAAAACATTTTGCAGTGTCTGCTTCCTCTTCCTTCCTCACAAAGGAGAGGTGCAATGGGAGTCCATCATGGTCAGACAGGCTCTGACAGCTCTCTAGTGAGATAGAAGGTACAAACCTGTTCAGGATTTCGCCTACGAAATCACAGAGTAATTGCAGGACAAAGTATCCTTCATGAGTAAAAACAACCAGACTAAAGTGCTGTCAAGGCTGGTGTGGCCTGTTTCTCTCTCGGCAAGCTGCATATATCATCTGCCTCAGAGGGCCTTCTTTTCCACCATACAGCACATGTGCGTGATTGCATGTACCTGGGAGAAGACATAGGAGCCTGCTCAGGACCACATCATGGGTTAATAAGCTCAGTGTCAGCATCATGGAAATTCTGATGATAAACTGCAATCACCCTCCACCCTCTGAATCTTGAAGCCTCAGGCACAGGAAGGAGAAATTTAATCCATATATGTCTGCCTCATTTTCATTTAAATCGCCAAAAAAAAGTTGTTTTAAGAGTTCTTTGATGTCCTAGACTCCCTTGAGCCTTTTCTTAGCCCATATACTTAAAAACAGGAATTAGCATTTTCCAGGTATAGAGGAGTAACCTGTGGACTCGTGCCACCACATCCCCCAACACACACTGCTCCCACCCCAGGGACTCAACAGAAGAGAATAAAATAATGCCATGCTAGGACAGGAAAAAAAGTATCTAAGGATCAAAACACACTGACGATATGAATCCCTAAGTGGGACCCCACAGCAAGGTTAATCATCAACATGTCTGGTCTCTCTGGACCTCATTCTGCCCTGCGGTCCTGCCCAGGAACAGGCTGAGCTCCCCACACTTGACTGCTGACTGAGTCTGGAGGAGTCAGCCATGGATCTTAATGCCAGCAGCTCTTTCTGCCTTATCATATTTTTGCTAGACCGACAGATCTGCCCACACTGAAACCCATATTTTTTTGCCCTCTGGGTGGTACTTTACTTCTTTGCTTTGTGCCTAATGTGTATCATTTCATTCCAGCTTTCACATTCAGGACAGAACTTCTTAATCATTTTTAGATACACAAGAGTAGGCATATCCCATCTCACTGTGCACAGTATTATCCAAAGAGTAATCTGTGTTTGGCTAAAACTCAAGGATTCCCACAGTGAAGTCCTCACTTTAATCAATGGAGAAATCTCGGGAAATTGTTTAGAAGAAACAATTCAGTTGGAGAAAGAGAAAATATTGTAGGTCCTTTGTCCAGATTTCTTACTTTGGGGGAAAACTTATAAGACAGCCATGGTTTAAACATGGTATCACTCTTTCTCCAACACAATTAGAGTGCCACATTCTATTGAAATACAATTAATATCAGGAAGAGGGATTGTGGTCTATGGAGTACCCTGAAGAAATCTATTCATCCCATGTCATGTAACAAGTCATTTTGGAATCTGGAAATAAGATTCCAGTTCTCATGGATCCCCTCTATGAATGGCTTCCACATTGGTTTTGAATTATAAAACTAATTCTATCAGCCCTCTTAAATCCCATGTTAACTATCCATGACCTTCAGGGTGGCAAAAACATAACAGTGTGGCCCAGGATCTCACTACTGTCATGGCCTCTGCTTCATCCCCATGACTACTCCTTCCTCACTGGCTTGCACTTACATATTTCTGAGTATTTGTGTGACCTGTGCTATCCTAAGGCCAGACTTCTGCTTTCCCACCTGCCAAACTATCCCATCCATTTTCAAGAGCTGGCTTGAAAGAGTCCTCACTCTATTGACCCCCTAAAATCTATGGGGCAGGGATTGTGTTATTTGTCTCTTTACCTCTTGGGCTTCACCCATGAAAATGTAAGCTTTCGGAGAGGGATGTCTATCACATAGTTTTTTTTAATGTGGCCATGCCTAGTGGAAAAATTATGCTCCAGGAAAGGTGCCCTGCTTACAGTATCTGCTCCTGCCTATAAGACAGGTGCTTCAAATGCTGCCAGGAGGAAGAAGTGCCCTGCCTCAAGTTGTCCTACTGTGGTGGATGCTGGACTTCCTTTACATGTGTGTATCTGGATTGATGGACAAATGGATGGGGGGGTGTTTGAATTGACATCTGTATGGATAGATATAGGCAAATATGGATAGATAGATAGATCAATCGATCATCATGTTCTGAAAAGTCTTAGCTTTCAAACAAGTGGAGTAATTCCATCACTATTTAATAAACAGCTACAGTGTGTCAGTTCTGGGGGCAAATGAAGCTGTAAGGAGGTAAATAGTTCACTGTTTTCTTAGAGTTCTAGGTGAGTTAATGAATGAGGGAAAATGGAGGAAGATAGGAAATCCAGAGAGGCACTACCATGGGAATTATATAGGTACTCTTCAGGCTGAAATATATATATATATATATATATATATATATATATATATATATATATATTATCAAAGTAGAGTAAAGAGGGCCACTGGATCTTTAACATAATCCTTTAAAGAACTGTGACTGAATGAATGAAAGAATGTACCACATAACAGTGTTTTGCATTATAAAATCTCATCAACAGCAATCAACATTCAAGTGCCCACTTTTGTAATTGAAAGAGGATTTTCTTAAAGATAATTAATTTAGGAAAAATTTAAAAAATAATTTTAAAAGGATTACAAATTGTGTGTGCATGGATCTATGTGTAGATATGTTCATGTGTGTCCAGGCATCTGAAGATGCCAGAAGGTGGCATTAGATACCCTGAAGCTGGAGTTACAGGTGTTTGTAAAAATAAGAGCAGGGGACTGAACACAGATCCTATGTGAGAAAGTTCTCTTAACTACTGAACCATCTATCCATCCACACAGCTAGTTGTTTTAGATAATCAATGGCCAGTTGCTGGAAAGAGTTGTCCTTCCATTATCAAAGTTGAAAATAATTGTAAAGAGGACGGAGGCAGAGAGAAGGTGGGAGAGTCAGATGGACACTGAGCAGGAGGTTGAGAACAGACTCTTCTGCAATTCTCTCAGCTGTACCTTAGAAAAATTCATGGTTTCATAGCTTAGGAAAGAGCGAGTTACCAAGTCATCAGGTATTTTCTGGTGACTTCATGGTGATTGTTGATGGCATAAGAGAAGCTGTCCTCATTTACTTTATGTTCTTTGGTTTTATTTTCTCGCTCCCACACCTATTTGTCAAGTGCTAACATTTTTCATCGGCCCTGAAGAGTGGGTAAAGTCACTAGGGACCCTCCATGAGCGTTTCCTTTGCTGTCTGAAATACAAAAGGGCTGGAAGGAGTAGAAACAGAGGCACCTTCTCTTTCCATTCTGTCCATGGTGTTACTTGCAGCCATACATTTTTTCTTCTTCTCAGTGTTAAGTCCAGTTCTCTTTGTTAGCTTATGCATGCACATAGCATCTCCTGCTGACTCTGGTAATCAGCTTCTTACAGGACTCTCTGTGTAGTCACGGTGCCCGAACAACTCTGTAGTTCATTGGATTTACAGTCTTGTGCCAGTCTCTTCCACAACCACGTAGCTGCAGGAGTCCTAAGTCTTAGAATGAGGAACACCACCTGTGCCTAGAACTCACTCTTTCACCTAAAAATGCTCACTTACTAACCTGCTACACACCAAAGGAAAGGCTCCCCTTTCCCTTGCTTTTTTAAAAAATTATTCATCATCCATATATCCTACAAAATATTATTATGGGAGTATAACCGTAGGATTGATGCTTTGACCATTGGTGCCAAAGGCATCTGTGACATCTACCGTGTAACCCTTGCTTGCTGTGCTCCATCATTATTTCCTTCTGTTATTTTGCTCAGTTAACATCTAGGTTTGTTTATGGAGCACCTGAATGTACTACCAGTTTCAGTGGCAAAAGAGAAACAAAAGTACACAAACACAGAATTTACTCTATCAAGTTTTTGTAGAGTGGGGTATTTAAGCAACCTTGGAGTATCCTATAGAAGATATAAACATAGAGCCAGTTAGTTATGGTAGAAACTCAGTGAGCTTCTTGAAGAACTCAACTAACCAGAACATGGGGAGATACAGGACATTATAAGATATTTTGATATTTTTCATGTAGTATTTATATTTATTATTTTGTGAAAAACAGAGAAAGATTTATTTAATGTGGTTCTTTAGCCTTCCCATCTTTGCTTACACAACTTCTAACTGCTGTTCAGCATTCTGTTTTGAATTAGTTACATCTTTAATTTCATTTTATTTAGTGTGTTGGGGGAGTCCACACACTGCACTTATGCAGAGTTGTCAGAGGACAACTTAACAGAATTTGTTCTCTCCTTCCACCAGAGATTGACCCAGGGATTGAACCTAGGTCACCAGACTTGGCAGCTGGAACTTCACCAGTTGAGGCATCTTGTTGACTCCCAGGTTTCAGCCTCAAAGCAGCTTTGCAGAGCTTTGGAACACTTGTCAATCCATACTGGGACTTGTTTCTTGTCGATCTTCTCTAATAAACTACATTTCCCAAGGAAGGTGAGGCATTCACCCCTCCTGCTGGCTGCTGATTTCTGGTTCTAGCAACAGCAGATAGGTTTGTTGAAGAAATCTCACCTTGAACTTTTCATTAGTCAGTGATCTCCAATAGGGACTTCCCCAGCTTTGCTCGGCTTTAGTTCTGACTAGTTCTTCCCTCTCTTATTAAATAGATTTATAGAGTCTGTGATTGTTTTTTATGCTGTTTTTTAGTTTCAGTAGTAGTTTCACTGTAGTCTCTTCTTACCTGCTGTCCTTCTTACCAGCTGAAAAATTGTTCTCCATAGTTGATGTGGATCTAGATCTTTGGCATTCTGGGATAGACTGAGAGGCACCATTTGGAGAAAACTAAGGAAAAATTATTGGTGAGTTCCTGGTTATGGGAAAGCTGATCTCTGTATATTGATCACTTTTCTGTCAGTTTCCCATAGAAACAGTAGATGATGCCCACCTAAGACAGAAGAGAGGACAGAGAGATAAGTCTGTCAACCACAAGGTAGTTAAGCCAATGTCACTCTTGAAAAATCAGTCATGGGGTAGTGGCTAGATGCTTTTAGTTTTATAAAGCTTCCATTCCTCGCTCATTAATTACACAGACTCAGGAAAGTTGACTTAATTTCTTTTTAACTCTGTCTTATGTCTTTGCTTTGTAAAATACTTGACCATAGAGGATGTGATTAAATGTGCTAGTACATGTTGAAACATTTAATACAATGCTCAGCAAATGGATGGATGTTACAATAATAGTTTATTTGACCTATAGGAAAACTTTAAATCAGGAAGCACATGGAAGAAATGGGAAGAAGAAAAGGAAAAGCAACATGAGCTGAATCAGTTTCCATGTCCTCTGTGGTATTATTATACTGTCCACTCTGTGCCACCAACATCTAAACCAGGCAGCCAGTAAATGTTGTGCTCGCAAGGCGCCATTTGCTCTGAAGTAAAGTATGTACATTCAGGTGTCTGCGACTACTCCTCAGAAGCTCCAATGGTTCATAATGGATCTACATAAATGGGACATGGACAGCATATGGCCATCTCTCTCTAACAACATCACTAATATGATTGAAGTTGACAGTGCTCAAACCTGATGGATTTGCTTCAGGACCTTCCCTTTGAAGGCTATGCTAGTGATGGTCTAGTTAAAAGTCTCCATGAAAAGCCTTGGCGTTTTCCTTTGTTTCTTCTTTGTAGTAGAGAAGAGGGGAGTGGCTCATTTTTCTAAGGCAGTTTGCCTCCAAGCTATGACCTATATCATGATGATAAAATGATAAACACTCTGATTACCACCACACATTCAACATTAGATTCATAGCACTGAATGCCGTCTATGAAACAAACCAACACTCTTGTTTGTGGTTTCTTTGCGCAGCATGAAGCAGGGTCTGAACAAATAACCTTCCACTGATGTTTAATGTTTAGGCTAGGCACTTGTTCCTGGCTTTTAGACATGTTCAAAATGTTCAAAAGTCCTGCCAAACACAATTTCTTGTTCTTGAGTTACAGTGTATTGAACTCTATTATTCCACTTTCATCTGCTCCCCATGTAATCTCATAGTGTGGAGTAATTTAAAAGAAATATTGTTCCTATGCAGCCTTCTTGCTTCTAACTTGAAACCAAATTCTAGTCTATTGTAAAGTTTGAAAAAAACTCCCTCAAAAATCTGAAGACTTCTCTGTGTTCACCACATACATTTAATCACATTTTTTCCTAAGTACTAAACTCTAGATATCCCAAACCCTCCATTTCTAGATATACCAACTCAGCAACTCTGCAGCTATTTCATGGAATTATGTGAAACACTACTCCTTTTTCCTCTCCAACCCACAGAATGAAGACAGCATATGACTATTTATCTCAGAAAGCCAAGTATAAGGAGTTTAGTTCAGGAACATGAAGGCTTCCATGCAAAGGTCTCTCACACACAAGGACAGTGAATGCTCAGGCTTGCTGTGGAGATCTCCATAAGCAATTACGGTTTTCTATTGAATTCTCAGTATGGTCTTGAGATCTTGCCAGCAATCATTCACTTTGATCCACTCAAGGTCCACACCTTATAGGACTTCCACAAATAAAAGTACAACCCTGAGCCTCTTCTAGGCTGCATCCAGAATTAACTTCAGAGCAAGGCAAGCTATGACAACAGCATGCTTGTCGCTCACTGCTCTGTTTATAATGGCTCTCACCTTAGCTTGGAGGGTTCCTACACAGTCCCATAAATGGCCCCATTTCTTTGCCTCGTCCATCAGCATTACCTTCTATTTATCTTGAATTATGTCATGCTTCCAATATGCATTTTAGGAAACAATGTAATAAATATATTGAAAGTCAGGCATTATTGCTGGAGATATTACTTATCTGATAATCAAACAGTAACAGGAACAAGACAAATTGCAGCTTTGGCCACATGGGATACATGATGAAAGTTCATTGGACCATTCTTGATTTTGGAGTCTGGTACTGCTTATTCAAACATGGTAGAAGGGGCTATCTTTAACATGCATGGCCAGCCACCAAGGCAAAACAGGAAGTATGCCATTTAAATAAAGGCTGTATCTCTGAAACAGCCAGATAACGTTTTTTGGAAAGAAGTGTTTGTCAAGGACTTCAAATCAACTTTATATGTAAATGTACACTAAAAATAAGCCCACACGTTATGCATGATAGGTGCATAACTCTCTCATGGATTTCGCAGACGAGTTGGAAAGCAAGTCCCTTACCTACAAAACATTTCCTCCACACATCCATTTCCGTTTCCAGCCAATGTGTTATGCTGTCTCCCCCACCCTCCCCTTGTAAGAGCCTCCAGACTAGCTGTCGGGGTGACAGACACTCTGCCTCATCACCAGCTTCATAGACCAACATATGGAAGAGTAAAAAAAGGATCTGCAGCCCAAACAATGTGCTTCTGTTGCTTGTTTCTGAGTGTTCTGTTGGGCTGGTGTTCTCTCTGTCCCACTGATAATGTTTCCTCGTCTTAAAAAGTGATAAAACCAAACATAAGTTAGAAGGGTGTCCAAAAAGAACAAAGGAAAAAATGTGGGAAATATCTGTGGTTTCAAATGATATTTTGTCATTTTATTTCTCAGAAAATATTTGCAGATCTAGAATATTTGAAATGTATGGCTCTCCCTCAGAAAACTCAACTTTCAACACAAGAGAGATTGTAGGCAGGGCAATGACAAGTGACAGGTGACTGCTGGCTGGCTGTTTTTGAGAATCCACTATGTTGAACATTTTTCAGCATCAACATTACATTCTCTCCTACAGTTTCTGTAAATCCCTCTACCTGTGCCCCATCTCTGGATTTAGTAGGTAGATTATCCTCCCCATGGCATGGACTCAAACTGCAGACTTCCACACAGACTGAGCACAAATGATAGTACCTTCCATCCAGTGCTTGACTTTGTGTCCTGAAGCTTGGTCCATGTCACAGGTGTTTGGAAGAGAAGCTGGGATTGCTCCTCAAATACTTCCTCAGAAAGATGCAGAGGTTTTCAGGCCTACGAGTACTTTCATTTTATGGTATAATGTTCAGTCTTGCAGGAACAGGTAACTGTCTGTGGACTGCATTGCTCTCTTCTCAGCTGTATTTGGCAAGGAAGCTCTGACTCCACCCTTTGTTCCATAACCTTGCTGCACCAGGAGGTTCTGACTACAGGTAATCAGCTTTTGAGAAATCCAGAGGGGGCCATGATGACAGCCTCCCCACAAGCAGCTGTGGTAGATGGGTATTAATTATCTATAACTGCAAGCAATTTTATGTGTGTGCTTTCCACCTGCTGGGCCTGGGTCTGTGACACTCTAACTTCACTCACTGTATGAATCTCTATAATAGTCTTTCTACTCTAATAGTCTGTTAGGACATGCCATGAGAGACACTGTAATAGATACTGGGAAGCAAAGAGAAAACCACAGAATTCCCAAGCCCTTAGAGACTCACAGTATAAGTGAGAAAGTACTAAACAAAACTATAAAGGTACAAGGAGCATTGCACAAAGTGAAATGATACTGGTCACGGGATTTTGAGAAAAGAAATACTGTGGCCTATAAATATTACTCAACACACATTTTAATTTTGTATGTGAATTAGTGGGCATATACATGTTTGCACACACAGAGGTCAGAGAACAACCTCAAATATCAGACTTTATTTATTAATTTATTATTATTATTTTAATTTTAAGACTGGGTCTCCCACTAGTCTGCAACTTGCCAAGTCGATGGGCTTGCTGGCTAGTGAGCCCCAAGGAACTGCTTGTCTCTCCTTACCCAGTGCTGGTATTAGAGGTATGTTCCATGACACCCAATTTTTTATGTGGATTCTAGGAAACAAATTCTTGTCTTCTAGCTTGAAAAGCAAGTACTTAACTGACTGAGTTATCTTTCCAGCCTGAAATTCTGACTTGGAGAGACTATTTAGTTCCTGGAGACAAGGCTTTGGTCTGATGCTATGGACCATGGTAAGGTTAAATGTCAATAAACCAAAGCCATGCAATTTGTAAGAAATGTGCTCATTGAAAAAGAAGTTGCATGCCACCTCTTTTTTAAAGAAGATGCTACAATTTGAGCAACAGTGGAAAGGCTGCCATAATTGCCCTTCCCTGATAATGAGAGCAATGACTAACTTATCCACCATCATGGAGCCCTCATCTAGTACCTGAGGGAAACAGAAGCAAACACCCACAACTAAACACTGAGCCAAATGGGAAAACTGATGCAGAGAGGGAAGACAAGATCAGGCTGCAGAAACACATAGAGACAGCTGACCTGAACAAGGAGGAGCTAACGGGCCCCCAGACTGATAGCTGGGAATCCAGCATGGGACTGACTCAGACCCCCTGAGCATGGGTCTCAATTAGAAGGACTGAGCAGGCTAAGGGACCTCGGACAGTGGAACCAGGATGTATTCCTGGTGCACAAAAGGACTTTGCAGATACATTCCCCAAGGAAGGATACTTCCTTAACCTAGGGACAGGAGAGAAGTTCTAGTCCCAACTCCAAACCACTTGACAGATTTAGATGACCCCTCCCGGAGGGCATCACCCTACATGTAGAATGGAGAAGGATGCAAGGGGAGGGTGGTCCAGGTGTATATGAGGGTGGGGAGAGGGAAAGAGGGAGGGAAAGGAAACTGGGATCGATATGTAAAATAAAAATAAAATATAAATTAATGTGAGATTTAAAAAAAAAAAGAATTATAGTGGCAGCCAGCTTGTCTGGATATGTGTTAGGTTGGGCAGTGAGGGTGCCTTATAGATGAAGCTGCTGAGGCTCTTGTTTGCACAGCAAAGCCTTGAGAGACAAGAAAAAACACTGAGGCTGCAGGCTCCTGCTTTGAACTGTGCCGATGTGAGATGTGCAAAGAATGTTACAAGCCCCCTGCTTTGACACAGATAAGGGAAACAGAAAGAAGATAGAGCCTCGTGTCAGAGGGCAGAGAGCTTAGAGAAAGGCAACACTCACGCATTTCAACCAGCCATGCTTCCAGCTACCAGGATGCATCAAGAGCAAGGAAGCAGAAAGGTGCGGGTAAGAACTGCCATTTTCAAGGCAGGGAGGCACATAAAATACTATAGAAACACACACATGCACACACACACACACACACACACACACTGGAAATCAACTGGCTTCCTGGGAGAATCTTTGTTGCCTGGGAGAACTCATACCCAGAACATGACAATGAGCTATAGATTTTCTAGGATTCTACGTCTCCAACTGTTCATCCTGGCTAAGGCCTAAAACCCTCATAAGTCTATTGTACCCAGTTGACCTGTTGGTTCTTAATAAAATTTGATGGCAAGGAAACAAAATTGCTAATGCCCCAGCAATTGACCCATGGTTGACTCTACTCCATCAAATTCTATAAAAGGATCAGTATCTCCAGAGTCACACACATTTTCTGGTTAGTCTGAGGGACAAGGAATGCTGGTAGTTGGTATCAGTTTGGGGAAGCTGATACATTGGGGAATCATAAACTCTGCAAACCTAAAGTTTGCCTTGCTTGGATCCAGACATTAGAGCAGAGCTGAGCAGATAGTGAGTTTTTCGACTCTGTCATTCAAAGTGCCTCTCCTATCAGAATTTTCAAGGACAACAGCTGGACAAAAAGAAAAGGCAAGCATGAGAATTATATTAAAAAAAAAAAGCAGTTACATATTGTGAATGGAAATAAAAGACATGCAACTTCTTTTAAGATGTTTTGAGAATAAAGCAATGCATTTTTCTTGATGGGCTGGTGTTAAGGGGGCCTCTAAGCTGGTCTTCCACAAGAGTATCACTTTGTCTCTCTGCTCGTGAAGAGAGAAAATGAACAAAGTTAGCAAATATAGAACTCACATTCTGTTTTCAAATGCAGATCATGACACTTTCATCCTGAAATTTAGGAAAGATAACTTTTAATTATGGTAATAAGAACCTCATGGGCAATGATTGATGTGAACCTGATGTGTCCCGATCTTTTATTAATCTTTTTAATTAGAAGCAAAAGAATGTTTCATCTGCCAGGAATGAGAGGAGCTGGGTGGTGAAGCTCGGCCTTTGCCTCATCATGGGACTACAGAGCTTGATTGCTCACAGAGAGTCCCTGTACAGCTGAGACCACGAGCTGAGAAGACCAGAGTGGTGAGTACTCACTTCCGTGACAGAACGACTTCTTGTGTATCTCTTGCAGCAAATCTCCTACACAAATAGCCTTGCTCAAGAAGAGAAATTAGAGAGGGAATTTAAATTGTTACCATACCAGTGTTGGGAGCTCATGTATACCATGAAAGCAAGGAAAGGTAACAGAAATGCCAGGAGTTAGGGAAGGTGGGAAAAGAGCCCAGGGCATAATGGAAGAAGGTGAGAAAGTGTGTGTAGATCAAAGAGATAAAAATAATGATGTGGACATCAATTGGGATTGTTGGCTTAGAGCAAAGCCTGAACTGATAAGAAAACAAAGCTGCAAAGTTGAGGAATCTAGGTAATGAATGAGTAAAAGGATGCTGGAATTTTTTCTTGAACATTAAATGTTGATGGAAGCCAATAGTAAGAGTTCCACACTATGGAATCTAAAGTGTTTGGGGTCCCATGAGTCAGTGGGCATTGGAGGAGATTCTAGAGATGCTGTTTTTGGAAGGACAATATGAAGGAATCCAGGCTCTGTGAACAACTAATCACACATGTGAGTCTGGGAGCAGAGTGTAAATGTTGCAACTGTGTTAAAGAGGCCAGGGCAACTGTTGGAAGGGACATGAGCCGTCTCTGAAAGGACAGATTCTCTTGGACATGGAGATATTGAATAATATCTGGTATTAATAATAATGGTACTACAGAGATATTGAATAATACCGTTTCTGTTGAGAAAGAGACAGAGTTGGGTATAGGTCTGCACTGGATGACCAGAGAGCAGTAGAGCTTGAGAAGCAGGACGAAATGAATTCAAGAACCTTGTCATGAGGGCACTAGGAATCCACACAGGGAGTCTCAATGGGCAATCCTGAGGACCAGAAGCACACACCTTCAGGCCAGAAGGATTCTCGAGAGAAAACTGGTCTTTCCGAACCCCCTAGATGACCTGGACCTATGCCTGAGCCCAAACTTAAGCCTCAGTGTTCCTGCCCATAAAGTAGGTATAACATCTACTGCCCATAAAGTAGGTATAACATCTCCCCATAGGCACCAGGAAGAAAAGAATATGAGGAAACAGGAAATGTTTGACATGTGCTCAGTGGATGCTCAGTAAGTATTACTTTACATTGTTATGTAATTCCCTCATTTGACAGGAATTTTTTCAAATTGAAAAAGAATGCATTGTCCCTATCATGTCAGGGTATTTAGCCTTGTCTGGCAAGAGTTTGAAAGGAAAACATGATAGTGGCTCAATTTTGCATTTTTCTAGTAAGCAATATCCAAGCAGCTAAGCTTTTCATATGACTTATTATATACCTTGTCATCCAATAGTTCATCCTAATAGATATATTCTTTAAAGCCAACTTTGATCACTGCATGTATCTTACTAGATTCTCTATGTCTATTTAAGTCATTGACTTCATCTTGATTTAACTTTGGTGTGTTGTGTATATCTAAATATTCATGCATTTCTTTTAGATTTTGTAGTTTGGTGTGATATAGTGGGGGGTTGCTGTTTGTTTAGTATGAGGGAAAATTATTTTTCTTCAATGGAGTGACACCTGGTAAAGCTGTGAAACTCTAAGGTAGGTTCTATAACCAGGAGTTGCACAATACAAACTACTACATTAATCTTTTTAAGGGAAGAAAAGAAGGGAAGGAAAAACAAGGGTAGGAAGAGAAAGGAAGGGAAGGGGAGGGGAGGGGAGGGAAGAGAAGAGGGAAGGAGGGAGAGAGAGAGAGAGAGAGAGAGAGAGAGAGAGAGAGAGAGAGAGAGAGAGAGAGGATAACAAACCTGAATTTGTGTGGGTAGAGAGGTAAGAAAGGATCTGAGAAAGGAATTGGAAAAGAGTAATGGATATGATCAAAATATATAATATAAAGTTCTCAAAGAATAAATCAAAAACACATGTTTAAATAAACTAAGTGTGCTAACAGAACACAATGTTCACAGCAGTATTAAAGAGGACATGATGTTGCTATTTATAACTCTATTGGGCCCCTTCACATTATTCTGGGATGCATGAAATCCACAGGCCACAGGTAACAGAATATATTTAAATAGGTAAGCTTCTACTTCCTTAATCCAGAAATAGTCTGGAAGTGTCTGAACAAGCCATTTATGACAAATGGATTCAAAGCTGAAGTAGGAGAAGAGCCGAGTGTTTGAGGCTGGAAACATGTCTAGTCCAAGTGTAACCACAAGGCATCACCCCCAAGGAAGGCACAACTGCTCCCTTGCTGCACAGGGAGCTCGGTGGAACTCAAGTCTCTGGAATGCAGGCAAGGGCTCAGCACAGGCTGGTTTAGCTGCTGTATCCCAATCATGCTTCCCAGGACTGAAGAACTTTACATGCTTACAGCACAGTCTGAGTTCTTGAGCTTTCATCGGATGGTATAGAGCTAAACACAGATAAATCTGAGGTTTTACTTTTCCAAATATTCAAACGCTTTTAAGTTAGGGATGTTGAACATGGCTGGCGCTGCATTCAGTCTGCTGCTCTGTGTACTTGTGGGGGAGAGACCCACTGAGGATATGCTCCAATCCCTCCAACACATGGCTACCCACCACAAATGGCTCTGCACCTGGTGTTACTCCACAGTTTTCCTCCTGCAGGTTATCATGGCCAGTATGTGTGGAGAGATCTTTCATAAATTATGGGTTTCCCCCCCCAAGATAACACAAGATCAGTTTGCTGGCTGGCTGCTGTTGCCTCTAGTAGGACTTGTCAATATAACTCCAAGAGTCAGCAAGTCTCCTATTTTGTGTTCTTGTGGTGAAGGGGACAACAATTATTTGTTTGCTCAAAGTAAGGACTTAGTCCAGAGTAGGCTGCCTTCAGGGGTGTCTGCATTGTAGTTTGTATGATGACGCCTTCCATATGAGGCCATAATGAAGGTATGAAATATCTGATGTTTGTGAAAGCAGCTGCTGGCAGCTGGACTGTGTTTTAGAGTGGCCAACTTGATGCTTCTCTTATTTGGGGTAGGGGGTTTCAGAGGTTAACTTCCACTCACATAATTGACTATGACAATATGCAGTTGGAGTAGTGAAGATTCCAAGAGGAATATGACCCAATCTGTGTCTCACGTTAAATTGAGTAAACCTGTGCTGTGAGACTTAGCTGGTCATCACAGGATTGGTATTTTACTTACGTTCAAGCTTAAGCAAGACAAGCAAGTAGGCAAAAATGCCGGGGGGTTCAAAACCTTTTAGGAACTTCATTTTATTTGAAATTGTGTGTAGTATACATACGCATTTGTGTATGGGTATGTGAACATAACTACACATACCAGCAGAGGCCAGAACAAAAATCTGAATGATTGAAGATGACAGTTATGAGCAGCTCAACATGGGGGCTGGGACATGAACCTGGATTCTCTATTCTGTCTTACCTGGTGAGCCATCTCTGCAGACCCATCAAAGAATTTTAGTACCCGATTCTTGCCTTATAGGATGCCATTTACTCCTGTAGTAAGACCAGTTCTGAAGGTCAAAGATGCCATCTGTGCACACACCTGTACAAATGTGCTCCTCGATTGTCCCCAGTGTCTTACATTTGAAGTCTTCATTTCCACCAGGGATGTGTTTATTCCAAGTATTTACCAGGTGTTGAATACTTTATTTGTCTGAGCTTTAGCATTTAATTCTGGACCACTAAGACTCTTTTGAGTTTTAGCCAGCAGAGAACTGCTCCAAGACTAACTTCATCTCTTAAAGATTAGTGACTTGATGGAAATTTGGAAGCTTAGAAGGAACTATGGAAAATGTTTTGACTTGGTGTTTTCCAACTGTTTTACTTCTGCCAACTGAAGATCAGAGGAGTGGAAGATAAAAAGCTAAGGCCTGGTTAACTTTAATCCCATCCAACTCATCCCTCTCGGGATCCTATTAATTTATAAGTCATGTTATTGAACAAATTTATTGAGCACTTACATTAGGCTAAGTAGTATGTTGGAGCTGGTGATACAAACAGTAATAAGATGTAGTCCCTTGTAGATCTTGGTTATATTAATATGCATTTTAAACAATCATGTCATGAGATTTTGATGTAGGTGGTCTGAGGATGAAAATGTACCAAAATCTGGTGAGTGGACAATTTACTTTTAAAAACACAAGCGTCTTTTCATTACAGACAGAGGAAAGTACAGAATGTTAGATGTTGATGTCCAGGGCTGTCCTCAGCAAAATCTTGAGCCCAGTCACTGGAGATTTCAGTAAACAAAAAGCAATGTTGATAATACCTTAACTGATGTTATTAATGCCTCCAAATGGATCCTTTGGTAGGGACTATAATCGTACAGTCTAGATCTCCTGGTGATACCAATCTGTCTCATAAATATTCTGTTGGTTCTCCAAAGTTTAAAAAGAGTCTGGGTTGGCTCGGTGGTTGAAGGCATTTGCTGCTGACTGTGATGACCTAGAGTCTACCCTGAGAACTCTCACAGTGGGGGAGAATTGATACCTGGAAGCTGTCCTCTGACCTCCACCACCATGTTGTGACACATACACTATGACACAGACTGGCCCCCATGCATAAACAAATACAAACTCTGACACAAATAAATACATTATTTCTTTTAACGAACTCAACATAAATCATGGTTGAGGCAACAGGAGGCACAAGGCACCTCCGGGCCTTGCAGGCCCCCATATCATCCCGAGGAGAGAGCAGGGCTGAGCTGCTTATGTAACTCTGCTAGAAGCAGCAACCTCGTCTATTCAGTCTTGGCATGGGTTTCTGGTGTTCTTTCCTCTTGCCTGTAATTAGAGTGTTGATTTTTAAGTCCCTAACAGAGTGCTTACAGAGGTACAGGACACTCTGGGCCTGCAGAGAAAAAATAGAAGGCTGTGATCTTTTCAACTATTCCCTTGGACTGGACATGGAGAACCCCAGGATAGAATTATAAGCATGCCCCAAGCAAAACATGGTCTGTATTTCAAGTTTCAGGACAGTGTTTTTGGCAGGACACTAACCTGCTCAAATGAAAATATGATAATGGTAGTGGGTGTGTGAAGGCAGTATCACCTGAGAATTACTAGACCAAAGGCCCATTAACAACCCCAGTTAAGAATATATCTATTTAGGAGTGAGTGGCCCCAAGAGCCAGGACCTGACACGTTTATAATGTATCAATTCCTATGTTGTTTAAGACCATCATCTATTCTGATTGCCTGGGCATCCAGTCTGGCAGGATCTGAAGACTGAATGGGCCTCACATAAACTTCATATGATATTCTGGTTTGTGATTTTGTGTAGATGTACTCTCGAATCCCACTTATTATGAGTGGATGGGCCCAGCTGGATCACTCTCATCCAGGGTCTGAGGGGCTCATATATTTTTCAGCTAGACTTCACAAAAAAATGTTTTATTGGTGTTCGCAACAAAACAAGGATTTTCACAGTTTTGAGATGTGTTTATCAGGAATGTGGAGTGTCTGCTAAGCTGTGGGTGGAATCAGGCAAACCTCTTGCCCTTTGCTTGAAACCTGAACCTTGCATTTCATCCCCATCTTCTTGCTGCCACTCGAGGTTTATGAAGTTTCTTGGTTGATTCTCCTTTACTACAGATTTGTAAAATTGTAATTATGTATACGCATGTGTGTTTCTGTGAAGGTGTGTGCACATGGCTTTAGTTGTCTGTGGAGGACAAGGAGAAAGCATTGGATCTTCGGGAACTGAAGTTATAGGCACTGGTGAGTCCCAAATGTGGGTTCTGGAATGCTTTGTTATTTAAAACTGTGATTCTAATAGCTTGTAGGGCTAGAGCTGAGGCATAACCATGAAGAAGCAGGATCAGCCCATGGTCCCTACAGCTTGCATTGTAATATCTTGAGTTATATTGCGGGATCCATGGACCACGACTACCACTGTTATCACTACAGTAGCTGTTGGTCAGGTGTCCTCACTACTTGCTACTCTTTATCCACAACTCTGCTACAGGCAGCATATTTCAAACACTTTGCATATAGTGCTTAATGAAATATATATATTCATACATACATACATATATATATCCAATGGAATTCTGAAAGATGTGCTGTTACCAAGCCCATTTTGCACATTGGGAAAGTTTATCTTAGAGACCCTATAATTTGTTCAGGGTTATGAAGTTAATAACAGTTAAAACCTTGATGAAAATTCAGTCTGCTTTAGCACACATCCTGCAAAGACTGTTTTAGGTAAGTTTAAAAAACAACCAGTAAACACAATTTTAAATAAAGAAGTAAGTGTGGTTCCCCTGATTGGGGAATGTGAGTTAGGGTGGAATCAGGGCTGTCCTGGCTAGATTTCAGAGAACTCAAAGAGGAACCAAGACATTGCTTTGGCAGTCTTCCCACTGAATGCCAGTCACCAGAAGCTGAGGTTTGGATGCCTGTCATCTTATGAGCCAACCCACTGAACTCACACAAGTGTCACTTTGTAGATTACTCTCTTCCCAAGGAAACACTGAAGATGTATTTGGTAACTTTCAGCCCATTGTGATTTCTCTCATGGAGAGTGACCCATATAACGCCACCAGATCTTTGAGAACTCCAGTTCTCATCCCTCTTTCTGCAGGCTGATTCTCCAAGAACCACTGATGCTCTTGGCACTTGTCCCTGCAGAGGTGATATGCAACATGCACCTTCCCGAGGTTCTTTACTTTTACGAGTATGGCAAGCTTAAAAGTTAAAGGACTTTGTACACAGGACCCTGGGTCCTCATCTTCTAATGATAACAATACATTGGAGAAGGTGTTTGTCCACATCTCTGTATAGTGGTCAGCTAGCTAATAGATCACTACCTCATTACTCAGGAAAATCAGACCCCTAGACTTCTGGGTCCTTTCAATACTGATCATCTGTTTTTGTTTTTAATTTCTGAAAAAAATATTGGCATTTCTTTGGCTTATTTCTCTACTGAAGGCAAAATAGAAGTCTGTATTTCCAAGAAAAAATAGGAAAGGAACTGGTTTTTAAGATGTATCCATCCATTTTCTGTCACTATAATATAATATAATATAACATTTCAGGCTATGCAATGTTTTCTTTCCCATTCTGGTGGCTGTAAAGTTCATAGGGCCCTCTGGGTTCATCATTAAGTTGAGCTGAAGAAAGGGAAGCTGGAATATACAAAGACAGGTCACTTGGCAAGAAAGAAAGCAAGAGGGTAGGGATGTGTTAGGTTCATTCTTTTATAATAAGCTGCTTTTATGAAGTCTAATCTACTCCCATAAGACAGAGTCTATGCTGATACACTAGCATTAATCACCTCACAAGTGAATTATCTCCTCTCATCTGTACCATATGATAGTTTGACACTGAAGACCAAGCTTCCAACATGGAAAATCCTTATGGGACAAATCACATCTGAGCACAGCAAGAGGAAACTCTTCATTTCTGGACTGCTTAGTGTGCAATTGTGTGACTCCTGTAGGCTTTTGATTTCATGATCTAGGCTTTCATTTTGTTTTTCCTAACACATGTTCTCCATCTCCTACCATCCTCTCCTCCCTCCTGAATGTGCCATGGTCTATTCAAGTGCCGCTACTGAAATGTGACAGAATGATTCACCGAGTACATGGGCCCTTGACCTACAACGCAAGCTTTTGATTTAACTTTTCACTTGTATCCCCTGCTGCTGTTTTCCAGGTAAAATATTTTTATCTCCTTGCTACATGCAAGTATGGAGACAAAAAAAAAGAACAAAAGAAAAAAAGTAAGTAAGGGTTTTTTTTTTTTGTCACCCAGAGAAAAGTCACAAGGAGAAGATGTTCAAGATGTGGCATGGCAGAGGTCAGGTCAGGGTGAAGTCTCAGAATACAAATTCAGAATCGTGAGATGGCAACGTGAGTTCCTTACCAAGGTGTCAGAAAGTCATCAACCCAAATTAGAGTCTCTAGAGAGCATCTTAAGACACTGCATTTTTAGAAGGTGGAAAAAGTGGTCTTTAATACCATTAACTGAGTAAGAGTTCATCTTTATAGCCCATTAAATTGATAGAAAGAGCATATAATGGCCCTTCATTAAAATCTAAAGCTTCCAATTATTTTATTATTGTTATTTAATATCTATTGAGTTCCAGCTTTAATTTCACCCAATTGGTCCTATAGATAAAAATGCTTTGGTTGGTATAGAATTTAATTTAGGCTTCTTTCTGGCCTCATATTTTTTTAAATCCCTTTAAACAGATAATTTCTTACCCCTTTAAAGCATATGCACATATTCAATGCATAGTCACATACACACAACCATCCCAGAGACACATGGACATGTTCCTATACTTGGTACACATTGCTTTCTCTATTCTGTCTGTCCCAGAACAAAGGAAAGATCTCATGGAGAAGCAAAAGAAACTGACTTACCCCAACCTTCTAACCTTAGGAGACTCTAAGTTCCCCTTTACAGCTAGCTAGTGTAGATGGAGAATTTTGCCTGTAGTTGAGCTATTTTATTCAAAAGTAACTCAAAGCTCTTTAATTCTTTGAACCTCAACTTCAGTGGTGCAATGGCTGTAATCACATATTTCAGGCAAAGGAAACCAACATGTAAATATCATGCATCAACAACGCATCTGTCCATGGAGAACACAGGACATACATCCTGGTGCAGGAGCCTGATAAATGCCTACCTCAGCTTCAGACTTCAGCTGCAGCTATGTTTCTCCCTCATACAATTAAAAATAAAAACTGTATGGTGTCATGATTATACTTACGGCATATTCATGAAACAGAACAAGGCATCTTGTTAAATCATGGTTCCTCTCATACATTCATATTCAGTGACTTGTTTCATTATTCACACAAATATTTGGCATGCCTATTGTGTGCCTTAAGCATTTGTCCATATCACCATGTCCCTATGAAGCCTGAGGACTAAAGGTCTGTTGATGGTCCCATTCACAGATGAGCTCACGGTTCTTCACAAGAGCCAAGGATCTTCCCTGTCAGTCACCCTCTTCTCACAGTTTTCCTCATTAATTAATGTGGGTAACAGTAAAAAGAAGAAACTTTAGGAGAAGGTACAGATGCCGGGGAACAGAAAGGCATTGCTCCCACTACTGGTTTAAAAGTTACTAATAACTGGATGAGAAGCATGTGTCTAGAGCTAAGGATGGGACCCTCAGTACCTTTTCAGTGTTTGTGAAAATGCTATTTATAAATGATAAATCAGGGGTGATGGGTAGAAAAGTGGACATTTTAATAATGTTCTTGTTTTCTTCTTTGAGAATGTCATACAACATATTATTTCCCTTCCCCCAATGGTTCCCATGCCCTCCCCCAACCCCTAACTGCCAAGAACATTTTTGAGCTATTTGTTGAACTGACTCACACGGCACAAAAGTGTTCCTACAATACCAAATTTAAAACCAAGACAGTCTAGAATAACAATAAAAGCACACAGTGACCCCAAATGTAAAGTATTTAAAAGCTGGTAGATGTCTCACACAATGTTCTCTCAAACTTTTTTCGTTCATTTTTGCTGACCATACAAAGAAACTAGTTTCACTGTGATATTTTCATTCACTCATACACAATGCTTTTAGAAAACTTCGTGATTATCATTATTATTATCACTTTATTGTGTGTGTGCGCACGCGCGTGCACGCACGTGCACACACACACACACACACACACACACACACACACTCAGGCTTGCACAGCACATACATGGGAGTCAATAGACATTTCTCTCTTTCACCTTTGTGTGAGTTCCAGATACTGACCTCAGTTTACCAGGCTAATGCAGCAACCGTTACTCACTGATCCATCGCCAACCCTACAAGGTTTTGTTTAAACAGAAATTGTGGTGAGCTATACTTTGCATAGCATATAGTATTTTTATTATTATTATTATTATTATGTAGTGGGTTGGTGTGTTTATTTTATTTGTTTGTTTGTTTGTTTATTTATTTGTTTTTTGAGACAGGGTTTCTCTGTAGTGTTTTGGAACCTGTCCTGGAAATAGGTTGGTATGAAAGTAGTGAGTTATTTCAGTTCATTGTTCACAGTCAGTTACAGATTGACGTGTTGATTTTTGTTGTTAGTCTAGTTATACAATTATTACCATATTTATGTTCTAAAATATTTCCTTACCCCCATAAATTCCCTCATGCCCATTTTCTACTAAACTTTTTGCTACCTCCTATTCCAGGTACCCGTGTGTGTGCCTGTGTGTGTGTGTGTGTGTGTGTGTGTGTGTGTGTGTGTGTTTGTGTGTGTGTGTTTTATATGTATATATATGCATGTAAATACATTATTATATATTTACTTACAAATATGTAACTGTCTTTTCTGGAATTTGCATTTTATGTAATTATATGTATATAATAAAGTATATAATATTTATTATAATAAAATGCAATTATACAATGTGTATTCTCTCGTGTCTCTTTCTTTCACATGTTTTGGAAGCTTGTGTCTTTCATGGTATCCATCAACAGTTTGTTCCTTTCACTGCTGAACAGTATTCTACTGCATAGATAGACCACTTTTGCCCATCTACCCTCCACTTTAAGATGTTGCTACCTTGGGCTCCTGCAAGTAGTGTTGCTAAGATTGTGAGCAATGTGTAAGTCTAGCTGCCTGCCTTCATTTCCTCCATGTAGAGCATCTACCTCCTGTGACACAGGCACTTGGAATGGTGGGTAAATCGAAGACTTCAAATTGAGGTAAATTTCAGAGCTATATTATATTACATTATAGTATGTGCACTTCTCCCTTTATGAGAAGTTTAATTTTTGTATAAAATTGAGATACTTAATCTATCATACTGGACTATCCTGATATACAAATGTTGAAATTAAAATTACCAGTCTAGACCTGTGTAGGGCCCTGCATGGATCCCCGAGGCACCTTGAGCAAGCCTGAAGCTGTTGGCCAGAACTTTCTGCCCCAGAGCTGCTATTGGTACTCTTCCTGCCTCCCAGAGTTGTCATTGGTATTCTTCTTGTTTTGCTATAACACACACCTGGTGGGAAGGAGCTAAGTCTGAAAATTCTGTTATTTTCCACTGGGCTGTGAATCAGTATATAAGCCCACTCCATTCCCTTAATAAACAGCATTCAGCATTTGACATTCTGACATTGAACGAATAACCAGCTATCTTGTCTCTTATTTCAATCTCTAGGCCTTCGCCCAATTTTTGGAACAGATTGTAGCATGGGCACTACAGATCTAGGCATTTAGCAGTTACTTAGTATTTGGTAACTACTACCCTGTCAGTATTGTCATCAGAGAAGAAAGCTTTAGAGAATGGTTCTTGAAGCAATCGCTAAGCACAGAGCAACCATACCATGCTTCAAACTGGCCTTAATCATTTACTAGCTGTGAGCATGAGCAGTACTTGGCTTTTCAGGAATTCCATTTCTAATCCATCTGGACATTTTAGAGTCACTTGAAGGATTTGGTAGGAAGCTAGAACAAGAGACATTAACATGAGAGCTGTGCACTGCATCAGCGGTAGACACTTTCCTTGGTATGCATAATACCCAGGGTTCAATTTCTAAACACTATGGAAAACAGTTTTAAATTACAGTAGACATGGTCTGCTTTAGGTTCTTAATAAATAAAATACTTCAACATCACTTGCTTTCTTTTTAAATTTACTTCTTTCTTTTTCGTCTCCCACCTCCCAACTTGAGTCCTCAAATGTGGCCACACCTGAGAGAAGGAGAGGCTCATGAGTGTGCACATTCTGGTGGAAAGGACACTCACCATTTGTGGGGCACTAGGACAAACCTTTCCATACACAGTTGTTGTGGCAGTGGCATAATGACCCATTTTAGCGAAGTAGCAATTTGCTAGACAGCTTTCCAGGTGAAGAAACATGTCCACAGGGACTGAGTAGACAAAGGGCAGAACTGGAGTTAGGCTATATATCTTCAAGACAGCATCCTTCACCTGCTTGCCCTGGGTTCTACCAGAAGATCCACATGCTCTGTGAAATCTGAATTTTAAAACCAGTTCATTTCTCCCTACTATCTCACCACAGTTTACACAATTGATAAGAAGTAAAAACCCAGCTAATTTGGGGGGATTTGCTTTGTAATATCTTTGTGCTGTAAAATAAAATGATAATAATAACCTGAAATGTATGCATTCTAGGAAACTGAGACACCATGGGAAGAACTTTCATTCCTCTTGCTTTTGATCTAACACAATCAGTGGTGATACACAAAGGACCCGTATTCTTCCAAGGCTGGCAGAGCTCTGGCTCAGTTCCTGTAAACCTGGAAAGTTCACTGTGGATGTTGTCTCTGTTCTCGGTGTTCCTGTGCCCAGGTCTCAGAGTTCTTGTGATCCACACACCCATACCCACAGGTTCCTCACAACCTGAGAGTGAACCAATATATGAGCTATTTGTTCATAGCCTCCTCTTTCTTTTAAATAGAGCATTAAAGAGTCGGTTTTATTAAGCAAAATCCACTTTACAATCTGCTGAGGGAAGGGGGACTCTGAAGTCCTAACCCAAAGCTTCAGATGGCCTTTTCCACCACAGGCTGGAGTGAAGCTTCTTAATACATCATGGTAAACCCACAGAACTCAGCTCATCTGGAGTCTGTTACCAGCACTTTCCTGCCAGCCTGACATGTCAGCCCCAAAATAACACAAAGAGACACTATTATTTATAAGGCTGGTGGCCAATGGCTAGAACTTCTTATTGGTTAGCTCTGTCTTAGCTATTAACTCATTTTTATCACTCTAAGTATTTCCATGTGGTCTTATCTCACCAGAGAAAGAGTCCAGACCTCTTCTCTCATGTCCTACATCTTGACTCCTCTTCACTACCTCTCCTAGAATCCTTCTTGTCTCCTAGTCCCATCTATTCCTATTTGCCAACAGTGCTTTATTCATTGACCAATAAGAGAAACATATATACAGAATGATATCTCCCATCATCTCCTCTTTTCTGTCTAAAATAAAAAGAAGAGTTTTAACTTTAACATAGTAAAAGATATAACAAAATAGGTATCAAATAACAACCACAGTTAACAATATTTAGTCCATTAACAGTTAGCAAGATTTAAAGTAAATATTCCATTATCTATTCTTCTTAAAGGCATATATTAGTGATTAAGGGTTAATATTTAAGACAGAGCTAGCCCATAAGAAATGCTAGTAATTGACCAACAGTTTTACAACTCATACAGTCTCTGTGTGTTATTTTGGGACTGACACAGCTCTGGGACCAGGCTGGCAGAAAAGTGCTCGTAATAGGAGCGTGGTTCCTTGGACAAATTGAATTTTCAGTAAATCACTCTGCTATATGCAAGTTGTCAGATTAGAGTGTGGGCTGACACTGCTGATAGCATGAGGTGTCAGAAGGAGCTCATGTTTCTCTACCTTTGTTCTTCATGTGCAGAGCAATGGCATTAGAAACAGCGTGTTTGAAAACCTCTAGTCCTGGGAGGTACTATTTCTCATGGCAGCTGCTGTCACAGACATGAGCCAAAGTCCAGACATAAAAAATAAATAAATAAACCCACCACTACCAACAACAAAACTTTTCTCCTTCTTATGATGGGAGATGTCATTCTGTAATATGTTTTTCCTGTTGGTTAATGAATAAAGCACTGTTGTCCCATAGGAAAGCAAGATAGGTGGGGCTAAGAGAGGTGGAGGATTCTGGGAAAGTTAATGGAGTCAAGTTGTAGGACATGAGAAAAGTAAGAAGTCTGAACCCTTTCTTCAGTAAGATAAGACCATGTGGAAACATTCAGATTGATAGAAAGGAGTTAATAGCTAAGACATAGATAGCCAATAAGAAGTTCTAGCCATTGGCCTACAGCTTTATAGCTAATAGAATCTCTGTATGTTATTTGGGGCTGATGGCTCTGGCACCAGGCTGGCAGAAAAGTGCTCGCAACATTCTTATTCATTTTCCCTTCTTCTGGGTGTATTTGTTTGCCCCCTCCCCAAGTTTATTCAGCTATGTAATTTCAAAATGGTAAAATATATGCATTGCTGCAAATTATATAATTACAAGGGTACATGCCAGCTAAGAGAAGGATGAAATAAGGAAAGGACCCTTGCAGTCAGCATACCTTGCTCTCTCTCTCTCTCTCTCTCTCTCTCTCTCTCTCTCTCTCTCTCTCTCTCTCTCTCTCTCTCTCTCTCTCCCTCCCTCCCTCCCTCCCTCCCTCCTTCCCTTCCTCCCTCTCTCTCTCCCTCCCTCCCTCCCTCCTTCCCTTCCTCCTCTCTCTCTCTCTCTCTCTCTCTCTCTCTCTCACACACACACACACACACACACACATACACACACACACACACACCCTTAAAAGGCACCTGCAATTTTGTTAGCATTCAGTGGAAAGGCTGCAAGGTCCAGGGGTTGGTTTATAAAGCTGAAGTGCTGGGTCCCAACTGAGGGCTTGTGAGGGCATAAAGGAAGCATGTCCTGGGGAGGGAATGCAAAGCTTCCTAGAAAACCCCACAACACTTTTTTTGATGCCATTTCTTCTGATCCTATAACCTGTACCACTCTGTAAATTGTATATGGTATTGGGCCAACTCCGGGAGAAGTCAGCTCAGCCTGGCTTTCTTTTCTAATGGGTCTCTTTATCTGAAAGAGTTTTAAAATGGCTGTCTTAACAGCATTTTAGAACAGATGGAGCCAAACAGGTGATATCTGTCTCCAAAAGGTTATCTTCCTTTAGCACAGAAAAGTTGGTTAACATTGGCAAAGGCACATTTAATGGATTGATTTAGCCTCCAGTAAAGGTCAGGAAGTCGTTCCTCTACCCTCCATTCTTCCTTCCTCATCTCCCCTCCTCCTTCCCCCTTCTATGTTTCAACACCCTGCTTTATCTTGAACTGTTTTAACTTCCAAATGATATACAGAGGAGAGTACTGGGAATGTGAGGGTGATGTTAAACTAAAAACAGTTTGTTAAAATTTGCTGTATGCTTGACACTTGCCAAGGCTCTCTGTCTCTGTCTGTCTCTGTTTCCCTGTCTGTTTCTTTCTCCACCTAAAACAAATACCCATGAAACCCAATCACCCTATTTAAGGAACTGAAAAAAGTTTGGAAGATCTCTACATCTATTTTCCTAGAAAAAAAATCATATCCTTATTTCACAGTTTGTATTTCTCTGAATTTATTTAAAGGTTTTACCAAGTGTATCTCCCTCCCCCCATCATTAATATATTGTATAGGGACAGTGTGAGGATTCAGGCATTATGTCACCCAGCAGAATGCACTCAGTCCTTTCAGAGTTCCATGGTTGCATAGTCTGCAGGCAGATGCAAAGGACCCCTTTAAAAGAAAGACCCCTGTCCAATTAATGCTCGCTCTCTCTGGCTCCAACCCCCTCTCCTACCTCTTTTCCACTGTTCCCCTGGGGCAGACAGGGCTTTTTCTGCCTTCCTCTTCTCTTCTGCCCTATCTCTGTAGTGAAATATCTCTCCCAGGCTTCTTTACAAACAATTGGAGCATTCTTATACAAACCTCATAATCTACACTTGCAAATTTTTAAGCACATCCATTCTGAAACTTCCTGTCTCTGAGGCTCCCTCAGATTGTAGAGTCAGAGAGCACAAAAAGCTACTTATGATTTGTTATGTAGGTTATATTTACAAAGTTTGGGAGTTAGAAATAATGATTCAGAAATGTTTACACATTTACTAGTTCATGTAAAAGTAATCAGTGCATTGCTATAGAAGGAATATTCGTCTCTTCCCAGATCCCTAAATTAAAGTCTCTGTGATAGTATGTGGAGCTAAGGCTTCAAAGGGTAGTTAGTCCCTAAGGGTGAGGTCTTCAGCATTGGGAACAAAGTCCCTTCAGATAGGGAAGAGAAAATGTCACTCTCCTCCAGGAGAAAAAGGAGCATGATGTCCTTTGGTAAATTGGGCAGAAGGCATATCCTAGAGCTCAGTATCCCAGTGGCTGTGTCTTAGACTTGTAGTTTCCACCATAACCAGGGACAAATATCCACTGCTTGAATGATGCAGTCAACAGTATTTATGCTATAGGGGCCTCAGCTGACTCAGATGTTAAAATCAATAACAAGTTTATGAAAACTAGTGTTTTTAAAAGAAGAAAATAAATTCAAATAGTGACATCATTTTAACTTTTTAATTGCAAAGCTTAAAAACAGTAACTAAATTTTCCCATTTGCCTTGCATTCAGTCTATTCGGCTTGTTTTTAGTGCAAGGATTTGAAAAACATCTGGTCTATGCAACATGTAATTGGAAACAAGAAGTGCTCTCAAATTCAGAGACAGCTTCACAGACCACACTAAGAAAACCTCTGCCTTGAACTTAGATTTTTTTTCATTGTATACTGTTCTTACAAGTGATTCTATCAATTTATAGCCCAAGCTATGGTATATAGAAGTTTTTATTGCCCATGCCTAGACAATGTCTTATGTTTTTATTTGTTTGTTTTCAAGACAGGGTTTGTCTGTAACCACCCAAGCTAATCTAAAACTCATTTTGTAGACCAGGCTGGCCTTAAACTCACGGAGATTCACCTGCATCTACCTCCTGAGTGTTAAAATAAAAGGCATGAGTCACCACTCCCAGCTTAATTCCTAGCATTTGTTTGTTAGTTTATTTATATGTGTGGGTGTTTTGTCTGCATGTAAGTCTATGTATCACATGTCCAATGTACCAACTAAGGTCAGAAGACAGTGGTAGATCCCCTGGGACTGGGACAGTTGTGAGCTACCATATAGGAGCTGGGAATCAAACTCATGTACTCTAGAAGGTAGCAAGTGCTCTTAACCACAGAACTATCTCTCCAGACAGGTAATTTCTTAATTTTCACATGTGTTTCCTCAAATGAACTACTAGAAATTATTTTTATCATCTTATAATTGGGATATATATTTGCATTGATATGGTATTTGTGTGTTTATATTTTGTGCATTATTCTGTTGATCTGCTTATGTATATACAAAACACAAATATTTTTTTTACTTAATTTAGAAATCTCTCCCTCCCACCCTCCCATGCCCCCCACCGATCCTACATCCCACCACCTATCCACTCCCCAGGGAGGGTGAGGCATCCCATGGGGGATCATCAAAGTCTGTCACATCATTTGGGGCATGGCCTAGGCCCTCCTCCATGTATTTGAGCTGAGAGAGTATCTCTCCATGGGGAATGGGCTCCCAAAGTCCATTTGTGCATTAGGGATAAATACTAGTTCCATTGCCAGAGGTTCTATAGACTGTCCAGGCCTCCTAATGGGCACTGACATTCAGAGGGCTTTGTTCAGTTCAATGCTTTACAACTGGTGCCCCTCTGCTCTCACTAGGTCAGGTCAGCTGCTTCTGTAGATTTCTCAAGCACTGTCTTTACTCCTTTGCTCATCCCTCTTCCCTCTTTACAACTGGATTCCAGGAGTTCGGCTCAGTGTTTAGCTGTGGGTGTCTGCTTATGTTTCCATCAAGTACTAGATGAGGGCTCTAGGATGGCATATAATATAGTCATCAATCTCATTATAAGAGGAAGGGCATTTACTATTGCTTAGATTCTTAGTTGGGGTACAAAGCCTCTTTCTTAAGTTGCACACTGTTTTTTTTTTCCAAATTTCTTCATGAAAATAAAATTTGTAATGAAAGTTTAAGAGTTTCAATGAAGCTTATTCACTCTACCTTTATGACCAACTCAGGTGAAGGTGCAATATGAGAAGGTATTTTTTATTCTCAGCTCATAAATATATTCCCTGTCAATATTTTCAATAAGAATATTATGTTTTATTTTGCTGTTCATATTTGAAACTGCCATCACCATGGACTATGTGTCATCAATTGGAAATTTTTCCATTATTCCTGGTTTAATTTATTGAACTGTCCTTGCCTTCCTCTCTAGCTCGACCACTGTGTTTTTATAAGTGGGATGTCACACCACTTTGGCTTGCATTTGAACTCTTTATTGAACCACTGTGTTTCTTATCAACATCCCAGTATGCACTGTTTTCACATGCTAGTAAGTCTTATCTGTGACAGCACTGACCCCTTCAATTTCTCTGGTAGGAACACTATGGATTCTTTTGGTTCTTTTCCCGTGCAAACCTTGGAATTATCATACACACCCTGCATATAGGAAAATGAATCCTAGGGAAGCTGGCAGGGTATTCTATCTGCAGATCAGATTCAAAAGGACTGATATCTTCATGAAATTGAATTTTTCTGTCTTTTAATATAGTATGACTCTAAATGATTTTGGTCTTCATTAATATCTTTACATAAAATTCTTAAAAACATTTCATAAAATACCTACCTGTCTTCTGCTATATTTATTCCTGGTAGTATTGTCTTTGGTACTATTATTAATAATGGCATTTCTAATTCAAAAAAATTTAACTACTTCTAGCATAGAACAGTAGAACTAGCTCTTCTTTTATCTGGCATTTTAATAAACACAGTTTATCATTTCTTGTAATGTGTTAGCTCTTATTTTCTTATTTTAATAACTTTTACCTCTGTTCTCCCTTCTACTCCTCTTCCTGCCCCCCTTTGCTTTCCTTCCAGCCCACTCTCTATCCACTCCTCTCAATGGGTAAGAGCTCCCATCGAGAGTCAACAAAGTCTGGCACACTAAGTTGGGGCAGGACCAAGGCCCTCCCCTTTTCATTAAGGTTGAGCATTGCATCCAATCATAGGAATGGGCTCCAATAACCTAGCTCATGCACCAGGGACATATCCTGGTCCTACTGCCAGAGCCCCTCAGATAGTCCAAGCTTCACAACTATCTCCCACATGTGGAGGGCCTAGTCTGGTCCCATGCTAGGGGACCATCAGATAGTCCAAGCTTCACAACTATCTCCCACATGTGGAGGGCCTAGTCTGGTCCCATGCTAGGGGACCATCAGATAGTCTAAGCTTCACAACTATCTCCCACATGTGAAGGGCCTAGTCTGGTCCCATGCTAGGGGACCCTCGGATAGTCCAAGCTTCACAACTATCTCTTACATAGCCTAGTTTAGTCTTATTGAGGCTCCACAGCTGTCAGTCTAGACTTCATGATTTTCCATGAGCTTGGTTCAGCTGTCTCTGCAGATTTCTCCATCATGATCGTGACCTCCCTTGTTCATATGCTCCCTTTTCCCTCTCTTTGACAGGGTTCTCAGGGCTCGGCATGCTGCTTTGCAATGGATCTCTGTATCTGGTTCCATCAATTACTGTATAAAGGCTCTGTGATGACATTTTGGGTATTCACCAATCTGATTAGTGGAAGGCCAGTTTGAGTACCCTCTCCACCATTGCTAGGAGTCTTAGCTGGGGATATCCTTGTGGGTTCCTGGGAACTTCCCTAGCACCAGATGGCTCTCGCACCCTGTCCCTACACCTCACTCACCCCACCATCCCATTCCCTCATGTACTCATCCTCCACCCCTCCCTTTTACTGCCCCCACCCCAGTTTACCCAGAAGAGTTCATCTAATACCCCTTATCAGGATGATTCATGTATTCCTCTTAGGATCCTCCTGATTGCCTAGCTTCTCTAGGACTGTGAATTATAGCCCAGTTATCCTTTTCTTTGCATCCAATATCCACTTATGATTGAGTACATGCCTTATTTGTCTTTCTGGGTATGGATCACCTCACTCCGGATTTTTTTTTTCTAGTTCCATTTATTCACCTGCAAATTTCATGAGGTTATTGTTTTTTACAGCTAAGTAATATTCAATTGTATAAGTGTATCAAATTTTCTTTATCCATTCTTCAGTGGAGGGGAATCTAGGTTTTTTTCCAGGTTCTGAATATTGTGGTATCATTGAGTCTTGAGGTAGATTGATTCCCAATTATCTGAGAAACCACAATACTGTCTTCCAAAGCCGCTGTACAAGTTTACCTCTCAATAGCAATGGATGAGTGTTCCCCTTACTCTACATCCTTTCTAGCAAAAGCTGTCATTAGGGTTTTTGATCTCAGCCAGAGTTTTTGATCTCAGCCATTTTGACAGGTGTAAGATGGTATCTCAGAGTCATTTTCATTTGCATTTCCCTGGTGATTAATGATGTTGGGCAACTCCTTAAATGTCTATCAGCCATTTGAGATTCTTCTGATAAGAATTTTCTGTTTAGCTTTGTACCCCACCGGATTATTTTGTATTTTAATGTGTAGTTTCTTGAGTTCTTTATTTATTTTGGAAATAAGTCCTCTGTCAGATGTGGAAGATTTTTCCCTATTCTGTAGGCTGTATTTTTGTCTTATTTATAGTGTCCTTTGCCTTACAGAAGATTTTCAACCTCAGGAGGTTTCATTTATTGATTGTTGCCCTCAGTGCCTGTGCTATTGATTCAGAAAGTAGTCTCCTGTGCCAATGCATTCAGGTCTATTTTCTACTTTATTTTCTACCAGGTTCAATAAAACCAGATTCATGTTGAGGTCCTTGAGCCACTTCAACTTGAGTTTTATGCATGGCAATATATAGGGATGTTGACATCCAGTTATGCTAGTACCACTTGTTATAGATGCTTTTCTTTTTCCATTGCACCATTTCAAGTTCTTTGTCAAAAGTCATGTGTTCGTAAGTGTGGATTAATGCCAGTGTCTTCAATTTAATTCCATTGGTCCATATGCCTGTTTTGTTGTTGTTGTTGTTTGTTTGTTTGGATTTTTTGTTTTGTTTTATGCCAAAACCAAGCTGTTGTTATCATTATAGCTCTATAGTAGAATTTGAAGTCAGGGATGGTGATGCCTCCAGAAGTTTCTTTATTGTACAGGATTGTTTTAGCTAATTTGAGGGGTTTTTTTTGTTTTGTTTTGTTGTATTTTGTTTTGTTTTTACATATGAAGCTGAGTATATTTCTGTCAAAGTCTATGAAGAATTGTGTTGGGATTTTTGATGATGATTGCATTGAATCTGTAGATTTCATTTGGTATGATAGCCATTTGTATTGTTAACCATACCTATATAACAGCATGGGAGATTTTATTTCTTCAATTTCTTTCTTTAGAAACTTCAAGTTCTTGTCATACAGGTCTTTAACTTGTTTGGTTAGAGTTGTCCAAGATATTTTATATTTATGGCTATTGTAAAGAGTAATATTTCTTTGATTTCTTTCTCAGTCAGTTTATCATTTGTATATAGAAAGGCTACTGATTTTTTTTTGAGTTAATCTTGTATCCTGCCAGATTACTGAAGGTGTTTATCAGCTGAACAAGTTCTTGCCTAGAGTTTTTGGAGTCATTTATGTAATTATCATATCATCTGAAAATATCAATAGTTTGATTTCTTCCTTTCTAATTTGCATCCCCTTAATCTCCTTTTGTTTTCTTATTGCTCTAGCTAGAACTTCAGATAGTGTTTGAATAGATGTGAAGAGAGTAGAGAGAGTAGGCAGCCTTGTCTTGTTCCTGGTTTTAGTACAGTTATTTTGAATTTCTCTGTTTAGTTTGGTGTTGGCTATCAGCTTATTCTAATTCCTTTTATTATGTTTAGATATGTTCTTTGTTTCTCTGATCTCTCCAAGACCTTTATCATGAAAGGGTATTAGATTTTGTTGAAGGCTTTTTCAGCATCTAATGAGATGATCATGTGATTTGTTTTGTTTTTTAGTTTGTTTATATGGTGGATTACATTGACAGATTTCTATATGTTGGACCAACTCTGCATCTCTAGGAAGAAGTCTACTTGATCATGGTGGATGATTTTTTTTTTTTTTGATGTGTTCTTGGATTCAGTTTGCCAGTATTTTAATGGATATTTATGGGGTATTTGCCAGTATTTCAATGTTCATGGGAGAAATTGATTTGTAGTTCTCTTTCTTTGTTGCATTTTTGTATGGTTTGGATAACAGAGTAACTGTAGCCTTGGACAAGGAGTTTGGCAATGTTCCATTTTTTCTATTATGTGGAACAATTTGAAGAGTATTGGAATTAGCTCTTCTTGAAATTCTGATGGATTTCTGCACTGAGGCAATCTGTTCCTGGGCTTTTTTGAGGGGGGAGATTGGGGGGAGATGTTCCATAACTGTTTCTATTTAGGAGTTATAGGTCTATTTAAATTGTTTATCAATTCTTAATTTAAGTTTGGTATGTGGAAACTATCTAGAAAATTGTCCATTTCTTTTAAAATTTCCATTTTTGTGGAGTGTGGGTTTGGGTTTTTGAAGCATGACCTAATTATTCTCTGGATTTCCTCAGTGTCTGTTGTTATATTCTATTTTTATGTCTGATTTTGTTAATTTGGATACTCTCTCTCTACCTTTTGGTTAGTTTGGATAAGGGTTTGTCTATCTTGCTGATTTTCTGAAAGAACCAACTCTTTGTCTCATTGATTCTTTGTATTGTTTTCTTTGTTTCTATTTTATTGATTTCAACCCTCAATTTGATTATTTCCTGGCATCTACTCCTCCTGGGTGAGTTGCATCTACTCCTCCTGGGTGAGTTTGCTTCTTTTTGTTCTAGAGATTTTCATTGTTCTGTTAATTTCCTAGTATGGGATTTCTCCAACTTCCTTATTCCCTATGTAGGCATTGGGGCTATGAACTTTCTTCTTAGTGCTGCTTTCCTGGTGTCCAATAAGTTTGGGTATGTTGTACATGCATTTTTTTTTGTTTGTTTTGTTTTTGTTTTGTTTTTTTGTTTGTTTTTGGTCTAGACTATTTAGTGGTCTGTAAGCTTATTGTAACTTCCTTCTTTAGGTTAGTAAAGTTTTCTTCTATGGTTTTGTTGAATATATTTTCTGTACCTTTGAGCTAGTATTCTTCTTCTCTTCTATTTTCCTTAGGTTTGGTCTTTTCATGGTGTTCCATATTTCCTGGCTATTTTGTGTTATGAATTTTTTGGCTCTAATGTTTCTTTGGCTAACGGATGTATTTCATCTATCCTATCTTCAATGCCTGAGCGTATATCTTCCATTTTTTACATTCTGTTGTTTATGCTTATATCTGTACTTCCTGTGCATTTGCCCAGATTTTCCATTTCCAGAATTCCCTTGGTTTATGTTTTCTTTATTGCCTCTATTTCAATTTTCAAGTCTTAAACTGTTTTCTTTACCTGTTTGATTGCTTTTACTCGGCTTTCTTTAAGATATTTATTGATTTCCTTGAATTTTTAAATTCTGTTTTCCTTGATTTGTAGGAGAATTTTTTTATTTCCTCTTTAAAGGTCTCTGTCATCATCATGAAGTTATTTTAAGGTCATTTTCTGAAGGTCATTTCTGTTTAGGTCTTCCTGAAGTAGAACCACTAAGTATTGCAGTTTGATAAGGGTCAGGATAAACAAATAGGCTGAATAGATGTTTATTAAGGGAGAAACAACTCACAACACAGACAGATGAACAGAGCAGTTGGAACTGGATCCTCCTCTCTCCGTGTCCTGCCAGATAGAGCGTTCTCTGCCTCCTTCCGAGACCAAGTCCCACAGTGGGCCCTCAATGGGTGTGGTCAGTGCCACAGAAGCAGACACAGTGAATATACGACTACAATTCCCCTTTTAGTCTAAAGAAAAGATTTAAGCTTGATACAAAATCATATACAAAACAGTGAATAACAAGTGTGCTCTTAGAAAAGGAAAATCGAGAACAAAACCACAAACATATCTAGTCCTAGGGTGAAGGCATAAGGGAGTTTAAAATAGAGTTGTCCTAAGCTATAAAGCTTAAGTCTAGTACCTATTATATCTAACTAGGAAGAGAGAATAATACTTATGATAATTTAATCTACAACCTCATCAAGACCTGAGAAGTAAAATAATGATACTAGGGTAGACAGGAAGTGCGGATGGGCAACTTCCAAAAGGTGCAGTGAGGACAGAAACAGCAAGCTACCTGGACAGTCACCCAAGGTCTCACAGCAACATTGGTACAGCCAGTTTTGGCTAAGGCCAGGAGTATTTGACAGACCACAACAAAAGCAGGGAGGTAGAAAGGCTGTCTTACCCTGACTTTGCAAAGTTCAGCAGTCTTCTATGTTTGTCTATATGCAAGCACATAGGATCGCATGTCCAAATCAGTGGTCAAAGTTGAGGCAGTTCCTTGCCCAAGAGGCCATTAGCTAAAGCGAGGATGAACTCCAGAAGGAGCAACAACAGTGTCCAACATACTTTCGGGAAAGTGCACAGTGCTGTCAGGAGCAACAGTGTCTCATGTCAATAGAGTACTAATATAAAAACATTTAAATGTCATGTTCTGCAGGTCTATGAAGTGATTGAAGATTAAGCATCTATGTCTGACTAATCTCATAGGCAAAAGAAACATGGGTGAGGATAATCTGTAATACTCAGGAACTTGGCTAAAAAACCTGAATAAAATTTCCTTGAGTAAAGCAAGGATAAATACATAAACAATATAACTATGTACATATATATGTACATCTATATATAATACATATATATATACATACATACACACACACACACACACACACACACACACACACACACACGTAAATTCCTAAAGTAGAGGTAGAATAAAAATGTCTAAACAAGAGGTAGAGCTCTAAAGGGCAGCAAGACAGATATCCCAAATTGTATCAATATACAAAATGTCTTGAACACAAGCAAAAGTATGCATACATAGAATATGGCAAGTATAATGTGCATAAAACATCATAAATGAAAAGATTTCACACAATATAACAAATATAAGATACAATTCTTCCAGGAAGGGAATACACTTAATTTTACATAGGTTACCACAAATAAAAATATACAACAATGTAAGCTGTAATACTAATATCTCACTCTTACTAGATAATTCACAAGAAAGTAAGCTAATCTACCTATATCCATTCTGAACCATACCTTTCCCAACCATACCCTATTCCTGTCTAAAAGAGATAACCAAGTCTAAGTATCACCTTCCAAACCCAACCCCAAATAACTAAGACCAACTCTATGAAGATGAATATTATCCCTAAATTCCAAGAGTAGGGAAAGGGGGCGTTGTTATCTTAAGATTACTTCCTGCTGAAATGCGACGATGATTTCTCCATGGGATCCTGTTGGAAAAAAATTTTAAGCAACCAAATTTCTCAACAGAACTGGTTGTAACATATGTAGGTAGTCATTGTGTGGCAGAAAATGCTTGACTTGAATTCTACTTGAAACTCTGGCCAGGTTGTAATAAGAACGTCACCAATACAGCTAGCTAGTCATGAGTTCTCTCGAGAAAAGCAGTCTCAAACCAGTTTAGGGTGATGTTTGTAGTCCAGATGCATCAGGTTGAGTCAAGTGGAAATGTCCAATTGGGGCCCCGTCTCCTTTCCAGAGTGTTCAAAGATTGCTGTTGAGAACTGTTATTTTCCTTGTGGAAAACTTAAATATCAATATCAAGGTAATGTTTTTTAATTTTTACAGTATGCATTAGGGAAAGGCAACAATAAGCATTAAAATGTAAATGAGAAAATTAGGATTTCTGAGAGAAAATTGTGAATAAGTGAATGAGTCCTCAGATTTTGTTTTCTTCTGCCTTACACCAATTGGCTTCTTGATATAAGGCAGAAACTGTGAATTTAATCTTAACAACATGCTTGAATTTAGAGAAGGAAAGCCAAATCCAACTCCAAAGCCAGCATTGGTTTACATGAATCTTAATTTACCTTTTAAAATCAAGTCAGAGATCTTTTCTATATATGTTTTTAGTTTTTTAGTCTGTTTATGTGGTAAGAATATCCATTCCAATATGATATCTTCTCTCTGCATCAAAATCCCTGAAGGATATTCTCTAGATGGTAATATAACCAGAATACAGTCTAGATTTGGATCCACATGGTCCACATGTGCTTCTAATATCCTCTTTTCTACCCATTCTAATTCCTTTTCCACTTCAGCTGATAGTATCCGTGGGCTCTTCAAATCCTTGACCCGCTTTAGGGCCATTTTCAAGTTTTTCAAATCATGCCCTTCAACTCCAATAATGGTTTGCAGTTGAGAATTCTCTCCTAGTAATTTTTGAAGATCATTAAGAGTCTGGTAGCGATCTCTCCTGATCTGTACTTTTTGTGGTCTAATTTTCTGTAGACCTATCTTATATCCTAAGTAGTTGATAGACTCTCCTTTTTGTATTTTTTCAGGTGCAATTTGTAATCCCCAGTGAGGTAAAACTTCCTTCACTTTCTCAAACATTTTTTCTAATATTTCTGCTTTAGAGTCAGCTAACAATATATCATCCATGTAATGATAGATTATGGATTGTGGACACTGTTTACGAATTATTTCCAGTGGTTTTTGTACAAAATATTGGCACAGGGTGGGGCTATTTAGCATTCCCTTCCATTGATATCTCTTCACTTGTTGAGAATTATTGTAATTAGGTACCGTGAAGGCAAATTTCTTTTTATCTTGTTCTTGTAAAGGTATAGTGAAGAAGCAATCCTTTAAATCAATAACTATAATAGGCCATTCTTTAGGTATCAAAGAAGGCAATGGCATTCCAGGCTGTAAAGAGCCCATTGGCTGGATAACTTTTTTAATGGCTCTCAGGTCTGTAAGCACTCTCCATTTACCAGAATTCTTTTTGATAACAAATACAGGAGAATTCCAAAGGCTGGTTGATTCCTCGATATGCCCAGCATTTAGCTGTTCCTGAACCAGATTTTCTAAACCTTCTAACTTCTCAGAAGTCATAGGCCATTGCCCTACCCAGACAGGTTCCTCTGTTAACCATTTTAAGGGTAGGGCTTTTGGTTCCTCTGTTTGTTCACCACTTGCATTCTGTCTTTGTACAGCCTGGATATTTGGTGTCTGTCTTGTATAGTACTTTATAGCATTTTTTTCCACAATTATGAGGTCGTTTATGGTTCCTATCTAATACTGGAGGAATGTTAATCTGTGTATTCCATTGCTGTAATAGATCACGACCCCATAAATTTATCACTACATCAGCCACATATGGTCTTAACCTTCCTCTCTGTCCTTCTGGTCCTACACATTCAATCCATCTCGTGCTTTGTTTTACCTGAGACAGGGTTCCAATCCCTAAGAATTGAACATTAACCTCTCGCAGGGGCCAATTTCGAGGCCAGGATTTATTAGCTATGATAGTTACGTCCGCCCCTGTGTCCAGTAGGCCTTCAAGCAGTTTGTTACTTATTTTAACTATCAATCTAGGCCTTTGACTGTTAATAGAGGTTTGCCAAAATATACGTTTTTTATTTCCTTCTGTCATGTCTGATTCAACTTCTGTCACTAGTTTGTCATCCAGAGCGGTATGAGTTTTTATAATAGGCCAAGGATTTTCTAATTGTCCTTTGGGAGATTGTCCTCCACTGTGACTGGGAATGTTCGGACCACCTTTGACATGGGGGCCTTCGAGAGTCCCCCCAAGAAGTTTCCCGGTGGTAAAGGGTTTCCTTGCTTGTCTCTAGTCGATCTACACTCATTTGTCCAGTGTCTGTCTTTGCCACACCTTCTACATAACCCAGGAGGCTGAGGCCTTCTGTTTGATTCATTCTTGGGAGTATTATTTCTAGAGATGTTTTGCCTACAATTTCTTTTTAGATGTCCTATCTTACCACAGGTATAACATCTGACATGTTGATATCTCTTTAAACCTTTGGAGATGGCTTTTCCTATCCAAGCTTCTATGTCACCATAGTTACATCTTCTGTTCTCTTGATGACTTCTCAAACCTTTAGATATAGCTTCTCCTAACCATGCTTCAGTGTTATTGCTATTATAGTCAATGTTGGCTGTATATAGGACCCATTCATCCAAAGGTGCTGATTGAATTTGTAAAAGCCAAAGCACTTGTTTGCACTGAAGATTTGCATTCTCATAGGTTAACGATTCTATGAGTATTCGCCTAGAATCTATGTCAGCTACCTCTAATTGTACTGCTCTAGACAACCTTTCTAGAAACACACTGAAGTGTTCTCTTGGTACTTGCCTTATTTTGGTATAAGATTCTATCCTCTCCCCTAGTTCATGAACCTTATCCCAAGCATTCAGAGCTTCTGTACTGCATAGAGACAAGATATGTTCATCATAGGCAGCTTGGGTTTCTGGGTCAGCATAAATACCCTCACCAAGAATTTTATCTTTGGGAGCTTCATAACCTTTTTTTAAGCCCTGAAGTTCAAGAGCCTTTGCTTCCTCTCTCCATAAAGCCCTCCATTCTAATTGAGAGGAGTTTTCAAGGACAGGTGATATTAATTGATCCCAATCCTTAGGGTTTACCTTGTTATTCTTTGCCCATTATTCTATTAATTGCTTCACATATGGTGAGTGCATGCCATAAGAGACTACTGCTTCCTTTATAATTTTTCAATCTTTCATACATATTGGTTCCCACTGATAAGCAACACCACCTTATGGGTGTTTTTTCATTGCTGATTTTTCATAAATAAATACAGGGAAAGCTCCCCTGACCCTAAATGGTGTGGAAATTTTTAAGTTTTTTTCATGCCTTGTTAACTAGAGCTCTTCTTCTGATGAAGATTGAAGGTCTTCTAAAGCCTGAAGTCTATTAATCATTGCTTCTTTGAGTGTCTGAACTTCTTATAGCATATCCCTTTCTAGAGCCTTCATTGCATCGGTCAGTTTCTTACTTTCTCCAACTACAAATGATTCCATGTTTTTGATATTCTTATCCTTAGATATTATCCGAATGGCATGTAAACTGCCTTCCAGAAACTATGTTCTATCTGCTAGCTTGCCATTATCCTCAGACATGGAAGAGATTCTATCTACTACTCTTTCCATCTGATGTCCCAGTTTTTTAACCTTATTAGTAGATTCATCCAACCAGGAATGAGCTATTTCTGCTAGCATGTTAATGCATTGCATTGTTTCTGTTTTGGTTGTTGAGGCAACATCAGACATGGAACAAATTTTGTTTTTTATTTGGTCATTTTTATGTTCCATGTTCTATATTCTACCTGTCAGCTCTCTGTTGCCATCTTCAATATTCTGAACCTTTTTTCCTAAACATTCTATGTTTTGTGTTCTGTCATTTTCGATGTTTTGAATCCTTGTTACTAAGTATCTTATGGTTTGTACAAGTTCCTTATCGTTTGCGCTAGTCTCAAACCATTTCTTTAAGAATATCATATTAATGATAAAACCTATTACTATTATGAAAAAGGTGTATATATTGATCCCATCATAATTTTCTTCTGCTAAGATTCCTTCTATATAGGAAGTAAAAAAAATTCTTAAAGTCCTGCATTGTAAAATTATCTGCCATAGCTATGGAACAATTGATCTCAGATATTGTATCAGCTTAAGTTGCAAAAGATGTTACAATGACCTTAGGTGTAATTCCGCTGTCCTGGAGCTTTGATGGTTTTAGTTGTAGATCTCAACTTGCTGTAGTTACACTCGGAGGTGTAGCAGTAAAAAGCATCCAGGAGCAGAGGATCCTTCCGATTCCGGTTCTACCCAGAATTGCACCACCAAATAGTGTCCAGAAGTGTACCACCAAATAGCTTCCGGCAGCAGAGGATCCTTCTGGTCCCGGTCCCTGTAGAATAGCTTTTAACAAACTAAGGCAAGCAAAAGTTTGTTAAACGAAGGAGTGAAACGAGCCTTGTACAAATTGTTGAGACCACAGGGATAACAGGAGCCGCCTGCAACTGCAGCATGTATATTTTCCTCCGCCAGACCACCGGCAGCAGCCGCCACTGCTGGAGCCGGAGCCTGAGCCCGCAAGCACACAAGCAGAGCAGGCCGAGTCTGGGCCTTGTGCAGCAACACAAACGCAGGGCTAATGCCACAGGGCTCTGTGCAAATGCAATCTGAGGGAATGGGCAGAAGATGAGCAGTGGTCTCAGGGCCAAGATGGAGATAAAAGGAGTTCTAGGGCAGGGTGTATCTGCCTGATTAGTCAAGCGACCCTGCCTGTTTGGGGAAGGTGTGGGAAGAGTTGCTGTGGCGCCTGGGTAAAACCCAGTTGCCGTGAAAATCCTGATCCCACTTCTGACACCAGATATTGCGGTTTAATAAGGGTCAGGATAAACAAATAGGCCGAATAGATGTTTATTAAGGGAGAAACAACTCACAACACAGACAGATGAACAGAGCAGTTGGAACTGGATCCTCCTCTCTCCGTGTCCCACCAGAAATAGAGTGTTCTCTGCCTCCTTCCGAGACCAAGTCCCACAGGTCACTTCCACACCTGGCTCCACTCCTCAATGGGTGTGGTCAGTGCCACAGAAGCAGACACAGTGAATATCCCACTACAACTAGGTTTTGGAGGTGGCATATTACTCTTTAGGTTGTTGAGTGTGTTCTTAAATTGGCAACTAACCATCTTCTTCCAATCAATGCAGGCAGTGTTTCTGCTTCTTGTTCTAATTGCTGCAGTCAGTGTCTGTATCTTAAGGATCCTTGTCTTGGTCTACTCTGTTCAGTCAGTGTTTCTGAGGAAGCCAATGAGGTCTGGGGTTGATAGGTGGATTTGGGGGCTGAGTGGCACTTCTAGGTTACAGAATCCAATGGTGGTTAGCAGCCTGCCTATAAGAGCCTTGCCTGCTGACTATCTAGTGAGGTTGAAATGGGTGGGGTAGGGACCCAAGGTTTTGTTGCAGGGTCTAGGATCTTGAGACTGAGCTGTTCAGTCACTCACCTCTTGGTCCATTCTGTGTAGTCACTGTCTGTCTAATATGTTAATTCTGAGCAGTACTCTTTAGACTACTGTAGACATTATATTTTTTAAACTTACCAGCCTTGTGGTTTTCGCTTTTCCAATCTATTCATTTAGTTTTTGGTCTTTCTGAACTGATAAAAACCTCAGCTATGATTATGACCAGAAGTGTTTTTTGTTGGCATCTTGTCAATTTCCTGATTTTTTAAAAAAATGACATTGAGTCTTACTTGGCTTCTCAAGCTGATCTCAAACTCACTACTTGGTCTGTGTAGGCTTCCAGTTCTCAAGTGCTAGGACAATAATCACCTGTAACTTTGCCCAGTGACAGTCCCCTGATTTTACAGAAAACATTTTTTAAAGTTTACCTTTATTTAAATATCAAGATAGTGATGGAATTTTATAGATATCCTTTATCATTTTAAGAAATATCCCTCTTATTTTTAGAATAAAATTAAAAACTTTTCATGAATAATATTTTTTCCAAGAATAAAAGTTGAATATTAGCCAACATTTTTATGTCTACTGAGAAGATGCCCCTGTATTGAGAGAGAATATCATACTACATATGGATAGCCCAGGAAATTATCAAAATTAGAAATTTTGAGGTGCAACTTCCAAATACATTTCAGTTTTAGATGACTCTAAAACCAAAAAGGGTTAAATAGTCCTAAATTGAGACTATGTTTTTTAATCCATATTAATATGAATAAAGACCATTCATATACTCCAGAAATATTAAATATGTTAATTATGCAAATAATCCTTTTACTCTTCAATTATGTTGGTAATTTTGAAGTCTATTTTGAACTATTTTATTTCCATACACTACAATGTTTTGCTAGTTTTTCAAATTCTATGTTAGACACATTGCATTTGAGAGAATGTTTTGAAATATACTTCCCAAGGACTTTTTTTCTGTTTAGAATATGTGATTCTTATTTTGAAATTCTTAATCAGGGTAGCTGTCAAAATATTTCCTGGGTTTGAACTTCACTGGACTAAGACAATTAATGTGAATATGTACTGAGTAACGGACAGTTTACATACTAGCAAAATAGAAGGTTTTCCTCCATACAGAGGTGTGTGTATGTGTGTATTGTATAGTTTTCTAAGCCATTCTTCTCTATGAATAGAGGTATCTGTGGTCTTGGCTTTGTAGGGAATGCTTCCTCAGAGTCTTCAAGTTCTGAGGCTCTAAGATTTGCTTCTGATCTTTGTCCCTCAAGTTTATAGAAACTAAACCACAGATTCCCCAAAGTATACCAGTCAGCTGTCAGTTATTTTGATTTTGTTTGTTTTTGTTTTGGGCTTTAGGGACATTTCTGTCCCACATTCTTGCTTTCACTTTTTTTATTATTATTATTCCTGAAGATTTTCTCTACCTTCTTGCCATTCTGAAAGTTATTGTCCTCTGTTACCTGCAGAGAATAAGCTGATGGGGTCTGTGTGGAAAGAAAAAAATAGCCAGAGCATCAATGAAAGCTGGTGGGAATAGAGAACCTACAGAATGCAAGAGGTATGGCTGGCCAATTAGAGGAAGTGTAAGCAAATCATTAGAGAAGTGCTGGATTTCCGCACCCAGAACTACATTCTTTAGGGGTAACTAAGACTTTTAAAGACATCTGTAAAAGAATAAGTGCTTAGCAATCTGCATTTACAAAGTCTGCTGAGATTTTAAACATCTGTAAGAAGATTTTGCATCTGCTGTATTTCCCAGATTATGGTAGGTGGAGTGCTGAGAAATAGTAACACATGAACTAGAACAAAAATCCCCACACTGAACTTGAATCTTGGAATCACCTATCCAGAACTCTGGTCACTTTTTGGATGTCAAAAACTTCCTTTATTTACACTTCATGCAGGCAGAACTCTATCCAGTAACAGTCTTCCTGAGAAGCACTCCCCACATGCCACTGGGGAACAATTGCTTTGCTACACAGCACTTAAAGAGATTTTAAGTGGAAAAGGCACACATTTCACTCGCTTATCTACTGTGGTTGGGAGTATGCAAGGGAAAAGATTAGTTTTAAATTATTGAATTTGCATTCCTTTGAGACATCAACATAATTGCAGAGAGACACCTTTAATTTTTTTATATATATTTACTTATTAATAAAGACAAAATTTCCATTCACATTCTGAAAGATTAGTCCAGTAGAACAGAACAATGGTGTAATGAAATCTCTAGTTCATTAACTTGGAATGCTGGGATTGAATTACTAATTTATGTTGTTTGTAATTTCATAATATAAATTGTACTATTTTAAAATATAGGAGAAAATGGTTCCCTTGGAATCTGCTTTCCTCTATCTCTGACTAGGAAAGTTTTATTTGTCCCTTAGGAACTGGGAAGTAGGGAGATTCACTGAAAAATGGCTGTTCCACAGGAGCATGCCATGAAACATTCATAGTCCTACTTCCTGCATACCAGGAGGCTTAATAAGCAGAGCCAGCCCCTGACAAATACTCATGGTATTCCATGGCTTTTGAAAGATTTTTTTTATAAAGCAAAAGGTAGATCTTCAAAATCTGACTTCAGAAGGATTGCCAATTTATTTTTTCCCAAAGGACCCACTCAGCAATGAAGACATACGAGCAGTTTCTATGAATTAAAACTTTAGAAGGAAAGGGAAAAGAGGAAAAGACAGTGAGACTGGGTACATGAGAGCCTAGGCTACAATGCCATCTCAAAGGCAGTCTCAGCTGTGCCTGGAGCTCTTGAACTGGTTTCACAGAATGAGGTGAGTGGATCATGTTTATGTTTTCATGGACAAACTGTTGGATGAAGGCTGACCTGGGCAAGTGGCCATGGCCTTGGATGGGGTGAATCCCTGCAACCACGTAGTTCTGAGACACAACAGTCGTATGTCTTCTAGTGTGGGTAATGTATCTAGTAGTTTCACTGTAGGAAAAAGTATCTACAATGAATGAAGGAAAAATATTTTATTTGAGAGATTTTGATGTTCACCAAACACTATTTTCATTTACTCAGCAATCATTTCTTTATAATTGTTCTGTGCAGACAAGATATTTCACTAGATGCCATGGAGATGAAGCAAGTCAGGGAAAGAGGTGCCAGGCACTGGTCGTGACATAGCCCAGGCATATAGCAACAGTGTGTACCTCCAACGCTCATAAAAATTATTACATGATAGGTGCTGATTCTGGTGAGCTCACTGATTCCATCAGTGCTAAAAATGTAAGAGTGCTGGGCCAGCGAGATGACGTAGCAAGTAAAATTACACTAAGCATTGTGACCAGTTTGACCCCTGGAACCAACATAAAGATTGAAAGAGAACATCAATACCACAAAGTTGTACCCTGACCTCTATTTATATGCTGTGGCATATGCACACACATGTTACAACATGTCTCCCCGCCGGCCTCCCGGTCCTGCTGCCACGTGGGCCCACAGCCGCGCCAGCCCCAAATAACACTCAGAGACTCTGTATTTGATACAATCCTGTCGGCCAATTACCATTACTGTTTATGGGCTAGCTCTGTCTTAATTATTAACCCATTTCTACTTATCTAAGTATTTCCACGTGGTCGTCTTATCGGGGAGCCGCGCGGCAGGCGTCCTGCTCCTTCCCCGGGCTACATCTTGACCCCACCTACTACTTCCTCTTCCTCCTCCTAGTCTCCTAGCCCCACCTATCTAGTTTTCTATTGGCCACAGGGCTTTATTAACAGTATGAGAAACATATATACAGAATCACATCTCCCATCATCTCCTCTTTTCTGTCTAAAGTAAAAGAAGGGGTTTAACCTTAACATAGCAAAATATACCATACAACAGTTATCAAATAAGAATCACAGTTAACAATATTTAGTCCATTAACATTTTGTAAGACTTAAAGAAAATATCATCTATCCTATCTTTGTCAGTCTAAAGACCTATATGTAACTTATTTTTAATCCTAACTAAGAAAAACTATAATCATAACTATCTGTCTTCAACTCCTTCAAAGACCATAGAAGGATAATATATAAACTCTAGAAATGACAGAGACAATTCATTTCTGACTGCCTGGTCAGTCACCCGAAGTTCTTCTGTAATGTTCCATCTTCAGCCCATAGGCCATAGTGTGTGTCCAGACTCTTCAACAAGGCAGGAAACTTTAAACTGTCCATCTGTATTGACAGTGTGTCAGTCATTTTTCTCTGTGTCCTGTAGACTGTCTGGCTGTCTGGCAGCCTCTTCCATGAAGCAGGAATCCTGTAGCAATGTCCATCTTGCATCAGCAGTCACCTCTTTGTGGGTCCTGCATGTCCAGTTTCTACAACATAAAGTCAAACAGTCTAGAAGAACAGTACCTTGTTCAAATGGCTAGTCTTGCCATATTAGAAACAAACTTCATAGCCCAGGGAAGGAGCAGGACGCTTGCCGCGACTCCCCGATAAGACGACCACGTGGAAATACTTAGATAAGGAGAAATGGGTTAATAATTAAGACAGAGCTAGCCCATAAACAGTAATGGTAACTGGCCAACAGGATTGTATCAAATACAGAGTCTCTGAGTGTTATTTGGGGCTGGCACAGCTGTGGGCCCACGTGGAGGTGGAACCGGGAGGCCGGCGGGGAGACATGCTGTAACACACACATGCACGTCACACATATAAAGTAAATAAATAAGTTAGTAAAAACGGTTAAGCACAGAAGAGCAGAAATGTAGTCTGACCTGTCTGAACTCCACAGTCCTTCAGTCACCTGTGCTGTCAGACAACCATGACACAGATAACACAAAGTTGAAGAGACAGACCAGTAGATAAACTATTTACTGTGTAAGATGTAAAAACTCTAGATGTGGTAGCATATCTTTACATCTTGAAGGCCAACTATCAATTAGAAATTCCCTCACTAATGAGAGACTTTGCCTCAAAAAAATAGTGGGATGCACCTAACACACATAACCCCACCCTACCCCCCCCCCACAAACTTCATATGAAAACTGTGTAGGGTTTCGTAGAATAGCTTCATAATATACGATAGTCTCAAATCCGAGTGCAGGTGTTTCCTGTATTGTTCATTAACACTGTATGATTCAGGGACCTGTGTAGTACATAGCCATCCCATAGAGCAATGGTTCTTAACCTCCCTAATGTTGGGACCCTTTATTACCACTCCTTAGGCTGTAATGACCCCCAACCATAAAATTATTTTTGTCGCTACTTCATAACTAATTTTGCTACCATTGTCAATTATAATGTAAATACCTGATGTGCAAGATGTCTAGTTTATGACCTCTGGGAAAGAGTTTTTGCAGCCACAGGTTGAGAACCACTGATATAGTGTGTTTAGAATCAAAGCCACAATGAAGTCGTATGACACAACACAGGAGAGTGCTGTAGGAAACACAGATTCAGTGTGCGTTCACTTTTGGATTTAGTTTTTGTTGTAGAATATTCAAAAACCTTTTACTCTTACTGAGTAATTCAAGATCACCATTTCCATGACCCACATATTTAAAAGTTAGCGTCTGGTCTAATCCGTAAGCCACTAGAAGAAGAAATGGGTAGGTACACTGATTTACTCATTGGTCACTCATTACTAATTATAATTCCGTGGTTTAGATCTAAACTCTGTGGACAGTTTCAGATATGGCACACGCAATACCAAGGGAAGATGTAGGTTCAAAGTTGTAGCAATTCAAACACTCTGGGAGTGTTCCTCTGGAGGGAGACATCACTGATACTAGGGTGTTTTGGAAGGCCCTAGAGTAATTAAAACAATCTAGAATAACTATCTGTTTCTTTCATGTGGGTACCTGTATGTGTGTGCTAATGTTTAATGGAGAAAATATTACTTCATCCATAATTTCTAATTAGGCTATTTTAAAGCCATAATTAAATAAGAAGTGGTGATATCAAAGAAAAGCACTGAACAAAGTGAACTTGGGTTCTTAAAGATCAGAAAAGTAAACTGCAAAAGCCATTGTGACTTAGAGAGATCTACACAAGGAGCAGTAGTAATTTTCAAGATTTATAGAGTTTTGCCATGTTAAACTTTATCATTTTTAGTTGCTAGAAAATTTCATTATATCTTCCATGCAGTTTCATGATTCATAATCCTCTGGGGAGCTGCAATGAAACACTTCCCCTAAGGAGAAAGATGAGACCCTCCAATGTCCACAAATGTTCATAGCTAACCTGCATTCACCTTGATGGTGGCTCCCCTTTCTGCCTTAAGGTTAGAAGGAAATCATCCCTGTAAATTCCTCCTTCGAGCATGCACTGGCTTTGCTTTGAGAGATCATAAACCTGGAGCACACTAATCAAATCTAGCTCTAGAATAATCTGGCCATACTACATGTTTTGTAGGTCCTTTTCTAGATGGGCACATAGCATTGCAGAGCTTGGGTATTTCTGAACATTCTAAGATGACCTCTAGTCTGAGTGCCACTGTGAACTTGCTGTCTCAAGCACTGTGACTTTGTTAATGCTCTCGTGACTAGAAAGCTCTGTGAGTTTCCACTAAACAAGAAACTTAGATGCAAAGACCCTGCCAAATGTTAAGTATGAAATAAATTTTAAAATAGTCCATCATATGTTTTTTTGTTAATATTTTCTTCTGGTATGTTCTTCAGTTAGTATGGGGGTAAAACTCAGTTGTATGCTAATATACTTCATATTTGTTTTTCTGGTCCATGTAATTGTTGAAGTGTTTTTACATTCGAAAACTTCATCTAGTAGGTTTCTAGGCAGGATGAGAGGCCACATGAAAATTTGTGTCTCTGAGGTAAGAAATACAACCGAACTTGCCATGAGTTGTCTAACGACAAGTTTCATTAACAAGAAACAAATGACTTAGAAGCCGTAAGTTCACATGATAAAGACATTATGTTGAGTAAATAATTGGCTGGTGAACCAATATGCCTGATTGTTGTGTCTTTGAAGCATATTTCTTCATTGTGAACATTTGAGGTCATGTTAGCCAGACACAAGGTCCAGTGTTATGATGTTTAGATCAGCCACTTCTGTTTCTTAACCAAAGAATTGAGGTTTACCTGCTCTTCACTTCTATTTCATTGTCATGGCCACAATACTCACTAAAAGATATTGGTTCCTGGGTATAACATTTCCTTAGGCTTTTCTAATTGGGTATTTTCCATACCTTGGGATCATATATCTTAATGGCCCTTCACTAGCTCCACTTAGCCAGTGTCACCCAGGGGTGTTAGATGAAGTTGACACAGAGGCACAGTGTGTTCACCCACCCTGAACCTGTGCAGGGTGTGATGAAGGAGCCAAGTCCAGGTTTCCCAAATTTCTACACATAGAAATAACCGCGTGTTAAAATCCCAGAAGTCAAAGACTTGCTCACAGAGAAAACAACTGCAATCACTATTCTTCAGTCTAAGGATTTCCTTAATCGGATTAATCATATTTAGCACTTCCTCAAGCTGTGGAGAATTACCTAGGGTTTATTAAATGAATGGTTGCCCCTCAAGTCACTAACTCACAAGGACACAACAGACACAATGCTTGTAAGGCAGATGTATTTGAATCTTGAAGTGCGGGGTATTTTGTGCCACTAAAGAGAGTAAGGTGATTGGTTTAGTGGTGCCATGGGAGAGGCTTTTATTTATTTACTTTTAGATTATTAACTTTCAGTCACACCAACCATTCTTTCTACGGTAGTTTTGTAGGAAGAGGTGGGTATGCACCCAGATTCTTTTATTTGGTGAAACCTGTTCCATTCCTGTGTCCTCTGATGAACTGAGTCTGCTTTTGTGCCAGAGTAAAACCATGTTGTTTGTTCTGTTGTGAGCACTACATTCATACAGAAAATACTTGCTTCCTACTGTCCAAAGACATCAGTGTTGTTAACAAGACATGCACCTTCCCTGACATTCTCCCCAGAAATTGGATTGAAATTTTAGGGAAAATAATCCCCGTCCAGATTGTAGCAGTGGGGTCCCTAGAACTGGAGCTTTGAAAAAGAAGATGCTCCATTATAAGGATAAAAATTGTGGCTTTGATATGATAGCACTCCGGAAGATGCTTGGCTCTGCGCTGGCAGCCTCTCCTCTGCTGTGATCTTCAGAACACGTGCAGTACTATTCTGAGTTTTCCGGAAGTGAGACAACTTTATGGTAATCATATGCAAAATGTTTCTCAGAGTGGTTTTTTTTTGCAGTTTACTTTTTTATGAGTCTGTTAAAAAATTTAAGAGAAGCCTTGTTGACATTTTATATGCTTATTTTTCTTTCAAAGGAAAATTGGAGGATTTTTTAAATTTTCATATTGAAGATGATAAAAGGTGAAATAGCATCATAATTCTTATCTTGTTTCATTTGATATTTGGTTGTTTTAGTCTCTTTTTATGAGTTTTATTCATCTTCTAACCAGTCTTGTATATAACATTTTTTTTATATACAAAAAGATTTATCTTATTTTTACTATTTTAAAGAATTTGCCTGAAGCTAAAGCAGGCATTCAGGTAGAAGCTGAACCAAAAGATAAAGTTCTTAAAATGTAGCCTCTAAAAATTGTTAATAAGTGTTATGAGTATTTTAAATATTACCAATTCAATATTTTAAGTATTCCAACAAGGGATTTTGGTGAGTACTTTATTCCCTAAGAAAATTAAATTAATGGCCATATGGTCATCTTGGCCTTGGCTGTATTTGAACATTAGTCACATAGCTTCCCTCCTAATGTTCTTAGAAAATTAATATTCTTTATTTATGTTAGGATGTGTATCTGTGTGAAGGCATGTGCATACCTCATCACATGTGTGGGAGTCAGAGACCACCTACCACCTTGTTTGAGACAAGTTCTCTCTAGCTATTAACCCTTGAGTTTCACACTGAAGGCTAGTTAGCTTCCAAGCTTCCAGCACACTTCTTATCTTACAGTAGGAGTTCTGAAATTACAGACACAGCCACTATGGCTGTATTTTTGTTGTTGATAATTTTGTTGGTGTGATGGTTGTTTTTACATGATTTTCAAAGATCCAAATTTATGTCACCAAGCTTGTTTGGCAATATCTTTTACTCACCATGGTGTCTTCTCAACCCTAAAATAGATACTGTTAGTGTGAGAAAATATGAGTGCACCCATGTGCTACTTTATATTTCTTCATCCAGCATTTTCATTTCTGTAGCTCTCTGAATAGTTTACTAATCCTAGCTTATATCTTGACCCATATAAGCACTACTAGTGTGATTTATTAGTACATATCTATTATAACATTTGGGATACAAGTCATTAGGTTTAACAAAGCTTTTACTTAGTTAATAACTATTGACTTACACATCTAGGTTCCACTTCAGGGGTACTAGTGATCTGTTACTCAACAAATGTTAACTTTCCTCAGTTGTATTTATCTAATCAGCATCTATTGAGTGCCTTATGTGTGCAAAACTTTATGGGTGTGTGTGTGTGTGTGTGTGTGTGTGTGTGTGTGTGTGTGTGTGTGTGTCCAAGCCCATACATGTATCTTTACACGTACAGGGTTTAAGAGTACATGTATGTATGTATGTGTGTGTGTGTATACAAATTTACATACACAAATATAAGCATATAAATCTATATATGTATATAAGCATATGTATATATTGAAAAGCCATTTGAGTTTTATTCATTTATTAGATAGGTAAGACTTAGGAAGGTGTCATTAAAAAGGTAAATGAATTCTTTCTAAATAGACAGGCATGTGGCAGCTAGGAGAGGAGGGGAGGGCATGGGGACCATTGTCAAGAGAGCATTTGGTATTGCAGATTGAAGCACAGAAAAAAAAACAAAGCAACAATGAGCTACTGAGTCAGCAAATTATTATTATTGCAGCTATTCTTATGAAATGATCTTGCTCTGCTTTGGGCTTAGGTCACACATTTCAGTCACTCATTCACATTCCTCCTTTGAAATGACTTCACTTGGCTTGTATATTAATTTGATGTCTTGAGTTTCCTGAAATAAGAGATTGATTTGACCTGAAACTGGTGCCCAGGAGACTGTGTCCTGTGTCACATCAGCAAATGAACATTGGCTATAACCTTATATGGTGATGCCCAGCACAGGAGCACAACACCATCCTTGTGTTTCCGACTCCCAACACCTCATTAACTATGGCACCACATCAGGTCATAGAACTAGGAGAGTAACTTTGGAAAGTTTATAAACATCACAGGGAACATTCTCACGGGTGTCTGAGGCTGCATGCATCACTTCTTGGGGTCAAGCAAAGTTCTTTCCTCCAGACAGCTCACCCTCCAGTTGCAAGAGGAGGCAGGCTGCCCATGTTCTCTGTCCCAGCACTCACCCCACCCCCAACAGCTGAGCATGGCTGCCAGCATGTCACCATAAGAAGATTGATTGCCTCTTACTAACGCCCCTCATAAGTTTCACCAATCTGGATCTTTTTCCAGTCCCCGGGATCTCAGAGTCTGACCCTCACCATGAGGTGCTGGTACCACACAACCGTGCACACTCCTAGGAACAAGATTTTCAGTCACAGATACCTAAAAATCTATGAAGAAAAGGAATGGGGACAAGACTCAGTAAGTAAAATGCATGCCATTCAAGTACATTCAAGTATTAGGACCTAAGTTCAGTTTCCAGGACCTATGTAAAAAGTTGATGGCATGTGTATATAATAACAGTGATGGGGAAGCTGAAGCAAGATGATCCCTGGGTGGAGGGGGGATGACCCCTGAGGGGGAGGAGGAGATGATCCCTGAAGTCACTAGTTAGCCAACCTAGCCTCAAGCTCAAGTCCTAGCAAGAGAGATTTTTTCAAAAAACCAGATAGATAGCTCCCATGGAAGCACTCCACACACAAACACACGCACACACACACAGAGAGAGAGAGAGAGAGAGAGAGAGAGAGAGAGAGAGAGAGAGAGAGAGAGAGAGAGAGAGAGAGAGAGAGATCTGGACACTCATAATCACTAGCTCCAAACACTTAGCCCTACCTGGCCCCAAGAGAGGTTTATTCCACTCCACCAAAGTCTGTCTATCATCCTTGGCCATTAGACTGAGGGATGACATTCCTCTTATGACTGCCTCTTGGTGATGACCCTCCTAATTAGTCTCCCTCCAGTGAGAACACTACAACACAGAATTTAAGGTCACATGATGTGGAGGCCACCAGGGAAACCTCCACATTGTTGGTGAAGTACTTCGTTCAATCCAGGTTCTAACTTCCAAGGGCTCCACAACTTTCTCTAACAGCACCACCAACTGGGGACCAAGTGTCCAAATTCCTGCTCCTAAGGGCTACACGCCCCATTAAAACCACCACGTCACATCAAAGTGCCATGTATGCTAGTGATGTCTGTGCATGGGTGCTGGTGAGAATAGAATCGTGCTAGACTCCTGCCTCTATACATTTCTAAGCATATTAGAGTGAAAGAGCAAATACAAACACATTTTACAGTGCACTAGACATATTGGGCTGTTAACTCTTTCTTCATGTCTCAAGTCATGATTTGAACTGTAGTGGATTTAAATAGCCACAAGAAAAATGGTTTGTGTAGTAGGTTACCACCCTACTCTGTCTTTGTAATTTTAACTGATTATAGATAGTTTTGTTCCCTAAACACTATTTTTTTCTAAAGTTAAATTTAGGCTACAATAAAACTAGGAAGATAAAGATTTTCTATAAACCATAATCCCTCCACATAATCTTATGTGTGTGTATGCATACAGATATACATATATACACAAATACTTACAAACTTACACACGCATATATGTGCAAGCATGCATACACACACACACACACACACACACACACACACACAAGAACCTTAAATGTGTTTTACAATTGAACCCATGCTGACAGGTTAGGAGATACTTTAGGATGCATTCTTGAAGTTGTAAATTTTTGGGGATTTTGGACAAACATATAATAAATACTTTTTCTCTTTTGATTTCACTACTATTTTATGAAGTTTATAAAAATCATGTTTTCCTTCAAAATCTCTTCAACCTGCACAATTTTACACTATTTAAGTAAACATACATAATAAATCAGGCTTCATCTCTTTGTCTAACTGTGCAGGCAGCTACAGCCTATTGGAGGAAGACTTCTATCTTCCCAGCCTCTACCCAGCCTTCAAAATGATAGGAGGGGGTTCTTGTCTAAACAAGCCACTCTTTCTGTGATTCTTTTAGACAATATCTTCCAAAAAGAAATGAGGAGACTTGTAATCCAAGAGCTTGGGGCTGCTCAGATTGAGTTTGGACCCCTGTCTAGCATCTTATTGTTGAGTGCCCCAGGGCTAATTACCTAAATCTGTATCAGTTTACTAATCCATAATATGTAAGAATTGAGGATTACTTAGCCATTTGGTGAATTAAGAAATGTCTAATTAGCAGTGGCTGGAATGTACTAAGTGTTTAAGTAGCAGCAGTGAGGGTTAGGAGGGACATTGGGCATTCCTGAGGAAACAGCTCTCCATCTTCAGTCTTCTCTGCCATCAGCACCTCATCTAACTCAGCGCTCATGCAAGCTAACAAGTGCTTCATCTCTGCCTAGATCAGCCTTCTCTCTTTTCCTTTCCTTTCTCCTTTTTGTTCTGCACGTCTCTTCTATTTTGTCCTTCTTGTCTTTTCGCTTTTTCCTTTCTTCTACAAGTAAAGCACTTTGCTATCCTATTCCTTATATAACCCACACTGCCCTATCCTATCCCATAGCCTGGAGTCTTACCTTATGTATGAGTTCAGCACATTGCCTAGAACATCACTATATGAAAACTGGTTCTCCCATTGTTTGTTATCTAATAGTATTATTGGCTCCTATAGTATCTATTTCCTCTTTTCTATATACTTACTGAACCCAAAGCTCTCTTAGAACATTGAACTATTTTTGGAATGGAACTTTAGTCAACCTTCACACCTTTTAAGTCCCATTCTATACATGAACAGTATACATGCATTACCCCTGTATATTCATGATATCAGGCCTCCCAACTAACTCCTCCAAATATGTCTAGGTCCATCAGAGATACTTTACCATGTATAACCCTAGATGTACAGTTGAGTGTGCTTGTTGGTGCTTGTCATGTCAACTTTGGCCTCAGAAAGGAACACAGCGTTAGACAAGGCTGTCACCAGATTTTACAGTCTCCACCTCCCTAATATGAACTGCAAAGAGGGGAGGAAGAGAGTCATTTGTGTAAGGCAATACACTGAAGCTTTATCTCCATTAGTCCCCATTCTGACTGCTTTGTAGCATAGTCAGTGAGGAGTACAGATTCTGAAAGTGACTTCAAAAGAAGGAAGTTAAAGGAGGGGAGGGTAAAGGAAAGAAAGAGATGGAAGGAGGGGGGAAAGAGAAGGAATATTGATAAATACACTGTGAAGAGAGGACATAGAAACAAATGCAGTGTACTTGATGATGGCTATGTTTCCAGAGAATCCCAGAAATTACAAAAGCAGGAGACCTTTTCTGCCCGATTACATGGAAAGCAGCCCACAGACTCCCTGTCAATCATGCAATCATGTAGTGATCTAGCGGACATCGAATATGCTCACACCACTTTAGGCTTCATTTTATTTCAGTTGAATTTGATTTTACCAAGAATCTGCTAGTTAGCAACATTAAAGCTTGGCACCCACAATGTAAAACAAATGGTGTGTGTGTGTGTGTGTGTGTGTGTGTGTGTGTGTTGAGAGAGAGAGAGAGAGAGAGAGAGAGAGAGAGAGAGAGAGAGAGAGAGAGAGAGAGAGAGAGAGAGTTTGCATGCACAAGATCCATAAGCCAGAAATTGAGCCTGGTTCATATGTAGTGAACTTATTGCAGCTGACTGAATGCACACATTACAACATCCACAACATTTCAGACAAATTCACTTGAAAATCTGTTTCTAGAGGGCTCTAATGTCAATAAAACTGGATAAACCCTGGCTTGGGATATGCTTCTTGGTTTTCTCCTATTAAATAAAGTATGTGGTACCTGTGATTTTTTCCCTTGAAGCTTGTTCCCTCATTCTCTTGTCCTAGTAGTTCTAAAGTTAAGATCAAAAGAGATGGAGACTAAAGGTAGAGTTGGCATGCTGACTTGCCTGCTGCGCTGTCTCAGACAATTTGCTTAAGCACTCAAAAATATTGACTTAAATCATTAAAAAGTGAGAAATCTGGATTGCATGATCATACCATTTGCTTCCACCCATTTGTCCCTAAAGTTTGAAGAAATGAAGGTTTCTGAGTACAGGACAGAGGCTAAGACTTCTGACTGGAAGGATGCTGTCAAAGGTATTTCTTTTTTAATAGACCTGGTTCTATCCACTCCCAGCTTATCCCAAACTGTTAGCTGTTAGCTGTGTGTGTGTGTGTGTGTGTGTGTGTGTGTGTGTGTGTGTGTGTGTGTGTGTGTGTGTGCCTGTGCCTGTATGCCATCAAAGTCCTGTTTATGAGAACTTCAAGACACCATTCTGTAAAGTGGGTCTACTGCAGGGACACTGAGAACACCAGCATTGCCCTTTGGTTATAATCAGTCCAAGGAAATAAAATTTGGAGACATTCATTTTTTAAATTTTGCTTTGTTTTCTTCCTACACAGCTGAATTTGACATTGACTCTGTGGTGTCCACAAAGAATTAAAGCCAAATTACCTCCCTATGCCAATGCATAAAGCTAGCATTCATTTTACAGTTTCCTCTTTAAGAGTAACAGGTAGGTACTGGAACTATTTACCCTCTGTGTTTAACCTCTTGCAGCTTGGAGAAGGGGTGCACTTATTTAATTAGTGTGGCATTGAGTTCATTTAGCAAAAAAAAATGTAGAGGAGGCAACAGCTGAACAATATTCTTTGTCATCTTGGAGGAGAGGAAGAGGCTGTCTTCGGAGCATTCTTTTCATACTTTGTGGCTCTAAAAGTAGCCAGTTAATTAGATTCCATGGTTACTGCTATTGTTATATCTGCTTACTTGAAGTGTAAAGATAATCATCAATTGTACACCCTTGACTATGCTATTAATGGCTTTAATACCCCCATTGTGTTTACACTTCGAATTGTAAGGAACACTTAGCTATTGTGTTTTTTTGCTCATAGTAACTCTGCGAAGGCTGCCTCCCTCTGATGCTCTTGCCATTTCATCCTGCGGTATTAAGTGTTGTTTTTCTGGTGAGGTCTTGAAATGTGGGACATTATGTATGAGTTATGCTAATTTGTTAGGGCAATGAATACATTAATTTCATTAGTAAATGGCCTCAAAGCAATAATTACCAGTGTAGGTGTGTCAAAAGCTATCATGCTCAGCTCTTCCAGTTAATTATTAAGATTTTGTTCTGAGGGGCCCAGATTTGACATCCAGCTTCATGTTTGCCATAAATAAAACCCTGAAGTATGCAGGGATGAGGAAATGAAGCCAGGGATGCTGTTTTGTGCTCACATCCATTCTCCTCTTATCCAATTGTTATTACCAACAAGATGCCAAAATAATCACAGGGTCAGTGACATAGAGTTTTAGTGCCCCACAAAAGCACGGTTATTACCAAGAGCAGCCATGCTTCTCTGTACTCTTATTGGCCTCTTCCCATAGTTGAATTGTAAGGTAGCTAAAAACCACAGATATGACTTGCTAAGACGAATTCTGCTGAGAAATGTTATCTACAGTCCATTCCTCTTTCGACTAAAACTCACTTATTATTTTTTTTAAATTAATAGCATTTTCTCCTAATGGATTAATTGGCTCTGTGAGTTGGCTGTATTATTATACGCAAACCATTTGCTGCTGAGAAGTAATAGTAAACCCTATATCCCAGTATTCATTTCCACAAAAAATATGACATTCTTTTTATAATGATACACCTGTTGGAACTATTCAGTGCCTCTCCATTTACTAAAATTATATGTAAGGTCATTTCAATCTGAGCCATCACTCCATTTATGGAAGCTTGGAATATAAGCCGGGCTTCGTGTCCTGGGTTCTGTTCTGATGGGAAAATAATACTCTCAGGAATTTTTGGATGAAGGAATGCCTTGGAGTTTGAGAGGGAGATGACATGTGTGTGGAAGGAGGGAGCATGTGAGCCAAAGCAGGGAAGGGAAGAGGTCAGTGCTGGGCAGGATGGCAGAGAAAGATGCTGGAAGCATCGTGAAGAATCTTTTGCTGTAGGAGTCCAGTGATTCTCAAAAGATCCCTGTTGTTTCTTCAGAGAACTGTTCTCAAATCAGTCTCCAACACCACCCTTATCCTAAAAGTGATGGTGCTCAGACGGCGCTGATCTGCCGGGGATTCGGTTTTCTAGTTCTAGATTCTTCATGTCTGGTAGAAAATGGCAGTCCTTCTGTTCTCCTGACCAATTTTCCATACTCTGACCTCATCACAACTTCCAGCTTCCCTTCTGGTCTTTGGCTTTGACCTTACATCAAATCTGTTGTTGCTGCTGTGTTTGTTTTTAAGCACTTCTAAACTTCCACCATAGCCCTGAAATCAGAGCCAGGCTTTTGAATGTAACAAACTATCATAAGTCCAGGGTTTGGACATACAGGGGCGGTTTCACTCCAAAGTTGTGTGGTAATGGATTGAGTGCTGTTAATGTTAAGGGTCAAAGTTGCTTGGACAAAGACAACATAGTCAGTTTGGCAATGGCAATTCTCAATATTAGAGGCTGAATAATTATTTTTCATTCTCTCTTTAAATTTATATGAGATTCCATACTTTTTAAATGGCTCTTGTTTATATGAGGAGAGTTTAGACATTATTTAAAGGTACTTGATTGGCACTAATTTATTTTAAATGGAATCTTCAGTGGTAATCTTGATTTGTTCAGCTATCATCCACGTTTGAAAAAACATGTTTACTGACATGAACTGCTATTTTTGTGAAACGTACATAGGAAAAGTTAGAGGTTATCGTAGCCTCTTCTTCCATAAGACATTAAAACATGTGACTCCATGTGTTCATTAGAAGGAAGAATTTAGGGACATAGAATCTGAGTTCCAGAGCAGGGATCAGGAACCAGAGACTCTGAATAGCAAACCCTTGAAGTTACACTGTTTCTATCATATAGCAACTAATACCAGGCACTGGTAAGTGTGTAGTGCATAGCCTTTGCAGCCATCCATAGAAGTCCTGTTCAAGCTGAGGAGGGAAATCTAAGTTCTGCCATTTATACTCTATTTACACTGGGTCATGTCACATGATTCTAAGGCAGAGCCATCTCACCTATAAAATATCAATAATGTAATAATATCTGCTCTACAGGGGGTTCAGAGACATAAAGTGAGCTATTGCATTCCAGCAAGCTAGGCTTATAGATGGAAAACAGTGAGTGTTAATTATCATTATTTGTCTTGGTAGTAGCACAGTTCTATTAAGTGATTTTACCAGGATTCTAAAAGTCAGAGGCGAGCCGTGAAGCATATTTAGTTGCTTCACCCAGCTCCCAGTAACTGTTCAGATACTCTTAGGTTATCTCAGGAGCAGACTTTCTGGCATAGGGACCGTCTCACACTGCTATAGTAGTGAGCTTCTCTTAAATGTTCTTCTGGCTCCAACTCCCTCTATTTATTCTCTATGGTCACTTTATTTCTTGTTTTCTTCCCATTGTCTTTGTCCCCCAGCCTGCAATACCTGCCTTATAGTTAGATTCAGATTCATGTATGTATCAGTCAGAACTCTGGAGTGCTTCTCTATTTCTCCTCCCCCAGCATCTGAGCCCTTAGACCTCAGTTACCTAGAAACCCTGTGCAGTGACAATAGAGCCAACCAATTTTAAGGAGCAATGTCTCCAAAAGAATTAAATTCTTAAGTAGTTTTTCCTTGAATCTCCTTTTTGTGTCTGTCACAAGATACCTACCCAATTTAAAGTGCTGCTACACACCATAAATTGTGCTAAGGCTTTCCTTAATTTTAGTATTTGACAATCACTAATGTATAGGCACAAACATTTCTGTTCCTTTAGGAGTGATAAAATCAAGATTTTGAGAGAGCTTACATTACCTGTTCAAGTTCATGTGGTGGGTAACTACTACAATATTTATTTAAACTCAAATGTGCCATCAAAGCGCATTTTCCTTTCTACTACCTTCCACACCTCCACTAGATACTGTAGAGTTCAAGTGGATACCGTCAGTCAAAAGTTAGTCTTGAAACATTTGTACAGAACATAAAACAAGAACTTTACCAAAACACACACACACACATGTACACGCACATGTGGGTACGAGCTCACTCACCAGACTTCGACATCCTTAGATTCTTAGCCATATTCCTCCTATTGAAGAGAAGCAAATAATCTGTGTAAGAAACACCCCAAACATGCAAGAGGTGTTAAAGTCAGATATGTAGCTTGAAATAATATGCTTCCCCATCATATATTTCCTATCATGTTTTCTTTTATAATTCTAGCAGGCTATATTTAAACCATGGGTGACTAAAGATGATAATGTATAGAGCCAAGATAATACCAAAAGAAACATTAAATTAACATTACTGCATTAAGGAAAACAAGACCAAGGGCCAGTCACTAACTTCATTTAATGCATTTATTGGTTATCAATATGTGGGCACTAAGTTCTCCGGAGACAGTGGAGTTAATGCCAGAGCTAAATCAGACAGTACTGAACCATCCACACTCCTACATCACATTGTTTCTCAAGGGTTTTCAAAAGCTGTAGATGTGGCTGTGACTAATAATACACATCACATGCAAGGGGAAACTGTAGAGGGTCATAAGACCATAACAAAACCCCAAAGTGTTCACCCAATAGGAGGATGGTGAAATGTTAAATACTGTGTTCTGGCATGAAGAGTCTCACTTTCCAAATTTAAGCAAAATGTAAATACAGGTTCTCTTAAATGAGAAAAGATGTATTTTCATTTTATAAATACACACACACACACACACACACACACACACACACACACACCAATTGGAAGATTTCTATTGCTATAGGCATGGGGAGAAAAGAAAGAAGAAAGACACAGACAGAAAGAGAGATTTTTGTCATCTGATCAAGAATTTCAGCTTATGTCATTCCCATTTACCTGAGCCTTCAATAATTAAAAGATGATATTCTGCCAGAATGGAAGCAAGTTAAACAAAAAGGAAAATGTAACAGAGGTCACCATTTCCCCTATTTCCCTGTCAATTCATTGATGTATGCCTTCCAATGAACATTGTTCTGCAATTGGGCACATGAACAGAAGGGCTGAGGGATCAGCAAGGGCTTCTTGACCATTAGATACTAAAACATAACTTGGTTTTCAAAAGTGAGAAACTCCAGGGCCACTCCAGAGAAACCATACTCTCTTTGTTGCACCCCCTTCAGCCCCTCTCAGGTCACTGCCTCCTTCTATCATATTTCAACACCACAACTACAGAGATATTGGATGTGGACCAGCAGTCTTAGCACCAAAGATATTCTGGATGCCGAGAGAGCTGTCCCATGGAGACCACCACACTGTTTGTGCAGAGAGCCCCATTCTGCCCAATTTGGCCAGTGGAAAGGTAGCTCCTTGGGAAGAGACAAAAAATCAGCCATGTTTTGTTAACAAGGTTGAAATGTGACTCTTGAACTTCTTAAATAAAGTATCTCTCTGCCTACACATGGGGATTTAGATGAAATCTGAAATTCTGAATTTTAAATTAATATTTATGGCATAAGTTAATACACTTTAGTAACGTAAAGAAACTGACTGAAAGATGCGGTTGGCACCAATGCCCCACCAAAAACTCATTTACTAACAGAATCCAACCCTAAGTAAAATAAACAGCTTTGGTGCTACTGACATTTTATAACCACCTTAAGGGAAAGGTGGAGAGGAGAATTGGGTTTCCATGTGGATTTAATTCAAGAACTTCCCAGGAAACTGCTTGAAGGCAATACAGTAGTGAGCCAACTTTGTTCTGCTAAGTCACAAAAAAATACACTCGACTGAATAGAGGGGATCAAACACAGCTGCAGAGAGGAAATTTAGAATTATCATCCCACCACTATCAGAAGGTCCTTTATGTTTATAGCTTCATAAAAGTTCACAGTTAGAGCATTTGCTGCCAACTAATAAAAAAGTAATGAAAATTTTTGCAGATTTTTTGTGTGTAGACAGCAGTTATCTAATCCCTAAATCCTGATGAATTCATATATTCAAAAATATTTGAGGCAAAAATACTCATGAATTTACTTGAGATCCCTTTAAAGGTATAGATCTCAACCCCATTAATGGACAAGGAACACCAATATTGTTTGATTCTTTATCTATGTGCATTCTACAATGTATTCTGAATTTTTTATTGCCTAAATATTAGAATAGTCATGATGAAGCACTGATATTTCAGGGTAGATATCATTAGAAAATAATAAATAAAGGTGTTGTCCCCTTTAATGACCCTTGACGTGTATGGTGACCAAGGCTCCCTTGGGTTCTGTGTCTTTTCTTAATTATAAAGGAAGTCTCTTCTACTTCTTCCTTTTTCTTAAAAACAATATTTGAACAAGGGGGCTTTTTTATTTCCTGTACTCAACACATCTATCCACATGAAGAACATGATTCCTATGTGAGGAATGACAGGGAACACATGGTAAAGCCTTAAAAATATTTCCCCTTCTATTCTCTTTGCTCAGGCTGTGTTCTTCTCTCGGTGACTATTTTTTTTAATGTGAAAGAGCAAACACCCTCCGTGTGTTTCATAAGTTTCTCATGACTCCCTTCCTGTTCACATTGCTCTCCCGGCCCTGCACCTTCACCTGGCCTGGTCCAGCTTTTGCCTCAAACAGATTGCCCCTAACCTTTACTTTTCATTAGTGCTCAAGGCAGGAGGCAGTGGGGGAGCAGGAGAGTGGAAATTGGAGGTGTTTCAAATGTCTGCACTACATTATGCCAGTGTATGAAAAAGTCATAGACTTTGAAATGAAAGGTGAAGTACGGGGCTTGGGATGTGGCATTAAAATTTATTGCTGCCAAGAACTCATAAAAATCTGTATATATTTGTTGCTCTTATTATTTATAAAAATAATTATATGATAGTGCTTCCCCTCTTGTTAATGATTTGTGTTCATAAGGACACTTAGCTGTTGTTATTTTATTGTCATTAGTGCTATTATTTATGAAATCTAAACATCAGTTGAGTGCTATGTACCAGCCTCTATCTTAACATGTTGTGCATATGGTATCTGTTAATCTTCATGACTGCTGCTATATCTAGGTTTAAGGATCTAAATAGTTTGAGTTGGTAACTTCCATGATGTTATGAATAGAGGGTAGTAAGGAGCTTCTGATCCCTGCCCAGGTCAGTAGGATCAAAGCCCAATATCTTAACTAATTCACTCCATAAATCATTGTCATCCCAATATTAAATAAGTAAATAAAAGTTAGGCTTTTACTCCTCAAGAAATCAAGACTGAAAGAAACAATTAGTTTATAAATGTCACATAATTATCCCATAGTGGGCCCTGGGATAGAAAACAAACATTTCTGAGCATGGCCCACTGCCTTGACTGCAACACCATGTCACCTGAACTCCTTTGATGACCCCTTCTTTGGGAGTGGTTATTAATATTGAAAAGCTTGAACAAGCATGATGGAAGCCTAGATTAGCACGACTGCATTTTTTTATTAACAAAAATATAAGCTTCCCCATGAGAGCTACTGCCTGGGAGGTATGAAAGAAATATCCAGACAGAGGATCAAAATAAAACAAACCCAGTTTAAAAAGCCCTCCTTTTACTATGAATTGGGTGCACCAGAGGTCAAATCAAACCCCTAGGTGCAAATGAAGCTGAGTACATCTCTTGCTTAACACAGATGTTTCACTCTCCTCCAACAAGCACTTCTTTGGTAACAGGATTCTATTATATATAAAATGGAAATGCTACCAGCTTGGGGTTATTTTGCAAATTTCCAGAACTTTCAAATTTTTTTCCCCCAGTGAGCCTGAGAATCAAGTAGAAACAAAATATGACACATACTCATGCTCTCTCTCTCTCTCTCTCTCTCTCTCTCTCTCTCTCTCTCTCTCTCTCTCTCTCTCTCTCTCTCTCTCTCTCTCTCTCTCTCTCTCTCTCTCTCTCTCTCTCTCTCTCTCTCTCTCTCTCTCTCTCTCTCTCTCTCTCATGGATGTGAGTTCAAATATTGACTTCAAGACAGCAAGTCCTAAAGAACTCTCTGGAACAGCTTTCCTGGTGCCCACCTGGCTGTTTGCATCCTGTCCTGTAGAGATAGAACCCAGAATGGCAGACCACCTACATTCCCCTGTAAGTTGTCCATTGTTCTGACTTTGCAGGCATATCACTTTTCACAGAAGCTCAGTTGCCAAGCACCCGGCAAGATGCCCTACTGAATAAACCCACACTTAGATGTCTGCAGCCACCCTGCCTGTTCCCTCAGAGGCAGTCATTCGATCATAGCGTGTGGGATGCCTGGAGCTGTTTTCTCAACAGCTTCATGTTACTCTTTGACTGGGAAAGAAAGACAAATGTTGTGTATTATCTTTAATTTCCATAAAATTGTTTTAATCTTTGCTTTATAATAAATGTATAACAGTGCCCTCAGGGGACTTCTGTTTTGTATTATAGGTGTCTCCATTGGAGTTGTGTGCAAGACAGAACCGAGCAGCATTTGCCTTTCACCCAAAGGACACAAGAGATTCTTGGAAACAAAAGATTCCTCTGGGAAGCATCCATAGGCACAAAATGAGATTTTCCCCTTCTTTAGGTTTCCAGCCAATGTCCTGATTCTGGAGACACAATTACTGGCCAAATCAGGTCAGGGACACAGGTAGCTAGGAGGCCTATGACGTCTTTGGGACTATACCATGTTTGGGTGTCCTATTTTTATATTTGTACATGTAGTTAAAACCTATAATATATAGAGACACAGCTATAAAAATAAAATAAATTAAATAAACAAAAACCTCTTCCACTGTGTCAGGTTTCAGCCACAAAGCTATAGTGGATCTTTAAACATCTCAGCTTCATGAAAAACGAGAGGGGAAGGGGTGGGCTTGAGGAAGGTCCCATGAATACATTTTTTGACATTTTGTTTATTATCATTTTATCTAGGCTAGTGGTAAATGGATGGACTTGTCAGCAGAAATCTCCTGGTGAAGTAAATAAAGAATCTTAGTAGGCAGGGAGAATAGAACTCATGGCAAATTGCTCACAAAGAGATCTAATTTATTGGTTTCTTTTTCAGAGGTTCTGTTCTGGATTCTGGCTTTGCCAGAAGAAACAGCTGAATGATGACATGAATCTACGCACAGAGAGAGTCGTCTCTCTAGTAGCAACGGGGAGACACAGCAAAACTCTCCCCAACCTTTACACAGCGTCTTGTGGAAGTTAGCTCCAGGCTGCAGGGTAGCCTCTGTCTTTATTTTCTTGTCTCTTAATAAACCCATACTGCATTCATGAAAGAAAAACATTGAATGTAGCTGTACCAGTTATAATATTATGGCTATTTGGGTTTTAGGCATCATAAAGACACCAACAAGGGCTCCTCAGTTATTAATATTTTTCCAGGTTAAAAGGCAGCAATAAATTATAAAGAGTGTTTCCAAGCAGTAGCACTTTTACAGAAAATTGCTTGCTATTTAAACAAAATATTTGCTCTTCATCTCTGGAAAATATGAGGATGCTTCTGAACAAGGAGCTATTTTACCTGCTCTCTGCCTCAAATAATTAGCTCCAGTCCTACTTTCAAGGGAAAGAGAGAGACAGAGAGAGAGAGAGAGAGACAGAGACACAGAGAGAGAGAGAGAGAGAGCATGTGTGTGTGTGTGTGTGTGTGTGTGTGTGTGTGTGTGTGTGTGTGTGTGTGTGTGTGTGTGTTCATCCCTCCATGTGAGTTCAGGAGGAAGCATGCTCATATGAAGGCCAAAGAACAACCTTGGGTGTAGTTCCTCTGATGCCCCTTCCACCTTTTCTTTGAGATGGGGTCTTTTAAACTCACCAAGCAGGCTAGACTATCTGTCCAGTGGTTTCCAAGATCTGCCAGTCTCCTACCCGGTGTCATCTTCAAAAAAATTACAACCACATGCCTGCTCACCCAGCTTTTTAGGTGGGTTCTGGCCTTGGGCTTGGGTCCTAGTTCTTGTGACATAAACAGTTTATGTACTGAGTCACCTCCCCAGCCTTTTTGTTTTTGTTTTAACTTGCTTGCTTGGGTAAAGGAAAAATGAGGTCCACATTTACTTTGACCCAATGGACAGTTTCTTCTTCAGTAGCCTGTTCTTCTCCACAGATTTTGGTGTTCTCTGTTTCAATATTTGGTAATATTTTTATCCTTCCTTCTGAATAGGAGGCCTTCATTTAGTCCTCTCTTGGACATAAATGGAGAAAGTTAAGTAGAACACTTTGATCCAGTAGACGTAGCTAAGGATTACCCCTCTGGCTTGTCAACACAGGAGATCTATGCATACTTTAGAAGTGACCTTTCCTGTGAACCTCAAGCTAGAGGTCTGCTCAGGAATGGGGCCATTTAGCTCCAAAAGTTGGATCTTTTCTGTCTTTGGGCAGTGGCTTGGAGGAGTAGGTCACATGGATATTAACCTATCTTTCTTCACTCCTAGATTATACCAGCAGGAGAAAAGGAAGTAATGGATATCTTCCACTATTGCATAGTGTTCATTTGACCTCTGAACTCCATTACAGCCTTTTATGGAAGCCAACAAACACGACCGACTACATCTCAGCCACTGAAGGAACAATGATGGTTGTTTATTCATTTAGCCTGGAAAGGAAGCATAATGGTGAATATCTGTTTAAATATTCCCTTTGGCCAAAAATAACTGTGTTGAGAGAAGACGGGATCAGGTCCATGAGTGAAAATCAAACCAACCCACTGTCATTGAAGAGGATGGTGGTTTGTCTCATAGTCTGAGACAAACGAGGGTTTGCCCTACCCTCACTGAAAATAAGTACCTGAAAAGTTTTCTTGGCATCCCAAGTAATGCCTGTAAATCTACCAAGTTAATTTATGAACCAATAAAGTCCTGTCCGGTCTCTTTCTCATCTTCTGAAAAACAGGTCTGCAGAGGGAAATAAAAAGGAAAGTCAAGCTATTTTTTTAAGGAAATATATTCTAGCTTCTCACATATTCCTCTTAAGCCTTGCTCTGGAGTCTGATTCTATGCACTGTGGAATATGGAAATCTCTGCAAATGCAAAAAGTATTTGGGGTGATAATAGCTTATATTGTTAGTAGTAGGGTCTTAAGGAATTAATAATAAATGCATCAGTATAATATTCAAACTGGTATCAGACTAAATTCAAAACTTGAAATGAAAAGCTGATGCATTCAGTTCCTTAGACACAGGGTGTAAATCCAAGGCTGTTATAAGTAGACAGTATTTAAGATGTCTCCTCTCCCCCCCTTTCTCCTTAGTAAACACATTGCAAGTTTGTCTAAAATTTTAAAATTTTGCACTAATTGAAGTTCCATGCCTGTTCATTGAAGTTTGGGTGTAAAAATACTTCAAATCCTAAAACACAACGTTGCTCCCTCCAGCCACACTTCATCACACAGTTTCATCAGATGGACTTAATTTTCTGCATGACATTATCTTTTCAAGATGACAGGTGAATGAGCTGTGATATTTGCATGCCTACGACACGATGAAGCAGCTTAACTATGTTTCTACTTGTGTGGGAATTTGAATGATTTTTACTTGGAGGAATCAAACAAACAAACCTAAAAAAAAAAAAAAAAAAAAAAAAAAAAACCAAATACAAATTTCTACAAATTTCTACTGTGAAGGATTTTGTTCTTGCCTTGTCATGAGAAAAACACTCTGAGCTATTTTTAAGTGAAGCTAGCATCTAAGCAAGTTGTCTCAAAACATGTAAGGTGTATATACATCCTTCCTCTTGAAGGTCTCTAAAGACTAGCCTAATTAGTAAAAGCGTCCTGGCATTTTTCTTTGGCTAGCATCTGTGTAATTTGTAAAGGCAGAAGAAGAGAGGTGTTTAATGGACAGAAAGTTTTAAGATTTTAAATCCTGAAATTAAGACAAAATTAATTACTAACTTTGAATTTGAGCCATGGTCTCCAATGTTGCCCAGCTCTGACAAAATTTGTCACCTACACCTACATTGATACCTCTGAACATGGCAGGTCTAGAATCTCTGTCACTCTACTGACAGTCACAGTGACAGTCTCTGAACTTGTATATTCACTTTTCATTAAACACATATTTCTTGAGTATCCACAACACACTAAGTGTTGTTTAGACACTGTACTTTTTAAATTACATATTAATTAGTATAGAAATACAGAATATTAGAATTGGCAGGCTGTCTAAGAGAGAAGTCGACATTATAATAGAAATGTTGAGAAATGACCAGGTGATCTCAATGACCCCATCAAGATTTGATACAATTAAAGATGGTAGTATGTATAATAATTATACATTCATTTGACTGGGCAAGGGGTACCCAGATATATGACTCAGCATTCTTTCTGGGTGTGTCTGTGAAACTCTTTCTGGAAGTGATGAATATCTGAACAAATAGACTGTGCAAAATAGGTTGATTCACCTTATTCTAACACACACAGTGGGGGATGCCAGCATCGAATTCACTGTGAATTTGAACAGAATGAGGGGAAGGAGTGAGCTTTTGTGAGAGGGCCTTACCAGACACTTGTCTTACAAACCTGACAGCCTGAGTTCAATTCCCAGAGCCCACATAAGAGCAGAAAGAGAATGCTGGTATACCAAGCAATGCCAATTCCCTCCCCACTGCACACACATATTATATACACAGACACCATAATAATTAAGAAAGGCAAAATGATGTCACGCCTCCCCTCTTTTAAGCCCTTAGGCCAGTCCTCTACTGCCTATGCCTGCTTTTTGGACTTTAGACCTTCAGCTTTCTGCCTCTCAGACCTTTTGGTAACATCACCAGCTTTCTACCTTAATGTTCCTGCCTCCTTTATCTATCACATGAGCCAAATCTTATCATTTATCCATTACCTGCTAGCATTGTTAAACTTCCCTGGGAAACTGTAGTATTGCAGGAAGGGAGATTCAGCCCCTCCTTTTTTTTTTTTTTTTTTTTTTTTTTTTTCTTTTTACTTTTTTAAAATTTTAAATTTGAAACAAGCTTTTTTTTTTAAAAAAAAAAAAAAAAAGGACTGTCAGTCCCAGTCCTTCACTCTCCCTTCCTCCCTGTGAACCCCCCATCCCCTTTCTGTTCCCCAGGGAAGGTGAGGCCTTTCATGGGGAGTCTTCAAAGTCTGTCACATCATTTGGAGCAGTGCCTAAGCCCTCCTACATGTATCTACAACCTCCTCCTCTTAAGCCCCTTTTATTTCCAACACAGCACAAGCTTATACGCTGTCCTGAAAGAGCATATAACCAGATAGGAAGGCTGAGGTTCTGGCATTGCTTGGAATGCTTGGAAAGAGACTGTAGTGCCCACCCCACCCCCCTCCTTCATTATTGAAATTCCAGCAAAGCCAGCTGTTTTACTTGTCTGGCTGGAATGTTGTTTGTATTAATGAAAAGACAGGCTTCTGGTAAGTTCATCAGTCTTGACATGGTATATACACAACAATAATTCTCATTGTGGCACTCTGAACTTAAATTTCTCTTGTAAAAAACCCAGTAGTCCCCGAATTTCCAAGTTCACCAGGGTATCTCACTTTATCTCTCATTAGCATATAGGAGAGCCAGGCACTCCTTTAAAATTTATTCATGGAGGTAACAGAAACAACAGCCAGGTCATCTCCTCTTCCTCCTCTTTCTTCTCTCCTTTGTCTTCCTCCTTCTCTTCTCCCTACTCACCCCTTCTTCTTTCTTATTCCATTCATGATCTTACCTCTTATTGACTCCATTCTTGAATACCTCTATATGTTGACAGCATCCTGCTACCTAGGTCTCCATGCTTCATATCTCTGGTTGCCACATTATAATCCAACCTTCTTATTCACCCACCACTTAGACTGTATAGGTTAAGGATGCATTCTGCCATGAATGACAGAAAATACAATAATCGTAATCTCAAGCAGTCAGGTATATGGATGCTGTAAGGCAAGTTTCCCATAGCCTAGCAGCCAAGCCTCATACTGTGGCTCCATGGCTGTCTTAAGCGCTGTCTCCTCCAGCTCCCAGTGCCATTCATGTTTGATATGTGTTTGGTTCTCATTATCACAGGTGGTCACTTTAACTCTCAGGCACCTTTTGTGCACTCTAAGAGGAAGTAGTCGGAAAAACCAAAACACAGAATACAACAGCCTTTCTTCTCATGGATGATGCCTCTAGGGCATTCAATCAAAAATGAGTAACATAGCCACTGTTAAGTGGAAAGGAGATTTGGAGTTGAAGTACTTCATTTTTCCATTTGTGCTTCCAAGAAGGGACAGGGTACTGGAAAAGATGCTGACCGAGGCAGAATTTCACACTCAAGGTATCCACAATTTGTATTCACACAAAACAATGACACCATCATTGACTTCTCTCTTCCATCAACACCATGCATTAAACTGACTATAACTCCTTTTAGATATACCTTCAATATGTATCTTGACTCTGACCATTACAAACTATTTCTCCCACTTACATCTTAGTCTAAGTTTCTGTTATTATCAAACCTCCCTAACTCAGTTTTCCCACTTCTCTGCTGGTACCCTGAGGGTTATTCTCTATCATGGATCAGCGATCATTTTAAAACTTCACATGGCATTGATTTTTGGAAAGTGTCACTTGTTTCTATAGATATTTTCCCAAAAGTTAAGCATTGTTAGATAAATATCACTAATGAACGAAGACTAATTTGGTATTGGATCTTTGTTGTAAGTACTACTCAGTGGGAGTTTTGATATTGCTGTGTTGTTTTGAGATGATTGAAATGTTTAGGCTCAAATATTCAACAGCTTGATTAGTATCTGTAAAGCTCTTTATGACATCAGGCTTTGCTTTGGTTATCAGGAGCAAAGCACAGCATAACCCATGTAAGGAAGAGATGGTGTCCAGAGCAGAATGGCTATCAGTATTTCCATGTGTCCCAAGACCAGTGATGCTCAGAGCAATACTGTTACTCCATCTGAAGATCCATGTGGTCAACATCATCCACAGCTCCAGCCCCACCACCTTCACAGTTGCTTCTACAACGACTTCTTGAGCTGACATCATGGCAGCTGCACCTGCTTCAATCATCCCATGGATGCTTTGGGAGGCTCTGATTCAGTCACACTCACTCACCTAAAGGAGTGTCATTTCAGCCATGGAACCCACCCCAGCTTCCACAGCAAGGGCTCCAAAATAGTGGTTACTTCCAGGAACTTAGTTCAGTATGAGCTACTCCAGGAACCTTGCAATGGCTCCAGAAACCTTTGATTTTGTCAGGATTGCTTCAAAAAAGTTTTAAATGATCCTGCCCAGAGCCACTCTGGATGTCAGCACTCCAGACCTGAATCAGTTGGAGAGAAAGCACTTCCCTTGCCCATGACAATTGGAGCAGGCATGTCTACTGCATCTGTATAGGTGGGAAGGATTAAGAGGTATGTCCTCAGCAGACCTGAGGATGTGCATATATGTAGCTGACATAGAAGAAAGTTTCCTGTTGTACATGCATGCTCATGAATTCACACACTCATATTCCCTCACATCTATACTGCAGCACCAGTCTCTGATAAATCTTTATCCAGGTGGTTTCATCATCTGGATGTGGTTTTCATCATGGATAGAATAGGATAATCACAGAACATGAAAAGTAGTCAGCTCCTAGAACTGCCAGATTCAGACACACCTACCTACAACTAGAAAGTAGGTGAAGCATTCTGGAGGAAATACAGACACTGTACAGAATGAAAATTGTGGTAGAAAGTACAAGTCCCTGCCGTGAGAAGAGTTCTAGGGATGACAGAAAATCGCCAGCTCTGGTTGCCAAAGAGTGGTAGCAGTAGAAGCGAGAGGCCCAGAAACCTAAATTCAGAGTTGTGACAGCAACTGTGGGTGCTGAGGCCCATAGCATTTAAATTCCACAGTGTCACACTAAGATAAGGGGAGTTCAACACCATAAGCTTGGGACATGTGACACAGAGAAGCTGTTAGAGATTTCTACCCCGAGGAGAACCAAAGAACCCAAAACCAACGGGTAACGTTTCACTCAGGATTCTCCCAACTTCCATCTCAATACTAAATTCTAACTCCTCACCAATTATAGTGACCTTATGGTAACCCTTTCGTTTTTCTTCTCCTTCTCCTTCTCCTTCTCCTTCTCCTTCTCCTTCTCCTTCTCCTTCTCCTTCTCCTTCTCCTTCTCCTTCTTCTTCTTTTTTAATCTCCCTGATACCTCCCTTCTTGTCATCCTGGGACTTTTCTAGCATTCTGCTCCACTTTCCTCCCATCGTTCTTTCTGATGCTCCTACTGCCTGGATGTTGCACCTGTAATTTGTAGTGGTTTGATTGAGATGTCACCAGGAGTCTCTGGCGTTTGAATACTTGGTCCCTGGTCAGTGGTACTGTTTGTGGAGGCTTAGGAGGGTGGTCTTGTCACAAGAGGTGTGTGAGTAGATACAGGCTTTGAGAGTTTAAAGATGATTGCCATTTCAAGTTCACTCTCCAACTTAGGGTTTCTATGCTGGGAAGAGGCACTAGACCCACAGCAACTTCTGTAAGGAAAACATTTAATGGGGTGGCTTGCAGTTTTAGAGATTAAGTCCAGTATCACCATGGTGGTGAAATATGGTAGTATGCAAGCAGACACTGTGATAGAACTGAGAGTCCTTACATCTTAACTCAGAGGCAACAGGAAGTGGTCTGACACATTGGGCAGTATCTCGAACATATATGAGACCTCAAACCCTGCCCCTACAGTGACACACTGCCTCCACCAAGATCACACCTACTCTAACAAGGCCACAACTCCCATTAGCGCCACTCCCTATGGGGGGCATTTTTTTTTTTCAAACCACCACACTTTCCTTCCTGCTTGCAGCTCAAGATATAAGCTCTCAGCCTGCCTGTGCTCTTACTCCACAGCCTTGCTCTGTTACCCTGCACTTTGGACCTCTGGACTTGTAAATAAACCCTTCTTCCAAAATTTGCCTTAATCATGGGTTTTTACACAGCAATAAAAAAGTGACTAATACATAATTGCCTATAGGTGCATCTAAGTCATATTTTTTAATCGTGATACTAAAACACCTGAGGATCTAATTTAAGAGAAGAAAGGATTCATTTTGGTACAACTTCAGAGACAGAAATCCCTCATAGCTGGGAGGATGTGGTAGAACAGATCAAAAGTGTCGTGGTAGCCAAAAGCAGAGAGAGAAAACACCTGTATTTGTGGCTTTCTTCCTTTATACCTTACTCTACCCAGGACCACATCATGTAGAATGCTGTAGTCTACTTTCATGGTAGGGAAGTCTGTCTGCAAAGCACCCATTCAGACACATCATAATTATACTTTCCTGATTTTCTAGGCAATTCTCAACCAAATCAACTTAATAAAAATTAACCATCAGGAGGTCTGGTTTCTCCATTGTTTTAAGTCCCTATTTAAATTTCCTTATCAAAGTGTTCAGAGAAATACTACATGTAAAGTAGCAACTTCACAAAAATCTGTCCCTCAGTGTCTTTCCCCATGGATCACAAAAACAAGCAAGCAAACAAACAGAAACAACTGCATTCTATTCTGTTTTATTTTATGTTCAGACTCGTCTATTTTCTGTTGCCTCAACTAGAATATATAGTGGGATTGGTATCATCAATTGCCTGCACAGAGTACTCAATCAGTGTGCAAATCACAAATTTACATTTGTAAAGTGCTAAGACAATGCTATATACATAATTAACATAATCGTCTTTAAACCTTACTTGTCCATGAGGTGGGCATTAGATCACCCTTGTTTCACAATGAAAAAAAAATAAATAAATTCAGAGGCTCAAAGATGTTTACAACTTAAGATCTCACAGTGGCTAAGTGGGGAAGCAAGATTTGACTTCACATATCCATGAACTCAAAGGTGAAACTTTCAACCTTGACCTTTTTTTGCTTTTTAATTCATATAAAAAGGATGATGTTTAAATTTGTAGACAAATGAAAGCTGGGTTTCTTGTGTTCCCTACGCCTTCTAATTTTGGTTCCATTTGCAGTGGGAGCTAGGTTGCTGTCTCTTGTACCCTCTACTGTCAAACTTATGCTAGGAAGCAGCACAAACTTCAAGAATCCTGAGGTCCCTTCCGGAATGCATCCCCTTCCTTTGCTTCCCTGTCCCACATCAGGACTCTCCTAAAATAGTTTGGATATTCTCTTTTAAATACCCTTTTAAACCAGAATAAAACTTAGCACCATTTTATGAAAAAGACCGGGGAAGAGGAAACAGAATGTTTGTATGATGGTTTGTTGGCTTCAGATTCTCCTTTTTTGTAGTTTTTCTGGTTGCCTAGCATTCCCTGTTGTGAGAAATTTGGGGGAAAAAATATCCTAAATTGAAGAATCTATGTCTCAGGAAAGTTTAAGAATAGGATTGGTAAATTATGCAAATTAGTTGGGATCTGGACTTCAAAGAAATTAGACTAGATTTATTTAACAAATGTTATTTTTTATTAAAATAGAAAGTTTTAATTCTCCAGGATTTAGATACCTATTTTTCTCCAACTGGCATGTTTTTGAGAAATTTTGTGAGGAAATTTGGCATACGTGGACTTAAATCTGTTTGCACCAGAGGAGGAATTCAGTGATCCAAACTGCTGTGTTGTTTGCCTGTAGGCAAGTAAGTTGTAGCCTGTATTTTCAAGTAGTGATTTATCTGGGTCAGACAAACAATACCACTCCTTGACACACCTTCCATTCTTGAAGACCTCATCACCTAAAGTAACAAAGATAGCCTGCTTTTTATCAGGAAACAAGATCAATGAAAGGGGTAGCTTTCACCCACTTCTGGCCTTTCAGCTTTACCTGAATTAATGTTTAACTCAAGACTTTAAATGCACAGAAAAGAATTATGATAGAGAAGTTCCATGAAGAAGCTACAGAGTTGCAAGGCCTCCAACTGCTACAGAAAAAATAACTTAGGACTAACGTCATGGAAAGGATGGATGCAGCTTTTATACATGCTGCCTCTGCCCTTCTCTGCCTGCCCTGGTGTGTCAAATGCACAGTTGATGAAGTTGGTATAGATGATTCCAGAAGACTCTCATCTCAGTGCTCAACCTGACTTGCTGAGCTTTCTCTGCTTCACACTGGAATGGTGGAGAGGTTATTGTAAGGCAGGTCATATTCTAAGTAATTTCACAAATATTAAATAAACTTAGATCCTCCAAAGGAAGGGTTATTATTCTCCACTGGCACAAAGTAAGCACTCAAAAAATACCAAAGAAATTGAAGCACAGAAAGATGAGGTGGCTTGCTCAAGGTCACTCAGCTAGAGGGTTGTAGGACCTCATTAAAAACCCAGGCAGCCTGGCTCCAGAGCTTTAAGTTCATCAGTGCCATGCAATACTGTGCCTGTGAATTGCACGGAGCTCTGACCATTAGCCAGCTGCCAGAGCTCATGAAGTCATTAAAGTATACAGTTTCTGCTCGGCCACACAGAGTTCATCAACTGCTCTCAGTACTGAGGTGTCACTCACAAAAGAGTTCTGGACAGGAGTCCCAAGACACACTTACAAACAACAACTCCACCACAAACTAATGGCATGACAAAGCAAGCTACCCTCTCTTGCCTCTTCAATTTTTTCCTTGTCTATAAAAGGAGGGAGAAGGACACCAGATTTTAAGGTCTCTTTAGCTGTGATGTCTTCTGAGTCTGTGTCCCTGATTATTTGTTTCTACTTCTCTTTTTATTTTTAAACCACAGTGACTGGCTTTTGTATCAAACTGTGCACCACCAAAGCTGCCCACGCTACTTGCAATGGTATTGAAGTGGCCTATGGTGTCTGTGACTGCCTCCAGGGATTCAGTCTCTGAAGTGAGGACAAACACCTACAGAACGCCCTAGTGCTCTGAGGGGACTAGCTCAGCCTTCTTCCTGGAAGGGACTGGGACAAGGTGAAACTGCTGAGAGCAGTCTGCTTTAAACAGGACAAGATTGTGAGAGGCAATAGGGAAAGTAATTACAACCTATTACAACCTCATATTGAAAAAGAATCTAAAATATATGCAAATAAATGTATTGTTTTGTCCTACTGTAACTTAGTTTCATTAAACTTCCAATACACTTGAATTCTTAAAATGAACATGATTAGTTAAGTGTTGGCTTCTGGGGTGATATTTTTCCATTGGTAATGACTGTCTGATTGTGTATCTTTATTTAAAATGTTAACTATGACATAATCATTGAAGAATATCTTTATTAGGCCGAGGAGTGGCTGGGGAGGTAGTCACAGCACTTTCTGTGCAAGCATGGGGACCTGAAGTTAAATTTCCAAATTGATGTAAAAATCTGGGCATGATTATAGCAGCACACTCCTATAATGTCAGTGCTGGGGCGGGGGACAGGAAGTCCCCTGGAATGTTTTGTTACTGACACCCTAGCTCTAGGTCCTACTCTTTTCTCCCAGGGATAAGTGAACTGTAATAGAGTAGAACCCACGAACACTTCCTGTGGACTTCACAGATACATGCTGTTCTCATCGGTATATACACATGCACATAAAGGCATACCACTGAAAGGAGGAAAGAGAAAGTAGGAAGGAGGAGTCAACATAGAGAGCCGAAAGAGAGCAAGATGCCAGCCCACCGCTCTCCAATAAGGAGACCACGTGGAAATACTTAGATAAGTAACAATGGGTTAATCATTAAGACAGAGCTAACCGATAAACAATGATAGTAACTGGCCAACAGCATTGTATCAAATACAGAGTCTCTGCGTGTTATTGGGGGCTGGCATGGCTGCAGGACCAGGCAGGCTGGCAGAAAACATACACGCTAAATACCACAAACAAATTTTTAAGTAAATAAATAAGAATTTCTATTAAAATGTAGGGTTCTCCAGCTCCCCAGAAGACTATTAGTCTTTAAATACTGGATAATTTTCTTTTGTATTTTGATTTACTCTAGTTTGTTAACTTATTCAATTCTATAAGATCCTTACATGTCATTGGTTTTTCAGGCTATTCAATTACCCATCTTATCATTAGCACCAGCCTTGTTTTTCCAATATTTCTACTAACTATGTTTGTACTCTTTACCATGTAGGGATATTAGAATAGAAGCTTTGGCATGCCTAAAAGGAAGACATCTGGGCCCACTATGTTAAGATGCTTGTGTGAAGGATAACTCTCAATGATTAACAAATTGGAAAATGGTTTTGTGCTATGTCAATTTCTGTTTTGTTGTGCAACCTAAAACCCCAGCATGGACAAGATGTATCAGCAACCTAGAGATCAGAATGAATGTTGGCAATGATATTAGTTGGAATTATGAACACATTCCTCTCTTTGATCTACATCACTTGACACTTAACCACACTCATATTCACCAGATTCTGTTCCCTTTAATAAGGTAGGTGATGGCTTAGTTTAATAGCTAAATGTCTTGAACCTGTTCTTGAAATTAAAGAACTTCACATCTTAAATATCTCTTGCTACAGAGAAAAATGTCGGAAACCTATCTCTTTGTTGTCCTTTACTAACAACCTAAAGGTCTAGGGATTTGTTAAAGGTTTGAGTGAAGAGACTCAATTCAAACTATAGCTTAGATTAATGATGTGTCTCCCTTGTAGCAAGATATTCACCTTGTCTGCCCCTGTGGCTTGGGCCACGCCCATTGGGGCAGAGACAGGGATGCATGTGAGCTGGGTGAAAAGGCTGGGAAAGGGTCCGGCCACTCTCTTGGGTTGTGGACGCTGAAAGGCTTAGGATCCGGTGGAACTCACCGCGTTCATCTACCTATGTTGTGAGTTATTTCTCCCTTAATAAACATCTATTTGGCCTAATTGTTTATCCTGATCCTTATTAAATCTTAATACTCCCTCTGTGTGCAGGGCCAGATAACCCTTTATCTCCTTAGCGGTGACATGAGCCTTCTGCCCATTCACACTCTATTCTAACTCTGATTGTATCTAAGGCACATTTCCCAACTTCTCATGCCAGACAGTTAAAGGTAATTTCCAAAGCTTGGGAGGAGGTCCTTGACAAGCATAAGGACTGGAGTTCAAATCCCTGGAATGCAAACAAAGCCTGAGCATACCAGTGTTGAACATGTGGAGATAATAGATCCCTGGGTTAAGCTGGCTAACTAGACTGGTAAGAACTGAAAAGCTCTGGGTTTAGTGACAGATACTGCCTCTAAATGTGAAGTGAACCCCAGAAAGACACCCAATGTCCATTTCAGGCTCCCATATGTCTGCCCCCTAGGGTGCATCTCAACATATTTGAATATACACAGGCTGGCCACATTTACCTACCCATGCAAAAACAAGCAAGCAAGCAAACAAAAACAATCAGCCAGTGGAAGGGACTGGAAAGAGAACTGGGCATAGGGAGGAAAAGCAAGGGGAGCTGCAAGGCTATCTCTCTCTGATCCCAAGTCACATGCATCACACATGGCGTCTCTGGTTGTGGTTGCTGGGCCTGTTACTAGGAAATGTGTTATCATTGCCTCTCTGATGCCATCTCTCTGTTCCTCTGTTCTATCACCCATATCATTATTCTATCACCCATATCATTTACTACAGCAGCACTTTCTAATGTTAGCACTAACATTTTGGGTAGGTGGGGCATCTCTATTGTGCATTATAAGATGCTTAGCAGCATCCTTGAGTTCTTCCCAGGTGAATTACTTCATCCAATTGTAAGAGCCAAATAGCTCTGGGTAAGCCATTGGAGTAGATGTCAGGGCCTAACTAGCTCCCAGTCAAGAGCCACTACACTATAGGCATTTGCTCCCACATTGATTTCTTAGCTAGATTATAAACTCCCTAATAAAGAAATCAAAAATTGGTCATATTCCCGTAAATAGTAAACACTCAAGCCTCCAGTTAATTAGTACATGATGAAGTGACAATTTAGAATGTTAATAGCCTTATCAATTGTTTATAGCTTATTATCTTTTCTCACAGAAGTTAAAAAGCAGTGATTTTACATACTATTGTGAATACATATATGATAAAGATGAGGAAGCTTAATAGAAATGTGTTTTAGTATTTGAACCAAATCAACCTAAGATCTAACAGAACAACAGTGAGTAGAAAGTCCACAGAACCAGTGTTCTGCCTTATTTCCAGGATCGTAACAAAGTTTCTCTAATATGAGCCTTACAACAATGTCTATGGATTCCACCATCAGCATCACTATTGGGAAATGATAACACCAAGGCTTAGAGGCGTTGAGTAACCTTGCCAGAAGCACACTGTGTGTGCGCGCATGCATGTGTGGGTGTGTTTGTGTGTGTGTGTGTGTGTGTGTGTGTGTGTGTGTGTGTGTGTGTGTGTGTGTTTAGCAACTGGACCTGCCACTCCCGTCTCTTGCCACCTTTACACTTCTTTAAATGTTCCTCTCAAACTGCAGTAGTCTCTCCTTCCTGGACATGGCAAACATTGTAAAGAGTATGTTTTCCCTGCCACCGGTCTGGTCCCGCCGCCACGCCAGCCCCCAATAACACGCTGAGACACTGTATTTGATATAAGGCTGTTGGCCAGGTACTAGTTTTTTTTTTTTTTTACTGGCTATCTCTGTCTTAATTATTGACCCATTCCTACTTATCTAAGTATTTCCACATGGTCATCTTATCAGAGAGCCGGCCAGTGTGGGGCTCTCTCCAGGCTCTCCGTGTTGACTCCTCCTAACTACTTCCTCTTTCTCCTAGTCTCTTAGCCCCACCTATCTTGCTTTCCTACTGGCCAGCTGTGCTTTTATTCATTAACCAGTATGAAAAACATATTTACAGACTAACATCTTCCATCATCTTCTCTTGTCTGTCTAAAATAAAAAGAAGGGTTTTATCCTTAGCATAGCAAAATATATCACACAACAGTTATCAAATAAGAATCACAGTATTCAATATTTTGTTCATTAACATTTAGTAAGATTTAAGAAAATATTCCATCATCTATCCTATCTTTGTGAGTCTAAAGTTCTCTATGTAACTTATCTTTAATCCTAACTAAGGAAAACTATAACCATAACTATCTGTCTTCAACCCCTTCAAAGACCACAGAAGGATAATATATAAACTCTAGAAATGACAGAGACAACTCTCTGCCTGGTCAGTCACCGGAAGTTCTTCTGTAATGTTTTATCTTCAGCCCATAGGCCATAGTGTGTCTGGTAGACTCTTCAGCAAAGCAGAAAACTGTCCATCTGAATTGGAGTTTGTCAGTCACTTTTCTCTGTGTTCTGCAGAATGTCTGGCAGATTCTTCCATGAAGCAGGAATCCTGTAGCAATGTCCATCTTGCTTCAGTAGTCACATGTCCAGTTTATACAGCATAAAGTCAAACAGTCCAGACAAGAGCAGTATCTTGCCAATATGGCTAGTCTTGCCATATTTAAAGTAAACTTCATAACAAGTTTCTTCTATGTCCATATTCCTTTCTGATGCAGGTGGTGTTACCAGGAGCAGTTGTGCCTCACTGTCAAGAATATCCTTAAACCATTTTAAATGCCATATTCTGTAGGTCTTTGAAAGATTGAAGAATGCCTTTTCATCTCAAACACATCTCTGCATATCTAGAAATCCTAACTAACTTAACTCCAAGTTTTGACTATCATAGGTAACTCTCTATAATATGTACTAAATTATACATTACATTTTTCAATGAGCTATATAAATACAATACCTAAACAAGATGAGAAATATGCATATCACAAACTTGAACTTAAACTTGTATCAATAAATGAAAATCCATTCCAAGGCAAAATATTTATATCTATACCATAATTCCCTTTTTTACATTTAAAAAGATTGTTTGTGGTCATTAACCATTTATAACCAAGCCCATTTAAATGAAAACAAATATTTATAAACAATATTTGGGAATTTGGGCGTCATTCTTTCCAAACTGCTTCCTGCTGGTAGGGGGCGCTGTCATGGAGATCATAAGAAGATGCAGAAATCCTGGCTCTGGTGGTCTGCAAGGCTGCATTGTCCCATTGATGTTGCTTTAGGGGGTCTTGCTTGATCAAACAACATTAGTCTGGAAGGAATCCATAGCTTTTCATTTTCTGTGGAAGGAAAATTAGAAATCCTTTTCCCCAGTAACTTGTCCTTGGACTTAAATTTTGGAGTCAAAGTATTTTAAAATATATAAATTGGATTAATCCAGCAGCATTACTTTTATCAGTAGTTGTAATTTCCTCAGCAGTCAAACAATTTAAAGATAACAGAACAGAATACAATATCCAAAGATTCTCTGTGCTTTCCGTTTTTACGTGGCTTTTTTATTACTCTGTTTCTTCTACTTCTATTTTTACATATTTAGAGACAGGGTTTCTCTGTGTAACTTTTATCTGTCTTGGAATTCAGTCTGCATATCAGGTTTACTTTGAAATCACAGAGATCTGCTTGCCTGTCTCCTGAGTGCTGGGATTAAAGGCGTGTGCCACCACACCCAGTTACTCTACTTTCTTTTTTCTTTTTTAAACCATTTTATCCTGTTTCTTTTTCTCTCCCAAGCCAACGTATATTTTAAAACACACTGTAAACCTTCATTGCCAGCTCTCATACACACCAATGAAATGTTAGCAGAGCTCTTTAAAAGCAATGTGGTTTTTGCCCCTTATGCTAATTTTGGAAACCTCCGTTAAAGGAGCTGCGCAAATCTCTCTCTCTAGCAAAACAAAGTCCAACTGAGAAAAATGCTCCTACCAAGAAGCCTTGCTTGCCTTTGTTCCTTTGTGTCTAAAACACTTTTTAAACATTTCTTAGTTTTAAGTGAAAGTTATTAGCCATGTTGGGTGCCATATGTAATGAGTATGTTTTCCCTATCACTGGTCTGGTCCCACTGCCACACCAGCCCCAAATAACATGTAGAGACTCTGTATTTGATAAAAGGCTGTGGCCGGTTACCAGTTTCTTATTGGCTGGCTCTGTCTTAATGATTAACCCATTGCTACTTATCTAAGTATTTCCACGTGCATCTTACCGGACAGCCGGCCAGCATGCTACTCTCTCCAGGCTCTCCATGTTGATTCCTCCTAACTACTTCCTCTTCCTCCTTCTTCTAGCCCTGCCTATCTTGCTTTCCTATTGGCCACAGTGCTTTATTCATTAACCAGTATGAGAAACATATTTACAGAATAACATCTCCCATCAAAATATTACTGTCCTCTGGTATTTGTCATGTTTTCTACCTTTCAGATATCATATTCTGTTGCCATCTCAGCTTGGATGTGCCCACCAAACACACACCTTAGCACCTGCTTTCAGCCTGCCACTTTATAGTAGAGGAGGCATAAAAGCTTCTGTCTCCTCTCTGTGTGTAACTATGCACATGCTTTCAGATATGCAGATTCATGGAAGTCAGAGAACAAGGTTGTCATTCAAGTACCTTCTTACCTTGTAATTCAACAATCTATATCGGCACAAATCTTTGCCTAGTAAACTATATTAACTATTCAGTGAGCCTCTGGGATCTTTCTGCCATCTCTGAATGGCTGGAACTATAAACCCATGCCACCACATCTAGCTTTTCACATGGGCTCTGAGGATCCAACTCCAGTTCTCATATGTGAGAGCCAAACTGGGCTGCCTGAGCCATCCTGGCCCCAACAAACACTTCTTCTAGGCCACCCAATCAGCTCTGTTCCTGGAGTTCTCACTGTCATGCACAAGAACTCAACAGCCAAATGACCTGGCTTCCAATCCTGGATCTCTGTGACTTATGTACCTCCTTGGAGAATCACAGAATTGCTTTGTGATGCTATTCTCCATGATGAAGAACTGGAGGACTTTAAAGATGAAAATAGTGGAATCCTTGTACAGAGCTTAGAACTGTACTTGGCCATTGTAGCAGCTGAGTAAACACTGCTATAAACTAACAAACTAAAGGAAACATAGTATACATTTATCACATCATTCCATCCTCTTTCAAAGACTATGGATTCAGAGTAGAAGGAAGGAGGGAGGTAAGGGGAGAGGGTGGGAGAAGAGAGGAGAGGAGAAGAGAGAAGAGGAGAGGAGATCCCTGAGCCTGAGGAATAAATATAATGGAGAAAGAAAAATTAAAAGAGAGGCAGGATAGCAAACAATCCAAAAGCCTTTCCAGACTCCCTACTTTCTGTGTGTTTGCTATCATCCCTATTCTGTCATCCCTAGAGTAGCTGCTGCATCATTTCATCAGCCTGTGTTTCATTTCTATTTAAATGTCTTTCTTTTAAGACCGAAAGACCTTTAATTCAATGAGTAAGTCACTTATCCCTTTATCATTGGCATCTCAAAAAGTGTCATGGTCATTGTTAGTACTTAATGAATCTCCAAGGAAAAAATAATGCATGACCTGGGAGTGTAAGAGATAGCTTTAGAGATGCATTTCCAAGGCATCATAGAACTCTTGCCTGTGATTGTCACCTTCTGCAGCAATGGCTGAGAGGTCCACTTAACAACCCACTATGTCCCTGTCAGAATGCATTGTCTACAGTCTCACAGCTCTAGCAAAACTGTCACCTGAGCCATAGCCTTGTACTCTCTTAACGCCTTCAAAAACTTTTTTCTTTTTTAATTTTAAAACTTCTGTGACATATTGGTTTTCTCTCTCAGCTCTTGATGTTGCCATATATCTCACCATGGTCCTGGGATGCCTTGCTTCTGAGAGGCATAAAAGCCTTTGTAATGGCCACAGCTAAGTGCATTCATGCCCAGAGGCAGAAGGGTGGGCCCAAATGCCCTCCATTCAGCATCAGCAGTCCCTGATGCAGAGCCTGAGAGCAGTACCTCCACAATTGCTGCTCTTCCCCAAAATCTAGTGGTTAGCATCATTTCTAAACAAGAGCCACGGAGAGAAAAAGGTAGCCCAAGTAATATATCAGTGGGTGCCAGGCAGAGTTAGGAAAAATATCTATGTTGGTGGACAATGAGAAAGCAGGAGAGAAGGGAAGGGACTGGGGGAAGATATTTCAGCCAATTTTCTCCACAAATAAACAATTCCACTCTTAATAAAAAAGAGGTTTCTTTTGATGATAGCCAGCTAAAGTGCACGTTCTCTGCAGGAAAGTAGCTTTTAAAGCAGGTTTAAGGGGCTGGAAGGGTCTGGCAAAGAGTTTATAACTAGCTGTCTCCTGCTTTTATGCCCGCTAGCATCATGGTACTCCAGCTCCTTCACTCTGCAGCCCAAGGAAAGAACAACATTTCCCTGGTCCACATTACTGCTGAGTGATGACTTTTTTGGCATCTAAACTAGAGTCAGTTCAGTCTCCCAGTTCAGTTCCAGGTTCAAAGATCCAGGGGTGATGTTTTGGCTACTGACTTAAACGTGTTAATTTTTTAACACTCACCAGGTCGCCTTTTGAAGTTAACACACTTTTAAGAAAAATTCACACCTCTTCCAAAGGAGACTGTTTTCAGAGTGGAGTGTAGTGTGTTGATCCACACTGGAACTCATCGCTTGGGGCGGGGGAAGGGGGCAAAAAGCATTAAGATGTCCTGGAAATTTTGATTTTGAAGAATATAGATATGAAGAACAAGTTTATTCATTTGTCAACAAATGTTATTTTTTTTTAAAAAAAAATATCATTAAATGTTCATGTGAAGAAAAGGGATGGAACAAGAGTTCTTTCTTTCCATAGGGAACCCTAAGCGTCAGGAGACTCATTAGGCTTTTATATGTACATCCTGTCTTCACTGCACTCCTGTGGGCAGACTCCCCTTTAACAATTGGGTTTTAGTTATTTCTTGATTTACTTCTTTTGCTAAATCCTAACCTTGTCTAAAGTAATATTTTTTTATTCGTGTGCCAAAGACCTGGGACATTTAGCACATTAGCTTCAATCCTTGACATCTTTATTCTTCTAATCAAAAAAAAAATGACATCTGGGACAACAAGCATATGAACTGTCAGATGCCATCACTGACTATTAAGGAAATGCAAGTAAAAAAAATCATTTCCTATGTTTCATGATGACTTATATCAAAATAAAATGGTGAAATAACAAGTGTTGGCAAAGATGTGGAGAAATTGGAGCTTTGTGCACTGTTAACTGAGAATGTGAAATTCTTCAGAAAAACAGAAAGACAACCTCTTGATAAACATAAAGAAAAATTACCTTATGGTCCAGCAATCTCTGTCCATATGTGCAAAATAATTGGTGTCATGTTCAGTCTAGTTTACACACTCGTGTTCAAGGCAGTGTTGTTTACACTCATTAAAATATGAAAGCAACGTGCCCATGGCCGATTACACAAAGAAGTGTTCCTATCCGTTCAATGATACATTATTCAAACTCAAACCAGAAGAGGAACTGATACACGCTACAGTATGAATAAAGCATGAGAGCACTATGTTCAAACTTTTGTGTAACCAAGGAAAATGCTTACATGAGGCCAAATCCACGGCAATATAAAGAAGAACAGCTTTTGCCACCACAGTGGAATGGAGAGTGGGTGGAGGGCATGTCTTACTTAATGAACACAAAGTTTCCGATTTATGTGACGGTGTGATGGACGGTTCTAGGAATTACCATGAAACAAAGTAAACCTACTCAATGTTATTGAGTCAGACACTTAAATATTATTGAGAGCTTTTTCTCACTCTATATACTGCAAGGAAGAAGACATCCAGTGTGATGTGTGTGGAGCAGTTATCTGGGAGAAGCCCGGGAGCCTGTTCTAATTCTCAGTGGATTCTTCGGTGTGAATGATGTGGGTCACAATAAAACATCACTGGAGTTTTTACAAGCTGCAGTATTGGAATTATGTCAATTTCAGAGTCCATTAACTTTTGATAACCATGGTGATTAGTCGTATACTGTAGATTCTGTGTGTATGTATGTACAGGTATGTGAGTATCTCCAAGCCCCATCCCACATATATACTTAAACACACTGATGTTCAAAGGGAGGTGGAGAATATGTTAATTACTACAGGAGTGGTGACATTTGCTCCTTGAAGGTGAAGAGGTGGGGACTAATGTGATTTAAAGGCAACACGGCAGATCTTTAGCAGCAGCAAAATGTTCATTTTATCAGCAATAGTTACCTCTGAGATGAATCCCTGAAAAACGCAACTTTGCTTCTTTCCCTTTCCCCTTCCATTGGGATTGTCTAGGTTTATTCTCAGTCACGTCTTCAGTTTTGTGATCCTGACATAGAAGTTATGATTGTCAATTGTCATTAATACAGTTGGGAATTTGGCAAATATATGCCATTTGGAAGGAACTCACCCCCTTCCCTTTGGTGGGGGATCCCTAACACTGTGATGAAATATTTTGTCTGTAGTGTGTGCAGTAGGAAGATGTGAAACTAAGGCGTGCTATAAAATATAAAGACTCTACATATGATTATCCATCTTAAATTGAAGTAAATTTACTTTGTACTGCTCAATGTTAGCATTTGGCTTGCAAGATAAGATTTTATTTTTAAAACCCTCATCTTTTGAGTCCATAAATCAAAATTCCTGGAAAAATTTGGGAACTCAAGGATGTTTAAGACTGCTTCTCTCTTTTACAAATATAAAGCGGCATACCAGAGGTAACTAATCCAAAATAACTTAGATTATCTTTTTGTTATTTTTCAACTAAAGAATGGTAAAACGTAAAACCATGTCATGTGGCCATTTTTAGTTGATTAAGAAGCAAAGATTAGATGTGGGTAGTTTGTAGTCCATAATTTTCAGATGTTATCTGAGACCAGCATCAGTCTTCTTAATATCGTTTCTGTTCCTCAAACCCACACACAACCAATTCCCAAGCCAGTCTTGAACTCCTTTTGCTACAGTGTTTTCCTGCTTGCATGATACACTACACCAATGGTGGCACATAACTTGGGGGAGTAACCAGCCAATATTGGATTTGACTGAAGGTTCACTCCATGAAATGGAGCCCATACCTGACACTGCGTGAGTGATCAAGAGCCAGAGATGGACTCTGGATAAAACCATGTACTATTGGCCAAAAACAAAACAAAACAAAACCAAACAAACAAACAAAAACATACACACACACAAAAGGGAAAAGAAAAAAGTAGCAATAAAACAACTCCATACTCATAGATTAGAGCCTTGTTCAGTCATCACCAGAGAAGCTTCCTCCCCAGAGTCCTGACTTTCTCAGCTAGGATTTTCTCTTGTTTTTAACTGATTTAAAGAGGTATTTTGTACCTTCCAGTTTTTACATAGCTCTGTAGCTTCCAAATTTTCCCTGGAGCCATCCACTTTGACTTTCTTATGGGATTTCAGCCTTTTGCTTTAGTATTAATTGAAGATATACATTTTATTTATTCAATTGTAATTGTTTATGAAGTAAATTTGATGTTGGTTTTGTTGATCAAATGTTAAGCAAAAGGAGTACCACAGATTATTATAAATCAAATTCAGGAAACATTACTCAGAATACCTGCACTGTTCCCATCAACCCGCTGAATACTGGGCGGTAAAGAAGGTGTCATAGGGAAAACCCGTGGAGAACTGAGATAAGAGAGTAATGCAGACAACAGCTGTCCATGTGCTGGACTCAAACAGAAAAGACTCCTGCTCCAAATGCATCCTTACCTCTGCCTTCTGAACCTGACGATGTTTCATTAGACGCAGAACACAGCTCTCCTCTCAAGTACATTTACTGTGCAATAAATATAGGCCCTGCTTTCCTGTCCCCCGCCCCTTTCTCTTGAGTGAATTCTGACATCAAATTTCTTTTCTACTGGTCTATGCTTCCTCTCTAACAACTTTACAAGGCACTACCTGTCTCTGATGCTTTTAAAAACCTACTATAAAAATCTAGGTTCAGGGCATTTCACTCACATAAGGCTTAGCTGTTAATACACAAGGCTTTTTAATCAGAAGTGTCTCAGCTCTATTCCTAGTAAAATTCTCAGTTACTTCTGCCTTTCCTCCCTGTCACCTTTACCTCTTCTGTCTATTTCTTTGTTATTCTTGGATACTCATTTTTCTATCATGTAGTTTCACATTTTTGACTAAAGTTAAATTTACTTTTATTCACAATGTTCTGTACATGCTTATAGCCTGCACCGGTTGTGTCCAACCACCATTTTTTCTACTCTTGTTTCTTGTCATTGGTCCATTTGTCCTTTTCTTCCTGTTATATCCTAAGTGTTATTGTGATTTTGATGAAAATAGCTACCACAGAGCTCATGTATTTGACCACTTAGTCCCCAGTTGGTGGGTGGGACTATTTGGAACTTTGTGGGAAGGATTAGGGGGTGTGGCATTGCGGGAGGAGTTGTGTCAATGGAAATGGCCTTCGAAGTTGCAAAAGCAGATACAAATCCCAGTCTCTCTGTCTCTCTGTCTCTCTCTCCCTCCCTCTCTCTCCATCCCTCTCTCTGTCCCTCCCTCCCTTTCTCCCTCCCTACCTACTTCTCTCTCTCTTCCTCCCTCCCTTTCTCCCTCCCTCTCTTTCTCTTCCTCTCTCTGTCTCATGGTTGTATCTCTAGAAGTTAGTCCTTAGCTACTGTTACAGTGTTATGCTCCCCTGCTTGCAGCTATGGCCCCTGCTGTAAAGTAATGTACTTACCCTCTAAAATGTTAAACACAAATAAATTCTTTCGTCTACAGTTTGATTTGCTCATAGTGTCATATCTCTATATTCTGTTTGTCTAGCATATTTCCCCAGGTTCCATGATAGACTTTGAAGCCATCTCCTGCAATTAATATCCCTTGCTGTTCATTTAAAAGTCTTTTATGCCTGTTTTAAATAATTGTTATTTGTGTTTATGAATTGTGCTTTACACACAAAAATAGCTTTAACCTTTGTTTTTTTTTCATAGTGCTTATGTACTTGAAACAATTCATTTCTGTTTCAGAGCATATCTTATCACACAGGTATCAACTTCCTTGACAGATGCTTTATTTTTCTAAGATAGCATAAAAGTCTAGGCATAAGTGTATTCACTTCCATGCGAATTTAGAAAGAAGGGTTAGGAAACCAATGATCAGAGTAGAAACTCTCTATAATTCCTAAGGTTTGTTATTCTTACAAAAATAAAACTCTCCAGCAATGACCCTGAGAAATAGTCTCATAGCTTTTGCTCTGCACTCTGCTTCTATCCAAGCAAGAGCTTCATCACTTGTTCATAGTCACATGAAAGGGAGAATATCAAACAAAGGAATGTCTACCTGTATCTGTAGCCTTTCACTGCCTAGTCCAGCTGTACCCCCTTCATTGAGTTCCTCATGTTTCTCTGCCTCATAAACATTTTGAAATAGTTTATAAGAATATTGAAGACTTCATCCCAGTTAGTTGGTTTGCTACTGTAAGCACCATTTTCCATCACCTTCAGGCTATGCATATAAAGCCTATCTAAAGCCTCACTGCCTCTAGGTCCCTCTAGGGGATTGGGTGGCAGGAAGCTTCTGTCTGTTGCAGGTGAGGGGACTCAAAGAGCTAGTCCATGGGTTTTCAAGGTAGCCCTGTCTGTGTAACTCTCCTTTAGGGGTCTGGCACATTCCCTCTCCTAGCCATATGGCAGGATATCTTAAAACACCACCATCACCAATGGAGAACACTGCATGCTGAACACGGATTCCTCCCTTATGCACACTACTTCTAAAACAGTTCTCCTTAAATTGCCTTCAACTTTTTAAAACATTTTAAAATATATTTGTAGTAAATCCCGGAGAATTTCATTCATACACAAAGTATATTTTGATCATATCCAACCCCTTTCCTCCCTTTTATCTCCTTCCAGTGTGACAGCCTCTCCCCACAATTTTTGTGCCCTTTGTTTCATTTTGTTTGTTTATTTGTTTTTTCAGTCTATCAAATCCCGCTGCTCATATATTCACAGGTATATGGCCATCCACTGGAGCATGGTCTGTGTACCAGGGGCCACACTCTTTGTAAACAACTGACTTTTCCCACCCCTAAAAATATCAAGTGACAAATGGTGCTCACATAACTGGATGCTGACTTGTAGAAGACTGCAGATAGATCCATGCCTATTGCCATGCACAAAACTTAACTCCAAATGGATCAAAGACCTCAACATAAATCCAGCCACACTAAACCTCTTAGAAGAGAAAGTGGGAGGTACCCTTGAATGAATTGGTACATGAGACTGTTTCCTGAACATAACACTTGTAGAACAGACACTGGGATCAACAATTAAAGAATGTGACCTCCTGAAAGTAAAATGCCTCTGTAAGGCAAATGTCACAGCTCACAGAATGTGAAAAGATCTTCACCAACTCCACATCTGACAGAGGGCTGATCTCAAAAATATATAAAGGACTCAAGAAGCTAGTCACCAAAACACCAAATAACCCAATTAAAAAGTGGAGTACAGTACTAAATAGAGTATTCTCAACAGAGGAATCTAAAAAGGCTGAAAGATACTTAAGAATGTGCTCAACATCCTTAGCCCTCAGGGAAATGCAAATCAAAACAACTCTGAGATACCATCTTACTCTTGTCAGAATGTCTAAAATAAAAGACACCAAAGACAGTGTATGCTGGAAAGGATGTGGAGAAAGGTGTACACTCCCCCATTGCTGGTAGGATTGCAAACTTGTACAGCCACTTTGGAAATCAGTATGGTGGTTCTTCAGGAAAACGGGAATAAATCTTCCTCAAGATCCAGTATTCCACTCTTAGGCATATACTCAAAGGACGCACATTCATTCAACAAGGACATCTGTTTAATTATGTTCATAGCAGCATTAATTGTAGTAGCCAGAACCTGTAAGCAACCTAGGTGCCCCTCAATTGAAGAATGGATGGAGAAAATGTGGTATATTTACACAATAGAGTACTATTCAGTGGGAAAAAGCAATGGAATCTTGAAATTTGCAGGTAAATGGATGGAACTAGAAGAATCCATCCTGAGTAAGGTAATCCAGTCACAAAAAGACAAGCATGGTATGTACTCACTCATGTATGGATTTTAGACATAAAGCAAATGATCACAAGACTATAACCCACACCACTAGAGAAGTTAGGAAATAAGAAGGACCCTAAGAGAGACATGCATTGTCCCCTGGAGAAGGGGAAAGGGGCAAGATCTCCCAAGCAAATTGGGAGCAGGGAGGGAGGGGAGAGAGAGTTAGGAGAAACAGAAGGGGAAAAGAGGAGGGGAGAAGAGAACATGGAGCAGGAAGTTTGAGTCAGGGAAATAATAGAGGGGAACAAGAAATGAGATAAGTAATAGAGGGAGCCATTTTAGGTTTAAAGAGAAATCTGGCACTAGAGAAATGTCCAGAAATCTACAAGGATGACCCCAACTAACAATCTAAGCAATAGTGGAGGGCTACCTTAAATGCCCATCCCTCATAATGAGATTGATGACTACCTTTTATGCCATCCTAGAGCCTTCATCTAGTAGCTAAAGGGAAACAGAGGCAAATACCCACAGCTGAACACTGAGCCAAACTCCTGGAATCCAGTTGCAGAGAGGGAGAAATGAAGAGCAAAGGGGTCAAGAACAGGCTGGAGAGACCCACAGAAACAGCTGACCTGAACAAGGGGGAGCTCATGAACCCCAGACTAATAACTAGGACCCATACCCCCTGAACGTGGGTCTCAGTTAGGAGGCCTGGACAGTCAATGGGACCTCTGGCAGTGGAAACAGGATGTATCCTTAGTGAAGCAATAGACTTCAGGAGCCCATTTTCCATCAAGGGATATTGCCTTAGCCTAGAGACACCCAGGAGGGCCTAGGCCCTACCCCAAATGACTTGGCAGATTTTGATGATCCCTCATGAATGACCTCACCCTCCCTGGGGAGTGGATAGGGGATGAGATGAGGAATTGGTGGGGGCAGGGGAGGAAGGGATGGAGAGGGAACTGGGATCGATATGTAAAAGTAAAAAAGAGGAAAAAAAAGAAAGCACATGGACTGTCTATAGACTTGCATGGCTAGATTAAGTCAAACCTGCAAGCCAGTAAATCCAAGGAATGAATATTCTGACCTCTTTACTTGATGCCCTCCATTGTAACCAGGAAAAAAAAAGCCAGGGGGTAGGAGACCCATGGATATTCTTTCAGCATAGAAAGCAGGGAGGAACACAATGGAAAATGTGTGCAAAGGAGAAAATGGACAAGATTCAGCAACATAAAAACTACCAGTGGCTTCACTGAAATTAGAAGCATCTACAAAGGACGTGGGCTAATCCTGTTATTTTAGAGGTGAAAAAGGCAACGTGCTGAGCCATTGTGATTTACCTTAATAAAGCTCTGTTAAGGCCCAGAACACCTTGCTCATTTCAAATTCCTAATATCTAGCACACTGCCTGGCTCATAGTAGGTGTTCAATAAATGTTCATTTCCCAGAGTTAATGGAACCAAATTGGATTACAGAAAGCAGAGGCCTAATCTAAGCACTAGCATGCCAATTGGAGGTGGTACACCACCACATCTAGATACCATTTTAATTTGCAAATATCAGACAGACTATAAATTGAACAATATAACTTCCCTTTCAACTCCAACCCCCATTATAAGTGATAAAAGTCAGAAAGCAGAAAAAAAGAAAATTAAAGAGCCTGCGTGGTTTACCAAATGTGTAATTAGCCTCCAATTAGATCTGAAGAGGCTGCCATGCTCTCCTGTTGAATCTTTTAGTACCAAGCATATTGAGTGCTTTTTCATGCCTTCACCACTGCAAAATAGCCAACCCGGTGCTGATGCTTTCTCGTGTTTGGAAAATGAATCCATATTTCTAATGCCAGTTTCCTCTTTCTTCCTTTTTTTTTTAACCCTATTTGTAAATGATTTATTGAGGTAGCAAATCAGATCATGATAAGATAAAGCTTTTTAGAGGTCATTAAAGAGTTTGGGGGAAGTTCCTACAAAGACACTCTAGTGTCGCATTGTCTGGGCGATAAGGCAACTTAACAATTTATGTCAAAGTTTGCAAAATGTGTTTGTCTGATAAACAGTTTGCTCTGCGGGCATCAATCATACTTGCTCTCTGTGGTGTGTTGTATTTTTCATGAAGTGAACTTTAGTGACTTTGCCCATCTTTGTGTGTATTTTTTTTTTTTTTTTTTTTTTTTTGAGACTGCAATATACTAAAGAGAGCTTCCTGCTTTCTCTCTGCTGGGCAGCTTCCCTAGATATCTTAACATAGCTGCCTCCATACAGGGTGCCAGTGTGGGTAACCTGAACAAGCATGGAAAGGAAGGAAATTTTGCAGGGGCTCTGTCATGGAGGACAGAGGAGACAAGCTGTCCTTGGGTGGACCAGAAGAATAAAATGTTGGGACTAAAGCAATAAAGGTGAATGCAAGCTTATCTGTGCATGTTGCTGCTAGGTGGTGTAGAGGCAAAATGGATGAAACAACAATGTGTGAGAGTCTAAATGCTCCCAAGGATGACATGCTGGGTACAAGGAAGAAACTGAGTGTCTCTCTCAGCTCAAGTCTGTGCACGCTCATTAACGAAATGGAGGTAACAATACCTGTCTCCACCTCCATCATTACAGTGAGATCAGACTCCAGAAGGCAGCTGGGACCATTTCTTAAGCAAAGTCACTATGCAAATAGAAGCCATTGTGTTAAGTGTTGACTCAGGCAAGAGGATGTATTTATTTTCTCTCATAATTAAAAAAAAAATAGTAAAATAAAATAACCAAAGACCGTGGGACAACTTGGTTCATGTACATTCACTTTCTCGAATCCTTACCATTTCAGAGGCAACTGCTTATAAATCACTTTTCAAAATTGCCCTGAGCTGAAATGATATTTCTGAGCGCATGTTAAAAGCCTGTAAGTGCTTCTGTTCTTGAACAAAGTGAAATCAGGTTACGTTAATAGAAGTATTAATTAATTTGCTCTAATTTTATTCAGCCGAATTAGCATTATTGTAAAGTCTTTCCCATCCTTGAGTACTCTAAAGTGCACCAGGCTTTTGAGGTGGGAGGTGGAGGGGGGGGCTGTCTCCAGCTGCAGCACCTAGAAGTGGTGGAGGGGTGGGGTTGTTGTCTAATCTGGAAACCTGAGCTGTTACTTAGAAGTGCTGTGGGGTGTGTTATAATGAAAATACCAATCCACATTAGCCACGGTTGCCATAAGCAAAAATCTTAATATCTTCGCCAAACCTACTTAAGGTTCATGTAATAAACCCGCATTCCTAATTTTATTAGTGATGTGCCAAGTTAAGCACTTTGCTGGCCTTTGGACAGATTTATAGCTTGACTGTGCTGAATTAGTGGTGACTGACAAGAGGACATTGTTTTATAGGATGCTATTTAGATAAAAACCTGCAGGGTGTTTCTGTAATGTTGTCACTTCAAGTCCAAACAGGAAAAAAGAAATGTGTATTAAGGAGGACTGTTCATTAGCTTTTATGAGTTTAATCTAGTGCAGCCAAATGCTTCCTTATAAGGCAAGACATGCTAATGTACAGAGACAGCATTATCTCTACCCCAGGTTTCAGAATAAATCGATCTGCAGTGCTATATGACACAAGAAAGTTCAGGGAGTTAATATTCGCCAGCACTTATTGGTGAGTGCACATAGCAAACCACAGGCCACTCCTAGTGTCTGTTAAATCAAATATATAAAACTGAACTCAGCTTTATCATTCCACGGGGTATTTCTATATGTTTACACACACACACACACACACACACACACACACACACACACACACACACACACACTCACACACACAATTACCTTTTGCCCATTTTTTATTTTACTGGCCAGAATTTTCTTGCTAGTGGAGTCTTTTAAATCATTAGCCATTGTTTTGCCACAGTTTGGAAAATACAGAGATCCCTTGTTTCACAAGGCAAAACACCAGACCTTTCTGTTTATCGTGGACAAAGCACTGGCCTTCCTGCTGGGTTTTCATAGTGAAAGCAACCTACGTATAGATTGCAAGGGAGCCTGCTAGCTTCAGAGAGGTTTTGGTGAAGATTTGGAGTCTGGGGCCTCACTGTACCTCACTGATACCACCTGCATGACTTGGTGAACAAAGACCTTAGCAACTCTCCTGATTTAGTTACAAGTTCTCTTGAGAAACCTATGCAGATCACTTATTCCAAGTATCAAGTTCATTAATCCAAATCCTGCTCCTTATCTCTTTGCATATATAGATATTCATATATACATATATAAAAAGAACAAGAATCCCTTGAACTCTCTGTTCTTCTCTGGAACCAAAAACAGGATACCCATATTCAGGGTCAATGGTGGGGTATATGGAGTCACCATAACCTTTAGTGGAAGCTGAAAACTCCAAATGAAAAGTCTTCCAGGGACTTTAGATTCCACATTAAACTCATTTTTAAAATGTCAAACAAATGCAAGTGGTAAATAATTACAATCTTGTTCCCATATTTAGCAAAAGTGAATGCCTATGGTCCCAAAACATCAGCCAGCATATGGATCAAGCAAATTCTGAGAGACTGTGGCAGACTCAAGGCGGTCTAGCTTTCCACCTGCTCATTCTGTGGATGCTTTAGGACAAGGGGCCAGTTTATAAGGATACTGTAAGGTTTCTCAGCATAATTTTCGTAATTTGTCCGAGTGGATCAAAATACCCCAAACATCCATTATGTCCCTCAGCTCTTTTCTTGCCATATGTTTTAATCTTAGTTACCTAAACATTAAACCCATGGGTCAAATAGCATGTGCATGTTCCACGGGGAATGAGTGACCTGGTGCTGCCAACAGCTGCCTCATGACCCTTAAAACAAGCACTCTCCTTTGGGGGTCCCAGCCACTTTTGAAATTCAGATTTGAAGAATATAAATTAGTGGTGATCTATGCTACTTCATGTCCCTCCTGTCCTTGATTTGTTGCTGGAATATCTGCTAATACAACCTGACTTTTCCAAGTAGGTGTGATACCCCAAGGCACCCTCGCATCACCAAGGAACTGAAGTCACTGACAGTGACTATCTCTGGTTACCTGGGAGGATGCATAAGAAAACAAGACAGAGTCTGGCATTCAACAACTTTGCAAGAAGCTTCAGTTCAATCAGGCAGTTTGGAGAGAAGGAAGAGCAGGAGGGAAAAGGTCTCTTCAATGTATTTTGAAAAAGTTGTATCAGACCCGACACGTTGCCCGCTCTGTTTATTAGCTTGGTGGCATTCAAGGCTGGCACAGCCTAAACTTAGCATGTACAAATGCAAACATGAGACATGAAGCCCTGAAAGCCACCCATTTACCTGACACTCTTTGTCAAGATCCGTGCCTCTGTACCGTTTGTCTGCCTCACCATTCATATTCTAGTGTGTGGTATATATAATCACACTTGCATCCGTTATTTTTCTGTTGCTGTGGTGAAATACCATGAGGCTAGAGGAGAAATGTTTATTTTGGATTACAGTATCAGAGGGATTATAGTCCATCATGGTAGGAAAGACTTACCAACAGGCTTTGCTGCCTAGAGCAGAGAACTGGTTAGTCATATTTCATCCACCCACAGGAAGTAGAGAAAGAGGGAACAGGAAGTAGGAAACCTCAAATCCCAACCCCAGTGACATACTTTTTCCAGTGAGGCTTCACCTCTTAAATAATGCCATCAACTGGGAGCCAATTGTTGAAATGCACGCCTGCCTATCTCCACACATGCACGAATATAATCATATGTAATGGAATAAGTGATGGAAATGATTATGATCGTCACAATGACATTGAGACATTCTTCCAGGACACCGCATTATAATTTTGGGTATATTGTTTTCATTTCACAACACTTTTGCATGTATTCAAATGTTTTGACTCCCAAACAGAAATATAGCTATCTGAATTCTGCTTTGAAAGGCAGCTCCCATTGCTACACATTAATGTGGTCTCCCCTCTACTCGATTCCCCTCCCCTCTCCTCTTCGCTCCTTCTCTTCCCTCTCCTTTCCCCCCTTTTCCTCCCTTATCCTTTCTGTTTTCTCCCCTTCTCTTATCTTGTCCTCTGCTCTTCCGGTCCCCTTCCCAAGTCCTAGATGGCAGATGAGCCTTCTGTTCTCCTTCTCTGCTTCATTAAGTGTGCTGGCTGCTTTTTGGAGCCTGGATGAAGTCACATGGCTGGAATGCCATCTCTAATCCCATTTTCCATTTGTATATTGGATTTTGTTAACCACTTTTTAAATAAAAATACAGCATGATTCTAATGTACTAAGGAGTTCCAGGGATAACCATATAATTTCAAAATGATACTGATTTTGTTTATATGCAGCATAATCTTTTACAGTCCTGCGTCTTTATTTGAAGCATTGCAAAGTGGATTTTTATGAAAGTATTATAAAGGACTCCTTGTTTCTCCATAACAGATCTGAACATTAACTGATCAGAGTTCAGATAAATAGTCTTTACTCTCCATTAAAATATTAAAAAGCCTTTGGTAAGAAACTGGCATAAAGATCCTTCATTCTTGTTTAATGAACACTTGTTGGCAAGTGTAACACTTTAATAGCTTCATAGAATGAATTTTGTGTGTGCATCCTCCATTTCCCTGTCAGACACTTGTCCAGGTGCTGAGAATTTATTGGGGGAAGCATATTTTTGCTCATTAGTTTTGTATTTGATTACAGAATAGTAAAATATGAACTGCCAGGTCCCCGAGGCATAGCTGTGTACACCAAGATTAGTAATTGCATGTCATTGTGTTCCATTGGAATTTATACGGTCAGATGGGATAGGTACTTCTTAAGGAGGTTTAAAAGCAAAACAAAATTGTATTTAATCTTTTTTCTTTTTTTTTTTGCAGTTATAGTCTTTCTAATGGAGAAGAGCTTAGGCTATACCATATATTTTAAACAGTTTTAATTTTTTTTCCTTCTCTAGTTTTCTCACAGTCGAAGCCTATCAGATTTTCATGCTAACAACTAGTAAGAAATCGATGCCTATAAGGAAGATATGATATAAAACCTGTCAACAGAGCCCAGTTTTGTCCATATTCCAGCAGGCACAATGATGGGAGATGATGATAGGTGTAGACAAGTCTCTCCATTCCAACAAGAAGCTTAAAAACAAAATAAAAATTACAGGCTGATCTTCAAGAGACAGCCACCCCCAACCAGTCTACAAAGTGAGGTTTACATAGCATGAAGATTGTTGTTTGTCCCCTTAAAAAGATATAGGTTTGCAGGCTGAGCAAATTATTTAAAGTTATGCCTACAATGAGAAATTATCATTTTGCTGTTTTACTGTATAACAATAAAGGGGAGCCGTATTAAATCAGTAATTCTGCTTTAGATTGAGCTCTGGTTATGCAGTGCCAATCACTTTATGCTCTTTTCTATAAAGATGCTCATAAACGCAGTTTCCAAAACAGAATCTAATGAGGTACTTAATGGTCACAAAACTGGCACATTTGATAATTAATGTTCCTTACTAGGATTTCTGCTGAAGCAGCATAGTGATAAACAGTGGTGTAAGTTAACTAAACACATCTTTGAACCATTAGTTAAAAATTAAAGTACAGAAAGAAGTTTAAGGACACTGTTTTCTGCAGTGATTGAACACTTGACATCCTTCGAGAACCAACCAGAGAACTTTTCAAAGACAAAGAGCATTTCCTCTGAGAAATACAGCAAAAAGCCTCTTCTGTACACTGAGGGTTCCTGAAGGAATCCTGTGACTTATCTGTCCATGTACCATTCCACCCTGAACAGTAAGCTACTTCATATCCAAGGTTCTGAGTTCAGAAAGTACATGCAGTTAATTGAGCACTTCTGTATAGATGCTTAATCAAGCATTTCCTCATTACATTGATGCACCAACTCCGTATACAAATTCCCCTATGCAGATAAGAGTAGGTACTGAGGCTCACCAAAACTAAATCCACATACTTTACAAATAAGAGGCTATCTATGAGGCTACAGTAGTGTATAAATAAATGACTTAGCTGTTATTTTGTGTATGTGTTCTTTAAACAAAAGGAGTCTCCTGGTAGAATCTTCACACATGTGTGTATTGTGCTTTTATTGCACATTCTACCACACCTCCCCTCACCTCATTTCTATCTCACATTTCTCCTTTCCCTCCTAATGGTTCTCTTCTCTTTCTTTTCCAAAACAGTGATATTTTGTTTACTTGTTTGTTTTGAACCTTGATTGCCTGATTGAGAGAAAACGTACAATATCTGTCTCTCTGAGTCTGGCTTAATTCACTTAACATGATGATCCATCCATTTTCCTGGAAACAGCATAATTTCATTAGTCTTTGTGGCTGTATGAAACACCATGTTGTTTTTATCCATTCATCTGTTGACAGATACCCAGGCCGATCCTGTAACTTGGCTATTGGGAACAGTACTGTAATAAACGTGATGGTGCAGGTATCTCCATTGAATGCTGTTACAGATTCCTTCAGTCACATACATAGAAGTGGGATAGCGAGATTATTTGGTAGTTACACTTTTAGTTTTGAAAGACCCTCTACACTTATTTCCATAGGCACGCTAACACACAAATGGTACCAGAGGGCTTTAAAAAGGCCATGCCCATGAATGAATTGGAAACCATCATCTGCAATTTATCTTCTACTATGCTAGACTTGGCCCTACTGCAACCTTGGTTTTCTCATCAACAAAGTCTACACTGTCTTCCAGCATAGAAGGACTAGAGGTCTTTTCTACGATACAGGCTAAGATACAACTTGAAGATGTTAAGTGGTAGTTCTTTCCTCTTAGAACAAACATGTGCACACAGGCACATATACCATTGGTGCAACCCAGCAGAATTCTCACTGGAGAACCAGGCCCCTGGCTCTCAAAGTTCAGCACATTTATCAGACACTTTACTGTCTTTTGTATGTATGAGTTACTGGATGGTCTTCTGTCCAGCAAAAAAAGCAAATCTAGACTGTAGTGGATAGACATTCTAATCTTCAGATTTAACACATGATTTTATGAGTGTTTTTAATAAAAGTATATTAAAGTCCTAGTCAACCCATGACTCTAAACCTGGATTTGAGTGGGCTCTCTATGACCTTTTGCAACCATTTGTAATAATTGTGTGAAATCCTGCTGCTGAAAATGCACACAGAAAGTGATTTCTCTCTGCCCTAAGTTATTAATCATGGAATCTGATGTGGGGTGTGTGGGTGTATGTGCAATTCTGACATTATTTTGAGTAGTTCAGGTGAAACCACTCTTTAGTGGAAAACACTCTAGATTACAACAAAAATGTAGAAGTGGATGAGGAAGCATCGTGACCTAAGACCTTTGCTAAATGGTACTTTCAAAAAGAAGATTAGATATCATTGTCTTACAACCACCACTTGTAGACTCTTTGTTTTAAATTCATGGCAGATGGACCATGTTTATTTTTTACTGTTGTTGTTGTTATTGTTTGCAAATTCCTATTGACTTCAAAGGGGGCATGCCTACTAAGAATAGTGTGCATTTCACAGCTTAGATTTAAGGGATTTGAGGGACTCAGAAAAGCTGAAAGATAATTGAAGACTCACAGGGGAGGCATAGAGAGGATCAAAACAGCAAAGGGAGGCTCAAGCAGGATTGTAGGGACTCCAGAGGAGCTGTGAGTGGATCAGTGTAACAAGCAGAGGCTGAAGGAGCCCTTACCCCACCCCCAACCTATGGGTAGCTTATGAACAATAAGAGAACATTAGAATGGCACAGGGAATAGGAAACAAAGAGAACACAAGTATATCCTGGGAATCCTGAGCTCCTCCCAGGTGACCTCACAGTTCCCTATGGATAGAATGCATGCAAGACCACAATTCAGCCACCTGTTGGGTGTCTCTGTTGGGCAGGCCAGTGGGTACTTCACACTAGTATAGCTGAGTTTGAGTTAACTGTCCCTTCTCTCCTTGAAGACTCACTTTCCAGAGAACTTCCCCAGATCTGCTCCCTACTGGGTGGCATTATTCTGTGAAATGTCTTGCTTTGCTACTTGTTTTAAAACATTGCAGGATCCAGCTTTTATGCTCACCTTTGTTCTATATACTCTGCAATCCTGCAAATCATCCCTGCATTTTACCAGGCCCACATCATCACAGACAGTCCAGATCTGGCTTTGTTCCTGTCTAGGAAAGGATGGATTAGTTTACCTAATACAGAAGTTCATCATATTCTAGATTTCTCTTGTAAGCATATCTTCTATGACCACTAATCTAGTAGGGCTCATAATTACACCTCCATATTCTCAGCTTTTATGAAACTCATCTTTTCTCTCACTGCCTTTTTTTCTTTGCATTCATTATTTCTTCAGCCCTTGCAACAATCTCCTACCTGATATTCTGGTATACATACGCAATCTTTTCTTCCCACTTACAATCTAAATGGTGGTTCAAAATACAAATGAAACTCCACTGTTCCATTTAAAAAATATTTAGGTGTTTCCCATTGCTTTTACAACAACTTCCAAACTCCTTAAATCTGTGTGTTTTTCCTTCTCATGCCATCTGATACCGTTCTTTGTGTCACCTGCTGACATTCTTAATCTCCTATGTCACCTTCCAGCTATAATAAATACTTGGATCTTGGTTTCACATTATACCATCACAGCTATCTCTTATAGCTTGCATTTGATTGTCTGTCCATTAGACCCTCCCTCCCAATATCAATCTCACAAACAACTTCTGTTCTTCAAGACTCAGCCTGAGTGTCATCCAGTTGTATATTCTAAAGGAATTTTGGCTTTCCAAAATACTCTTAATTTCAATCCCCATAGTTATGACCAAGCATACCCACCCAGGTCTGGTAGCAGGTTAGAAGCGGAGGTTCACAGCCAGATTGTGATGTTGGGTTAAGTCTGGCCCAGTGAATTGAGTTTTTAATGTCTGTATAGTTCAATACACTACAGATACGGAGTCAGGTGAAACTCATGGATTTCCTGATAAGGAGATGGAGCTCCATGAAGGAAATCCTATAGAAGTCTTTTAACTCAAGTAGTTTTATGCTTAGGCATAACACAACAGCTTAATAAAATGGACTTTTGTACTTGAGAAACATGATAAATAAATAGTAAACAGGACAAGGGAAACCAGGTATTTTACCCCCTCCAAAAAACTGCAACCAGGACAAATCAGATATACATTAATAAAGCCGAGTTATTGCTGAGCCAGTGGGCCTGATGGCCACCCCCCTTTGCTGCCATTGCTATTCAGAGGCTGTCAAGCTGGGACCAGGTAGGACCTGGCACCCTCACACTACAGTCAACTTGAATTCTGTTAGGAAGAGGGTCTTCCCTGACTCCTATTGTCCTTTCTTATTTTATTCAGTGTAATCTGGAGAGTGATTATTATAGCATTATGCTCTGCTCTGATTTGACCGTTTCTTATTTGTTTCCTTCAGACTTTCTCCTTAATATTTGCAGACTTCCAGCATTTATGAACTGTCAAAACATCCCCCATTAATTGTTGCTTGGTCGTCCTTAACCCTTTTTTGTTTTGTAGGCCATTTGTTTTTATAGTCTTTCCCTATGTCAAGCTTGACCTCTTTTCTGGCTCCTATAAAGCCATATTCAAAGTGATAACTCCAGAAGATGGCTGTCTTACAGTACTGTGCTCACCAACACCAACCAAAGTGGGCACATTGCTGCAGAAACACAGACCCTCATTATCTCTGCTGGAGTATTGGCTGTACCATTTCTCACAGGAAAATAGGAGAATTATTTCACAAAGTACAGTAAGTTCCCCACATAGGTAGTAAGCATCACAACTTCTATTTACAGAACAGACTTAGATTTTATGGCTCTGTAATATTCCATAATAAATAACTCTAAAGGCTATATTAAGGAGAAAATATACATGAATACTTTAGCACAATGTCACATACATAATCGTTTTTAACAGGTGGGTTAGTTATCATAACATACATGGGAAAACTCCCAAATGCAGGCTCTTACCCAGGGTGTCTTTTAACCTGGATTTTAGAAATGGACATCCCCTGAGTAGTAATAGGAGACAGAACATATTTTCTGGATTTTAATCTCCTAATTTACACTGTTCTCCTCCTCCCATACAACCAGAAAGTCAAGATTCTCTGCCAGGCTCATTACTCTTTAGAAAAGCAGCTAGTGTGAAATTCTAGGAAGTTTCTGTCACCTTCCAGTTAAAATCTTTGTTGATATGTGTCATCCCTGGCTTAGATTCATGAAGAAACATAATACCCTCCCCAAGTCACATGGAAAAATGTTGGGAGGGAACACGAGGAGGTCTGATTTTCCAGAAAGTCTTCCAGCATTGACAACCTGTGTGGTTCTCACACATCCATCCTCTCGTTTATTTCTATTGCCACACCAAACCTTTGATGTAGGTTGCTACTCAAGGGAAAACTAAGGCTTACTGTTTTACAGATGATACAACTAACTGATTGCAAATACTGAATATCTTCATGGGCCCACAGTGGGCTCTACAGAATATATATAGCCAGACCTCTTTGACTATCTGTGTGATTTGAAAGAAAATAGCCCTCATAAGGAATGGCACTATTAGGAGTTGTGGCTAAATCCAGTGTCACAGACTGCTTCTGTTGCCTAGGGATCAAGATGTAGAACTCTCAACTCATTCCACAGCAGCCTCTCTGTCTACATGCCATCTGCTGTGATGATAATAGACTAAATCTCTGAACTTTGAGCTAGCCCCAATCAAATGCTTTCCTTTATAAGAGTTATTGTGGTCATGGTGTCTCTTCATAGCAAAAGAAACTCTAAGTAAGATACTACCATATTGTCAACTGTATTTAGCAGTTTTGAATTTGAAAGCAACATTTCTGGTTTTAAATGTTAGTGTAACCTATTATGAACTATGTGTAACTGAGAAAATACTTTAACCATTATAGGCCTTTGTTTTACTCATAATCTACTTCAAAAGATAGCTATGTCACCTGAATTGGTACCTGGGAACCTCTCCTTGCCTCTGATTTCCCCTCTCAGGTTACTGAGCAACAGTCTCAGCTGTCACTTTTAGTCCACTGAGGACTTAGATGGCTTAGATGTTTCACCCTGAAAATCTTTGCACTGTCAATGAGATAATATAGGAGCTGGTGCCTTTAAGAGAATGGGCTGCGAGTACCACTCCCTCGAGAAGAAAGTAAGATGTTCATTTAAAAAGTTTTGTGTGGCATTAAGCAATAAGCTGCCTAGCTTGTCCTCCCATTGTCATCCCTGATCAACCATATGGCCATACAGCATGAAGATCCCATCTACTTCTTGCCCTTTGGTGTAGAACTTCCATCTCTCTCTTAGAGTTGAGAGAAATCCTTTAATAAACAATTTGATCACAGTTATTTATATTTCCAACTTTTCCCAAAGAAAAAAGACAAAGAAACTGGACAAGTCTACCCTGTCCATGAAGTTATTAATGATTTTTACTACTTTTGCTGAGAATATGCAGTCTTTGTTTCTGTGTTAAGTATCCATGTATGTTTCAGCATAACCTTTGGACACTGTGAGGGTGTATGTTTGTCAAGGAAGCTTTTGATAGTTGAATGAAGAGGTTAGGCAGGACTTCCCAGCGGATAGAGGAAGAGGATAATCAAGGCAGGTAGGAGATGCTATGGAGATGCAAAAGGAGTCAGACACACAGAATGGGAAAGAGGTAAAAGCCACGTGTTAGAATACGGATTTTAAAATATGGGTTAACTTAAGTAATAAGAAATAGTAGAACAAGACTAAGTCAAGGCTGAGATTTAATAGTAGGTCTTGGCATCATTATTTTGGAGCTGGCAGGCCAAAGAAGAGTCCTACTACACAGGTACCTTAAGAATGCCTTTTAAACCGTATGCAAAGCACTGTGGTTTGGAAGAATCCCTCCACCTAGCTTTATTGAAATAACCTATTGTCTGATATTTAGGAACAGGTAAGCAAGCTAATATGTTGTGATATATACATTATTTTAAAAATTAACAAAGAATATAGAGTCTTCTCCCCCATCCTGAGACAAATTAGTTGTTTCAATGCTTGCACATGCTACTCATTAAATATGCTACCTATTAAATCACTTCTGAAATGTCACAATTATGTACAAAAATTGCTTTGGAAATTACCAAATGATTTTTATGTATAAGAATTGCTTTGGAAATTACCAAATGATTTCACTTCCTATCCAAATTCAATGGCTTGCTATCCAGAACATTCAGACCAATTTCCTAAAGCCAGTAATTATGGACAATTTTTCTTTTTCAGTGTTGACCTATGACCAAGCTGATAAAGATACTTTTCTTCTGTCTTTAAATAAACAGATAACCTCTGTCTTGTTGACTTTTATGGCTTTGTTCAAGAAAACAGGGCAGCCCTCAGACTGAGGTTAAAGGGCAGATCCTCCACTTACGTAACAGATGATGGGAAAAGACTCTACGTTTTCATCATCTCATCTACAAAGGGAAAGCATTAATCCTTCTTGGGTAACCTAGACACAGGTTAGACATGAAGGATTCAACACTGAACCCACGACAAAATCGCAAATGCCGATAAGGAGACAGGCCAGACAAGAAGATGATAATGTGCCTGATGGTAAGAAAGATGCCGGTACAGAGGAAAACACAACAGGGAGGATTAAGAACAAAGTGGAATGTTAAAAGGTGTGGACGTGAGCTGCTTTGCATGCTACAACGCCACTGTCTTAGCTCTTCTTCCATCAAGTGTCTTGAGAACCATGGAATATAACGCAAACAGAAATTCTTGTGAATCTTGCATTGATCAAGGGAAATTGAGTACTGAAATAGTAAAAAAAAAAAAAAAATGTGGAGAAAGCTGACAAAAGAACTAATCAGTTAAACAAACACCAAGGAGGTAGTGTAATTTTGATCTTTGATGTAACCTAAATGTGCTTGAAACTTGCTTTGATATGGATGCCTGGTACCTTAAATTCCTCTTCTGCAAAGTGGAGGAGGTACAGTATCACCCTCAGGGAAAGGCCTGTGTGTGTTATTAGATAGTCCTTCCTGTGAGATGGTTATTACTTTGTAGAAGCAGCCAACATTCTAGAACTGGTGTGGTGAAAAATCCATCTAATTAAGCATAGAAGGCTGTCCTCTCCCTGACCTTCAGCATCGGTCTTTATTGTTCAAAGTTTGATCGTCAAACTTTTCTGATAATTTTGTTAAGTATCTGTCCTCTTCTTCAGTCTGTAGAGACTATTTCAAATAAAGGAAATGTTTCTTGTGACTATTCAGTTACCGATGAATGAAATTAAAATCACTTCAAAATACAAATAGATGGCATTAGATCCATTGAGTGGATGGAAGAGAAATAACATGCAGATGTGTTGAATGTATCCTTTTCTGTTCCATAACCCAGCCCTTTACTCAGCCAACTGCTCTGGAATCTGTCACTTTGGTTACAGATGTTTTTTCAGACTAGAATGTCAGGAGAGTGTTCTGAAGGATCTTAATGTTCTATGATTCCATATTCACCTCCTGGGTGATTCATCTCCACTTGAAACTGAACAGAATCCCATTAATTATCACTTCAGGTAGCAAATCAGTTTCTCCTATATGTAGGAAATTTAGCAACCAGTATCTTTCTTTTGTCTGGGATCACCAAAGGGTTATTACAGATGGTATTGAACTCATAAGAATACTTTGAACATTGCTACAACAACAAAGCATTTTGTAGATACATAACCTTGTTTTTCTTTTAAAAATGTCTGAATAACTGTGAAGTCACATCGCTGGCTTAAGTGGGCTAGCTCTTCTCTATCTGCTGCCTCCACTCTAAAAGCATGTATTCAGTCTCTAGCTTTAAAGTCAAGGCAATGTGGTGATTGACTGTGCTGACATAATTGTGTTAATGATGAGACAAGGAGGCTACATTGTTAGATAGGTTGCTTATCATCACTATTTATTTAGTTGGCTCTCCCAAGTCTAAATTATACTTTTTTTATATAATGTGGTTACAGCCAGTCATTTAAAGTGCTTCACATTGAAATGACTTTTTTTTTTTTTACAACTCTTTTAGTTGTAGTTCAAGAGAAGGGGGAAAATGACTTCTATGCCATCATTAAACAGGGTTCAAAGTAAGTCCTTGATGAAAGATTTGAAGTTTGTGCTCTTAGGAAATGAAATCTTTGATCTCCTAAATGATTAGTGAAAACATTTTTGTACACGGGCCCATTTCTTAAAATCTCATGTTCAAGACAATACTATGATTTAATCTACATAATACATTTTTCAGTGTCTCAAGCCAACTTCTCAAGCCAACTGCCCAGGAGTCTCTGCTCAAAGCTGAAGGAAGGAACCTGTTATCATCTGCTTCAGAGCTGTTGGTCAGACAGAAGTGACTTATTTTGTAGTACTGCTATTGTGTTTAGGAGTGTGGCATTTCAAAGTTATGAAACCCTCGTGGTCTTTTTTTTTCACTGAAAGTTATGGGGAGAACTAATATTTTTAAAAATGAACAAACAGCCATGAATTGTTGCACTAAGTTATTGAAGCAACAGGCGATGTCCCAAGCCATTCTGTGGAAATATCAAGCATGGCCTTTGGGATGAAAATGAAGGAGACATATTGAGGCAGTCAACCCACAGGTTGAGCACATTCTAGATGGACCTGTCAAAATGAATACCATGTGGAAAGGTTAGATCAATTGAGTACCCAGACTGTCCTCAGAATCATAGGTTTATGTGATTAAACAGTCTTTGGTTTTGCTTGCTTACATTTTTTGTTACTGTTTTGTTTTGTTGTTGTTGTTGTTTTGGTTTTTTGAGATAGGGTTTTTCTGAATTGCTTTGGAGCCTGTCCTGGAACTTGCTCTGTAGACCAGGCTGGCCTAGAACTCACAGAGATCTGCCTGCCTCTGCCTCCTGAGTGCTGGGACTAAAGGCGAGTGCCCACAACATTTTTAAGTATCTCTATTTACCACTTGCCAGCCACAGTTCTGTGCTGTCGGGTTTGTCATGTGTGATGCCATTCCTCTGTCAACATGATGCTTCCATTGTATGGACCAGTGAGTGGTGAGCAAGCTTGTTCATGAGTCTGGTCAGCTAGGAAAACTGTGGGCTTCTCCAGGATATACATTCTGTGGTCATAGAAAATGAATGACAAGACCTATTGCCACTCTTCCATATTTTGGCATCAATCTGCAGGTAAAATGGTATTTACTCTGTTCTCCAATCTTTGATATTTTCAGTCTTTTTGCTTGTGCAAATCTGGTGAGAGATTTTATAACACAATGAACCCAATGTTTACATGTTGCTACTAGAGAAGATATCTTTGTCAGCCAATGGTTGGAGTGCTAGTGGTTGTGACCACTCTAATTCGTTTACCTGTCTATGTCACCTGTTCTTTTCTTCTCTCACTCTCAGTTGTGACACTTGCCTTTTGTCATTGCTTTGTCATGGTGTCTGATACCTGGTGTAATAAGATCTTTCCACTAATGTGCTACAAATGACTCTGCCAGTCTGTACCTTTCATTTTTTTTTTCTATTAGTATCAAATACTAGGAAGAAAGTTTCTAATGCCATTTTTCTTCTTTTTCTTTTTTCTATGGGTTTGATAGTAAGATATTCCCTAATTTATTGTAAAAGTTTTAAAGTTTACCTCCATATTCAGATGTATGATTCACCAGAAATGGATTTGAGTGCTTATTATAAATACTAATATGCAAATCTTTAGGAGTCAGAGAGATAGCTCATTCAGAAATTATTACCCACATGTGTGAGGATGTGAATTAGATCCCAAGACCCATATAAAACTCTGTTGGGAGAGCACTTACCTATAACTAGAGGAGCAGGTACTTGGAACTCCTTGATTAGCAACCTACCTGAATTGTTTTCCAGTTGGATTTTAGGTTAAGGCAAAACCCTCGTCTCCAAAAATAAGGTGGAGAGCAATAATGTGAGACACAGGTTATTGATCTCAGAATTTGTATGTGTGGGCACACACATGCTCACATATGCAACACATGTGTACCTGCATACACAGGGGAGGAAGGCATTCTTTCCAGATTAGCTTCTGTTACTTAACATTGTGCTTTGATAGTTCCTCAATTCTTTTCATGGCTGGTAGTTCCCTTCATTTTAACACAGAATAAAATTCCATCATTCAGTTGTATCACACGTATTTTTTCATTTACCTATTTAAGAACATCTTGCTTTCCTCTAATTGAATAAAGCTGCTACAAACACCCACGATTAGGTTCTTTGTGTGGATCCATTTTCAACTTCTTTGACTTGATAAGAATGTGACTTCCAGGCCATATAGTTAGAGGATATTTTGTGAGAAATGGCTACTGTTTTCCAAGCACCTGCCAAACACTTTTCCAACTGGCTGGACCATTTGTATTCTCACCAGCAGTGAGCAACAGCTCTGGCTTTATGTTCTCATCAGCATTTGGTGTTGAAAGTGTTTAGGAATTTAGGCACTGCGATAGGTATGCACTCATATGATGTCATATGCTTATTTCCAGTTTGTAACTCTTCTTTCAGGAGGTTCCTGCTAAGATCTTTTGTCCTTGTTTAGGTTCTAAATTTCTAAAAACTTAATAAAATTAAGAAAGGGCTATTCACCTTTTTTTATTTTTTCCCCTTAGAACCATTTGTTTTTGACTGGGATTATCTGTTCCTTGAATGTTTGGTAGAAATTATCTTTGTGATCAGTTGGTTCTGGTGATTGCAATGTGAAGGAATTTTAATTGTTTAAATGATTTGTGAGTGTATCCATGTCTATTAAGATTTCAAATCCTCATTTAGTTGGTTTTGGTATACTATTATCCTCTGTAAATTTTTCTGGCCTGTTTAACTTTTTAAAATCCATCTATAAAACATGTTTTCTCTGTTATAGTGAATTTATTCTCTTTGCATTGGCGCATGGATTTTATACTTAAAATTTTTATCTATGACTTGTACTGCCCTTTTTCTCTCTGACTGAATTTGTCACAGCATTGAATTAATTTTAATCTTTATTTTGTACCTTTTTTATCTCATTAATTTCTTTCATGATTTTTTTTTAACATTTCCTTCCTTCCTTCCCCTCTTCTTCCCCATCTTCTTTCTTTGGTTTTATTCTTACGCTTTCTCTAACTTAAGAGCAAAATAACAGTTTAAAACTATTCAGCCTTCTCGTATAACTATTTCAGGTCATACATTTTCATATATGTGGTATCTTTGCTGCACTCTAAAAGTTTTGTTATATGATATTTCCATTTATTTTAACATTTAAACATTTTTAACCTTTTAGTGCATTATTTAAAACTATACTTTTAGCTTTAACACTGAATTTTTCAATATACTTTACATTTCAGTTAGTAAATCATCTCGCGGTTAATCACATCTTTAGAGAGAACGAAGATTCAAGAAAATTGCCCAAATTTTTAACAATAGTTTAATTTCCAAATCAAGCTCTAACACCAATAGCTATGGTGACACTTTTTGTTTTCTTTTCTTTTCTTCTACTTTCTTATCAAACTAAAAGCAAACCAAGAACTTCAGTGATGTACAATATTCATTATAAACTGTTTGCTTTTGAAATTTTTACACCCCTTGTTTTTAAATACCTCTTCTCTCTCTCTCCCTCTCTTCCTCTCTCTCTCTCTCTTCCCTCTCTCTCTCTCTCTCTCTCTCTCTCTCTCTCTCTCTCTCTCTCACACACACACACACACACACCGAAATAAAAAAAAATAAAAATAAGAAATGTCTCAAATCAAAGTAACTGTTTCTTTGATGAAATCCCAGTACATTTTGCCCCTAATCTATGTGGCCCGGGACACAATATCTTAATCTTTAAACCTTGTCTTCTTAGTAGGTTTCTTGTCAGATTCTTGTCAGATGTAACTATTAAAAATATTACAGGTAGCTGCCAACCAGTACTTCAAAGTAATATTGCCTGGTCGTCTAGTTCAGTATTCCCTTCCCCACCATTTGTGACAGTCAAGGGCTTCCTCTGTATATCCAACACTTCCACCTATGACTTACCCTGCTGTCTTCTACTTATTCTAAAGGTGAGAATGTCCTTTGATCAAGGGAAGCCTTTGGGACTAATCCTGCCAAGAGAGTCTTAGGGGAGGAAAGTGAGGGATGAAAGAAGATATCAGAATGTCAGGGGAGACTGTTATGAAGCCTGAACTGGCTCATTTTCCAATCCATTCATTCTTCTGTCAGTGAAAAAGCCTTCTCTGGTAGGGTCAGTTGTTTATGTGAGCAAAGAGTCACTTCTGCCAGTAGTGTAGTTCTGTTCTATTGCCTTAAGGAGAAGTGATGGGCAATGTGTTGAGCTCTAGTGCAGGCAGCATTCTTCATCACCATCTTGCAGACTGATGACCATGGGCACTTGCCAAATCCAATCAGCTGTGAACCAGAACTGAGTGGATACAATAATTCTGCAGATAGTGTTTCTCCCAGATTTCATGATCAAGTAAAGACTGAAATAGGAAAAGGCGATCAATGAAAACTAAGGTCTTTAGGATTTCAGAAATAGCCAAACAGAAGAACATGAGACCGAGAACAAAGGTAAATGTCATTACTAGTGAGAGACAACAGAATATTGAAGTCAGTTAATGACTGATTCATTATTCACCGAATATTTATGATAATATAGTAAAAATTTACATACTATCTCCTAAATACTTTGTCCTCTTCATGTATTAAACTACTCAATATTCATAGCTACCTTCAAATGTTACCTCTGCTCTGTGAGTGTTACAACTAAGGTATAGAAAGATCAAAGGCTACATTTGCTGTTTAATGCAAATTTCAAAACTCTAAACCAGGTTGCCTCTGACAGAGTCTGAATTCTCCCTAACCAGCTTCAGAGAGTCTTCAGCAAACATAGGCTTCTGAATAAAAATACTGGAGTACTTGAACATATAATAGTATGTTGTCGTGAAGGATGTTCCACAATTTGAGTCCAATGTAAGCCTATTCCTTGTCTTTAGTCAAGAAAGATCTGTTTAAAATACAGTATGGAAGTATAAGTGAATAAGAAAAAGGAGATATTAGAGATATTAGACTACCTACAAACAAGACCTTCTAATTCTACAGATTTATACCAAATAAGGGAAGTTATATTCCAGCTAAGGCCTGCAAATCAACAGTTATTATTCATAGAAAGAGATTGGGAGAAGCAAGTTCCAGACTAAACAAGTGAATAAACAAGCAAACACCCACAAGCTCCCAGACATGAGAAGAGCTTTCTTCAAAAGGCTCACTGTAGGGCCTGAAGGAGAATTAAGGGTAAAGCAAGGCAGTAAAGGCTGACATTACTTCCTTTACGAACTATTATGACATCTGGACCCAACTAGACTAGAATTATCTCTTCTAAGAAACAAGAAAGATACACAAAATAGTCAGAAATGAATGTCATCTACATTGTGGCTTGAATACCATTCACATTAATAATAATAATAGTAATACTACTACTACTACTACTACTACTAAATAATAATAATAATAATGCATACAAAAGAGCTAGAAACATCCAGGCTGCAACATGTCAGGAAACATATAGTTATATTGTTCAATAATTTGAATATCATTCATGGTTAGTTCAGAGAACACTACATACCTGTGCAATATGGTTGGTTACTCATCTCTAATGTGGTTAGTTATCTCAGTACTATGGTAAAAGTTTTCAAGAGTTTGGTTCTGTCCATCTGTGAAGAAGAAAGCAATAAAACTGCCAGGATTTAGACAGGCATTAGTATAGTTTTCTTGCTTGATGTAATTTGTTGAAAGTAAATTTTATCCCCCAGAATCTTATAACCTCTTTCTAGTCATTAGCATAAAAGTCAACAAAGATTTTTATGTGATTTCCAAATTGATATTATTTTTCATATGCCCCCCTAGTATTATAAGAATGAGTAGACCATTTGCTTTTCTAACTCATCATTTTTCTTGTTCCCTCAGAAAACTTTAAATCATTAGGGGAATCAGTATTCAGGGTACTGATTAAAAGCAATGAATGCATTTCTACTTTGAGAAATAAAGAAAGGTGCAAGTTTCCCCAAGTGAATGATTGTTTTTGATATCACAAGATCAATGCACTTACCACAGAATTCACATAAATATGTTAATTTTCTTTATTCTAATAGGGCAACAAGGTTAAGGTAAGTTAGTGGTTTGAATGAAAATGGTTCTCGCAGGCTCATAGGGAGTGGCACTATGAGGAGGTGTGACCTTGTTGGAGTGTGTATGACCTTGGAAGAAGTTTGTCACCAGAGTGGGCTTTGGTGTTTCCAAAGCTCCCATTAAGCCCAGTGTCTCCCTCTCTCCTTGTTGCCTGACGTCCCACATGTAAACTGTTAGCCTCTCCAGCTCTTCTGCCTGCATTAGGCCATGTTTCCTGCCATGAGGATAACTGCCTAAACCTCAGAACTGCAAGTCAGCCTCAATTAAATGCTTTCTTCTGTAAGAGTTGCATGGTCATGTTGTCTCTTCACAGCAATAGAAACCCTAACTAAGATAATAAAGAATTCTGATCTCTGGTATCCTTATTCATCCTGAGAAATGGTGAGTAGGAGCATGAGCGGGTACATCATTTTCCTAGAATATATTATAAAAAACATTCATGGATCATTTTATCAATAAACACATACTAATTTTATATGTGCTTGTGTACTATACAATATGCAATTTATTTACATAAATTAATAAAATTCCATGAGAGAGTACAAAACTATTTTTATAGCAATTAGCTTTTCTCACTGCAAATGTAAAAAGAAAGTCAAATGTGATCACTCACTAAAGAACAGGTGATTTCTGTGAAACCTATAGTTTCTGAACAACATGATGTATTATCATTATTTTGGGTTCTGGGAATATCTACCCTTATAAAGTGAGGGCACACAACAGTGTACATATCCTTAAAACTATATCTTGAAGAAAACTGTGTCCATGACAGACCTATCTCCATTGAGAAAGCAATTACTGGTCATTCTTGCTCTTATCTTAATCTTACATAGTGATTAAAAACTAAAATAAGAATTCTCCTAAACGGACTTTGTTCAGCTATCCCTACTGGTATTATCTCATTCACACAGAGTAAACCCTTAAAGGAATATTTCTATTTAAATAAATATTCAGCCTTTTTTGACAGTTATTTTCAAAGTGCTCCACATTAAATTTCCTATGTGTCATCTTTCTTCTTGGGTACCCATCTATGGATATCTCCAGCCTTTCTGAATAAAGTAAAGAAATTAACATCTGATGTTCACCTACTTATCTCCCATGGTAGACCATATATTTCAAGCCATCCTGGGGCCATATCTTTCAAGGCACCCAATGGAGCCTTAGAAAATTAAAAATTGTCTGTCCTTTACTTATCTCAAGTTTGGTAAGTTACTAAGAGTGGGGAATATATGCTGGTATTTTCAGGGAATGGTATGCATCATACATAGTGGAGTTTGATTTCAAGAAAGTTCAAGTCCTGCGTTCTACTACAAAGTTAAAGAACATTGGCCTCGGTGAGAATTTTAACATTGCTTTTCTTAGTATAATTACCCAGTTTCTAATTGTGATTCCAATTAGATGTAGAAATTCATATTTATAATACTAGTACTTATATGGCTGAAGCAGAAGTTCAAATTTAGTCTGGGATAAATGGCATATATGAGGCCATGCAAGCCAACATAATGAGAACTTGTCAACTTGTCTCAAAAACTAAAATCAATAAAAGTACAAAATGATTTTAGAACTTACTTCCTTTGGGAATGGTTCTTTTGTTTTACTTCTCTTCAGGTTTTGATGATTCTTCTTCTTCTTCTTCTTCTTCTTCTTCTTCTTCTTCTTCTTCTTCTTCTTCTTCTTCTATTTAATTTATTTTATTTTTTTGAACCTGACCTGGAACTTGCACTGTAGACCAGGCTGGCTTCAAACTCACAGAGATCTGCCTGCCTCTGCCTCCCAAGTGCTGGGATTAAAGGCATGTGCCACGAATGCCAGGCATTTTGATGATTCTTTAAGCAATACATAGCTTCAAAAGTGCATTCTATGATTCTTAGAGATTCTCAGAATACACTCTGATAACAATAGCAACTACTATTCTGAATCCAAGTATGAAGCCACTATCACTTAAAATGATATTTCCCTCATACTTCAAATTATACACTATACATGAATGTGGGAAGGGTTCTTGTTGAAAACTGTTTAGGTTTTCTAGTATTGTACTAGCTTTGAAATGTGTATTTCTAGATATTGATTAATTGTATTTAAATGATCAACCTTTCTGGCCAAGAGTTGCATAGGGTATTCTTCAAGTACCATTTTAAATTTTGTGTGGTCTGTAGTGATGTCTCTGGTGTCATGCTGGTTATTTATATCTGTTCTCTTCATCATTCTAGCAACATTAGAGTATTTTCCAAAGCAGGGGAAATGTTGACTTTCTTTCCTTGTAATTTGTTTTGGGCTCTTTTTCTTTCTTTCTTTTTCTTTCTTGTTTCCTTTCTTTCTTTTTGCCAACTATTTTATAGTTATATATTTAATACTTTCTTCTTTTTTTCATTTGCTGTGGGCTTTCCCCCTACATTTCTTGAAGTAAATTTTCAAGTATTAACATTCAGTCTTTCTTCTTTTATGCTACATTTTTTATCTTGTTTTGTTTTGCTTTTGTTCATTTGCTGTTCATTTGTTTTTAGGATAACATCTAATTATATAGCCCAGGCTGACCTTGAAATTGTAATTTCCCTGATTCCAGTCTCTTTAGTTCTGGGATTACAGGAATATACCACTGTGCCAAGCTCATCTTTTTCTTAAATAGCTTTATACGAGCTACATCAGCCTTCTAATACTTTTAGTACATTATATTTTATTTTATTTGGTTAAAATATTTTCTACAGTTAAAAATGTGCTCAATTGGTAGAGTCCTTGACCAGCATGCATGAGGCTCTGGGTATGACTCCTCCCTCACTAAACCAGCATGGTATTCAAATACTCCTAAGACAATGGTACTGGGGAAGGAGAGTTTGCATCAAAAATTCAAGGTCATGTTTGGCTATGTAGCAACATCAAGAAAATCCTGGTGTACAAGAGATCCTGAACAACAACAACAACAAAAAGAATATTTCTCAACTTTGATGATAATATCATACTTTTTATATAACTTACTTGGGCACTCTTTATGTAACATTTTGATAAAATACATTTAAATTTATCAGTTTTTTAAAAAGATGGACTTTTTGCTTAATATAGCATTTTGATACTGCTTGCTAGTTGAGTGTACAGTTAATGTTGGTAAGTACTCAGGGGAATTACAATTTCAAGGTTAAGTAAATTTTTTAAAGAAAGAGTAAAGAAATATAAAAAGATTAAGCCATGTAAAAATGGTAAATATATAAGGAGTCTGGATCTTGTATGGTGTTTTATTGACTTAGAATGCTGATGAAGGAACAGCTGAGAGACATAGGCTTGTAAAAGGAAATGTTTAATTAAACCAGCCTAGATAGTTTAGGAATGTCTTGACTTTAAATTGGACTTCAGAAAAATGTATTGCATTGAAGGAGAGGTTATGTTTTTGATTTCACAGGAAATGAAATGAAAGACTATGGATTCCTTCAAAATCAATAGAGACCAGATTTGATCAAGGGAGACTCCCTGAAAATCTTGATTACAAATATAAAAAAACAAACCTACAAAAAAAAACTAGCATATACAAGACAGGTGATATTTATGCTGATTTCTTGACATGGGGACAGCTCTGGGACTGGATGATGTTCTAGTGAAAGCTTCACCTCACCTCCTGGCATCCATATACCCAAAGAGTCTGGAATGTTCTGGTGGAAGCTCCATCTCAAGCCACCTCCCCATTTCTCTCCAAACGCTTCTGCATCTCAGAAAGCCTGCCAAATGATGACCCCTCCCCCAGAGATGCTCAAGACCACTCCCACAAGGTATTTAAATTGTCCCCCCAAAACAGAGTTGTGATTTTCTGGTCTCTCTTTCCTGTCTCCTTTCTAGGGGGGGGTGGAATGACATCTGGGTGCCCACCTTAGGCATGTTTCTAGCTAGCTCAGGGCTTATTACCTTTCTTACTTCTGAATGTCTCACTTTCACTGCTTCTCTATGTCTGTCTGGCATTAGCCTGGCTTTTTCCCCAAGGCGATTCCCTCATTCTCTTCTTCTCTCACTCTTCTTTCTTTCTCTTGAGCCTAGCTTTCTCTTCTCATCTATTAAGCTGCTATCAAGCTACTCTGTCTAGCAGCCCCACCTACCCTTTGTCCTGCCTAGCTATTAGCTCTTAATTAGACCAATCATATGCCTTAGGCAGGCAAGGTAAGACAGATGCAACATATCTTTACATAATTAAACACACATCCTTACATCAGTAAACAAATGCAGCACAAACAAGAGTAACATGCCTTTACACAGCTAAAGTAATATCCTGCAGCATAAACAAATATAACACATTGCTTAGTTAAAATAATAGTCTAAATTTTATGTGGTTGAGAAACATAAAAACTTAAATTGTTTATCTAAGAAAATGTTTTTGGGTCTAAAAAGATAATTTAGGTTGGTAATATAAGTTAAGATAGAAAGGAAATTAGGTACACAGCTTTAGACTCACCAAATAGGATAGATAACGGAGTGATTTCTCTGCTCTAAATTTGCCAAATACAAATGGACTGGATATTATAAATGTAATTCTTACTTAATTGTTCTTATTGTATATAGTCTTACTATATTAGAGCTAAAATCTTTCTTTATATTTAGACAAAAGGGGAGAATGTTAAGAACATTTGTTCAACTATGCAAAAAAGTGTTGCATTTGTTTATGTTGCAGAATATTTAACTATGTAAAGGTGTATTGCATTTGTTTAATTATGTAAAGATGTATTACTGTTTTACCTTGCTTGACTAAGCAACCTGATTGCTCTAATAAAATGCTGAATGTCCAATGGTGAGGGAGGATGTATAGGTGAGACTTCCAGGCAGAGAGAGTAATTACGAGATGGAACTTAGGCTCCAGGAAAAAAAGAAAAAGAGATGCCAGGGACCAGCCAGCAGACATGGAGGAAGTAAGAAAGTAGGACATACAGAATGAAAGGAAGGCAAAAAAGCCCTGAGGCAAAACATAGATGACTAGAAACAGGTTTAATTAGATGATAAGATCAAGTGGGACAAGCCTAAGCTAGGGTCAAGCATTCATGACTAATAGTAAGTCTGTGTCTTTATTTAGGAGCTGGTTGGTGGCCCAAAGAAAATTCCAATTACATTTGTCTCGTGTAAACAACACATAGTTTTGTCTTTTATGCATCTAACAATTCGTCAAGATTAAATATAATTAGTCCCATTTGAAATTTTATCATATCATTCATTTTTTCTACTTGTTCCTTATTTTCTACTTATTCCTTAAAAAATAATTTTTAAGCATCCCATTTTCTTTCTATCAGTTTGTATTTTATCATTATTTTAAATTTTTATCTTAGAGATTGATACATATTTTCTTGCTTTCTTAAGGTTCAATATTTGGTAATGTTTTTACTCCTTCCTAAACAACGCTAATGCTACATGATGACTCTGATTTTAGTATACATGCTTACTAGGACTATTGTTTTAAAATAAATATTAAGTTCACTATCATTTTCATAGGTTTGGGGGGTACTATTGTTGGGTATTCTTTGGAAATTTACTTCTGAAAAAGCCTTGCCATGTAGCCAAGGCTGATCCTCAAGTCACGATTTTTCTGTTTCCTCCTGCTGAGTACTGGAATCACAGATACGTGTAGCCATCTACAGTTCATCTACATAGCTTTACAATGGCCAAGGAATTACTTATTCTTTGCCTGTCTTTCTCTTTTTCAGGCTGAGCTTTATTATGGGTGGTTCCATCTGCTCCTGGAAAATCTGGAAGTGGAAATATTTTTGCAAACAATGGTATTTTGGCTGAACAATTTGTGGCATGTAGGTTGGAGCATAATGGTGAAGAAGAAAGCATTAAAATCCCCAGTTTCAACATTTGCTTACCATAAGATAGAGAACAGGGAACATTTCCTACCATCTCTACAAGTATTTTCTTATCTTTAAAGAGAGAGCAGAGAATTATAGAAAGTTGATTCCCATTTGAGTTTGCAACATTGAGATTCTAATCTTCACCAGGATCCCTCTAATCCACTATGCTATATCTCACTCTGTGTTTTAGTCTTTATTATTAATTTATTTAAACTTAATTAAGTTAGAATTTTATTTATATCAGGTGAAGTATAGGCTTCATTTTATTGAATTATTTTTAATGAAATTACATACACAAGTGCAGTTAACTTGAGCTTTTGTCATCACTACTAAAATCTCAAAGTTGAACCAACTCTCTTTAAATTACTATAAGAAAATTGAAAACATTAAAAAATGTTATAATGTTGTTTCTGTCCTACATATGTATTAAATATATATGGTTCTTACCTTCAGTGCCAAGTAAACATGCATACATACATCCATACATAGATACACACACACATAAATGAAAAAGCAAACTTTCTTCTATAGTGTGTTATTTTGTGTTTCTAATTATCTCAAGGGATATAATGAAATTCTCTAAAATTATTGTAATTCACTTTAATTTAAAATAAACATTCCACATACCATTTTGGTTACTGAGCAAAATAATATGAAAAATGTTGCTGTCTTCAAAACTCCCTAACAGGTAAGAAATAGAGTTCAAAGAAAAATGAAAGTTCCGATTATTTTTACATAACAGGAAGTCAGTTGATGATGAATAACTAAGTGAATGCCAACTGTAAAAACAAAGAAATTTAATTTTTTCTGAATTGCTTGCATGAAATTATAATTGGGATTGATGTCACAATTTGGCAAAAGCTGGAGACATCAGTAGTAATATTGGATGTCGCCTTTACTACAGTGCCGGAGATTGAATCAGGGGCCTCTCATAGGCTAAGCAAATGTCCTCCCACTGGGCTTTAGCCCTAGCCTTTGATTCCTTCTTTAAATAGAGAAAAATATTTACAGAATGGACTGGGTTATTTGTCTTCACAAGGCAGTAATGCAGTTATTAGCATCTGCCAGCAATATTTCATCACTCCACTGTCACCATGTAGACATTGAGGAAATCCAAGGAAAGTGTTGCTTATATCTCCCTTAACTACTACTCATTGTTTGTTTCTCTTGAGACTCCAAGCTAAAATCAATTCATAGTGTTTGACTTTTTAAACTTGGACACTATCTCTTAGAAAGCAAAACAACAAGGTATATTGTATCGTTACATCCATAATCCAAACACCGACTGGTCCAGAGAGCAGTTATTTGTTGAACTTGGGTAGGAAGAAGGTTTTCAGTTTTCTAAACTGTTTTCCAAGTCAGCTTATTTCTGTTCTCTTGTAAACATATCCCTTTATATACTCCCTCACACTGTAGGATGATAACACAGGGATAAACAGGGGACCTGATGCCAAGAGTTAATGACAGCATGAACCCACCAAACAGTAAAAAGTATTTTCAAAAAAGTAGTGGCGTCAGTCACGGCTGTCCTTGCTGATCCACACAGCTCAAGGCTGTCTGGAGAACAAACGTACTGGGGACAATTGCTTGTCTTGCTCATGCAGATAAATAAAAATTTAATCATCAACAGATTTTTATGCACCCTGATGGTTTTTTGTTGTTGTTGTTGTTTCATTACCTGAGCTAAGCATTCCTACGAAATTCTACAGTCATAAACAAAATGGCAATATTAAATGCTGAGAGAATCTTCCTAGCTTAGTCAGCATTCAATCAACATTTATTGACCAGAGGCAGCATTTCCTGGACAAGGGGTGTCTCCGCAGCCAGATCAGAGTGCTGGGCTTCGGTGAGGTTTCTCCAAATAGCAGCTGTGAAGATGTATAAATTATCACCCATCCGTGCCTCAAGTTTCCTTTGTAAGTGATGATAACTTGGAGCTTACTTCAGGAGGCACCACAAAGGTTAAATAAGAAAACATGCTTGAAATATAGTAAATATTCTATATGTGGTATCAATTGATGTAAAGCATCTATAGACCAGGTACTTGCTCAATACATCTTTCTGTGAATATAAACTAGACATGGTGACTAATCCAAACTACTTTACAATATAGGAGGTAAGATAAAACATAGACACAAAACTAAATCATTGAGGCTCCAATTAAATGCATCAAAGCCCTGTCATTAATTCCACATTACTCTGGGTAACCCTTCCTATGACAACATAAATCAAAGCTAGTAATCATAACTTACCCAAGTTTTATAATTAATTATATGCATGCCCGGTCTTTCCATATTTTGATTCCCTTGAAGAAATCTGCTTGTCTCTCCTCCTCGGAGCCTGTTCCACTCACTGTCCTGCAGTCAGTATTCAACAATGTTTAGTGAATGAATGAATGAATGAATGAATGAATGAATGAATGAATGAATAGCATAACTAAGCAATCTCTGGCCATGTCACAAGTGGGCATTCATATTTGTCTCCTGTTATGTCCATGTTTCACTTCTGATTTACATTACTCTGTCTTCAAAAGAATAGCCTAGCAAAACTCACTTAAGCCTCAGTTTCTTGGCCTTGGTTTCTTTCATCCTCATCATGAGATTCAGGAAATGTATATTTTTACTGAACACCCACATTTTCTCAAATGTACAGAAATAGCCAAGCATTGTGGCCCAATACATAATTCACTCCTAGTACACATGTCCTAGAAAATGGAGAGCTGGATGGCAGAGATATATATCATATATCCAAAGATAACTTCATCACGGTCTCTGGGTTGTTAAAACAGGAGGAAACCATTGCCTTTTAGAGAAAAGTTCTAGTAAATGTCACCATATGAATAAACATCGTAGTGACATGCTTAAGCCTAGTTCTACTTGTTATGATTATGTTGCCTGACTCTTACCACCAGAAGTGATTCCCTCGTATTTTCTTTCACATTAACATTTACGACGAAGGGGCAGCATTCCCCTTTGCTCACATCAGCTGGAATGAGTCCCTTTACACCCTGCAATATTTCACCAGTCACGGGCCAGCAAGAACCCAGCATTCAGCCAGCTTGCTCTGGACTTCTGCAGGTTCCACAAGCTTCCCCACACACTCCCCAGCTAACACGACTGCCATTTGAAATCCATCTGCTGCATTTCAGGGACCTAAATCCTGACCTAGCCAGGAGAGGTGGGGCTGGAAGTGAGCAGAAAGGACCAGAGGGCAAAAAGGACCAGAGGTTCTTACGGGAAACATTGTTCAGTGCTGCTGCCTGTTCCCTGAGACTCGAAACACACCGGACGGTGCCTAGAGGCATATTTTTCACTGCAGAAGTAGCAGAAAGAGAACATGCCTCCCTACCCCTTCTTTATATTCCAATGAGATTTGCTGGTTTAACTGAGCCACAGTACAAAAGCGCTCGTGGTTCATGTTATATTAATACTGTGGCCTGATTATCAAAAGCCATTACTCTTGGTTATCTTGCAGCGACTGTACCGAGGTGTTATAAGTCAGTGACTGCCCACACAGCGTTTGCTCCATGCTTATGAGAACAGAGCTCAGCGCAAAAGCGCATTTGTGAAATTATTGCCTTTTAAAGATCAGATTTGTTAGAAATGAGATGAGATCATTCCATTGCTTCTCCTCATATGAAAAAAAAATTAAACACATAAATTAAATATCACTATCCTGCACTGTCGTGGCTTCACATGGGTCAATTTACTTGTGGTCAAATATGGTGCCGCGTCTTTCAGAGCGGATTCAGTCTTAGCTGAATTCCAGCCAAGGACACAAGCAGGGAGCTCAGGTCTTCTTTTCTCTGTTTTCCTTGATCGTTCTTTCACAGTACTGATGGAGCCTTCGAGTATCCTACTCCATTTTAGGCTTCTGTAGAGCTATTTCCTTGTTCAGTTTTGTTTTTAAAAGTAGTTACTACAATGGTTCAGGAAGCATACCACTCGTCTCCCCACGGATTCATAGTTACTGGGTCTTTGCACAACTCCTGGGCAGGCTGCATTTTGTACCTGCTTGATGACAGGAGCATCGTGTCTAGTGTTTTATTTCGGCCCTCTGACTGACATTTGCACCCAGCTTGGTTTTCTTGTGTGTAGAGAGACCAATACAGGAAGGAGAGTAATTCTAGCAAAGGAAAAGAAGTCATTGTCGATGCTCCCTAACCTCCTTTAGGTTACCTCTCTCATTATGCCCATCATAGCATCAGGGAATAAGAGCGAGATGGCTAGACTCCTGGAGACAAAAGGGACTCTATGACTGTGTTCAAAGCTCCCATGTCTCTTTAGAAGCACAAATATAGAAGGTAAATACATTGGCCTTGCTCTTCTCTCTGTCTTTCCTATTGGAATGGTGTGTTAGAATATCGTGTTGTTAAAAATGATGCCTTTCTGAGCCAACACATTAAAACATACATTTATGCAAGTTGTTTGGAATGTGGTTCCTGTTCTTAAGCAGATACTGCTCCTCTTCCTCCTCCTCCTCCTCCTCTTCCCCTTCCTCCTCCTCTTTTGACTTTTAGAAACTGTTTCATATAACTATCTAGGAAGAAAATCCAGCCAAGATGTGCATTTTAATTTAGTTAACCAAATAGTTCAGATTATGTTCTCTACAGACAAAAACTGGTCTGTAAGTGGGTTGGATTTTCCTGTATTTTATTGCTGTAATTTGCATGAGAAACACCAGATCCTGTATAATTGTTGCTTTGTTGTTCTGATCTGAGTAGCTGTTTCCAATGTCAACAATTATAACTTGAAATGAAATTTAGTAGCAGTTAGGGGGTGGGGGTGGCGGGTGGAGGTGACTGCCAGCCAGTCAGAATTTCACTCAGACTAACCACAGTCTAGCCTTGGTGATTCAAACAGCAACCAGGCTTGCAACAAAACTCCACACAAAATAAAGGGTTCCTAGCCAGGCGCTTGAGTCCCATCACGCTGTGTGTCCTGTGGTATGCCATTCCAGTTTGGTATCTAATGAAAGACTGGCATGCTTTATATATGACGGCTGCTGATTGCTTCATTATCTGTGCAAATCACAAGAGCAAACTGTCCTTTCATAAAACTAGTAACAGGGCCATGTGAAGTCAAGGCTTAGGAAAGCATTATTATGTCCACACTGCTTCTGCTTCTCTCTCCTTTCTTAGGACTTTGTATTAAGTTGTGGTGTTTTCTCAGTGATCACTCATTCCTGTAGATTAGTCCTCAGTTAAGATAACCTTGTAATGGATGGAGCAAGGGCTGCTGCTTTGAATGCTGAAGCTCTTGTCCAGCTGTGTCAGCAAACCCACCCACCCACCACTCTGCCCCTTGCTCCCAACTTCTCTGGGAGGAAGAACACGCAGAGACTAGAATCAGCCCAAGGAGCAATCCACGCACAGCCTTTTGTCAAATGGGGAGATTCCACTGAGGACATTGTTGCCGCCCCAGCCTTATTAAGGGTAATGAGAACCCAACAGAGTGGAAAACAGAAAATGAGAATGTACATAGGAGAAAGAACTGAACACCATCTAAGACTTCACCCCAGCAGGGTGGAGTGCAGTGACAGGCAGTTAGTTACTGCTTCCTTACCAGAAATTTAAAACCTTCTAAGCAACTTATTCCAGATAATTAACACCTTAGTGTTGACTGATGCTACCTCCACATCTGCCTGATTATCCACTCTAAGCTAGCAGGCAGCATTTTGTTGTCCTTGCTTTTCTCTTGTCAGGGGGAGAAGAAAAGTCTTCAAGGAAAGGGTTGGGAAGATCCATAAATTCATAAATTCACAATCTTACCAGGCAGCGTTCATCACAACCCTCCACCGCTCAAGGACTTCTGGCTGCTAAACAGGAAGATGGTGACTATAATTCTAGACTAACTAGCAGAGAGGTAGTGTCAGTGTAACAAAGAAATTCTGCCTGTGCACTAATTCCTCAACGCAGCTGTTGGGGTGTTAGAGTGGGAGGCTGTACACCTTTCCCAGGAATATTAAAGCAGACTGTCTCACCGCCTGTGTTTGTCCTCATAGCCTCATTCTCGCTGCTAGCAGAGCATGCCCCAACTGTTGTCAATTTATCAATGTAACGTGCACTGGTGGGCACAGTGTGAGCAGCCATTAGGACAGGTGCCTCTATCCATCACAGCCAGTCACTTACTCCACCTTGTCAGGGAAACTAAATGGAGCTTTTGGAGAAATGTAAACAACTCTCTAATGGACAATCAAAGCACCACTTTCTGAAGCAAACAAGAGGAAGAAATCTGACAAGACATTTTTAGGAATGGGGAGGGTGGTTTTTAAGTGTTTTTTTTTTCTAGAGAATTTTTAATGGTGGTGGTTTTAAAATACCAGGGAAGAGTGGGCAGGGGAGGAAGTAACCGGAGAAGTAAAAGAGGACTGAATCTCCCTGCGGCGAAAGATTGAGAAATCAGAATTTACACAGGTGACACACTGAATAGAGCAACCAAAAGTCAAAAAAGTGACAGGAAAGTCAACCTTCGAAATTAAGAAAACACAACAAACAAACAAAAACCAAAGGGCTCCTAACAGGAAGTGAAGATGAAGCTAACGCTTTTATCCCCCCCTCTCTCCCTCCGTCCGTCCGTCCGTCCGTCCGTCCGTCCCTCCCTCCCTCCCTCCCTCCCTCCCTCCCTCCCTCCCTCCCTCCCTCCCTCCCTCTCTCTCTCTCTCTCTCTCTCTCTCTCTCTCTCTCTCTCTCTCTCTCTCTCTCTTGAAAGTTCAAAAGCAGTATTTCGGTATCCACTCTCCAAGATGACCCCACATGGTGGAAGCCCACCTTAACAGATGGCATTTTTATTGTGTCCCAGAAAACACAGCAAAGTTGGCTTTGTCAAACCCGAAGGAAACTCCTCAGACAATGCCCAGATCGATTTTAACCCCCTGCCTGGGACCGTTCTTGGCTGATCAGCTCCCCACTGCTGCTGCTACTTTGCTGAAGGGGGGACAGAAGCTCCATAGGACTGATTTCCAGTATGGGCATTCAGGCCTGCACCTTGAATGTCACTGGGAAATGATGAGGTAGCCAGGACCACCGAGGAGCGCAGGTGTTGCTGGCACAGCGAGCCTAGTGCCTTTCGGCAGATGGACAGCACCACGCTGTGCCAGCTGAAACTTCTGGGTGGTCTTCCAGAGGGGCTCTGGTGTTATCCTCCATTCTGGAGGTAACAAAGACCAAAGTCGATGCCAATAACTGTAGCATGGGGGAGGAGGATGGGCCAATCGCAGAGCAGGATGCAAATGAGAAGCAAAGAGAGATGCCCTAGGAAGAGGTTAGCTTCTGAGAAGCCAGTGGCAGAGAGGGGTCAAGAGGTAGCTGCAACCTTGTTAGCTGACTTGTGTGGGAGTAAATAAGAAACTTAAGCAGGGAGTGTTGAAACTGACCCTGACACGCTCTCACAAGAGGATGCCCACCTGAGTCAATTTGGTCATGGCTGTGTCAGCTACTTAGTCCTCATCAGTGTCCACTCCATGCTTATGCCGGGTTCTTGAAGTCAGAAATCTGTTTGGATAAGGTGAATCTAAGATGATGCTATGCTTTCCATAACAACTATGAGCCTGGTGTTTCAACTAAGTCTCCCTCACAGAACTCTACAAAGAACCATGCCAGGAATAAACATCTTTATTTCTGGTCAACTGAGCCATCCTGGAACACGATTGCTGTAAGAAGTTTCTCCGATGGTGTATAGATACTCTCTACAGTACCCATTATGGCATCCATTCTCAGAGTCTGGATTTTTGAATAGTTAAATGTGGCTATCATGGTTCAGAAGACAATATTTAACTTCAGTTATTTTGAACTTTAATATAAAATTATCTCTGTAGCTGGTGGCTTTATTAGAACACATGGAGATCTTCACTTATTGTCCTGAAAAATCTTTGACTGCTTATGAGTCTCATATGAGTCTTCTGGGGCTGTGTCTAATGTGGACTTCCACCAGGAACGACTTAAACTTAAATTAATTATAATAAAATACAATCAAGGAATTAGTTCTATAGTCTCACTAGCCATATTTCCAGTGATCCCACAAAGCTAGTGAGGAGTAGATTATGAAGATGAGTACAGGTAGAAGAATGTTTCCTCCATCATAACACTTAGACAAGGGTATTCTAAATGGGATCATGGAGGTCAAAGCAAACAACAATTAATCCCCTGAGAAACAGAGTCCCCAAAAATACTAAAGTATCTGTCATCTGTGGTTGAAAATAAAAATTGAAACATAATAGACATTTTAAAGAGTTTATTTGAGCAGAGAAACCATTCATGAACCAGGAGCACCAAACCAGAAGGAGAAATAAAAAAAACAAAGCAAGAGACAGGGTTCTAGAGGGGCCAATGTGAAAGTCAAATAAATGTAACCTCTGACTGGTTACAGCTGCATTTGGTATTCCAGAGGCAAGTCCCTAGCAATGCATGGGACTTGGTGACTTCTTCTGCGTGAGCTTAGGTGTTGTCTTTCTCTAGTAGAAGCATTTGTGAGAAAGGATCCAAGTCAGCTTCCCCTTTGTTACCATTGCAAGCAAAGGTTACAACCAGCACTTAGCTGGTTTTGTCTGCTCAGGAATTTTCCAGAACCAGTTTTTCACTTCAGTTTGCTTTAACAAACTGCTCATTGCCAAGCACTATGTTAGATGTTAGTGCTAGAGCCCAGCCCAACCCACTGGAACTTAGCAACTTGTGGGGATTCAAGAGAGTAGTAGATCTTTCTACACATCTCTGGTAGTGTGGAGCAGGGGGTGTGCTGAGAGGTACGGAAGCACAGGGAAGACCAGGTAACCAGTAATACAAAGGTCAGGACATGCTCCACAATGGAAGTTGAGCCAAGGCAGAAACATAGATGCTAAACTGGCATTAAACAGATGGGCTAAAGGGTAAAAATGCCTACAAAAAATAGTTCAGTAAGACAAGACTCCAAGACATGATAGTAAGTTAGAAATAGAGGTACAGAGAATGTTTGGAAATTACAGTACAATTCTAAGTAACTCAGAGCCCTGCTGACCTAGCTAGGTAACAATTGCTTATTCAAACTAGCCATCTGAAAATGTAAGCAAACAGAAGTTTCCCTGTGTCTCACTGTTTCTGTTGCAATGAAGAGACACCATGACCAAGGCAACACTTACAAGGAAAACATTTAACTGAGGTCGTTTGCTTACAGTTTCATAAGTTCAGTCCATTATCACCATGGCAGAGAGCATGGCTGCATAGTGCTAGCTACATCTTGATGAGAAGACAACAGGAAATGGACTGCCTCACTGGGCATGGCTTGAGCAAAGGAAACCTCAAAGCCCACCCCCACATTGATACACTTCCTTCAACAAGGCCATACTTGCTCCAACAAAGCCACACCTCCTATAGTGACATTCCCTATGAGCTTGTGGGGCCAATTACGTTCAAGCTACTACACCCTGTTATAGTGCTTTGACTTTCCACCATAGAACAATATAATTTTTATCTGCATCAAGGGAGTTTGTTGTCGATTAAAATCCCCTTTGAAACAAAGGCAAAGCTTACTTCAGCTCACAAAGCACTCATAAGCAGATGGCTGTGACTTAAGATTTCTAATACTTCACAAAGTTCCTTCCAGTACATTAGACAGGTGGTGATGGCATTGTCTGTGCTTTGGGATGTACTTATTTTTAAAGGTGTGAACTTCAATTTTCAAATGGAAATCGGCACTCTACATTACAAATTCTCTCTCTCTCTCTCTCTCTCTCTCTCTCTCTCTCTCTCTCTCTCTCTCTCTCTCTCTCTCTCTCTCTATAGGACCCTCTACTATCTATATCTCAACATAGGCATTTAGGGAAACACACACACATCCAAACCATATGGCACACATATACCGATGGCAAGATGAAAGTCTCTTACACAGATTAGGTATCTGCCACTCATCAATTGACTATGAGACTAAAATTGGGATTTATTGGTAATGTCTACACAGTTTCTATGAGATACTAGTTGACTTCATGTTATTGGAATGTTGTTTTTAACCCCCCAAAGACAATGTAAGGAAGATAAAGAAATTCTGGTCTAACATGGAGTAGGATCAAGTATAAGCAGAAGACAATTACTACCAACATCATGATTTCCTTGAAAATATTAATTTGAAGTTCACATACCTCAAAGGTAAATATCTCACTAAGATACTTATGTGTACCCTATCAGACCAAAGAAGAAACATGAAAATTCTTGGAACTAGCATGGTCAACAGTGCTCTATTATTAGCATGTGAATGCTAAAACTGTATTGTGGGTCTTCTGATGCATAAATTAACACTCATAGTTTTCAATATTATTTGTAGGTGTGCTGGAGGCAGCCAGTCCCCCATGGCACTCCCTTGGGTAAACACAGATTGTCTTTTGAGGACCATTGTATTAATATTTCATGTATGGTCCCACCTGAGTCTCAGAGTAGTTTCTGCATTTGCCAAGGTCCCTCAGATAAGAAGTTCTCAATCTAGGTTTGTATGACCCTAGAGCTCCCTTGACCTACTCTCCTGCCTCTGCAATATCCAGAGATTTAATAGTCACTGATGCATGAACTTGAATGGCCCATCTCACGTTTTTAGACTGGATCGTTAAGCCTCTAGAGTCTGACTGATCACCTTACCTCAAAGCTGGATTAGTTACTCTCTATTCCTCAGAAGGAAGGAGGAAGGGAGAGAGGGAGGAAGGGAGGGGGGAAAGGGAGGGAAGGAATAAGTGAACTTCATGGTGTAAAATACTTCAGAATCTCTCTAGACTGGTAAGAAAGTTGAAAATAAAATTCACTATTTTAAGGGTTTGGGGATTTGCAAAGGTCTTAGTCGGTCAGTGGGCACGGGGGTTCAAGACTGACAGAAAAAGCAGGTAAGGTGTGGTGGTACTCTGGAACCCCTCCTCCTCCTCCTCCTCCTGATCTTCTTCCTTTTCTTTCTCCCCCTCCTCCTCCTCCTCCTTTTGACAAGGCATCAACTAGGTAGCCATGTCTCAAACTCACTATCCTCCTGCCTCCTCAGCTCTAGCCTTATATTATATGGGCCCATGCTTAGTCTCTTCTCTTCTCTACATTTCTTTTATTTTTCTTCTCCTTTCTCGCTTTATTTACAATGATTAAAATTATCTCAGGGCCTTGCGTATACTAGGTAAGCACTCAAACACTGACCTAGGTCTTAAAAAGAATAAAAGAAAGAAAATGCAGAAGATAAGTCAGGAGAGGGAGGTAGGGGAAAGAGGAAGAAGAGGGAATGGGGAAGGGAAGGGAAGGAGAAAGGAAGGAAGGGAGAGGGGAGGGACACAAGATTTGGCAAACCAAGTGTTTCATATCCAGAGCAGTGAGGTTTCTCTAAGTGTGGAAAGCAGAGAATTTAGTCAGCAAAAAGAGAAGAAACACTCAACCACGGAGCTGCTTCTTTGCTTAAGATTGCTCTGGCTTCACTGGATGCTGTTCCAGTTGGATGTGTATGGCACATGTGTAGACTGTGCCTACCATCATGCGGTTGAATCATATAAGCCATTTTATGAGTGATGCATTAGTATTACCAAGAATGTACATTATATTTCCATGTATCAGGTATCCTCTAATGTGGGAAAATTCAAGCAAATGAAATTTTCAAGTTTACATATTTTTACATTCAGTTGGAATAAGAAGAGTTTCAAATTAGGAGGGACTCTTTTGTGTGTTGGTCACTTAATTGTGAGGAAAATCTTTCTCAGTAAAGGTGTGGAGATCAGACTGCACTTCAAAAAAGCACACAGCGGTTTTAGGGAATGCAATTCTTTCTGGTTCTGTTTTCACTGCCTTGCCCCAAGTTAGTCATTAGTGAGAATGTATAAAGCCACATTGTAGGAGAATTCCTAAAACTAGTATCCCCTCTTTCCTGAAGGACCCAGCCCTACTTTCCAGGATTAGGTCCTGAACTCTAGGAGCCTCTCAGTTGGGTGAACTGGGTGTGCTGTGCTGTGCTGTGCTGTATTGCCAAGCCTGAACTTCTCTTTCATTTTCATTTTCTTTCATCTCTTTTCCTTTTCTTGTATCCATTTTTAACCAACCCTGGCCTGGTACAAAGTAAATAGATGGCATGGTTTTCCTCTTGGGGCTTCCTTTCTGCCTTTTTTATTTTAGCTGTATCAGCCAAGTATCCCCCACTTACTTGAGCCTTTCTCATCAAATAAGCATCAATTTAGCTTCTAACTGTGAGGTCATCCTGTGTAAGTACTGAAGATACTTTCCAGAAGGAAGAAAGGAAGGAAGGAAGGAAGAAAGGAAGGAAGGAAGGGACAAAGAGAGAAAAGGAGGGAGGGAGAGAAGAAGGAAGGAAGGAAGGAAGGAAGGAAGGAAGGAAGGAAGGAAGGAAGGAAGAGCAGTGAGCCTATTCTTGTATTGCTGATGGTCTGACTAGAACAACAGTTCTTAACTGGGACATTAGACAATATCTAAAGACACTTTTGAATTTTTATGGGAACAGGGTTTAAGTGGGGCAATGGTGGTACCAGCTCCTGGATGGTAGAAATCATAGATACTGTTAAACACCCTCATCGCACTGTATTATTTGGCACAAGGTGAAAGTAGTGGCAAGATAGGTAAATCCTCATATATACAAACAGTATGCTGAAAACTAAATGTCAAATGTGTCCATTATGCAAACAGTTATTTCTAATTATATATATGTAACCATTCTGGACATAGTGAAATGGCAAGGACACTCAGGACAATGTTTCAGAATCCAGAGCATCAATTATTAGGTACTTTCAGATATAAGCAATAAGAACCTTAACTCAAATTACTTTTAAAAATTCATTGTCTAGAAAAACTACAAAAGACACTTCTGAGGTTTTAGAATTGAGTGAAGGAGGAAGGGAAGGAAGTAAATGGGTGAAGGAATCTAGTAAAGAGAAGTAGAAAGGAAGGAAAGTGACTAAAAGGGAAAGCAGGGAGAAGTGGGGGAAGGCATGAGTGAAGGAAAGGAGGGAGGAATAAGTAAATAAAGAGGAGAGGAAAGGATCATTGAAGGAAGAAGAGAAAGCGAGTAAAGAAGCAGAGAGTAGGACAAGTGAGAGCATGGATATGGGGTCTACCAGCTTGGATTCTCTGTATGAAGGATTCTCCCTTCATCTTCTTCTGTATCCTTGTCTAGCACAATGGGGCATCCTGTGCTGCCAGAGTGCTACAGGAAGGACTTCATGGAGTGGAGGTCAGTTTCTAGAAACTCTGGGGTTGAAACCCCAGAGGAAAAACAACCCTTTAGACACTAAATTCTCACATCAAACAGTGTGCTTGGACTTGCCAGACATATGCCCACTGATGGATAATCCAGGTTGCCTGTGGATGAAGTGTTATGCTTTGTCATGTCCAGTGGCCACAGGCTGGCTTCACCAAGAGGAATAAAAAAAAGTCTCAATTTCTGCAGAGTATACATTGGACAGGTAACATGAACTACATATATGTAGTGTGTTGCAGTAAAGGATGGAAAAATCTAAGTAAGCTTCATAGTAACTTCAGAGTGTCCTATGGCTAAAAGCCCCTGTATATTAGACATCCTGCTTTCCCTCCATCTTTGGACATTCAAAATATTTGAGATATTAATTTTCCTTCAGTATGTTCTAAGGATTATTTGGACATTTTTTGAGATTGGAGATACCTTATTCCAGGTGTTAGCCAGTTTTGCATCTCTTTAACAAATTCCTGACGCAAGGTTTTTATGAAGTTATGATATTTCTTTTGACTAATGGCTGTGTAAATTTCAAAAGTTCCCAATTGGCTGACCCCAATGGCTTATACCTCTAGTAGGGGTTGCACAATCATTACACCCTCAGGGCATCCAACAGTGCCCCATCACTTAAAATTCCAGAGCACCAGCCAATACCAGCATCCATGAGAACAAGCCCTTAAATACATGTCTCTGTGGATTCCTCATCCAAACTATAACCATCACTTAACAAGAAAATGGGAATGAGTACATGATGCCAAGTTTTCTCTCTAGTTCAACTTACATAAAGCACCACATGTGTCCATTGAGGCAGGTGAATAAGATACTGAGCTATCATTAGGGAAGTACATGGTTCGTTTCTTTTATATTTTGATTGGACAGATGGCAGGCAGACACTAGGCCTTCTTTATTCCATTAATCAACACAGATGAATTGGACACCTACCACATGCAAGGCTTTGCCTTCTGTCTTATAACAGGCATATGCAACCCTCACTACACTGGCTACATTCAGTCAAAGGTAGCTATAAACACAAAACATGAGGGAGTTTTGTAAGGTGTGTATGTAAATATGTACACACATATACACACACAAAAGAAATAAATGAATCTTGTTTATAGAATTCCAAAGCATTAACTTTGTATGGAAACACTATTCCTTAATATCAGAAAGTTGTCTACTCTTAATCAACTTGTCCATCATACCTGTCAGAGACATGGTCAGCCTCTTTATGTCACATCTTCCCAATGTTCCGAGTTAGAACCCAAGACCATGGGCTACTGCTTATCATATCAATTAACAAAGAAGACAAACCCCAGACAGAAGGTAACCCGAACCCTGAATACATATGCTCCAATAGTCCATGCCCTTTCAACTCCTTTTGCTCATAACCGCCATCCTCATCTCAAATCTCAATGCAAGTCATGCCTGAGCATTATTGATTCACCTATAACAAGATGCTAGAAAGTGCAGCCTCCTTCTCAGTAGACTTTTTGGTGTTGATGCTGTGATTGCCTCCTGTGTTCACCGAGAAACCTATAGAGACAGGGCCAGTACCATACATCTTGAACAGTTAGAGCTGCAATGCTTTATGCAATCCTGGACAATAACTTTTATCAAGCTTGGATAAAAAAAAATATGAACAGTCCCCAACTACTCTCCACATGTGTAGTAACTGATAATTTAACTTGGTACTCAATTTGATAAGATCTAGGAAACGGCCTTCTCGGCATGCCTATGAAGAATATCGTGATTAAGTTGGTTGGGCTGGGGAGACCTACCCACTGTGAGTGGCACTATTCTCTTGGCTTAGATCCTGGATAGGAGAAAGTGAGATGAACAAAAGCATTCTTGTTCTGTTTCTTGACCAAGACCAGCTACCTCAAGCTCCTGCCATGGCAGACTACACCTCAACCCTAACCCAAAATGATTCAATTTTCCCTTGAATTCCCTTTGTCAGAGTATTTTATCACAGCTACAGAAAAACAACTAAGATAGTAACATCATTACTTTTTAAATCGAAGACAACAATTTCCCTACAGGGAAGTGTGTGTGGCCTTACAAACTGAAGAATTCAGCTGCTGAAATCAGTTCCAAGAAGTAGAGACTGCATTTGGAGGGTGTGGTTTGCGGATTTCACTTACTGTTGAAACAGAGGATGACTTCCAAAAAACTGACAGGAGCACAGAGCCTGTGTCATCTCCATTCCCAGTGATTTCTCTTTGATTGATGTGCCATTAATGCTTTAATTGGCAACAGGTGCGGATGATTGCTGTTTCCTATGCTGAGAAATGTGAAATTGAACATAAGGTTCTGATAAATTAATAAACTCCTCTGCTCCAAACAGTTGTTGCTCCAAACTAACTTTCCATGGAGCACTGCTCCATCAAGCACACTGAATTCTTTATGTTAAAAAGCAAAGTGTTACTTAATGATGAATTAAAATTACACCAAGAGCCACAGATAGAACATAATAACATCCCCTTCCCAGGGAAAAGGGAAATTGCTGCAAGGAGCCAACGGATATGATTTATGAAATAAATTGGTTCCCTTTTGTAGGCCAAAGTGTTTTGTCTCTTGATTCCATATCATATTATTAAAAATAATTTTGTGTTATTTAATGTAAATGAAAGAATAAAGGATTTTTAAATAGGTCCTTTCCCCTCTGAGGTAGAAATTAATATTGAGTCAAAACCTAGGGGAAAAAAATCCTAAAGTTTTTATATAAAAGACCTTCGGGTTATGTTTTAGCTTATTTATTAACCCTATGTGTTGAGGCTGTTCACAATAATTTTGCTATAAAAATTTTCACGTGGTGAACAGAGAATCTTGTGTGCATTATACAAGGCCATCATTGGTATAAATGAGGGGCAGACTGTTTATTCACAGCCCTGGTTTTGAAGATGATTGAATCCCAGTAAAAACTGAAGGGTAGTGCAATGACCTAGAAGATGAAAGGTGGCGTCTGAGCCTTGGACCCTACCCACCTAAGAAATTCAAACACTGGGAGAAACCAAGGGAGGGAAAGGTAGTTTTAGCATGTGGCGGAGATATAGGAGCTTCTTAAGTATGAGAAGAAAGGCCTAGAAAAAAACTATTAGATATATGGTTTTTATAATCATGTGGATCTTTCTCTGCTAGGCTGTATTAACTCTAACTCTGTGTCAGAAAGGAAGCCATGAAAGCCTAGACCACCTTTTGGGCTTCCCTTCCATTGTCTTTTGTCCTAAATAATTATGTCCCAACCAAATGGCTACAAGGTTACTTACATTCATTCATAAAAAAAAAAAGAAAAAAGAAAAAAGGTAGAGGCATAGAGGCATGTTAAACATAAAAAGATCATTTACAAAAGGTCATACTTCCCATCATGCCACATGTGGGGACAGAAACATTAATTCCCAGAAGCCCACAGCCATAATACAGAATTTTGGCTTCCTCCACTATTGAAAGGACTGATAATGTCCCATAAGCATCAGAGGTGATCATACAGGAACAAGAGTAAGACCCCTGAGAAATATTACTAATTGGAAACACCAAAGTGACCTACACCCAAGGAAGTGTAACACACAAGATAGATGAGAGCTGAAGATACTATCAATGTATATCCCCCTAAGGAGAAAAAACAGTAGACATCAGTGTAAACAAACATTATAGAGGAAAATCAGTTAGAATTACTGGGTATAAAAAAATATGTCTAATGATTATATTAAATGAAGAGCAGAATGGATACAGAAGGTTTTAAAAGCAGTAATCTGATAAAAGAAGCATGAATAAGGAACACCAAAGAAAGCTCCCAAACTCACCAACATGAATTCTAACATTGAGAGAGAAAAGAAGACGTAGGGGATGAAGTCACAGAGAAATAACTGCTGAAAATTTTCCAGAAAGCGAGGAAAGATTTAAAAATCTGATCAAAGACCATTTCCAAATCACAAAAGCTTACACAGAGTAAATGCAGACACATCCTGAACAGAAGGAATCGAGAGAGCAAAACACCTTGCCCATGTTTAGAAGGAAGATCCATATATGATAAGCTTCTGATGTTGTTGGAAGGGGAGGGTGCGAAAAAGATGGCTATACGTAAGTTAGCAGCATTCATGAAAAGAAAAAAGACACTGTGTAATCTTTTAAAAAATAGATTTAAATTAAATTTAACAAATGAAAATTAGGGGTGGGCAACAAGTGAAGGAATCAATATTAATAGAAAGTATTAAACAATTTCAAAGATATATCATTTTTAAAACACTAGTTTTTAAATGTATTAAAATATACATTTTAAAGCCTTCATGTTCCCCATTATGCCTGCCTCATTTGAAGACAGATACTAATAAAAATCCCAAAAGAATTAAAAAAAAAAACAAGGAGGCAAAATAGAATTTAAATCATCAAAGAAATAAAGGTATGTACAAGAAAGAAACAATATCAAATACTCATAGTCAGCATGACATATACTTGCATAACAACATAGCCTGACAACTAATAAAGTAAATCCATCAGAACTAAAAATAATGGTAGCCAAATGAGCCATGATATTTAACCCACATCTCTTAGAACCTTAAATAGATTGAACCTACATCCTCTAGAATCTAATAAATCATGAAGATAAAAATTAATAACTAATGTGAAAGATGTGATTAATAACTTTAATAAACTTCACTTATTACCACTATATATGTAACCAGTTATTATGAGGTATAAAGTGGCTTTGTCATGTAAGAATTTACACCTTAAAATCAAGGCTCTCTTCAGTGTTCTTAGTGATTTGAACAAGTGCCGTAACAGTTCACTCACTGTTAGTGACTAAATTCCAGTATAGTCAGTATAAATTTTCATGTTTCTCCTTTACTTTATGTAGTTAGAACACAGGGTTCCGAAGTAAGCCAAGTCCATGGTATCCTCTTCACTCTTGAAGCACACAAGAATGTTGAGGGGTCCAGTTTGGTAATGATTCAGGGGGTTATGGGATGAAAGGGCTTTTGTTCTGTGTCTGGAGTAAGAAATCTATAGTTCATAGATCTGTGGATTGAGGTTTCTGTCCTGCCTGGCCCTGCAGCCATTTAGTCCCAAATAAGCACACAGAGGCTTATATTAATTACAAACTGTTTGGACTATGGCTTAGGTTTCTTATTGGCTGGCTCTCTATTATTATTAACCTATAAATATTAATCTATGTATCTCCACATGCCCTGATCTCACCAGAAAATACCTGGGTGTCCTACCTTCCCAGTAGCTACATGGCATCTCCTTGAATCTGCCTACTATCTTTCTCTATCCCTGTCTGATTCCCCACAGGGCTAATTCCTGCCTGTCCATTGGCAAAAACAGCTTTATTCATCAACCAATAAGAGAAATATATGCTTATAGCATACAGAAGGACATTCTCTATCACAGACCTGTCAGCTTTTCATATTTTAGCACATCCCAAGCCTTACTCTGCCAAAAAGAGAAAGCCATCATCAGAATTTATTCTGCCCACAATACTGAGAATAGAGATAAAGCTCCATTTCAGGCACAAAATTAAAAAACATGCTGAAAAACTGAGTGATAAAGATAAACATTGTTTTAAATTAAAATCTAAAAAATGTTGATGAATAAAATATCAATGTTTTTACAAAAGAAAATACCAATATTTACATTAGATATTTTTATTGTTATGAGTAAATGCCTGAAAAGGAGCAACTAAAGGGAGGAAGGTTTCATGTTGGTCAACAGTTTAAGAAAGAAGGCACCCATCATGAGGAAGGCACAATGGCGGGAAAATGAGGCAGATGGTCACCTGAGGCTGAGTTCCCAGCCAGTTTATTAGTTACCTTTCTGTTACTATGACAAAATGCCATGACCAAAATCAACTCAAAGAAGAAGTTTAGTTCTACAGAACTAGAGTCCATAATAAAAGGAAAGATATGACATACCAACAGGGGCGGGAAGCAGCCTAATAAAATTTATCTCCACATAGGAAGCACAGGAAGAGATAACAGGAAGTGGGGTAAAGCTATAAATCCTCAAAACCTAAGTAACACACCTCTTCCAGCAGCTGTGTCTCCAAAAGATGGTGCCCACCAACATGGTAGCAAGTGTTCAAACGCATGAGTCTATGGGGGACATTTCTCATTTAAATCACCACAGTTAGGAAGCAAACGGAGACGTGGACACATGCTCAGCTTGCCTTCTCCCTGTGTGCACTCTGGTGCAATGGAACAGAGCCACACAACTTTAGGGTGGTTTAATCACACCTCGGTTAACCCAACATAGGTAATCAATCCTTCCCTGATGCAGCCAGAGGTTGTTACATAAGTGACTCCACCCCTTATAAATGTAACAATTGATATCCACCACCACAAATCCACACCTTGTCAAGGTAACCTCCAGATATCATTTTTAAGATGAAATTTCTACTCCTTGTCCCTTTGGCTCATAGCCAATTTATAAAGCAAAATACATTCAACTCTTAATGTAAAAAATCAACTTCAAAAACCCCCTTAATCTTTTAAAATTTCAATACTCTTCAGAAGTATAAAGTCCGGGGTCTTTTCGGAGACTTAAGTCAATTTTCTTATTAAATCAAAATGAGGTCCATAGTTCCAATATGGAAATGTCACAAAATCAACATTCCCAATCCAAAAGGGAAAAATGGGTTGATAACAAGAAGACCAAAGGAGACTTAAACACAGAAGGGCAAACATTAAATCCTCAACCTACATATCCAGCATCTGGAGATCATGTCAAAATCATCTGTGCTCCAACTAGCTTGGTAAGTCCACCTCTCTATCTCTGTTGCCTATAGCACACAGCCTCTCTGCTGGGCTAGCACCACTTTATGCCTGCAGATCTCCTCCTCAGAGAAAATCCCATTTCCCTTTACAGAACCACCCAATGACCTCTTAGGGCCTTATTTTGGGGACTACAATCCTGCCACACACTGGCCTCAGTCAGGAACATTGATGCATAATTCTATCACCTCCTTACTCTTGCTTCTTTCATAACTACAAAAAGTATCACACAGACAATGCGGCCGAATTATGATGCATGCTTCAGGTGTAGTGTGGCTTCCCTTGAACAATAGTAGCATCAATCTCTGTTTCTGACCCTGGGCAAACACTTTCTAGGTTATTGTTTTCAAGTGGAGCTACCTTCAGCTAATACTCTCAGTTAAGGTATGTGCTCTCCTTCAACTGAGTTTGCCTTTTCACAAGTTGTAGCCTCTTGTATGAGATCTCGCACAAAAAACACGGTTCTCAATGTCTCAGTGCAGACTTTAAGGTTTCTCTATATAGATGCTAATCTTTAGCAACTTCATCTTTCTCAGAATCCTCCCTGTTACTTCAAACTAGCTCACATTCACTTCCTTATGAAACTTCACTTTTCTTCACATACTAACCCTTCTCCCCCTTTCTCTCCATTCTCTCCATTCTACTACAGCTCCAAATAAACTCAGAGAGCTATAATAATTCCACAGTCTGAATATTATCCTGAATTGAAAGTTTCTCCACCAAACAAATTAGTCTATTACTTTTAAATTCAACCTTAATTGAGAAAGTATTACCAGGGTAAAATCATTTTCTCTGCCAAAATATGTCAGTGATCAAAATACAGTTTCAGTAGAATACTTGTTTCCCCTAAACACCTCAAATGTTTGCATTTCTCAAGGCATCTTAGTCTTCCAAGCTCCCATCAAAATGCTCCATTAAGATTTCAGCATTATAGGACTTCTTCATCCTGAAGCTTCATGCTCTTCCATATTCCTAGTGAAAACAGTTCCAAAAGCCTATTAATTACATGGTCAAGTTCGCTGCAGAAATAAACATTTGTGATACCAATTACATACATACATACATACATGCATAATACGTACATGCAAGCATACATACATACATGCATACATACATACATACATTCTTTCATACATTCATTCATACATACATGCATGCATACATCTATACACACATAGATTTGTACATGCATGCACACATACATACACTCATATCTATGCCTGTGTGTTATTGTGATCAAACACCTGAAAAGAAGCACCTTAAGAGTTGCCAGGTTTATTTTAGTTCAGTGTTTAAGAAGGGATGTAATCTGTGTTGAGAAAGGCGTGGTGACAAGAGCATGAGCACCTGATCCTACTTGCGTTTACAGACAGAAGACAAAGGGAAATAAATTCAAGTACTCAGTTGAAGCCCCAGCACTTGTAACGGTGCCGTTGATGGGAGATGTGATTCTGTATATATGCTTCTCATACTGTTAATAAAGCCCTGTGGCCAATAGAAAACTAGATAGGTGGGGCTAGGAGAGTAGAAGGAGGAAATAGGAAGTGGGAAGGTGGAGTCAAGATGTAGCCCAGGGAAGACGCAGCACGCATGCCGCGCGGCTCCCCATAAGACGACCACGTGGAAATACTTAGATAAGTAGAAATGGGTTAATAATTAAGACAGAGCTAGCCCATAAACAGTAATGGTAATTGGCCAACAGGATTGTATCAAATACAGAGTCTCTGAGTGTTATTTGGGGCACACGTGGTTGCAGGACAATGGCGGCAGGACCGGGAGGCTGGCGGGGAGGAACCTGCCGCAACATGCCATCAACATCTAGGTTGATTCACCCCACCCTGGTTTCCCCAATCTATAAAACAATCCACAGTCATGCCCCGGATTTTATCTCCTAAGTGGTTCCAGGTCCTGTCACACTGACAGTCACTACTAACCATCATAGCCAACTGAAAGATTTTCCTTTTGCTTCAGACAGTAGGAATCCTTGATTTTAATTCTCTTTTTTCCTTTTCTTAACAGTACTTTTCTGTAGAAGGAAAGAAAAGATGAAGTAAGTAACTGAAAATAACTCCTTTTTCATTCTGAACTTGGGGGGGGGCTTGCAATGATCAGTCTTCATTTTCAATTTGACTGGATCTGAACTTGGAATCATCTAGAAGACAAATCTCTGTGTGTGTCTCTGAAGGTACTTAAAGACAGGTTTAACTGAAGGGCAAACATCTCTACTAAATGTGTAAATCAGTATTCCATCTGCTGGGGTCCCAGAGTGAATTAAAAATTAAAAGGGACAAGTGGCCCAAGAACTGATAACATCCACTTCTGCCTGCTTCCTGACTGTGGCAGCAACAGGAACAGCAGCCTCCTTCAGTACTAAGGTGTTCTCACTGCTACACCTTCCCTGTCATGATAGGCTGAACCCTCAACGGTCCGCTGAAATAAAGCCATCTTTAAGTTGTTTTCCCTCTCTTGCACTTCCACAGTACTGAGAAAAATAGCCAATACAAGACTTGTAGTGTAGACTGAACTTTTAGAAAGAAAGAAACAGTGTCTCACTGTTTAGAGTGGATGCCCCATTCCACTTTGTCAACACAAGGGTGACGACAGAAACCCAGGAACAGAGAAATAGAAACAAAAGTATTTTCAGCAAACAAAAAGCATATATTCCCATTCGATGGTACCTGATAAATTATAAAAAATATCCATACCACAGATTACAAAACATCAATACTTTGGAATGGAATTATAAATTAAAGTGTTCTCAACCACCAATGGTAAGGATATATTTGACCTATAAAAATGATAACTTCATCTGGTTTAAGCTAATATTCTTCTAGCCTAATATTGCATTATTAAAGATCAATAACAAAATGAGAGCATTTTAGTATTTTTTTCAGGTGTAATAGAACATTATAGATGGGATAGTTTATTATTATTATTATTTCTTATTTTACATATTGATCCCAGTTCCCTCTCCCTCCCATGCCCCCCCCCCAGACGCCCTTCCCATTCCATTCCCCACCCACTCCACGGGAGGGTGATGCTTTCCAGGAGGGATCATCAAAATCTGTTAAGTCATTTGGGCTATCGTCTAGGCCCTCCCTCCTGCCTCTAGGCTAAGAGAGTATCCCTCCATGGGTAATGTGCTCCCAAAGTCCTTTCATGCACCAGGGATACATTCTGGTTTCCTCTGTCTGAGGTCCCTTAGACTGCCCAGGCCTTCTAACTGAGACCCATGTTCAGGGATTCCCAGCTATCAGTCTGGGGGGGGGGGTCCATGATCTCCCCTTTGTTCAGGTCAACTGTCTCTAAGGGTAGATGGGATAGTTTTAATGAGCATTAATTTGTTAGCTGACTATTCTGAAGGCCATTGGACAGAGCAGAGAGTTTTCGAAAACCTGAAGAGACATAGGCAGAAATTCAAGGCTGCCAACATGGAACATCCTTTGTAAACATGTCAGACTCTGATGTGGGACATCCTTAGAGAAAAGGAAAAGTGAGCCTTTAGCAGGACTTAAATATCTTTCTGTACTCTGTTGCCAAATGTTATCTTAATGCTTTTATAGAAATAGCCCATTTATTTTCATGCAACTAAAGAACAACATCTAGAATCTCACTAAAACTTTATCAGGTATGATTTTAAATGGGGCACCACTGACTAAATTCAAGTATGGGAAGATGATCCATTATAAAGAGAAAGAAATTGTGATGACTACATTTAAAAAAAGAGGATTTTTTTTGCACATGTACAAAACAAACTCAGAAAATGATGAAGACATATCAAAATTGAAAAAGAGCTTGAACTCCAAGGCACTAAATCTAGGAAAATTTAAGCATCAAAATAAATGATAAAAAATTGTACATTGAACAAAATAAGAATCCAAGACTCCACACTGTTACCTTCTTAAATTTATGTAGGAAGAGTAGCAACTAAACATTGACAGGGAATAATGTAGTTAGAAAATTGCCTTTTTGTAACCATTTTGGTAATAAGTAACACTCATCAATACCTGATATAACCACTTAGTGAAAATTTGATGAATAGGATATTTATATCATTTCAAAACATATTCCCACAAATCATTTATTAATCGCGAGTACCCATCATGGCTTAAAGCGCTGAGGAAGGATGCAGTACTTATGACATAAGGACTCCCAAGTTAGAGATCAGTCCGAGCAACATTAGGGCTGGCTAATGTCACAGCAATAAACTTGGAAAACAGTTGCTGTGAGCCAAGATAAAAATACCGAAGGCCAAAGAGGGATCAAAAATGCAAAACATAAATTATCTACTTTCAACATTGAAATGTGGCTCAGGTGTGAAAGAAAATGGAGGCAAAGAAGCTCTCCTTGAGATGTTTATCCAGAAAGAGATTTTAATAACTAGGTGCCAAGACGGAATGAGATAGTCTTCTTTTGATGTTTTCATGATCTACTCAAGTTAAGACCAGAAGGTAGGTGAAGGAACAGATCAAATAGATTACGAAGCAAATATTGTAGGGGCAAGCAAAGCCATGGGACACATGGTCTAGGAGTAATAAGAATCAAAGAAAGAAAAATGAACCTACATACGGGAAAAAAAAGTTTCATTAAAGAAAAAAGGGCCAGGAAAGCAAATTTTTTTAAAGATTCAGAGAAGATTCAGAAAAACAACCTGGAAATGTTTTATGCCCAGGAAACAAATAAGTAAAAGAGTTTTAGACTATGTGCCAGACACTGCTGGATGTTGGCAAATACAGATGACTCTGGGTGCTGGAGCCCACAAAGCTCAAATGATTCTCAGTGAAGAAGAACAAAAACAAAACCTTTAAACCATTTATCACTGATCTACTGAACCAAACATGGAATAAAGTATAGAGACAGCTCACGAAAGTGCCAGGGGGAAGGTTGTCAACACTTCCAGAATGGCAGAAGAATGAGACACCATGGGGACATTGATGAGTACTCTGGAGTTAGTCAATGATCACGGTGGCACTCCCTCACCCAGGTTACAAAGCCCAGGGTAACCACAGGTAGACTAGATTAGAGCAAGTGTTTATGCTTAGAGGCTTATAGAAGTTAGTGAATGGGAGGCTTGCTTCTTCCACAGTGCATCTGATTCCCACTTTTTACATTTGTTTACCTCTTTGCCAAAGAAAATCAAGAGTTTCTTGTCTTCCTTTGTCTCTTTGTGGTGTCCTGTTTTTTTCTAGTCACCTTGATATTTGGCCATCATGAAGGGGCAAGTGTGATGTTGTAGGTAGGTGAATTGTGTATGAAGTCATGGACACCTCAGGAAACTGAGTAGACATACAAATAATTTAGTGGGAATGGAGCAAGAAATACAACAGGAGAAGGATCTAAACAAAATAAACAAGAAGCCCTTTCAGTGAAGAGGTGATGGAGGTGTAGAATGGACAAATAATCAGACAGTGTTTGGTATACACCAAGATCATGTTCTATTCTTACTCCTCATTTAACTTACATTTGAGGTAGCTTCTATCACTAACCCCTTATTGTAGATGAGGAAACTGAGCAATAGAGAAACTATGTATAAATTGTTCATGATGTGTTAAATAATTATAATAAATTTAATTATTTATAATTATAATAAATACTACAACAGTTAAGGATAGGCAGCTCTGATCATTGTCTACCAGGCAGGGAAATCGTAAATGAACTGGTGTGATGTTCTGGTGATCATATTCTTAAGTAGTTACATTGACTTCCAATTTGGATCTAAAAAATCTAACCACACTGCTAGACTCCTCTTTTCTTTCCCCTTGAGATGCAGATGTGAAAGAAAAGAATTAAATACTGTTACCCAAGGGATACATTCCCCTGTTATAACACATCAGGATCTTAGGATACAACCTTGCTCATTGACAGATATGGGACTCCTGTCTGGTAGACTGAACTTGGTGCCTGGTGTCTCTGTTTCTTCCTCTATAAACCATTAAATAATACCTTACAGGTAGTCGGTAATTGTGGAAGGACTCAGCACTCAAGTTTTGTGACCTTAACCTCAGAGAGGCTTCCCTGGGAACTGCGGGAACTTCCCAGGAACCCAGAGCACTTCTGCATTTGATAGAGGTCACACAATTACACTGTCTGAAAAAAATGTGTTCTTAGGATGCACCATACAAAAGATAGTGCTATATTTGTATGCACAGGAAAGCCAGTTACTGCACATAAATCTATGCATAGCTTCAAACACTTCTGGTTGAAATTCACAGAGCCCTTAACAGGGCACTCAGGATTATTACAGCTACTAGGCCTGACTAGAGCTGGGTAGACTGGATACTCATGGATATAACTATGCTGAGTCCCCACAGTAACCCACTGGAGACATCAAATATTCATTATTATCCTTGGTGATCCACTAGCTTTTGTTCTTTAGACTCCTTAACCCATGGCAAGTACTTATAATAGTTAATCTTCACTCTGTCAACCTGACTGGATTTAGAATCACCATGGAAACACACCTCTTGTGTGCTTTTTTGACAGTTTTTCTAGAAAGGTTTAAATAAGCAAGGAAAGTCTATCTGAATACACACACACACACACACACACACACACACACACATATATATATATAACTGAATACACACACAGATATATATATATGGACTGAATGGAAGGAGAAAGTGAATTGAGCACCAGCTTTCATTACTCCTTGCTTCCTGATGACAGACATAATACTACAACCAATCACCTTACTTTCCTATCGCCATGTCTCCCCTGACATAATGGACCATATCTTTTCTTCAACTCTAACCAAAATAACCATCCTTTTTGTGTGAGTGATCTTTGTCAGGTATTGATGACAAAATGAAGATTGTACATTATAATGAACTTGTCTAATTGTTCTTTCTAGAAGATGGGAATTTAAAGAGGTTATAGCACTGTTAATATTAATCATTATGTATTACTAAATGCCTCCTTCTGATATATTCTTGTAACTTGAGGTTTTGTGGGAGTTGTTTGTTTGCTTCCTTTGTTTGAGGTGCATTTTTAACAGTTTGCCCAATGCCAGGAAAATACTTTTTTTCTAAGTACAAATAGGCATACTTATCTGCCAGAGAACAAGTTTTTAAGGAACCACCAAGCAAATCATCATTGATTTGACTAAAGACAGTGGGTTTGAAAAGCCCGGTCTTTGAGAAAGTGAAAATATTTGGAATAGAGAGAGAAATTAAGCTGCCAGGACTGACTGGTATGTGCTCAGGTTTCTCATACTCATAGGCACCAAACATATCTTCATTGTGACATTGGTGAATACAAATGGCCTGGAAAAAATCTTTTAGATGAAAAGAAATTGAGATTTGATTGATCAACTCTTTCTGCAATAGAGATGGACTTTAATATAAATGTAAATTCATATCTCCTAGAAAGTTATAAAGGGAATCTCAGAAAATAGTAATATTAAACATAAACTGCCATTTATTGGGCACCAACTATGTGTGGGTGGTGTGTGCAGCATTTTATATATTTTAAAAGCTAATCCCTATAATTACATATATGAGATATTTGTCATAATCCACATATGACACATGGAGAAATAGAGACTGAGAGAATTTATGAAACATACAAACAATCACAAGAAAGATTTAAAAAAAAAAACGTAATTCAGGAGTAGATACCATTGAGGCAGCTAAAGAGATAGATGGCTCGGTCACTCACTGCTCTTGCAGAGGACCTGTGTTCAGTTTCTAACACTCATGTCAGGCAACTCACAACCACGTATGACTCCAACTACAGGGGATCTGATACCCTCTTCTGCACTCTGTGGAAAACTACACATATGCAGTGCATGTGAACTCATGTAGGCACACAAGCCACCTCCTGTAACCAGGCAAGACTTTCAGTGGAGGGATTAAGACACTAACCCAACCACAAAATCTTCAACCTACAATTTGTCTTACCTACAAGATATGCCAGAGTAAAAGTGGCTCAGTAATTGTGGGAGTGGGGCCAACCAATGACTGGTCCAGCCTGGGACTCATACCGTGAGAGAGAGAGAGCTTAGCCCTGATACTGCCTGGAGTGCCAGAATCAAGAGGTTGGATAGTGCAGAGACCTAGGGAAAAAGTCAATGAAATGATTCTGAATGCTATTACAAATAATGCTGCTATGAACATAGTTGAACAGATGTCTTTGTTGCATGAATGTGTAGTATTTGGACATTCTACTATACACATAGAATGGTGCCTAACCCAATTGCCATCAGAGAGGCTTCACCCAGCAACTGATAGAAACAGATACAGACCCACAGCCAAACATTAGGCAAAGCTTGAGGAATCCTGCAGAAGAGGCTTGGGGGACGGGGACTGTAAGAGCCAGATGGGACAAGAGAACCACAAGAAAACACAGAAGCAACTAACCTGGGCTCATAGGCACTCACACAGACTGAACCAACAACCAGGGAGCCTGTATGGGCATGACCTAGGCACTTTGCATATGTTTTAGAGTTTTGTAGCTTGGTCCTCCTGAGGGACTCCCAACAGTAGAGCAGGGGCTGTCTCTGACTCTTTTGCTGGCTTTTGGAACCCTACTCCTCATATTGGTTTCCTCATTGAGCCTTAGTACAAGGGAAAGGTGCCTAGTCTCACAGCAACTTGATATGCCATGGCTGGTTGATATTCATGGAAGGCTTTCCCTTCTCTGAAGAGAAATGGAGGAAGAGTGAATGGGGGGCTGGGAGGAGAGCAGGGAGAGGAAACAGTGGTTTGGATTGGAAAAAAATGAATTAAGTAATAAAAAGAACTGTTTCACAACTTAAAAATATGTGACTATGTACACAGTTTCTCAATGGAGATGGGGATGGCTCATTAGAAGTAGAAGCTTCTTGGGGAGATCAACATCTCCAAAGTACAAAGTTCTAGCTTCTGCTCCTCTGCTTAACTATGACATACAGGGAAAACATACAGCCTCGTTGAACCTCAATCTTCATGTATAGTTTTTAAGACCACACTATGGCCCCTCATTTTACTACATGTGAGAACATTATCAGGCCACAGTGTGATAAAACACAGGATATTTTCTCATATATACATTCCAAAACACAATACAAATAAATATTTGCTACTGCAAATGGGAAATTATCCCTGTTCTTTAAAATGCCTGTTCCATTTCCACAAAACCATGTAGAGTACAACTGGTCTGAATTTTCACCAAAGAGGTAAAAACCAGTAGTGACTGCGGGATGCACTACACTTAAGCCAAGCCTTTGAGGGAGAGTTTTCACATTGAACAGAGCTGCACAAAAAGGTGATCCACACCTAATGGTGCTCTCCCTGTAACTCAAAGTCCACACTGTCTGATCAACCCCAGGATGTGTAGGGGTTAATCTTGGTGAGATGATAGCTCAAACTGTAGAAAACTTTGGTGCTTACTGGAAAGTCAGTGCCTTGAACTCCAACTCTTGCCTTAGAGACTGTTTTAAGAAAAGGAAGACAGAAAAAGTAGTCATTATTTTCTCAACAAGGTACTAGGCAGTGCCATTGGCCTCCAAAGTAGTCTCAGAGATAACTCTAATTTTTTCCAAAATATTCCTTCTCATTCTAGGTTGCTAAAATTCCCATCATCTGCCAATGTGAAAGAATGTTGGGAAATAAAACAATAACTTTGTTTAATATTTATGCTAGTCTCTCATATTAAATATAATTTATGCAACTGGTTTTTGTATCACCCTGTTTAATTATGTATAGTTGAAAAGGCTTATATTATACATGCTTATCATTTATAATTAATTAACTCAATGTGGAGCTTGTGTTCATGCCTATAAACAGTTGGGCACAGGGCCTGTTTCAGTACAGAATCCTCTTCTCAATCATTCTCTCTACAGAAAACAATCATGCTCTGCCCACATCATATTTTCTAAGAATACCTCACCCTAAATGTAAAAACATCTTTTTAGTTATGAGTGTCCCCTGGGTGGGTTGGAGTCGTCACTGAGTCTTATAAAGGTGGAGTGGACAAAGTTGATGGGATAACAACAGAACTGAGTTTTTTAGTCAGCTCACATGAAGTTACCTTTCTTATCAAGTTATTCAAGTTATTCCCCTAATGTTAAATGGTAAACTTGCAGCTTACATGAAAAAATAAACAGGGTTTTTGTTCTTGTTTTGCATTCTATTTAATACCACCACCATAACTGCTTCTTTCTGGAAATGTCCCCAGATCTCCTGGTGGGTTATCCTCAGGTTCCTCCTCCCATTTGCTCACCATTGACTATCCATGGCTCTTCATCTCCTTATTCTACCATTTTCTGCTCTGAGCCTTCATTTCCACCACACTGCTTGGTCTCTCCAAAATATTCCTATCACTCTCTTGACCTCCTTGTTCCTCTGAGATGATGAAAATACAAGCTGGCCCTCTGCCCCAAACTAATCTCTTTGCTTACTTATTTGGAAGCCAGTAGGACTAAAATGTTTAATAAACCTCCAAGTTCAATTTATCTAAAATACAATTAATTAATCTCTCTTCTCCTGTGGTTTATTCCTCAGTTAACAGCTTCATTATCCTTTCCTTCCCCAGGGTCATCAACTTGAAAGTCCTGCTCCAATCAAATTCCAGTCATTCCACCCCTGTAATATCTTCATAGCATTACCCCTATTCTATCACCATTTCCTTTGTTCTGTTTTTCATAAGTAACTGGGAGAAGAAAACTAATATTTTCTAGAGTGACTATATGTCCTATCCATTCCTTAAAGAACCTTCAAACAGTGGTATTATTTTCTTCAGCAGTAACCTGTACTAAAAAGTTTGGCCTTGTGGTTCAAAGTTTCTAAACATAAGGAAGTTCCAAATGTTTAACGATGTAGACATGCTCTTTACTGATTTGATTATAATACACATGGATTGAAATATCACCCTAGACAATTATTGTATCAGTAAGATTCTATAGATGAATAAAACTAAACAGTAGCTGGGTATCCCATTCTTACCTCCTCTGTAGCTGGGTATCCCATTCTTACCTCCTCTGTAGCTCGGTATCCCATTCTTACCTCCTCTGTAGCTGGGTATCCCATTCTTACCTCCTCCGTAGCTGGGTATCCCATTCTTACCTCCTCTGTAGCTGGGTATCCCATTCTTACCTCCTCTGTAGCTCGGTATCCCATTCTTACCTCCTCTATAGCTGAGGATCCCAGTCTCACCTCCTCCGTAGCTGGGTATCCCATTCTTACCTCCTCTGTAGCTGAGGATCCCAGTCTCACCTCCTCTGTAGCTGGGTATCCCATTCTTACCTCCTCTATAGTTGAGGATCCCAGTCTCACCTCCTCTGTAGCAGGTCTATCCTCCTCCATCCCAACAAACATCCCTGTTGCTGACCTCCCAACTGATCTAAAAGTGAACCTGTGCACCTGATCTATGTTATGTTCTCATAGTACTGGCCAGTTCTGTACATGGCAGAAGGTCTTCTCCTCTCATTTCACCACTTGAAAATCCCATGGCCCTATTTCAGGCTAAGTTGTGTGTGATCATCTGGATAGAAGAAGCTGAGACCTTTCACTTCTGTGCCCCAGCCTGACACCTTGAGAAGGTACTCAAGGTGATTCTTATAGTAAATCCAGTTGACCGGCCATATGTCTCACAAACACATTCTCTCTAAAACTGTAATTAAAAGAAATATATTGAGAAGATCTCAAGACATGAAATGCCCTTATTCAGTTGGATGTCACATGCCTGGTGCATGAAAGGACTTCAGGATACTCCCTTAGCCTAGAGGCAGGAAGGAGGGCCTAGTCCCTACTCCAAATGACTTGACAGATTTTGTTGATCTCTTCTGGAAGGCATCACCCTCCCTTTGATTTTTTTTTTTTTAATTCTTTTTAACCACATTCATAATCAGGAACTTTAGTTTGCTGTTTGAACTAGGTTTTCTTATTTTGTTTTGTTGTTTGTTTGTTTATTTGTTTTAATGGAAGCTAGGAAGTAGATGGACTACACCTAAAAGTAAATGGTTTCTTCTAGGGGATCTGATACAGTTTGAATGCCTGAAGCGAATCTCTTTTTTGTTTTGTTGGTTTTTTGCATATATATATATATATATATATATATATGTGTGTGTGTGTGTGTGTGTGTGTGTGTGTGTGTGTGTACATGTAGGTGAGTGTGTCCTTCTGGGCATGTGAGTATATGAGTCAACCTTGGATGTTGTTCAGGTGTAATTGATTTTAAATTTTGAGATATGGCCTCTTAATTTTTACTTGGAACTCTCCACAAACTCAGGGTTGCCTGGGTAGCAAGACCCACAAGGATCCACCTCTCTATATCTCCATTGCTGGGATCACAAATGCATTCCATTGCAACCAGATTTTTCACATGGGTTTGGGTGATCAAACTCAGGTACTCAAGCTTGTACAGCAAGAACTGTACTCATCCTAAACTTTTCCCCAGCCTCCTCCTTTTTTCTTTCCTTTTTTCCCTTTTTCCCCAGTCATGGACAGAGCAACTCAGAGTTGGCCTGGAGTGAGTATAGTTTTTTCAGAGGCCTGTCTCAGCCATAACCTGGTTGAGAAAAGGTCTAATATTCAATGTTTAGACACCAAGTCTTCCTGGTTCAACACTGTCACTGTGATACCAACAGGTGAAGTGCATTATTCTGAGAGTCACTGTGAAAACATGATGTTTCAATGTCATTCATGCCACTTTGCATATGTGTTTGTTGCAGATAGACAGAAGCATGTAATGGAATGACAGAGTTCAGCTTGAGGCATAGGATAGTACAGGAAGAAAAAGTAGACATGCACAGTGGTTTAGTCTTCTTCACTTTGGCACACCATCGGTGTGTCATCAGAAAATAACTAATGTTGATAACCATCTTTTTTCACAGTATGCCCACTTGATTCATCTACTTCCATCCCCTGCTTAACTATTCATTGTGGGTGATATCAGAGGTGCTTAAAGTCATGCCCCAAGTAACAGAGCCAGTTGAATACCAGAGAAAGAACTTGATTCTAGAACCTCCTACCTTGAATCCTAAGCTCTTCTCATGCAATTAGAACATGTCATATTTACATAAGGGAATTGAATGTCACTCCATTGTCCGGTATTCAGTTTGGTTTTCTTTTGGCAGTAAGATGCTGAGAAGGCAGGCAAATGGTGTGAGTGATACAAGGCTCCAGATCATTGCCAAATGAAAAGTGTCATGTCTGAGGAATCCATAGTTACGGGGTTAATACTCAAATTTTAGCAGTGATGGCAACAGAGAATGCTCCCTTACTGTCCTACCTGAAAACATACTGGTATCATCGCCCACTCCAAAAGGCACTCCTAGAAGAATTGTTTTCATACCACCTTGGTCACTGAACCTGAAGTTCTCATGGAATGGCACTTCTTGTTTGTGGATATATGTAAGATCTGGTTGGAATATGGTTTAGTAGAAGGGGAACTGTGATACTTAGTGGGTCACATGACATCGTACTAACAATGTTTACTCTTTCCACTATGCAAGTATACCTGCTCAATACCCTCTGTTTGTGCTACCTAAATCTATGCTGCAACAGATGTTTCAAGGTCTCTATTTTACTCTTTTTTCCCCATTCTCACATGCCTTCTGTCTAATAAACTGCCTGATACTGGAAGTAATACCCATCTCCTTCTTACATTCCCTCGGGAAAGTTTTCTCGTAGGCTCCATGTCCACTCTTTTTATCTCATGACTTCCTTCCTGCAGAAAGGGAAACTTCACTGACAGTTTGGCAAAAGGAACATGAAACACGTGGGAAGGAGTCAGCCCTCCTTTAGAATCTACATTTTCTCTCCACTGTGCCAAAAGCTTGGTGAGAAAATTGGGTGATAAATTTAACAGGAAACATGCTGATTATGTTAGAATGTCTATGTGGTTATTTCTCCAATCAGCTCTATCTGTAATAAAGGTGATCTATTGATCTTCATGTCCATGACCGTGTATCTATCTTTGAAATAGTTCTAAACACAAGCCTGGGAAAAGTAGTGCTATTTATGGATACTCTAAACCCCTAATGAAAGTCCTTAATAAATGTTTGTGAATGAGAGTAAATAATTATCGTATATGAGAAGGGCTGACTAATGTTCTTTGTAGTGGGATATCTTTCACAAAGAACATGATTTTGTCCTGTGCTCTGTGGAGCTGTATCTTATGGTGAGGAACTGGCACACTCGAATTTCACAAGTGCATGTTAAGTTCAACACCATGGAACACTATTAACAGTAGGAATAATTGGAGCATCCCCTGCTCATTTGTGGGTAAGCATTATGCAAGCTGTATCCACATTCTCATATTTCAGTTTATAGCAGCACTTAACTGGCAGCTAATCTACTGTGATACAATGTTCACTGTTAACTTGGCTAGATTTAGAATCACCTAGGAGACACATCTATCTCTAGGCCTGTCCAGGAGGAAGGAATGTTCACCCTAAATGCACATAGCACCTCCCCATGGGCTAGGGACCTATACCGAATAAAAAGGAAAAGCCTATGATCAGTGATGATGCCCTATCTCTACCTCCTGGTCCAACTATAAACAAGAGACCTGGTACCATCATGTCTTTTCTGACACTCTCCAACAATGAACCAAATTAAACTCTCTTTTCTTTAGTTGCTCTCATTGGATATTTTGTTTCACAAAAAAGTGATAATTGACACATTTAATATATAATGAAATTATCAAATTTCCTTTCAATGACAAGCCTAAAGTATCCTATGCTGCTTCAGAGCCATGCTGTGACTTAATAATCTTTTCTCCTGTAAATATGTTTAGTTGTAGAGACAGTAAAAAAATGAGAAAAATAAAAACATATAAGAGATACATATAAGAGATTGAATTGGTGTTAAATATTTGTTTGTTGTTTTCATTGTTAGTAAGTGTGTGGGGGGTATGGTATGATATGGTAGGTATGTTTCTGTAGGTTAAATATAGAGCTTTGCACAAACCAAGCAAGTGCTCTACCACAGACACATCCCCAGGCCTTATTATGTGCATGATATTAGAAAATGTGAACAGCTTTTATTAATGATTTAAAAGAACTTGGTGATTCACCCTAAAGTATAATCATAGTAATTTTTCTTATTGGTCAGTTCCAATAAAAAAGAAATTAGGGTAATGATGAATATGTCCAGAATCTACACATACACACACACAAAGTAAAATGAGAATATGACAGCAAACAAGTGCTATGTTCCCAAAGACTCATCAAGAGCATTGAAATACATCCTCTTTTGTTTTCAGAGACATGTAGTATAGGAGTCAGGAAATGCATAAAGCACACAGGTTACATAACAGACAGCTTAAGTTTATGATCATTCAACTCCAACTCATGGAAATGGAATTTTGAGTGCGATCATTCCTGATTCCAGAAGCTTCTCTCTCTCTTCTTCCTTGCACAGAAATCCAGGGTTGCACTCCAGGATGTGGCCTACTGACGGGCAAGGTCCCTAGCTCAGCCACTAATGGTAGCTGGCTCACCAGGAGCATCACAGGAATGGCAGATGCTGCCAGAGAGGCCTGGCACCAGTCTCTGCTCCAGCTCAGTGCCTAATGCCATTACATATCCTCCAACAGCTGCACGGGTTCCTCAGTGAGCCGTTTGAGCATTCAGCGTGGATCAAGAATCACCATTTACTTATGCCCAACACTAATCCAAACATGGTCTTCACAAACTAAAGTAAATGCAATGGCCAACTGGACTGATAACAAAAAAGTTTAAAGAGGAAGCCTTGGAGAGAAATGCCTTCCCACCCCCACATAAAACTACCATGGTACTGGCATCCCCCATGCAGAGCATGAGAGAGAGCAAGATGCTATTCTACACTCTCTCCATGCTCAACCCTGTATCTTGGCTTGCTTTCTTGCTGATGTGGTCACATTTCCTCCTTGTAGATACTCTCTCTAACTGAGTACTCACACAGTCATATACTCGTATCCACAGGAGCCGTTCTACACCCATTTAGTAAGTATCTGTGCATAGGACAGATGCATATCACTCCTTTCAGTCTCAGTATTGAGACTAGTGTTTCCAAAACGATGAATGAAGAGCTTTAAATACTGCATCTGGCATCTACAATGAACATGGTGCAATTTCAAAAAGAATGCAAATGCTGTCTTTGGAAAGAGTCAGGGTAGGAAGAATTCCTGGACCATTTACCCCCGAAAATAAAGGTGGCTTTCCAAATGGACTTCTTGTAGAGATACCTTGTAAAGGAAGGTATAGATAGATAGAGTCATGCATGTGGTGCACATCTAACATCTCAGCACTTGGCACCTTAAGTCAAGAGGATTACAAGTCTGAGGTCTACCCCGGGCTACACTGTGAGTTCCAAACCAGCAGAGCTATATAGTAAGACAGTGTCTCAAAGCAACAAATGAACAATGGCAACTGTCCTCAGCACCAACCACCAGAGAGCATCACTCTTTATGACAACTCTGTGCACAAAATGCCCAACAAAAAGAAAAAGAATATCATCACCTAGCATGCAAATCCTTCACAAGAATAAGAACAAAAAATAAGAATTTGAGAAGTTCAGGGAAAGAAAGATCAAGGAGAAAACAGAAGGGACAAGTTCAGAATATGAACTTGAAGAGGAAAAGTACAAGCAACAGTCAGTAACATTCATCAGAAGTTTAAAGTTATTTGCTTGTAACTCCCACCATCTTCCCAAAATAGTTAGGAAATCCTTTCACACACACACTAATAAAACTATAAGTTTTGTTTTTAATTAATTTTCGTTTTGTTTTCAATGGGAATTAAGACAGAGAGCTAAAGATTATTCAGTAAAGCACAGAAAAGACAAGGCAATCTATAGCCAAGGTAAATGGAGCCCATTAGCAAAGATCCCAGATATGTCAAACTACACAGTCTGGACTGAAGCTGCACACACTTCTTCTAGATCGTGAAGGCCAAGAGACCCAGACATATGGATCAGCCAACTAAAATCATTCCTTAAAAGATGGGTTAGGCCTGCAGCTCAAGCTGATTTGGAGGCCATTTATTTAATGCAGTCTTCATTGTATTGATGGAAAAACCACAGGCTCCAGAGTGGTTAAAAGAACAGTGTGACATCATCCGCTAGCTAGTAATGTTCAGTTGGGTCTGGAACCTGGTTCTCCTCTCCAATGAGAGATCAGTCCCCTGTCCATCATAGCACAATTGGAGGATGAAGCTACAAGATATCTCATAGCTAGGGCACTGTGGTGAGCAGAGAGATTAAGTACAAAGATCTCAGAATCAAACCAGAAGTACAACCTGTCACAGAAGAAATAATACAGTCTCTGGACCCAGAGAGACACGAAGATTTCACTGTGTAATCTTGAACATGTAACCTAGTCTCCGAGGTCCTCGGGCTATCATCAAATGAGGCCATAATAGGTAACATGCTGAAATTCTTTTAAAAATGAGAAGCCAAAGTATGATGTCCCTTGAGGCCAGAAACTACAGAAGACTTGGATTTGATATTCATAATTAAAGCAAAAAGCTGGTCATAGTGGTACATGCTTGTAATCTCAGTGCTGGGGAGGTTGATACAGGAAGATACCAGGGTTAAATGAACAATCATCCTACCCCACATTGTGAGGTCTAGGCCAGCTACACATCCTGTCTCCACAAAACAAAGTTAAAGTGACTGAGGAATAACATTTAAGGTTATCCCTGTCCTCCACATGCACCTGGACACACATGCACACACTCACACATACATTCCCACAAAAGAAAGCAATGTATGTAAACCATACATCACATAATATAAACTGTATTAATTGGTATTGCCATTGGTTAGAGATCTTCATAAGCAAAACACAAGATTTATTTTTAAATGCTTTCTGTATAATGGTAACATCAATATGGATCAATAATTGAGAATGTGGAAGGGGGAAAGTTGGAAGTATTTCCCCAACATCCCTGCTACCTTAAAACAACCACTTTGAGCATGTTGATGTATTTTAAGAGGAATGATTTAGAATGTGCCATTTCTTGTGCCTTGTAACCTTCCAACTGCACTCAATTTAGAATAAAAAGTTGGCAGAAGTGCAGTCTTTTCAAAAACTAATTTCTTGTTTGTTTTGGATTTTAGGGGGTAGTGGGAGGAGAAATATTATATACAGATATAAACTATGTCAATACAAACATTATCACATTTTAAATATCATATTTTCATCCGTATTTACAGCAGGGTTTATAGTCCATTTAAGAAAGTTCCCATGAGGTGTCTTGTTTGATACTCTTAAAGGCTCAGGTTGTGGGGGACTGTTACTACACACATTTTAAAGATGAGGAAATTGGGAATCTGAAAAGTTACGTGACTCGTGCAGATCTTTCAGATAGTGAGAGTTTGGATGGTAGCCTAGGGTCTCTGACTCAAAGCTGGTACATGTTAATTATCCTAACTGAAGAGAACTCTGTCTAATTAGGCTTAATAATCTGCACAGCCTCCAAGATATATTAGGAAAGAGTACTCTGAGCTGGGAGAAGTAAGAGAATGGAAGTCTAATATCTGCTTCTGGGATTGGCAAATCACAGGCCTTCTCTGGAACTGGGGTCTCCTCTTTGATCTGAGGAGACACGTCCTGAGGGAAAGCGTGTCGCTCTGAAGACTAAAGTGTAGGCCTCTATGGCATGTAGGAATGTACATCTTCCCCACAGAAACAATTTTGATAAGATACCTTGAGAAAATATCTTCTTTGAAATGATTTCTTGGAAATGCCTTCCCACTTCGAGGATCACCTGTCTAGAATAGACCTGTGGCCCCTGAAAATTTTCTTCTGAGAATCTACAATGCTTGGCAGAGAGCACTCAAGCCAAACATGTGTATTTCGAGTGAACTCTAAATGGAGATGCATTTTTCTGAGTGTGGTTGCATCCAGTCATCCCAATGACTGCTTATGATGTGTTACCTCATGAGTAGCTGAATGTCAATTTAGATTTTCATAACACATTACCTTCTGGATCAGATTTTATGTGATACTGAGAGACTGCCCAAGTACTCTTGGGGAGAGATGGGGTAAGAATCAGAATATTCTTTAGTTGAATACTCTTAGCCTTTTGTTTTGTTTTGTTTTGTTTAGTTTTTGAGACAGAGTTTCTCTGCATAGCCTGGTTGTCCTCTGTAGACACTGAAATCCATCTTTCTCTGCCTCCTAAGTGCTATGATTAAAGGTGTATACCATCTTTATGTGAGAAACTATTTGTGTGTGTGTGTGTGTGTGTGTGTGTGTGTGTGTGTGTGTGTGTGTGTGTGTGTGTAAGAAAGAGAGAGAGAGACCACCATGCTAAGCTTGTGATCTGTGTTCTGGGGTTTGAACTCAAGACCTTCTGGTACATAACAAACATTTACCAACTGAGCTATCTCCTCAAGCCCAGGTTTAATTACTCACCCCAGATATGCATGTTTTGTGGCTGTCAGCTGAACACAGACAAATTGCTGCTCGCATCCACCTGATCCTCACACTCTGAAGACCTCAGATCGAAGTAGGTTCACTCTGCCGAATGCGTGGGGAAGGATCCAGGAGTGGCTGTTGCCTTACAAAGAGAAGGTGTGTTATAGTGGTTCCCAAGCAAGATTGTGAGGCTTTTCTGAATAGTTCCACTCCCGGGCTGGCTGTCAAACAAACACAAACATGCTCTCTTAAGCTGGGGCTTAACTGAATGAGGCCCTGATTCTCTTTGAGATGTTTCTGTTTCTCCACTAGTTCTCAAGGTCTTCACTTAACCTAGATTCTCCCTTCCACTCCCTTCCCCGGGTTTGTGAACTTCATCCTCCCTTCTTCCCCTCCACACAACAGAAAGAACAGCTACCTCCTAGGCAGCAATGCAAAGCCTTCAGATCCCGCAAATCTCCAAGCGGCCACACTCTCGGGTTCTTCCTGATTTGCTCTCTGGAACGGTATCTATTATACCTATTGGGACACACTCTGGGGTTCTTCCTGATTTGCTCTCTGGAACGGTATCTATTAAAACGGCCACACTCTCGGGTTCTTCCTGATTTGCTCTCTGGAACGGTATCTATTAAAACGGCCACACTCTGGGGTTCTTCCTGATTTGCTCTCTGGAACGGTATCTATTAAAACGGCCACACTCTGGGGTTCTTCCTGATTTCTCTGGAACGGTATCTATTAAAACGGCCACACTCTGGGGTTCTTCCTGATTTGCTCTCTGGAACGGTATCTATTAAAACGGCCACACTCTGGGGTTCTTCCTGATTTGCTCTCTGGAATGGTATCTATTATACCTATTGGGACACACTCTCGGGGTTCTTCCTGATTTGCTCTCTGGAACGGTATCTATTAAAACGGCCACGCTCTGGGGTTCTTCCTGATTTGCTCTCTGGAACGGTATCTATTAAAACGGCCACACTCTGGGGTTCTTCCTGATTTGCTCTCTGGAACGGTATCTATTAAAACGGCCACACTCTGGGGTTCTTCCTGATTTGCTCTCTGGAACGGTATCTATTATACCTATTGGGACACACTCTCGGGGTTCTTCCTGATTTGCTCTCTGGAACGGTATCTATTAAAACGGTCACACTCTGGGGTTCTTCCTGATTTGCTCTCTGGAACGGTATCTATTATACCTATTGGGACACACTCGTCCTCTTACTCACACATTGTCCTTTAGTCCACAGCTGTCTCCGGTGAAGTTCATCCACTAAATCAGCTCCCAACAGTCTCAAGAGGCAAGCTGTCTAAAGTGGTCACTCAGCACACGCTGAGGAGCGGTGGAAGAGTCAAGTGTGTTGAACTGAACGGCCCCTGGATGAAAGTAGTCACAGTCCTTGAAATGTGGGACTTCTGTCAAGACTAGTAACTCCATACGCCGCAGTTTCCCAGTCCAGACTGAGGAATATGACAGTGATTCTTTAGCAAGGGAAAGAATTAGTAGTATTTTTTACAGATGACATGCCTAGGCATGTCTTAACAAGCCCAATCATCAATAACCCTTCCGCATAAAAAGTACTCCATGGAGCACTCATGGTGCAAATGAGGGGGACATATACATATCCTGTCCATCAAAGAAGGGAGTTTTGAGTGAAAGCACATTTGCACTCTCATAAGTAAGCTGTTCTGTGCTGCCCATAACCATAGAAGAAAACAGGAGACACTGCACATGTGCAGATTTGGTGCTACTGGGCGAGGTGCATGGTCCCCAAGCTGAGTTGACTTAAATTGATTTGAATGGTGCGAGCTGAAATCCATGAAGTTAGTAATCACATGCCCAGTACCTCAAAAGGGTCCTTTAGTGGTTTTATAATGTACCAACCACAGACGGGTTCAATTTGGTACTGTTATTAAGCAAATAAATGGATTTTTAGATATTTAGCTTCTAATCATATGTGAACTTCGGGAAGCTCAATGCTCCAATGCGACCGTTAAATACCTCTTTGTTACAAAGCCATGCTTTGACTTCTGAGGCAAAGTTGAGGGCCTAAATTCAACCCCATTAGTTCATATTTTGCCCAAAATGCGGCTTATAATGAAGCCAGCAAATTAGGTCCCCTGACCATAAACCTCACAGAAGGAGAGCAAGCAGAGCATGAATCAAAAAGGCTTTACACAGCAGTTGGCTATTAGTAACATATAAATTAAGTGTTCAATCGAAGGGGGAGGCACAAGCTTAGTAGTTATGGTCTCGGTGAAACTGAACCCAGCACACTTGAGCAAAAAGGGTGGTAATAATGATGACAAAATAATAACAATGAGAGCTTTTTCATTATGTTCTTGATGAATGATAAGACCTGAACCTTAGAGGGAGCCTTGTTTCTAATCCATTGCCATTATCCTTTACTTATCAGGTTGTAGCAGACTGCCGAAGCCCATCTGTGTCTAAAGCTCTCAGACTTTGTCCCAGACCTCGGCTGTTAAGTTTTGAACAATGGGATGAGTCACAGATAGCCACAAGTGTGATTCTACTACCACTGTTGGCCTGTGTCACCAAAACTTGCCCAACTCTGTCTGAATCATGTCAATTAAGTTTTGAGTGCTGCTATTTAAAGTTACTTAATTGTCCCCTAGAGTTGTATTGAGAAGGATCATGGCCTACGGCTTTCAAAGGAGGAGTTTGTAAACTCACGTGGGCATAACTGATTTCCCACATATGGGAGGAGGTTAGCACCCACGGCTTTGGTGGGAGATACTTCCAGGCTCTCTGGTCTAGTGACCAAGTTTTATTGACCAACACTTCAGGGTTAGGGAGTTCAGGGCTAACAGATCAGAGCAACTCAGTATCATGTGCACTTGAGCCATGACACCTACTGATAAGGCAGTTCTGTTCCAGGCGATGGAAGAGACAATGTATCACACGGCATATTTTCTGAAGAAAAGAAAAACCACCTTACAAACACTGATGATGCTAGCCTTATAAAAATCATCAGCTAAGAAACCCACAGTAATTCAAGAACATTCATGCCTCATAATGGCCTATAAATGTTTTTGTCAGAGTTCCAAAACATGCACAACCAGTACAGTGCATTTCTGTTTTCTATTTTTGTGCAGTTAAAAGAAAAAAAGAAAAGGTAAAAATAGCCACTGTACTGGTCCTCCCCCTTTTGACAATTTGTGGGGGGAAAAAAAGTTCATTCTGAGGCTGAAACTTGGCATGCCAAGTTTTCGCTTGGAACTAATTTTCATGGCTGAGTTAAAAAGACCCTGAAAAGAAGAGGTTTCAAATGGGAATGCTGACACAGCTCTGCCCACGGTGGCAAGAAGGGAGGTGCTAGCAAGCCTGTTTGTTCCTTGTATGCCTAATTGTCACTTTAGAGAGGGAATCTGGCCGCCTCGCCCTGGGCATCATACATCGCTTAACCACGTCTGTCTGCTCGTTATTGGGACTACTTGGAGCCCTCAAAGAAGTCAGCTCTGAACTGTGAATTAAAACGAACCAGTAGCTCATTGTGGGACACACAGATGCTTTCTCTGACGTTGTGCAGGCTTCACTGTCCCAGACTCACCTTCCCTAGACTTAGCACTCCCTGCCGCACAATGCAGAAATTAGGTGGGCGTCCTATGAATAGTTCTTTTATCTTAATTTTAGCAATTGTCTGCTCATTTTTTTTTTCTAATAAAAGAAAAGCTGATAATGCTCTGTTTGTGCGGATGAAGCAGTGATGAAGGTGCCCGGACACTGAGATGGATAAGGGCTAAAGTCCGGTTTCCAGGCTGCATCCATTGCCAGGATTTAAGGTGGAGACCCCACCCCCCTCCCCGAACTTACATGGATGTGGAGAAGGACCCACTAGGAAGCTTTCAAAGCAATATTCCTTTCCTCGCCACGTTCTGAGGCTCTCAGGAAGCTCTCAGATGACTAGAAAGGCTGAACATTAGAACCCTCTCAGGTTACAGCAACAAAACCAAGTAGTCCTTTATATGAAGGAGACCCATGATGTTTGCGCAGGCTCAAGGCCAGTGTTCCCATAGAGCCTGTATTGAGGTTCTCAGTTCCTGGCTTTGGGCAGGGTGAGTTTCCATTCCCATGGCGTTGCTGAAGTAAGGGGTTCAATGCGGTCCTCAGACCTGGGATGTACTGTCACTTTGATAATGGCACTAAAACTACTAAACTACAACTCACAAAAGATTTGTGCTTCAAAAACAGAAATGATAATAACAAAGGAAAAAGTTGCTTTATTTCTCCCCCAGAAAGTCTTTATTCCATTAAATAAAAGGGTGGAGAGGAATAAAGGGCTTTCCTGAACTTTAACGTTTATGTAGCTTGGGCTTTGTTTCCACCTTAAAATCTTTACCTGGCCATGATCTGTTGTTCCATTACTGGAGGGCAAAAATGGGAGGAATTGTCTGAGCTAAATTGCAATTAGGCAGCCCTGAGTGTGGCTGGCACCAGTTAACTTGGGATATTGGAGTGAAAAGGCCCGTAATCAGCCTTCGGTCATGTAGAACAATGCATAAAATTAAATTGACATTAATGAATAATTGTGTAATGAAAATGGAAGAGGAGAGTTAATTGCATGTTACAGTGGGTGTAATGCCTAGATAACCTTGCATTTAATGCTATTCTTAGCCCTGCTGCCAAGACTGCTACAGAACCTCTCTCAGCAGGAAGTCATTAAGGCTGTGAGTAGATAATGCAGGCTCAGTGAAACCTAAGTGGCAACAGTGTAACAAGAGTTTCTTTCAGACCTTAGTGTTTTCTGAAAAAAAAAAAAGGGAGGGGGGGACGCATGTTGAGGTAATTTGTACACATCTGAATGAAAACAGGAAACTCACAGCAACCTATTTGCAGTTTGTCCACTCTGACAGATTCCCCAGCTATGGTACAGACAAGGTCAGCCCCTAGAATCAAAGCCCAGACATTCAGCACACAGCTGTCCACCAGTTACAACTTAGTTTTGCTAATCACTGGCTGTCGCATAGTCTGCAAAAGTTTGACCTCAGACTTAAAAGACTAGGGGCCATGTCCTCAGGACAGGTTCATAGGCACCACCTGCTCTGCCAGATAATCAGTTCAGGAACCCTAACAGCTTCATGTAGCCACCCCGAAACTCCCACTTAAAGCCCTCTGACCATGGCAAACAGCAAACAATAGGATCATTCTGGACCTGTCTTCCCAAAAGCAAAGGCTTCTCAAAGTTTGCAAAGCAGAAAAGTCACAATACTTTTCTCCTCACTGAAGATGCTCTTCACAGGGGTGCTTCTACATTTCAAGCACTGGAAGTATTGGGGGTGTTTCTGAGTTTTGTTTCTTTGTTTTCTGTTGTGTTCTTCCAGGAGGAGTCTGCTCCAAAAAGGCACCTTTCCCCCCCCTGAAGGACATGAGGTAAACAGCATGGCGCTTGCCTGATCCCTTGGGATTACCCCAGATTACAAGGCACACATGGTGTCCATGTGGCTGAAAAGGTCAGGCCAAAATGATGCCAGTGAAAGGGCTGGATGGAGGTGGACCAGTCTAAATAGCTGTCATTACCAAATGCTCACAAAATATGTGTTTAAATCTCATTTGGAAAAACCTCTGAGTACTACCAACGGTAGTCAAGATTTATTTGTTGGAGGGGACTCTCATTCTTTTTCAGTCTCATATTTCTGCTTTTGCAAATGCAGGTATCAGTACATATTTCAACCAAAGTGATTTTTGATTGAGGAATTATTTCATCCTTGGGGCTTCGTTTTGTTTGTTACTTTTTGATTTGCATGGAAATTTGCTTTTCTGGAGTCATTCAGAATGGATCTTCAGTGTGGCTGGATGTGTGTCTTTTGACTCCAGTCTCTCACTCTCATCCCCAAGCTTTGCTGGGCGGGGATAGAATATAATGCTTACATTTTTGTAACTCAGACAGTACAGTGAAAGATGTTTCTTCCATCGAGAAATTCTTAGGGACACCAAGTCTCTAGACAAAAGAGAACTAGCCCAAATGCACAGGTCCTAGGCCCTCACACACTCATCTACAACATAATACATACCAACATACTGACTCCGCCAAGTTAGCACTCAAAACAAATATGCAATTCTAAGACTAAAAGACAAAATAATAAAGAATGGGGAGAGGATGACATGGGAAGAGAAAAATGAATAAACTCAAACTATTGGCAGTCACCTTCCTTTACTTGTTCTGAGATTTTTCCCATGGGGGCGCTCTACATCCCTGCGGCTGAAGCTGCTAAAGGAAGTGCAGAATCATGAAAGCCTTATGCCATCTCCTTCACACTACCAGTTCTGAGGCCTTTGCTGTCATCACCCTATGATCACAGAGCACACACCTATGTCAGTGTGATACCTGCAGACACAAACTTCTGACCCAAGCCAGCTGCCCAGTGTGCATCTTCTTACATAATTCTACTTTGACATGAGAGTCCCCTGTCAGATCTCCCAGCTTACACGCTTAATCCAGGATATTCTGTGTTTTTTAATATATATGGTAAGATTTGCTTTACGGCATTCATCTTGTATGCCCCTTCAAGGCCTGAGTAAATAATAGTGTTTGGTATATGTCTTCTTTGGTGCATACTGACTCAGAGATTGAAGTGCAAGGGACAAAAAGTTTATAATACAACAAAAGAAACTCAATATTTTAAAACAGTTCATTACCACTCACAGAGAACATAAAATTTTAAATGTACAACATAGGAGAAAATGTGTTTCCAAGTCTTGTACAAAAACTTCAGAAAGTATTGGTACCACCTGGCATGGAGGTAGGCAGAAGGCAGGGAAACCATGGGAGGGAGGGAGGATGGGAATCCAGGAGAAGACTGGGAGCAGAGAGGGAAAAAGCAAAGAATGCAGGAAAATGCCATAATGAAAGGTGTTATTCTGTATACTTACATAAAACTAATAAGGACTTAAAAATAAAATGTATTAATCAAACATTTCTTAGCTTAAGGATATGTTGAGAGTCTTGTCATGCTTAGTAAATGAAGAGACTTCTCCACTAGCTGTTCTGTCATGCTGAACAATGATAAATGCAGAAGATGGGAAAGCTCTTGGAGCCTGAGCTAAGTATGGTAATCAGACTTTTCACAACGTCATTACAGATATGAGTCATTTTTTGGCACTGTGTTTGTGGTTCAGGATGGATACAATTTGCTGGAAGAGAGGGGTTAGTTCATTAAGGTTTACCGCGAGCTAGGATCACTCCAAAGAGACTTTGCTTCAGAGATAAGAGACTTCCAAGTTGCTAAGATTAATGGAAGACAGTGATCAAGACAGAGACTTTATTGTTTTGCAAAATCCATTAGGAAATAATTAAAATGTAAGAGGTCATGTGACTTGGGAATTGACTTTGACAGTCCCTGCTATGAGACCTATAGAGGAACCTGACCTCACTTCCTTCTAATTCCTCATTTCTGGAGTGAGCTGCCTTGACCTCCCCTAAGTCTTCTCTAGAACAATGATGTAAGAATGAACATCATATATAAATAAGTATGAATTTATAGAAAAGTTACCATATGGATAGTATCCAAGATGCTCAGCTGGCAATCCATGGCTAACCCTGCAAGACTTCCATCTCACAAACCAGTTCCTGTACAAGTGTTATTTTTCCAGAGGGTCACATATGTATTTAATGAGTTTTGGTCATTTTTACCCTCTTTGAACCCCTCCCTCTCCCCACCAAAATCCTTCCCAATAGACAGTCCTCCTACCATTCATGACTTGTCTTTACTTTCTTTGCTGTGGTGATCCACTGATTTTAATCAGAATCTTTAAATGAACATGCGTTGGGGCCTATTTACTGGAGCATGGCAACTTATCAGTGGCTATACCAATGAAAAAATGGCACTTTCCCCCAGGAACTAGTAACTTCCTCAGGGAGGGCTAGGGCCTCATGAGCCCTTCCTCCTTTTATAATGGACTGTTGACAGATCCATCTCATGCAGATTTTGTGCAGCTAGCTATGCCTGCTGTGGGTTTATGAACATGTTGGTCTTGTGTTATCTGGAAGACAACTTCGCCCAGCACAGCTCTTCCCTTTCTGGCTCTTACATCTTTCAACCTCCTCAGGCATGACTTTGGAGGGGCTTATATAGATGTCTCATTCAGGATCATGCATGAGGCACTTATTTGCAGCACTTTGGCTAATTTGGAGTCTCTGCATTAACTTCTATCTACTACTACTACTACTACTACTACTACTACTACTACTACTACTACCACACACACACACACACACACACACACACACACACACACACCACACATAGACACACACAAAGTTTCTCTAAATAAGTCTGAGAGCAAAGCACAAATATGTAAGGTCAACATAAGTACATAGAAGACACTTTGAAACCACATCCATTTATAAGAAGCAACAGTGATGGGATTCCCCATAGTTGAATGGCCAGTTCTCATTCTTTCTGATACAGACATCCTGAGAAGAGTGACTTGACATCTCCCTCCAGGAGTCCCAACACTTGTGCATGTCTACAAACTGATCAATTCATTCCCTTCTTTGTGACAGACCCTGCGATTTCTATGGACTCCTCATAGCAGCTGGAAAGCAAAAAAAAATTAATCTATATTTGATTTAAAATAACAGTATAATTGCTGATGATAATCATGATAATGAGGGCAGTAACTAAGACAGAAATCCACCTGTGAGTTATTCTAGCTTGCACATGAATTCAAACTAAAAGTCATCTCAGAAGCTAAGTAGAAAAAAAAAATGCCCTGGCCGTTCTTTAGAAGATGGCACCCTGTGCAACTAAGCAACTCACAGTGACTCTGGGAAGATTCATGTTTGAAGAAAGAAAATTCAGTCTTTCCTTTCCTTCTGATGTTTTGCCAGTAGGCTGTGGGCTTCATCAGAGAACACAAACACAATCTTTTGTTTGAACAACCAAGTGTTTTTTTTTTTTAAACTCCAGCTTAAGTAATTAAATAAATGTGTAAAGTCACAGAGCAGAAACTGTTGTATGAGGAGATCCCAGGAAGCCTTGGGTGAGTGTATAAATGGCAGATGAGGTCTTTTGTGAATGTGTGTTGTTACCATGGGCACAGCTGTGTCAAGGACTCAGCACCTCAGACCCATCAGAGAGACAGCAAAGCCTTCCTATGGTCTAAGTGCAAATGTTGACAGTGTGGCATTCTGTAAAATTAACTTTAATACTTGGATTAAAATTTGGAGGTGTATCAGGAAATGGATTTGCAAATGAGATGGTACATGACACTTAGCATGTATCGTTCAGAATAAATCCCACCACGTTGATCTGATCACCTTAGATAGTCTAACATGGTGGATGTATGAGAAGAGCCCATGCAGATAAAAATATGAAAAGATTCATGAGTGTCCTAGTCAGTGTTCAATTGCTGTGAAGAGATACCATGACCATGGCAACTCTTACGAGGAAAAACCTTTAACTGGGGCTGGCTTATAGTTCAGAGGTTTACTCCATTGTCATTATGGAAATAAGCATGGTGGCATAGAGGCAGACTTGGTGCTAGAAAAGGAGCTGAGAATTCTACATCCAGATCCACAGGCAGAAAGAATAAAGAGACACTGTGTCTGGCTTGAACATTTGATGATACACTTCCTTTAACAAGGTCACACCTACTCCAACAAGGTCACACCTCCTAATCCCTGTTAAGTAGTACCACTCCTTAATAACAAGACAGTCATACAGGTATGGAGCCTATGGGGGTCATCCTTATTGAAACCAACACACTGAGCAAGTAGGCTACACTTTAAAGTACTTTTATATGCATTTCTTTAAGACACTTGAACATGTAGTACTTTTCAAAACCATTCTTTCTTAAGGCTCAATTGCCTCTCTATAAAACACAAACAAGAGACCACTCAGTTGGCAAAGTGTCTGCCACATGCAAAAATGACCTGAATTGAGATGCCTGGCACCCTTTTAAAAGTTGGATATGGTGCCTTAGCTCTTGGAAGGGAGATGTAGGGTCCCTGAAGCTCATTGGCTAGCCAGTCAAGCCAATTAGAGATCCAGGTTCAGTAAGAGTTTTGTTTTTGTCTAAAAAATGAAGATGTTGTGCCATAGAAGAAAACTGAAGTCAACTTCTGGCTTCATGCAAACACGGGAACATGCATACAAACATATACATACACCACACATACACCGACAATCTCTGTGCTTTTCTAACTGCATGCCACAGCCTACTGCAGTCATGAGATTGACCTAGGAGGTAAGAACTATTCTGAATACTCTATTATGAACACACTAGTTAAGAGATTATGAATATCCTTTAAACATATCCTCATTGTCCCAAGACTTCATTCAGTTGGTGCCTCCCAGTCTGTTTGTATGGTGGCACTCTCTAGACTCAGTCCTGGTCAACAACACAAGCAGTACACTTGTGACTTTGTAATCCAGGCTGAAAGCTCTGAATGTCTATATAAGGAATCTTGGGTCTAAGCAATAGAAATGCTTAATTTCACATTGTAGTTTTCTGAAGTTGTCCAACAATTTTTAGTCTGTATGGTTTTACCACATCTGTTTGTTCTACCACATTCTATCAGTTGGTATTTCAGACTTCTTAATTTTAACTAATCTACTAGGTTGTGGATTATAATTTATCATAGATTTAATTTTTTCTGATCAGTGATGATTTTGAGCTTTTTTCCATCTGTGAAAGTATTTTACCCACTTCCAATTTGATTGACTTTATCTTATTAACATTGTAAAAATTCTTTATGAATTCAGAATATTGATACTTTGTTAAATAGTATCAAGTTAGTGTTTTAGGCTTTGTGAGCCATATAACCATTTCAACTACACTGTTTGTGCCACTGCAGCAGGGAAGCTGCGGTAGACAATATTTATTGGAATAAGCATGATTGTATTCAATAAAATTTTACATGCAAAAATAAGGGCAATTCCCCATATAATGGCACATGCCTGTAATATCAGAACTGGAGAAGTAGATGCAGGAGCATCAGGAATTAAGGGTCATACTCAATTATGTAAACAGTGTTTGAGACAAGTCTGGATTATTTGAGACCCTGCTTCAAAAGAAGAAGGAGGAGGAGGAGCACCAGGAGGAGGAGGAGAAAGGAGGGGGGAGGGAAGGAAGGAAGGAAGAACAAGACTGATTCTAAGGCAATAGCCTCACAGACTAACTCTTGAGTTTTAAGGATATGGCCTATAGAGTTCTGTGTGGTCACAAAGGAGTTTTAAGGGAACAAGAGCAAAGTTATTTTTACTAAGATGCTAGGATGCTATTTAATGTTTTAGTTATGATACCTGGAAGTATTAATTTGAAAACAAAGATGGACTCAGTGAGTGGGGCCTCTGCAACTCAAGACAGTGTTTAGTTTTCACCAAAACATCCTTGCTGTAAACTGAAGGCCTGTTCACTTAAGAACATCCTCACTGGCAAGATGGCTCAGAGGGTAAAGACGATTGCCACCAAGCCTGGTGACTCCTAAACTTTCTCCTCCGACCTCCACATGTATGTGTTGCCATGCACACTTCCATATGCAACATGTGTGCACACTTACAATAATTAAGTAATTAATTGTCTTTAGTAAAACAATGAAAACAGCATTTTATTAAGACTTCATCCATACTTACATGTCTGTTTAGTATTGTCTAATGAATTGAGATTTTTCCATAGAGCACTTCTGCTCTGTTTTAATCTATGATGGTAATTTTAAGGAAAATCACTTCTGTGACTGCTGAGTTGCCAGCTGAACTAGCCGTTTTTCTAAGAAACTTCTGTTATTTCCAAGAACTAGGCATATGAACTATGAATATTCAGCTAGGTACATCAGACAGTTTATCAAATTAAATAAATCATGGCTGTCACTTCATTGCACATACCTAAATTATTTATTATCACAATTAAAATATGAGCTTTCCAGTGAAATTTAGAATTTATATTTTATGACACCCTCTGAATTTTACTGCTTCCCAATACATCTAGGGTGTTTCATGAGATGAGTGGCCACAAGTGTGGGGTTTCCCACATAGTACAGTAAACTATATCAACATTTGAGAGATCTGTGAAACTTACTATATAAACAGTCTGCAGATGATCAACAAGTGATATTGGAGAATCCCACATGGGTAAAGCATTCATTCAATGTGCAAACTGTACCAAGGGCGTCTTAGTGTGACAGGGCATGAAAGAGCAACTGATGTAGCTTCAGGTTCTCTGTTAGCCTTTGAGCCTGTGCCTCTAGCAGAGACTTGGCTGAATTTATAGGACAGTGTGCACATTCATATGAATGGGCTGTTTTCCCAATGTACGTCTATATGAGGTCAGGTGCTTTTCACATACTTCAACAAATCACCAAAGGTTGATTCAATTTCCAATAACGTGAAAACAAGTCAATGTAATCCTTTTTTCTTTTAAGAGAGAAATACTGCTATTAAAACATAAGGCTAATATATTATCATCATCTTACTGTTTTAAATGAGTTAATAAATATCATAAAATTATAATTTCTAATCCACTAAATATTAATAGTTATGATCCACATGACTAAAAGTTCTTTGGTACCCTTGATAGTTTCTAATGAAAATATCAAATGCTCCTGAGATTCAAATGTTTGATTTTTTTATTAAGCTGGATATTTATATCATTAATTTTTAGCTTCTTTTCTTTTCCAGTGTAGTTTTTTTTTGTATTGTACATGGTTTTCTCAATCTGTTTCCCCCCACATCTCATAAGTTTTGACATGTAATATTACTACTTTCACTCAGTTACAAGTAAGCTTTATATTTTAATTATATTTCTTTGATCTATAAGTGATTAGCAGGGCTTTTTATTAATTTCCAAATTGTAGTCATTTTAATTCATTCTGTTGCAGACCTCTGCTCCAATGTTAATGTGCTAAGACAATATGGTCAGTTGCAATACAAGTTTTCTAAAAAAGATTGCGATTCACTTTTTATCATTCTTATGAAAGTTTAATATATTTGAGACTCATAAGATATATAATAATTTTTAAGGTTGAAATTTATAGATGCATGCTTGTAGTTTCTAAAACTTGAGGTCAATTCTTCTACATTCTCATCTATGAGTATTTGGACTAGTAAATAAAGGAGGACTTTTTCAGTCTTCCACCAAGATAATAATTCTCTCCATCCCTCCTTATGACTCTCAGATTCTTCCTTACTGCATGTCCCACCACAGATAGTATCTTACTATATGGCTCACGATCTTATAACTCACTACATGGTATAGGCGGGGCTCAAACTCACAATTTTTTTTCCGATCTTTTTGCAGTTATATTGGGTCCAGTTAAACCCAGAAGGGTTCCATGTTGCCATACCTAGCAAACTGAAATTTGTACTTCCCCCACTGCTTTTGTTGTTATTGTTACAGTTTGTTTGATTTTATCATAGATCACCCACATTTGCTGAAAAGAACATCTACCTATTCGTTTTCTAGCCTTAAACTTCACATTTCCTGCATCTCTAAGTTTTGGTTATACTTCTTATAATATACTTCTGGATTTGGATTTTTACCCAATATGACAAATTCTGATTAACTGGCATATTTAGCTTGATTGTATTTATAATAAGTAATGATATTTTAGACTCCTTTCTACTCTTCTACTTTCTGTCTCTTTGGTATGCTATCATTGATTATGGGTTTGTTTGTTATACAGTTTACTTTTAGCTGCTTTAAAGTTGTATGTCCTGTTTCTGTAGTTCATAATTCAGTTTTGAAATTTTCCACACATGATAACTTATTGTAGTATAAATGTTAAAATGTTTTAATTCTAATTAAGATCTTAGAACAAATATTCTAACCTGCCGAGCTTCTAACTTACAGGCCAGTAATGCCTTGGCAGGAGCCATGTGACTTCTTTGAGGAACAAGGCCTGGGAGTAGCATGAATTGCTCTCCTTGTGGCAAGACCCTGGAGACCCTAATGGACTTGGCAAAGACATGTGGACAGTTTTCTGCATGACCCCAGGAGCGTATATGCTATGAGCTCTCATTTCTTTCACTGTGCTAGCCCTACTGCTGGTCTGAACAAATCACAGTAAGGCATAATGTCTAATATTGCACATCTGCATAACTGTTCTAGAAAGATTTATTTTAACCACAAGAGTCTTGGAGAAATGTCATTGAACAGGTGGTATCAGGAGTTAATGGGAATGGTCTAGAGACAGGGAATGAAATAAGATCATAGAAACCTACAGATCCTTCATTTCTAATAGCTGTGCCACTACCCTAAGAAGTTAAGGAAGAAAGACATAAGACCAAGGGTTAACAAGTGCCAACTATTAAGAAGAATAAGTTTCCAAGTTATGTTGCATATAGGACAAATGAAAAAAAAAAGCTGGTATATCTCCAGAGGGGAAGAATGTAGATTGTAATGATTCAGCTTTGGCTTGACAGTTGATCATGAAAACACAGAACCTACCAGACATAACTTCTAACCACAATAGACAACTCTCTCTCACCTTCCATGACACTGTAACTGCATGTTCTGACAACTGGGAACACTGTAGGTATACCTAGTTACAAAAGATCCTTTGTAGTTTACAAGACTATGTTTCTAACAGTAGAGATCTACATTAAAAAAAAAAAAAAAAAACAAGATAATGGCTACTGGTAGGAGAGTGGGAAGACAAAAAGGGAAAAAACAAAAAACAAACTGGTAAGGATGTGGAACACTTTCTTAAGTGTCTTTCAGCTTCTTTGATTTCCTCTATTGAGAATTCTTTCTTCAATTCTGTTCCCCATTTTTTAATAGTTCAACATCCTTAGCTATCAGGGAAATGCAAATGAAAACAACTTTGAGATACCGTCTTACTCCTGCCAGAATGGCTAAAATTAGAAACACCAATGACAACTTATGCTGGAGAGGATGTGGAGAAAGGGGAACACTCCTTCACTGCTGGTGAGAGTGCAAACTCGTACAGCCATTTTGGAGATCAGTATGGTGGTTCCTCAGGAAAATGGGAATTATCTTACCACAGGACCCAGCAATTCCACTCTTAAGTATATACCACATGACCCACATCCATGCAACAAAGACATGTGATCAACTATGTTCATAGCAGCATTATTTGTAATAGCAAGAACCTGGAAGCAACCTAGATGCCCCTCAACTGAAGAATGGATAAAGAAGACGTGCCACATTTACACAATGGAATACTACTCTGCAGAAAAAATAACGGAATCTTGAAATTCTCAGGCAAGTGGATGGAACTTGAAGAAACTATCCTGAATGAGGAACAGGGTATGTACTTTCTTATATATGGATTTTAGACCAAGAGCAAAGGATCACCAGCCTATAATACACACCACCAGATGAACTGGGATACATGGTGTATTCTAAGAGATTCATATATGGTCCCTCACAAAAGGGGAAAGGGACAAGTCCCCCAGAGCACATGGGAAATGGGGGGGGGCAGTGAATGGAGAGAGAATTAGGGGAAAGAGAAGGGGAGGAGAGGAAAACACGTGTGACTGGATAGATTGAGTCAGAGTGAGAGGGGGGTGACATAAAAGAGGGAGCCATTATTGGTTTGAAGAGAAAACTGAACCTAAAGAAAGGTCTAGGCTGACTCCAACTAACAATTCGAGCAACCATGGAAAGGCTACCATAAATGCCCTTCCCTGATAGTGAGATCATCAACTAAATTATCCACCTTCATGGAGCCCTCATCTAGTACCTGTCAGAAACAGAAGCAAACACCCATAACCAAACACTGAGTCGAACTAAAATCCAGATGCAGAGAGAGGGGACAAGACAAGGTTGCAGAAACACAAAAGACAGCTGACCTGAACAAGGAGGAGCTAATGTCCCCTCAGACTGATGGCTAAGAACCCAGCAAGGGACTGACTCAGACCCTTTGAATATGGGTCTAAGCTAGAAGGGATGAGCAGTCTGGGGGACCTCAGACAGTAGAAACAGGATCTATTCCTGGTGCACAAAAGGACCTTGTGGGCACATTACCCATGGAGGTATACCCCCTTAACCTAGAGACAGGAGAGAAGTACTAGTCCCTACTTAAAATGACTTGACAGTTTTACATGACCCAACCTGGATAACATAGTCCTATAAGTGGAATGGGGGTGGGGGGATGGAAGGGGAGGGTGGCCAGGGTGCATGTCACAGGGGAAAGAGGGTAAGAGGAAGGGAGGGAGGGAAGGAGGGAGAGAGAGAGAGTTGGAGGGAGGAAGGGAGCGGAAACAGGGATCCACATGTAAAATTTTTAAATTTTATTATTATTAATAATAATAATAATGGTAATTACTGGAACAATTTTTAGAAACTTAGGAAGCACAAATCGTTGTAAACCTGTTCATAAGAACATTGGAACTGTATAAATAAAGGCAGCCCAGGCTATCTGGGACCACTTGTTTGAACAGCAACAGGTGGTCACGGTCTCTTCTTGGTGCAGACTTCACACAGCCATCCCAGGTCATCGAACCCATCAGAAGCAAGGCTTCCAGCAGTACCTGGTACTGTAATCTCATCTCTTTTATATGTCACAAATTAGATTTTATTTTTAAATCAACTTATATAGACACCATGCTTTTTAAGTTGCCCAAGGAGTCAATATATCCTTTTTGCATCTTTACAACAATTTGTTGAGATGATTTTTACATATTCTTTATATTAGATATAATCTTTAGAAGTTCATTTATGGGCTTATTTGTGATAAAAAGATGTGGATAAATAAGTCTCCCTATGCCCTAACCATAGTTACTTTTCCCTGATTTTTTTTAACCTTTGAGCTACCTCTACAGCCCTTTTTTCCTCATTTTTCAGATACTTAGCTCATTACACAACTGTAGGTATATTGTGGGATTATATGGCCATTTTTCTTTCAACCCTTAGGTCTTGCTATCACGTCATACAATTATCACTGGGCAAAGTCTGCTGTTTATGTGTTTTTTCCATGTGGTTGATTTTCCTCCCTGGCTACTGCTAAGATTTGTCTTTGTCTCAAGTGACATAAGAGTTGATTCTGACGTTCACAGCGGCGATCATCAGCATTACTCTTATACTGGGTGAAATTGCTTCCTTCGTCACTGGACTCATCTTTCTTACCAGTTCCAGGAAATTCCAAACTGTTTCATTGTCACACTCCTCATTCTATTATTTTCTTTATGATTCCTGCTAGATGTCTATTATACCTTCTTATTCTGTTTTCCATGTCATTTAAATTCTCTTTCATATTTCTTGTTTTTAATGACCTTGTTATGATCTTGTGGTGATATATTGTTTATGACCTAATAAAGCAACTGGGATCAAAATTCAAAGCTAGCCTTAGGCAATCAGTGGTGATACACACTTTAATCCCAGCAGTAATACTAGCTAGCCATAGAGGCCAGGGGGTGGTGGCACATACCTTTAATCCCAAGACAGGGATAGCCAGATATCTGTTAGTTCAAGGCCACACTGAGCTACACAAAATTGATTCAATATACAATAGAAACATCTCACAAAAAGGCAATGGCAGCACTTGGGATCATACTCCAAGCACTAGGAGGTGAAGACAGGAGAGATGTGGTTGGGCAGAGTGAGGAATATAAGGTGGGAGGAGACAGGAACTTAAGGATTGCAGTCTGAGGTTTGGTGGAGAGCCTTGTACTCATTCATTTTGGTCTGAGGTAGAGGTAAGAGCTAGTGGCTGGATGCTTTGCTTTTCCGATCTTCAGCTTGAACCTTAAAATCTGTCTCTGGGTTTGTACTAATCATATTACACCTGTGTTTCTAGATGACAATCTTAAACTTTTATATAGTGGGTGGAGAGGAGCCAGAAATTAAAGTGTGCAATAAGAATAGTCTTTCTTTTAAACAAAAGTCAAGAACTAGAGATAAGCAAGATAGGGAAGGTATGAATCACAAAGTGGTTATAATAACCAAACATGGAATCTCAGTAAGAAAAATGAGGGGCTGTGATGATCTAGGAAGGAGGGCATAAAAATGCAGGTAAACATATGAACTAGAATTCCCGAGAGGATTAAATATGTGTTGGATAGAGGAGCCCAGGTGACTCAGCTGAGTGAGTAAGAACTGACAAAATGCAGAAGGCATGAAAAGAAAATATGCCCTGGGATGCTAATGATTAGCCATGCTAATGATGAGTTCCATACTAGCTGTAGAAGAGTGGCTATCAGAGGTTAGAGGTCAACTACCTGGGTGGGAAGTAGGTGAAGGACTGACGAGGTCAACATGTGAAAAGGTCATTTGCTGTACACTAACAACTCCAAGGGTGAAACCAAGGAAAGGCGGAGCTTCTTCCTCATCATTGACACTGACTACCCATGAATGAAAGAAGTGTACATGAATGAAAGCAGGATGCTTTGCTGCAGTAGTCTTCCTGAAAGCTGATGTGAAAGAAGTGTTTGTTTGACACACTAGAGTCTCTGACTTTCTTCTGATCCTTTATCCAATCTTTGTAATGATACTGTGAGACAGGATACAATTGTCTGTGTTTCTAATTAGAGCCTTCTTTAGAGCAGAGGATGGTGGTATACACCTGAGAGGCTCAGGAGTAGAGATGGTAAGACTAAGACTTAGTAGCCAATCTGGTCTACACTGCAAGAGACAGTCCCCCAGATCTTAAAAAAATCAACAAAAACACACAACAAAACCTTTTGTAAAAACACTGGCACAGCCTCCCAAAACCACATTTGGCAGAAAGTAGTATCACATGTGGGATTCTGGGAAATGATTACCATTCACCTTTCAGGGGTGATTTTTCTATTCTACATTATCTTACTCCTAAATGAGATTTCAATTATCGCAGAAGTCACTTTGTTGCCTAAAATCTAAACTGTTACACAGCCAAAGTTTAATTCTTTGCCTTAATGTTCATTCCAAATTAATTTTATGGGTCTTCCTAGTCTCCATTAATCTCCTTACCCCAGGACACTTGAAGAGTCTCAGTATTCAGCATTCCCAGTCCCTGCCATCACTGAGCCCAGCTGTACAGAGTTTCCTTCAATCTCTTCTTGTTCGTAATTTCTTTGATCTTCTGTTGTTGAAATGGATGCAAACACCATAGCCCAACCCTGCAAAAACAGAGGTCTCTGATTCCTACTTAAGCCACCCCCCCTGACAACTACAAGTCTATCCTCACTGTCTCTGAGGAATTTGCTTTTGGGAACCCAGAGTGATGACCGTCTACTGGAAGCAAAGTTCATGAGGACTGTACCTTGCAGTTCACAATTTTAATTCCTTTTTTATCTGTAGTTTTTCAAATATCTCCAATAAATATAAATGAACCAACAAATGAGAACTTGATGCTAACTTTATGCCCATCACAAAAGGAAGACAAAAATCACCTTTCTCTTTAATATCCAGCCAGGTTTCATTTGGTATGCATTAATTTTTGGTATAGGGAAATCCTGATAGCACTTTGTAGTAAAGCTAGACGGGTTAGCATACTCTAACATGTCCACCACTAAGCTACAGTAGACAAAGGATTTGAACTGAGTTTCTACAGTGCCGAGTCTATCTTTTATCTCACTACAGCATCTGTACACAGCCATCCATAGCTTGTTTATAGTTTGGTACTTTAAATAGCCATGTTTAAATATTAATTAGATGTTTTCCATGACATAAAATATACCACCTGTTGTTTTGCCATATGATACATGAAGGATACTTAGTGATTTATCATATATTTAACAGAAGTAAATATGCTTGAGTTGGGTTGCTCATTTTTGTATCTTTCGTCCATTTTTAGTACATCTATTTCATTGTTAGTGTATTTATAGAACTCCATTAACCTGATGAAGTGAAATTTTACAAATAATTTTAGCTATTTCTCTGTACTTGGATGAAAATGCCAAATAATCATGGATCTGAGTTGTTTTATGACTATGGAGGCTGTACATGAGTGAGACCCTCCTTATTGAGAAGTAGGGAGGAAAAGGCAAATTGCTATCAGATGAAAGACCCCGCTGACATCCTAAAGTGACTAGGAAAGGAAGCCATTTTGTGAGATCCTCTAATACAGAGAGAGCTGGAAGTAGAGTCGAGCACTTCTTTGAAGACCAAGGCTCTCTGCCTCACTACTACTTAAGGTAACAGCTAAATTTAGTTGGACTGTGGTTGGCTGCAGTGGTCCAAAGACAAGAGATGTCCCAACACTTCCTAGAGAAAATGTACCAGTACATACAAGTTCTGTCTGTGGCTTAACTCTGTGATGCTCACCTTCCCAGCCTCCCCTCCCTACCAGAGGCTTCCTGTGGCTTGAGCTTCAGGTACCCCACCTTCCCTACACACACTACCCATCACAGGGATCATTTGGAAAACTAGTTCCTGTTTATCCTGTAACAGCAGGAAGGCCATATCCACCACCCACTGTAGGCAGACTTTTCAGTGCCTGCCAGCCAGTTCCCAATTAATCACACAAAGACTTAATTAATTAATACACAAAGTATTAATTATAAATGTTCCACCGATAGCTTAGGCATGTTACTAACTAGCTCTTACAAGTTTTCATTAAAATATTTAGTAAGCCTTTTACTATTCCTTTTTTGTAAAATCTTTTTCACTTTTTTTTTTCATTTTACATACCAACCATGGTCCTCCCTCCCCTTCTCCTTCACCCCCATGTCAGTTGTGGTAGCTCTTACATTTTAAATTTACCCATATTTTTTTAATCTGGGCTCTGCCATGTGGTAGTACCTTTTTCTTCAACATGGCAAGTTCATCTTGCTTCTCTCAGCGTCTCCTCAAAACTCCTGAGACTCCTCCCTTTTTCCACTTCATGCTCTCTTTTTGTCTGTAAGTTCTGCCTAACCTCTACTTGGCCAGCTACTGGCCAGCCAGCTCTTTCATTAACAAATTAGAGTAATACATATTTACAGTATACAAAGATTGTTCCACAACAACCCACCACAAAATAGTCTTAAACTCTAAAGTAAAAATAGCCGAGCAAATACATCTCAGTTAAACTATTAGCTTGATTCCCAGGTCTCTGGCAATAGACACCCCAACACATCACCACCACATCTCTACCCAACAGCCTCATTCTTCAATAGCACCCTCTTGTGGCTAAAGTGTGGAATAGTCCCACCCTCCTTTAGCGGATATAATCCTCCAGCAGCCCCTCTCCCCAAAGTCTGTACAACAAGGACCTGAGTGAGGCTAAAATGAAGTACACACCTTCGAAAATAAACTCAAGTGAGAAGTCAACTGGTGGAAAAATCAAAACTGACATTGTATTGTGCCATAAGTATTGAAAAAATACTTATTACAAACAATGATTACATCATTGGCAGATTTTGATGACCATTTTTAAATGACGTCTCTGTCAGGGGTTTTTTTGTTTAGTTTTCTTTAGTTTTGTTTAGTTTTGGTTTTGTGTATGCCTACAACTTTAATCTTCCTAAACTATTAACTCTGTCCAAAGAAGTCTACCATGTCCTGATATAGCCTTTGAAACAGACAATTGTCCTTTGGCATTCCCCATACTCTGACACTTAAATTCTGAAAAGCTGTGTGTGCGTGTGTGTGCGTGTGCGTGTGCGTGTGTGCATGTGTGTGCACGTGTGCATGTGTGTGCATGTGTGTGTGCATGTGTGTGTGCGTGTGCATGTGTGTGTGTGTGTACATGTGCGTGTGTGTGCATGTGTGTATGTTTTGAATTTCCATTTTATGTTTTTCCTCTACACTCCCTGCCCTGCCTGTTTTGTTCTGTGCATGTGCATTTAGGGTGGTGGAGGCACACACATGGAGGTCAGAGGTCATCTTTTGGGCCTGGCTTCTCTCCTTCCACAGTGAGTTCTGGGGATAACACCTAGGTCACTGGGCTTATGCAGTAGCACTTTCATCCACTGAGCCATCTCACAGGCCTGGAGGTTTAGCTTTGTAGAACTACCAACTCGTTTTTCAAGGTAAGTGAAGCAATTTTTACAGCAGTCATTAAACAGAATGTGAGAGAATTTCACCTTTGCTAACACTCAGCATCTTATGCTGGACCACTCCAGGAGGCCTGTGCCACAGTGGCTTTTTCATTTCCTACTGACAAATAGTGTTGATAGCTGATCATGTGACCATTACCAATTTTAATGTTGTTTTCTGTAATGCCTGCTCAAGTCTTTTGCCAGCTTACTGTATTTGAATAGTTTCCTTATCTTGTTTGCTCTGTAGATGCTCTTCGCAGGGTTTGTATACAAGTTGCTTGCCTTATATTTCCTTATGTGTGCATGTGTGGATACATAAACACAAACACCTCAGCCTGTGGTTCATCTCTTTTGTTCTTTTAATGTGTTTCCAACAAGAGATGCTTTTCATGTCTTGATTAAGAAATCTTGCCTTAGGATTATGATGTGATCATAGTAGTGTGACATTTTCTGCTAAAAACTTTATTGTAATGTATTTCAAGATTTATAACAGGCCTTTTTTCTTGTTTTCTTTTCAGATGGAGCCCCATGTAGCCCAGGCTAGCCTTAAACTATCCTCCTGCCTCCATCTCACAAATTTTGGGTTTATAGATGTGTGTCATCACATCTAACTCTTTAATTAGTTCCCTATGGATGAGCTCTCGGAATTAATTTATGAATTTCTCTACTTCAGGTAGATTGGTAGACTCAGTCAAAGTGGCTTATTTAAATACACATGCCCTTGGAGGCAGGGATTAGCCAGTGGTCTGAACATCATGACTGTTCCATGAAGATGGCATGCCAGCCTATTGATATGTGCACAGTCTTCACAGACCCTGAGATGGGCCCACCAGGCTGTGTGACTCAGGGCCACTTCTGCAAGAGGCTGTCATCTGACAAAGGTGCTGTGTTGGAGGGGAGAATTTTATTTGTATTAAAGTAGAATTGCCAGACCTTCCGTGGGGTGCTGTGCAGGCTTATACATCATTGAAACCTTCCTTATGCAGGCTGCCTTTTGGTTATCTAGCAATATGACCTCCATGATCTTTAATGGTTCACCCAGTCTGCCTTATCAGTTCTGTAAAATTCCTCGCACTTTCTGGTTCTCTGAATGTGTGGCAAGGAAAAGAAATCATGGAGTATATTCCATACTCTCTTCACACTCTGTCTCCCATTCCGTACAGTGACAGAGGGTGTCACTGGGTCTAAATTTCTCCTCATACTTTCTTTTTTTATATGTGTGTGTTTTATTTTTTTATTTTATTTTATTTATTTTACATATCAATCCCAGTTCCCTCTTCCTCCATCCATCCCTTCTTCTTTCCCTCTCCCCTCTCTCACATGCACCCTGCCCACCCTCCCCTCCCATCCCCCTCACTCCACATGTAGGGTGATACCCTCCAGGAGGGGTCATCTAAATCTGTCAAGTCATTTGGACTAGGGACTAGGACTTCTTTCCTGTCTCTAGGTTAAGGGAGTATCCATCCATGGGGAATGTGACCACAAGGTCCTTTTGAGCACCAGGAAAAATACATCCTGGTTCCACTGTCTGAGGTCCCTTAGACTGCTCAGTCCTTCTGACTGAGACCCATGTTCATGGGGTCTGAGTCAGCCCCATGCTGGACTCCCAGCTCTCAGTCTGGGGGCTCATTAGCTCCTCCTTGTTCAGGTCAGCTGTCTTTGTGTGTTTCTGCAATCAGGTCTTGTCCACCCTCTCTGCATCTGGATTCTAGTTCAGCTCAGTGTTTAGTTGTGGGTGTTTGCTTCTGTTTCCAACAGGTACTAGATGAGGGGTCCATGATGGTGGATAAGTTAATAATTGATCTCATTATCAGGGAAGGGCATTTATGGTTGCCTTTCCACTGTTGTTCAAAGTGTTAGTTGGAGTCAGTCTTGTAGGTCTCTGAACATTTCTTTAGGTTCAGTATAGAAAGACCCTCTGTCTATCATCCACAACTTTGACTTTACAAATATGTCTGTGTACCTGTTCAAAATGACTTCTTCATCTTTTGTAACTTTAATAAATACATCAGTATTTTTCCTTCTTTATTTTATTCATGCCCTTCATCTTTAAAAGTTTAATGACAGACTATGTCTTCAGATTCATGTTCACATGAGTGTCCTAACTGATTCTGCCTTTGTTTGAGGGGCAAAGGGAACCACTTTATTCAGCTCATTTTTTCCAGTTTGTCATTATTATTATTATTATTATTATTATTATTATCTATTACTATTATTATTATTATTTCCTCTTTCAAAAAATGAAACAAAAGGAAGACTAAGCATTGTAAGGAATGTCTCTAGGGATCTCTCTGAGTCCATCACTGCCTCGCCTGTCACCAGTGGAGATGGTGCTGACTAGTCTCACCCTCCACTTTCTTTTCTCAGAGAAGTTTTGGTCTGCTTTAATTATGGTGGATTCTCTGGAAGCCTGAGCTTCTCCTGGGTTTTAGTATTCCATCCTTCAATACTATTGTCGCTGGGTTTCTTTCTGTTAATTCTCCCAAATTAGCTCTCTTGAATTCTAATGCCTGATAGGAAATCTCATGTTCTGGTGATGAACTTTTTCCCATCAGGTTTCAAGAGGCTGTACATTCCTCCATCTCCCTGGGATAGCTCTATATGACCTTCAGGAATCCTCTCAAGCCTCAATCTTTGCTCTCCCCTGCTCATAGAAGATGGCAGAACCTTCCTTCAGAAAAAGGGGGAGTGTTGTTTTAGATAACAAGACACAAGCATTGATTTTTTAAACTCTCTCTTCCCCTCTAGCTTTCCATTGAAAGATTGGTAACTGTGTTCCTTCAACTACAAACATTTTTACTTCATGCGCTAATTTTTGCTCAATTCTGCAGCATAATACAGGTTAACAATGATCTCTGGTCATTACTGTCTCTTTCTGTGTCATAGAATACCATATGGCGAGGGGTGCACAGAAGCCAAAGCCATGTCTTTATGGCTTTCTCTACCAGTGATTATACACACATGTGACTGCACACACATGCGCTCTCATGCACAGACAAATGAGTGAGAGCACATGCATATACACCAGAGAGAAAAGGAGAGGGAGAGGGAGTAAAAGTATCTCTTCTTTTCCTGAACTTTGACTTAATCATCTCAATACAACAAAGCAAAGAAATATTTATAGGCCTTTTTATGGAGATAAAGATTTTAGACTCTGGTGTTTATTTCTGACTGTGCTGGTTTAAGATATCTGTCCTTGGATGGGGAGATACGCCCAATTAATCTAATGCTTGGAGTAAATCCAGTCATTTCCCAGTCACCAGCCTTTGCAATCACACTGCCCTCTGCTCATCACTATGCCTTGCAGTTAAAGAAAGCACAATCTCAATGGGCTTAAATGTTAGCAAGGAATTTATGTCTTCTATAAAGAAGCATCTAGAGATACAGTAAATATTCAGGGAGACTTCATCCAGCCACTCAACACTATCACCAAGTGTAGTGCTCTGAATGATAATGGGTCCCATAGGTCCACAGATTTGAAAGATGGAAGGCTGCTTAGGAAGAATTCACAAGTGTGGCTTTGAGGTTTCCAAACCAAACCTAGTCTTGCTCTCTCTACCTGCAAAGTGTGTATCAGACTGAAAGTCTGAGCCATGTCTGTCTGTCTGCCTGTTGTCATGTGTCCAGTCCCGAAGTTTATGGACTAATCTTCTGAAACTGTAAGCAAGCCTCCAGTTAAATGCTTGCCTTATGGGTTGCCTTGCTGTTTCACAAAAAAACAGAACAGTGTCTCTCATTTTCCTCTGTTGTGGTGGTTTGACTAGGAATGGCCCCCATACACTCATGTGTTTGAATACTTGGACCACAGAACAAAAATCATCTTTAACTGACTTGTGCACACTGCACATTCCATACTTGTGTCATGCGAATATTTATGTTAACATTAAACTGTGGTGAGTTTTCAGAAAAAAATAATGAAGGACCAGACACCAATGAATACAAATAGACAAGGTGACCCAGGATCTTGGAATGCCTCTTTATAGTTTCCTCAAAGTCTGCATCCAGAACAATTTTAAACCTGCTGGCTGAGGTGGTTCAGCTTCACAGATGATTACTCAGGACTTTAAATAAGCTGTATCCTTTCCCATCACACAGAGACTGAACAAAAATAATACAGCCAGCTCTCCCAGTTCTCTCAGAGACCCCTAAAGGTGCCATCATCAATAGACAACAGGAAGCAGAATAGAGAACATGACCCACCCATATTTCCAAGAAGTGGGGTGAGTGGTTTCTGATCATTTGATGGCTGTTTGCCATTGTTTAGAGGGAATTAATTGTTACTTCTCATGGTCAAAATACAAAACAACACCACCAACAACAGAAAAGAAACAAACAAAAAAAAAACAAGCTAAACAAAGGATGGCAAGGATCTTCTGAAAAGAAAAGGGGATAAAGAAGTGATTAGATAAAAGGGTAAATTATGGAATCTACTTTCAAACTGAAAGAACAGCTACTAATTTCAAATATCTTATATTGGTATGGATTTTGTACATTGATACAAATTTAAGGTCATTTTTGTTATATTGTATGTATGTTTCTATGCTTGTTTAAGATATAGTACCTATGCAGCTCATTTAACAATGTAATATAAATTTCTAGTCCTTGAAGGTTATTATTACAAACTGTTTAGGATATTTAAAAAGTACAGGTTAGTAGTTAATTACCTAACAATCACATTTATGGCCATGTTTGATAAGTTTCCTAGGAGATATATATATATCCTCTAATGCTTTTCATGATAGTGAGATACATGTACTTCTGGCAACACCAATTTATTTCAGAGAATATGATGGGCATCGAGGAACCTCCATATAGAGTTTGCTTTAAATGTGACAAAGCTAGCTATTTGAGAGAGAAAAAAAACAAACAACTTCCCTTGCCTTGAATTCTGACAGCATGCTGTCAAAATTGGAGAAGCAGGACATAAAAGAAGGCAACCGCCAAACTTTGCCAAGACAAGGTAGGACAGTTTTTCAAAATTTATAATTCATGGATATTCTAGGCTAGTAGGCCAAAGATGGATGCCCCAGTGTTGCAGTGGAACCTTGGGTGACTGTACAGGCAGTCAGACATCACTGTTGTTTCTATGGTTTTGGAAGTTGTATGCTCTGCACTTTCTGTTTACTCAAGCAATATATTATCCTTCTTGGGTCACTGATGGTGATTGAAGACTACATAGTTATAAGTTTTCCTTATTATCGAATTCAGAAAAAAAAACTTACATAAAGGAAGAGTTTGAGGTCTGGGCATTGGTGATGCACACTTTTAATCCCAGCACTCCGGAGGCAGAGGCAGGCAGATCTCTGTGAGTTGAAGGCTAGTCTGGTCTACAGAGCTAGTTCCAGGACAGGCTCCAAAGCAATACAGAGAAACCCTGTTTCAAAAAAAAAAATGTAGTGTCTGTAAGGTTAAGAAACATAAATTTAAGACCTAAAAAGATATTTTAGGATGGTAATATTAGTTATGACAGAAAGTAGTTTATGTATAAAGCTTTGAACTCATCAAGATAAGATAGATAGTAGAGGAATTTCTCCAAATTTGCCAAATACAAATGGACTTGACATTGTGCATGTAAGTTTTACTTGATTATTGTTCTGATTGTATATAACTTTCCTGTATTAGAGTTAAAACTTTCCCTTTTTGTTTAGATAAATAGAAGGAAATGTTGTGGGAAATTTGTACAGTGTGTAAAGATGTATTGCTATGATTTTTGTGTAATAAAAAACTGAATGCCCAAGGGCCAATAGCTAGGCAGGAATTACAGGCAGGACTTTCAGGCAGAGGGAGAACTCTGGGAAGAATAAATGTAGGGTCACCAGCCAGAAACCAAAGAAGCAGGATGTGCAAGAGGAGAGGTAATAGCCACAAGCCACATGGCAGAATGTAGATTAATTGAAAAAGGGGTTAATTTAAATTATAAGAACAAGCTAGGAACAAGCCTAAGTTATAGGTCAAACTTTCATAATTAACAAGAAGTCTCTGTGTCATTATTTGGGAGCTGGCTGGTGGGACAGAGAAAGATTTGTTACAGGTAGACTTTGAGGTCTCAAAAGCTCAAGTCAGTTGTCTCCTAGCTGCTTGAAGATCAAGATGTTGAATTGTCCACTTCTGCAGCAACACATCTACCTGCACTCCGCCATGCTTCCTGCCACGGTGATAATGGGCTAAACCTCTCAACTGTAAAATAGCCCCAATGAAATATTTTCTTTTATAAGAGTTGTTGTGGTCTTGATGTCTCTTCACACCAATAGGAACCCTAACTAAGACATCCATATTCCAAGATGCCACTTTATTTTGACTAGTGTGGTGCCAAAAGTATCAACAATGACCTCTCTCATGCAAAGAAAAGAGCATTTTACAACATTCCTAGCCAATCACAGGATCCCTCTAACTGCACCAGTTTTGGTGAATGATCTCTCCAAAATCACTGGCTGGTGGGAAGAAAGAATTTAATGGATAGGTCTCGATCACTTTAAACTGGGAAAAGTTTCAGCCTGAGTTTCAGAAGATGGAAATCAAAGCTCTGAGGAGGTAGAAGAATTTATTTCAGTCTTCACTAAAACCCTGTAACAGCCCATTTCTAATGGCTGACCTCACCTTTAAAAGAGAAATCATGTGTGCAATACTCTCTTTCTTCCTCCCTCCCTCCCTCCCTTCCTCCCTGCTTCCCTCCCTCCTCTCCCTCCCTTTTTCCCTCCCTCACTTTCTCTCCCCCCTCCCTTCTTCCCCCTTCTCTCTCTCTCCTCTCTCTCTCTCTCTCTCTCTCTCTCTCTCTCTCTCTCTCTCTCTTTCTCTCTCTCTCTCTCCCTGTCTCTCCTTCCCTCTCCCTCTGACACACATATGTAGACCAGAGCAAAAGGCACTGTCTTGTTCCTAACAAGAAGGAACCTGGGTACTTGGCGAAGTAACCTGACCTTCCCACTCACTTTTTCTACAAGATTTAAGGTTATTTTAAAAGACAAATCCACATGACATTGAAAGTTGTATAATTATGGGCTCCAAATACTTAAAAATAAATTCTATGTCACAGAGGAAAGATTTTTAAATACATGACAATGAAGGTAAATTGCCACAGATGCCTAATATTCTTATAGGCATTTACAGATAGAATCTACTCTTTTGGTTTTTCCTTGAGTTGTTAGTTCTTTGAAGTATAGTTTCAGGAGATGGGTCCTTGGGTACAAGGGGTGAGATGGATGGGATAACCTTGTTGCTTTTTATTTAGCAGGAGCATGGCTGGGAACATAGACACAATGTGTGCAAGGACTTTACAAAATAGTAACTCCTCCCTTATTTCCCTCTCACCCTTCTGTCTTTCTTCCTCTCTTCATTACCCTCTTTCTGCCTCTATTCCTCCCTTCTTTCTATTTTCTTTCCTTCCCTTCCTTCTTTACTTCCTGGAAGAGTTGAATGCCTTCTTTATCACTCTGTCTTAACCTCAGATATTTTTATTCTGTCAGAAAGTGTGACGATCTAAGGTCATTGCTCAGCAGAACTTAGACCCAGGAGATAGTTTCCACAGAGATACAGAGAAGTGGATGGCTCTCTCGGGTTCCTCAGTTCCTCAGTATAAGTTAAGTAAATCCCTCCCTCTTCTCTCACCTCCTCCCCTAAGTTCCAACTCTGGGAATGAGTGGCATCTGTGACATCACAGTGTTTGCTGAAATAGAGGGAAGAATGATGCTTTAGAAGAAGCTCATCAGAGTCTCTCTTCGCTAAGAATAGCATTAACTTCCAGATTTGCTTATTAAATTATCCATAATGTTGTCTATGTCTCAATATCCCCTCTCAGTTTTGAGTCCCTAATCAACCATAAAATCCACAAGAACTGACCAGGTTACTTAGATAAGTGGACATGAAAGAACCAAGAAAATGATTCGATCTCATGACTACTTTTAATTTTCTCATTGGAAAACATTACTGTCATCTTTTTCTCTTCCTTGAGACTTATCATGAAGGTTTCCTATCTAGGACTCCAAGCCATGGAGTAGAAGCAACTAACAGTTTGAGGAACTTCCAACATTTTCCTATAATTTAGTAAAGATTATAGAGAGTTACCTATGATAGTTAAAACTTAGTTAAGTTAGTTAGGATTTCTAGATATACAGAGATGTATTTGAGATAAATAGGCATTCTTCAAACCTTTCAAAGACCTACAGAATACGGCATTTAAAATGGTTTAGGGTTTTTCTTGACAGTGAGGCACAACTGCTCCTGGTAACACCACCTGTGTCAGAAAGGAAGATGGACATTGAAGAAACACGTTATGGAGTTTGCTTCTAATATGGTAAGACTAGCCATTGAGACAAGATACTGCTCATAAAGACTGTTTGACTTTATGCTATATAAACTGGACATGCAGGACCCACAGGAAAGTGACTGCTGATGCAAGATGGACAGTGCTACAGGGTTCCTGCTTCATGGAAGAGTCTGCCAGGCATTCTGCAGGACACAAAGAAAAGTGACTGACAAACTGCCAATACAGGTGGACAGTTTAAAGTTTCCTGCTTTGTTGAGGAGTCTGGAGACAGGCCTATGGGCTGAAGATGGAACATTACAGAAGAACTTTGGATGACTGTCCAGTTTGCAAGATATCTCTGTCATTTCTAGAGTTTATATATTATCCTTCTGTGGTCTTTGATGGAGTTGAAGATAGATAGTTATGGTTATAGTTTTCCTTAGTTAGGATTAAAGATAAGTTACATATAGGACTTTAGACTCACAAAGATAGGATAGATGATATTTTCTTTAAGTCTTATAAAATGTTAATGGACTAAATATTGTTAACTGTGATTCTTATTTGATAACTCTTGTGTGATATATTTTGCTGTTAAGGTTAAAACCCTTCTTTTTATTTTAGACAGAAAAAAGGAGATGACGGGAGATGTTATTCAGTAAATATGTTTCTCATACTGGTTAATGAATAAAGCGCTGTGGCCAATGGGAAAGCAAGATAGGCGGGACTAGGAGACAAGGAGGAAAGAGGAAGTAGTTAGGAAGAATCATCATGTAGAGCCTGGAGAGATCAGATGCGGCCTGCCACTCTCCGGTAAGATGAGCCACGTGGAAATACTTAGATTAATAAAAATGGGTTAATTATTAAGACAGAACTAGTCAATAAACAATAATAGTAACTGGCCAACTGCATTGTATCAAATACAGAGTCTCCCCGTGTTATTGGGGCTCACGTGGCGGCAGGACTGGGCGGCCAGTGGGGAGGAACAAAGAGTGGGACCAGACAGGTGGCGGGGGGGCGGGGGCGGGGGGAGAAGGAAACATGCTCGTAACAAATATCCCCTCTCAGTTTTGAATCCCTAATCAACCATAAAATTCACAAGAACTGACCAGGTTACTTAGATAAGTGGACAGGAAAGAACCAAGAAAATGATTCGATCTCAAGACTACTTTTAATTTTCTCATTGGAAAACACTACTGTCATCTTTTCCTCTTCCTTAAGACATATCATGAAGGTTTCCTATCCAGGACTCCAAGCCAGGATGGAGTAGAAGCAACTAACAGGTTTGAGGAGTTTCCAATGTTTTCCTACATGTGCTCACATTCCAGAGGTCTTGCAAGTATGTCCTTTCTAGACAGGTTGCTGCCTAGCTCCTTCAAATATATGCTAGCATAGGAAGATTTCCTGTCTTGCTGCCAACCTTATATGTGCCAAAAGACTACCATTAGCCAATCCTGAATGTCTTAAGGAGATAGAGTATATAGGTAATATATACAGCCTTGACACTTAAAATGTATTTTTCTTCTTAAAAAATAAACATGCATTTCATACTTGGTTAACTAATGATAAATGTTTGTTCTGAACATCCCATAAGATATTATTCAGAGTGCAATATTTAGAGGTTCTATGAGTTACAGGCCAGTTGTGACCTATCCAACTCTCAACAGTCAGTAGTGAATCCTTGGTTTAGTGTAGTTTAGAGTCCCAAAGAATAGAGTGTGGCTGACATATTTTTAAAAGAATTTTGGGTAGAGTCTTGTACCAGAGGTTCTGTTATAATTATTGCGGTTTAATAAGGATCAGGATAAACAATTAGGCCGAATAGATGTTTATTCAGGGAGAAACAGCTCACAATATAGGCAGATGAACTCAGCGGGTTCCACAGGATCCTACCCTTTCAGCGTCCAGCCAGAGAGAGCCTCCGACCCCCTCCTCAGCCTTTTCCCCCAGCTCACTTCCAGCCCTGTCTCCATCCCCCAATGGGCGTGGTCTAAGCCACAGGTGCGGACAAGGTGAATATCTCACTACATATAATAATCTATATAAAGCTTCCTAACTTAATCAGTCACATGACACACCTTTTAAAAGAAACCTAAGAAACCCTAAGAGAAGACTTGAAAGGAGTGGCAAGTCTACGCATGAGCCAGCCACTAATTACCCTTGACTCGGAGGCCAGAGGTCAGTGCTGTTCTTGGAGCTCTCTCCTCCAGGTGTAGCACTAGAGGGAAAGGCAACCACTTGGAGTCCCATTTACTAAGCAGGTATAATCACCTGAAATGTTGACTTTGTGTCATCCTAGAATTGATGGCAGCGGGAAGGAAGCAAATATGTTGTGCTAATTCAGGCAGTGACAGCTTCCTCCCCTGTTATACTGTACAGCAACCTCCTACAGAGGTTGTAAATCTCACCTCTCTGTGGAGCTAATGAGATGGTGTCACCATGTAGGGGAATGACCTGGAGACCCAGAGAGCAGAGGAAGCCTTTAAAGAGGTGAAGTTTTCACCTGGAAGCTGAGCTAACCTGGAACACAGAACTGCTCCAGGTGGCCAAGTTTATCCTTCCACATATCTGTGAGAAGTGCACTCACAACAGGAAGATGGTGAGCCTTCCACTATTGGGCTATCTAATAATTGCTTTCTGAGCCCAGGATTACTTTTACTCTTGTTCTTACTGATTTGTTTCTTAATTGATTTCTTTAACCAACAACTATTGACCCACCTAAGCACTGTAGGCTCTAAAAGTATAGAGATGAGTGAAACACATCCTCAAGGAATTCATGGACTGACAAATAAAAAAAGTCATGGAAACAACAAACAACAACCGAGGCAATGAGACAGGAGCCATAAGAGAGAGACGGTGGCTTAACAATGGACAATAGCAGGATCTACAACAACAGTGCATGGATCTCAGAATTTAAAGCATTACTACTGACTCCAAAAGTGACAGAACTAGAGTCCATGACTTCAGGTGTATATTATTTCACTAAGCACAGAAAACACAGTTCGGATAATAAAAGAAAAATCTCCAGGCATGACTCTGTGGACAGCTCCTTGCTTTACAAGGTTGCCTCATCTATGGTTGAACTACATTGTTAAAATCTCTTTAGTGGATCTAAGCTACTTATTTTACATTGAAATTGAACCCCTGGGCATCCTTGCACATATTCTTAATTAATTAATTTCTTCTTTCATTAAGCAATAGATCATAGAAGATGACTTCGGGATAAGTATAGAATAAAGCTCCTCGATCAATTATAAATTATCAACTTGGGATACCCAGCTTTCCTGCCTCCATGTTCTGGATTTCCCCACCTCCTAAAAACACAGACAGTCCCAATGGTAACTATGTCCCTGCTGGACTCAAACTTTCCCCAGCAGAAAAAATTGACTTTTGAGGAAAATTATTATAGTATTTTCCTATAGGTAAATAGCAAATGAAACACAATATTAGGGAAAAGGTTAACGGATAAAAATGGATATAGCCACAATTGGATTTGATTGTAAAAACATATTATCTGTACATACCTTGACAGGGAAACATATTTTCAGAGACATAGAAGATCCTCACCAAATAGCTAAAGGGTGAAGATGACTGACAGTACGTAGCAGGGAGTGAAAGAGTGGCCTTTGTGTAAGTGCTTATTATTTACTGGAACTCACTCAAAATGTTGTGTGTGTATGTGTGTGTGTGTGTGTGTGTGTGTGTGTGTGTGTGTGTAATGCATTTATTATTGCTTGTTTTGTGCAAATGAAGAAATCAAGGCTGAAGGGAATGTAAAACCTTACCATGGGCTTTCCCTGAGTGATGCATCTACTATTTGCAGTGGTTAGAACTCCAAGTCAGGCCTGTGCTGAGTTTTATCCCTGATATTTTGATTATATTATGCAAAGACTTCATTACTTACATGTATCCTGTGGCTGTGTGTGTTGATGTGCCTGATATCAATGTGTGTGCACACACACATGCACACATACACACACACACACACACACACACACACACACACACACACACACACCACGCACGCACACACACACAGAAGGGGGAAATACTGAAGAAAATGAATATTGTTGTTTGAGGATGAAAGAAGAGGTGGTTCCAGGTAATTGTGGAGAATAATCACTTCTCTTCTAAATGGCCTATAAGCTATAAAATTCTTCTCCTCTCTGAGAGTGAGCTCCAGGTGGGTGATGCTGTAATCTCCATGTCTCTGTGTTCCTGCAGGAAGAATTCAGCAAGGACTGCACACTGAATACCCTCTGATGAAAGCTGCGCTGTCTAAACTGTTGTTCCCAACCATCACTATTCTTAGTTGGACTCTTAAGAACCTCGACTCATCTGGAATCATATCAAAGATAGTCATATTGAGTTGACAGAACACATCCAGTAGTGAGTTAGAGTTCCCATTGGCACACTGTCATTACTCATGATCCTACCCTTGCCTCTAGTGACCCCATGCTGTTTTTAGGTTCTACAGAGTGGATCCAGTCCAACAGTTCCCATTATCAATAGAAGTGAGTAGTTAGCAGTAGAAATTTCAGTCTGTTGATATTCAAAATATTCAGCAAGCAATATACATTAACTCCAATTGAACAGATTATAAGTATGAATATCCATGAGCAATGTTTACCTACTAAATGTCAGGTCTCCCTGATTCAAATCAGACGTTCTCTTTGTTATAGAATGAAGATAAATAATGATATGGTCTCTCTCTCTCTCTCTCTCTCTCTCTCACACACACACACACACACACACACACACACACACACACAGAGAGAGAGAGAGAGAGAGAGAGAGAGAGAGAGAGAGAGAGAGAGAGAGACCAGTTTGAACAAACACCTAAATTTTGTCCTTCAAAAGGAGCAGTCACCTTAAAAGTGTAATACATTTATTTAATGTCCTTTCATTGCTGAAAATACTTTTGAAATTCCTCTTGGAATTGCCTTCATGGTCAGCTTATGAAAAAAAAACAACAACAAAAATATAGTTTTGTATATTTTTTATACTCACATTTCCTTTTTGACAAATTTATAATTATAAGAATATCCTTGATCAGAAAAAAATTACTAAATAATTTCTGGCTCTTTCAAAAATAAATCACCCAGACTTTTCAAACACAAAAAGTCAAACTAATTAAATACACATAAACAAATGCGATACAAACTCAGAAAACAAAATCATACTTTTCATGCAAATTTTTTTAATACACTAAAGAAAAGGCACATACAGAAGGCATGTATTTTCCAGTGTTAACCTTTGACCTCAGTGACACTCAACTTCTCTCCACAGAAAAACCCCTGCATTGCACACAGCTCCTTCCTGTAGCTTCATTGTCTGTATTCCTTCAGAACCCAGGTTTAAACTAGATCCAGTCTGATAGTAGTAAGAGGTACTACTGTATGGATGATAGGGGCATGGGGACTCTGTTCTCATGAATGGTCTCATGTCTTTAGAAGAGACAGGAGGGAAACAACCAGTCCCCCATACCCTTTCAGCAAAAGTAAAACCTTTAAGCTACACAAAGCCACATTCATTTCCTCTAAACCACATATCAACAGCCAGACTGCAGGCTGACCAATATATACAGCCTCATTCAAACAACAAGGTAAATTCATGAAAATCTAAATTTTAAGATAAAAATTAAGAGATTAAAAATATTTTATCCAGCCATATAGAAATGTAAAAATGAAAAGTAAAATTACAGGGAGGAGTTAAACAGAGAGAGAGAGAGGTCGTGATGAGTAATGTAAAATGTAGTCATGAAGGATTGAAATCATGGGAAATGGGAAACAAGGGAATTGAAATACACAGCAAACACTCCCTGGTTGCCTCTCCTACATGGATGTTCTCCTCAGCCCCAACTGTGCAGCGTTTGTACAGCACAAGACTCTTCCCCAATCATCCTGTCTAAAGAATGAAACACTGACCTGGGTGAAGACAACAGATCCACAGGTCAACAGGAGGTAGTGACTGACCCGGGTACCTAGTGAACAACCTGTCTCTATTCGTGTATAGAAATAGCAAAAGTGAATTTCTGAGACCCAATGAATCGTGTCTGTGGAGGTTTGAATGAAAGTGACCCCCATAGGCTCACAGGGAGTAGCACCAGTAAGAGGTGTGGTCTTGCTGGAGTACAGGTGTCTTTATTGGAAGAAGTGTGTCACTTGGGGGTGGACTTTGGGGTTTCAGAAGCTCAACCGAGGTTCAATGTCACTTTGTCTTCTTGCCGCCAGCTAATCTAGATGCAGAATTCTCAGCTCTTTCTCTAGCACCATGTCTGCCTGCATACTGCTATGCTACCCACTATGACAATGGCAGACTAAAGCTGTAAGCCAGCCCCAATTGAATATTTTCCTTTATAAGAGTTGATGTAGTCATAGAGTCTGTTCACAGCAACAGAAACCCTAACTATGACAATGTTCATTTTAATATTACAGTCATGGGATCTTGGAGCAAAATTAAATACTATGAAAAGTATAGCAGGAAAGTAGATCAATAATTGGCTTTTGTGTATGTTAGAATAAGTCTTCACTGAATGAGGTTTTTATTTCAGTTCTTTTTTTCTCCAGCTAAGAGACATTCAATTTCTTATTGTTTAAATCAACTCATTTGGGTTTTCTTTTTTTCTTGTTTGCAAACAAAATAAGAAGAGAGACATCTGTCTCTCAAATTTTCTCAGTCCCTAAAATTCCATTTTACTCAACTTTTTCTCCTCCAAAATAACTGCTTCTAAAAACTTACCTAAGTGAATTCTTATTGTTGAACTTGAGAACCAACCTAAATGGGGAATGTGTCTGAGAGATCATCAAAGTCAAATAAAGCCAAAGGTTAAAGTTACCTCCCAGATCCTTTATAGCCACTACCCATGTATAATCACATATGTATTGATATGACCTCCTATGTCATCATCATAGTTTAGTTTTGTATTATACTTATTTATTATGGGATGTGAAGGCTTAAATACAAAGCTCATGCCTGCTAAGCAAGTGTCCAACCACTGAGATGGATCCTAGCCTGAAGTTTGAAGAACAACAGTAACAGACTCTGGCTACTCTTGAGCTTGCTTTTTGTTTCCCTTCTCTTTACTAGCACAAGCATTCTCACACATCATTTTCATGGCTGCATTATATGTAACAGTGAACATTTGTGTTATCTTTTTAACTTTTTTGTCATATGAATAATCTGAATGGATATATGGTTTTATTTTTCTTCAATTGTTATGATAGTATTTTGAAATAAATTTTAAAGATAAAATTGTTTGTTCAAAACATGAATATTTTGAGCAAGGAAGTTTGCCCCAAGGGTAAAGTGTTTGTTTGCTACACATTTGTAAGCACAGGAACTCAGGCTCTCAGTTCCCACATAAAAGCCAGGGCAGAGCCTGTCACCCCAGTGCTAGGTGCAGGGTTAGGGGCAGCAGAGGTGGATCCTGTGGACTTCTTTGTTAGATAAGCTAGTCTAAATGGTAAGCTCCAGGTTCCATGAGAGATTCTGCCTCAAAAAAAAAAAATAATTGAGGAGGAAAGCAATAGAGAAAGATAACTGATGTCAATCTCTGGCATCCCCACTGTACACATAGGTGAGCATCCTGCCCACCTTCACACGCTCATACAACATGCACACACACACACATGCACATGCGTGTGAACACCCACATGCATGCACACACAGTGCATATTTTAAATTGTGATAGACTTTTATTGCCCCAAGCCAACAGGACACAAGAGTGCCTCTTTACAGTTCTCTCAAACACCAGTATATTCTTTGCGGTTCATCTCTCTTACTTGTCTTCAAGAAGCACCAGTGTAAAATCAACATCTTAGGATGTAGGAAGAATCCCATCAATCAAATAATTTTGTTCAATGAGGTAAGAGAGTTACAATATTTTATTTAAAATTCGAACAAAGATCAGTTCTATATAGGCAAGAATTTTATGACAAAGATGAGATAAACTTTATTAAAATTCAGTCTAGCTTTATAATACACACCAATGAGTCTCCCTATAGATTTGTGAATTGGGAATATCACTAAGTCTAAACCAAAAGAAGCAGGGTTGTAGAAGTTTTACCTAGAGCAATTAAGAGAGAGAGACAGAAAGGCAACCAAATAGGGCCAAGGAAATCAAATTTTCTATTTGCAGATGGCATAACCCCATGCACATATATATGTATATGTGCATATATATACATATATATATGTGTATGTATATATGCATATATATATATATATATATATATATCCCACCAAAAAGCTGTTAAAACTATTAAGTGGGGCCAGTGAACTTCCAGGGCATAGAAACAACAGACAAAATTCAATAATATTTCTGTACACTTACAAATTCTCTGGGAAAGAAATCAAGAAAATAAATTCAATTTCACAGAAGTAACATTAATCAAGGGAATAGAATTCTGTGACCCAGAAACTATGACATACTGCTGAAAGAGACTGAACAAGGGTGGAGGGTAGGATTCAGTGATGGAGCATATGTCTAGCATGTACAAGAATCTGCATTTAAAACATCAAAATATTTTTGACCAGCATAATTGCAAAGACATACCATGTTCATGGATTAGAAAAATTAGTATCATTAAAATGATCATATCACTCTAGCCACACTGGAGTAGGAGGTCTGGACCCTCTCTTTCCAAGAGAATAAGACTACATGGAAACACTTAGATTGATAGAAATGAGTTAATATTTAAGACAGAGCTAGCCAATAAGAAACACTAGTACTAGGCTGACAGCTTTATATCTAATACAGCATCTCTGTGTGTTATTTGGGGCTAATGAGGCAGTGGGATCAGGCTAGCAGGAAACAGCACATAACATAGTCACATACAGAAGAATGCTATCTGACATTCATATCATACGCACCACCAGTTCAAACTAGATCAAAGGTTCCTAATTGATAAGAGATGCAATCAACCTAAGTGTCTATCAGTGAACAAATAAAGAAAATACAGTATACAGCTATTCAATGGAATATTACTAAGTCTAAAAGGAAGAAAAGAAAATCATGACACTTGCAGCAGCATTTCTAAATCTAGAGGTCATTACATAAATGAAATAAGGTGGAAATAAAAAGCCAGAGTCTAAAAGTAGTCACCTCATTGAAGCATAGAGTAGAAAGAACTTACCAAGAATAGGTGGGATGGAGAGGAGATGAGGAACTGAGGAAAAGATGTTCAACAAAAGGTACAAAAATTCTAGGTAGGTAAATATTTTAGTTGCTTTCTTGCTGTCCTGATGAGATACCATGACCAAGACAACTTGTAGAAGAAAGAGAGTATTGGGAGCTTACAGTTCCAGAGGGCTAGAGTCCATGGTCATCTGGGGAGTATGGCAACAGACAGACAGGCACTGTGCTGGAGCAAGAGCTGAGAGCTTATCTCTTGGTCCACAAGCCCAAGGCAGAGAGAGAGAGAGAGAGAGAGAGAGAGAGAGAGAGAGAGAGAGAGAGAGAGAGAGAGAGAGAGAGAACTGAAAAACTTCAAAGCCCATCCCAGTGACACACCTTCTCCAAGTAGGCCACACCTCCCTATTCCCAAACAGTATGTGAGCCTATGGGGGCCATTCACATTCAAATTACCACAGAAAGGGGATAACAGTTCAAAAGGTCTACCATGTGTATTAACCCTGATTAATAATCTTGTACCTGAAAATTGTTGAGCCAGTAGAAATGTTCCCATCAAAAAAAACCAACAAAAACATTATGTAAGATAATGTGTGTACTGCTTCAATTTCACAGTTCAACAATGAATACGTTTCGAAACATCATGCCATAATATCATAAATGTTTGATTTTGTTTATCAGCTAATAATAAATAAGACTAAACAACAACAACAACAACAAAACCAGAGAAAATAAGTTAGAAGTCCCCATAGGAGAAGATTTACACAGTAAGATAGCTTTTAAACTATTATTTGGAATGCAGAGGTGTCTCAGGAGCTAAGAGTAAATGTTGCTCTAGCAAAGGACCTGGGTTGAGTTCCCAGGACCCACATCAGTTGGCTCTCCACCACTCGCAACTCCAGCTCTAAGAAATCTGACTTTTTGTCTATGTGGGCATCTGCACGCATATGGTACATATACATACACACATACACAGAAGGAAAATAAACTGCTAAAAAAATAAAAATATCATTATGATTGATATGAAAAGAAGACAACAATGTTTCAAGGAAACAAATACTGAGAATGTGTTAGAAGCACAAAGCACTGTGGAAAGCATCCCAAAGAGGAGGCACCCCATAGTTCACTAATTTGCAAGGCAGCAATGAAGATCAGACATACATCAAAAAGATATTATGTGCCTTTAAGCAAGGATTATGATGTTGACTGTTGAGCCAGCACTTTCAATTTGCAAATGATAGACCAACGGTGAATAAATTATGTCTTGAAATTTTAGTCGTGTGTCTTCCCTGGTCCCTGTTCCCAAAAACTGTGGATAGTAGTATTTGGTACCATGGGCAAAGGGGAGACAGAGGTTCATGGACCCTCCTTATTTGATAATGCAGGCACAAATACACCTATTCACACCTACTGAGCCTGTCTATTTAGTCACCTCTTTATGCTAAAAGGTTTAAAGCTAATCTTCATGTCTTAAAAATACATATGTCAGAGCATGACTGATTTACTTGTCTTTCTTTGATGCCCTGGCTTAAAAGACTTGAATGCCATCAAATGTTGATCATTTATAATAGACACCTCAGTGGTACAGATTCACAAAAAGGAAGGAGGCCAGATATACTGGAGTTGAGTAAAGAAAAGAAACACAAAAGAGGAAACTAGGGAAAGCAACAGCTTTGTAAATTTCCTGATGTAGAGCCATCCTGTGAGTCTTGCCTTTTTTTTTTTTTTTTTTTTTTTTTTGCAGAATATAACATTTAGGGGCTGTAAGCCTTTCCAGTACAAATCTGGTTCATACATATTGGCACAACCCCTTAAGATTTTAGGTGGCTGTTTTAAATGGAAATGAAAAAATAAAACCACTCAAATCCTCCTCAATGACTCTGATTATCTTCTATTTCACATAACGTGTATTTTATAGAGGTGCTAATCAAAAATCTGAGTTCTCCATTTCATGAGTAAGTAGCGCTTTTACATAGACAAGTGTAAATGAAGAGTAAACTCTCTAGTTGTATTCGTTATAGTCTTATTTTCAAAAATGTTAAGTACCTTAAAAGGTGCCCAATTTTCATTTGATTCCCAGACAGCTTTATTTTCCTCTCTTCATAAAAAATACAGGCAAATATCCAACAGGACAGAAAAATCCAAAGGAGACAGTTATGACTTCGCCACATGAAAGGTAACAAAAGAGGGTCCGTCCATCGAATGTGGTTTAAGTTCTATAGCAGAGACAAATGGGTGTTATTAAGCAGCAGGCTGAGGTAGCAATAGGAAATGTATCTATTTCTGTGTCTGCGCTCTGGGTCCCAGGCCCCAGGCCCCTCACACTCCCCATTTCTCCATTGTCTGTACACAGTCTGAAGAGAGAGCAACTATGTTCTGAGCACTGACCCATGGTCCAATGGAGGGCACTTTCACCAGAAACTAAAGCAGAAGTAGAGGTCATGGGAAGAGGAAGATGAGTAGGAAGACATAGACTAGATGAAAACCTGTACGAGCTACACCAGTGAAGTAACTGTCCAAGAAAATGGATAAAGTAACAGCTCTTCATCTAATCCATCAATAACACCCAGAAACATGAAGTATAGAGATATGCTAATACTATCACAGGCACTGATGAAGAAAAGACACCCAGACACACTGCCCTCACACAAGTCCTTACGCATGGTAATGTGGGGCGATTTTTAAACAGGTAAAATTTCACCTTTAAAGAAAACATTAGATAAAATAAAAGCCAGTAGGATTATCTTTTATTGATAAATATAATTAAAGAACTTTTTCTTCATATCACAGGTAGGTTTTGTTTGCCTGCAGTTTAGTCACTTGAGGAAAAAAAATCAAATAAAGTTAAAAAGGCAAGTGAATTTGTTTTGCTTCCAAACAATTTTGCCAACTTCAAATCTGAATTGAATACACTCAGGGCTTTGTTAGAGAGGACAAAAGTAAGCTTCTGTTCAGTACGAGGCAGCATCCAAACTTTGAGGAGTTCCCAAGCAATCCGGACGCTGAAGGCATGGAGATAAAACTCCACCCGGCTTTTCTCTGAGGTGTGGGGTGGTTTCTGTTTGCAATGCAGGTCTGGAGATAAGGGAGTGGGACAGTAGCTCTAACTGATGAGGTCTCAGCTCAAAGAACATTTGCTCATCAGGGAGCTTGCTGTCTGTCTTTGGTGAAACAAGGTCTCTATTGTTGGGATTTCGATATTATATTTATGAGGCTTGTTTGTCCTTCAGAAATGCTGCAAAGGAGACCTGGGAGAAGTATAAAGGTCATGTTGTGGTGGGTCCCATCGCTTGCTTTGGCTGACTACCACATCTTACTAGAACTCTGGTTATCTGAGCACTTGAAAGTGGTTTCACTTGAGTTAGAAAAACCCCGCCCCTTTGTTTCATTTCCCCATCAGGAACAAATATTTGAAGCACTTGTGAACAAATTTTATTCTCCCACACTCACCCTCACCTAAAATAATTAATAGTAAGCATCCAATGCATCCAACACAAGAGAGTCAGGGAGAGGAGGGAGCACTCAGAGAAATGCCTCATGTGTTGCAGATTTTAGTGCAAGGTCCTTGTGCTATTTCACTTTTGAAATGTGTTTAGCACAGACTTTAAGGATTGGCAATTTGTTTAAAGAAATGGGTAAAATATTTAAAACCACCGCTTTATTTAAACTATTGTGCGTTCTTCAGTAAACATTCAGTACACGACTGAACCCTGTATGAACTTGTGCTTTGCAGTAGATAGAATCTAAGCTGGAAATGAACCGGGCTCCTATTGAGAAAAGGACAAAAAACTTACATGTGCATTTTTTTTTTTTTTTTTTTTTTTTTTTGCCCACACACAAGCACTTACCCCCCAAAATACCATGTGAGTGGAATCCTTTATTAAAATGCCCCAAGGTTTTTTTTTTTTCTTTTTCCCCCCTCTTGGCCTCAAAGTGCTAAACTGAAAGCAAGCTGTTAACAGAAATGAGTAATTATTGAAGCTCTAACAGGCAGCTTTCATTGAAGTTGATTGCAGCAGCCATATAATCACTTTTACGGATGCGGTAATCACAGTAGCAGAGAACGCTTCGCTTGGCTCTTATTGTTTTCGCTCAGGGTGGAGGTAGGGGGCCTGCAAGAAGCCGGTTTTACCACCTCCGTACAATCTCTGCTGCAAAAGAAATCTACGCAGCCCTGAATGGAGTTGGGAATCATTTATTCTTTCTTTATTAGCATTTTCTCCTCCCTCACGCAGGAGTCAGGAAACGGCTGTTATTCAATATGCAAGCCAGAGGTTGTAATGACCGCTTGGAAGGGTATGACCAACAATTACAGGCCTTAATGAATTGGTGTAATCTAGTTGAGACTAAACACTAGTCGCAACTCTGGGCTGTCTCTTGGTTAAATTAAAAGAACAGCAATGCGAGGGAAGTTAACAAGAATTAATTAGTTAGATCGAACTGAAAACCTACTCATTAGAGATGTTATAGGCAAAGTGAAAGCCTATCTTCGGTGCAATTAGGTAGACAAATGAATTGTACAACTGACTGACTCACACCTGCTGACAGCCAAGGGCTACAGAGCTGCGTATGGGTTCCGCTTTCTCCAGTTCATGCATACTTGAAGAGTTTAATGGCTCTTACACTCTCACATTAGCCTCCGTTCCTCCAGATTTTGGCTTGCACTTTTGATCTAAGAAGGACTAGCTTCACTGCAGCAATTTTAGTAAGGGCAGCCACAAGAGGATGTGTTTGGAAACTCCTCAAAAGGGGCCATCAGGTTTACAGGCAGCCCAGGGAAGGTTCTGGACTTTTCATCAAAGAAGGAAATGGCATCGGCATCTTAAAGGGTATCTCTTTGCAGATATGCCTGTTTCCTAATTATTGAACCTTAAATCACTAAAAGACAGGCTGCAGTGCCTGTATGTTAGACACAAATAAATATTAATAATAAGACAGTAACTCCAGAAAGGTTTATAAAGCAGTTGTAGTCTTTAATGATGGCTGGGAGGATGGATGAAGGGAGGCACCCAGGCAAGGTCTGCTGTCCTTTAGAGGGGCCTGCACACAGATCAGGCAAAGAGAATTGCTAGAAATCTCAAGCTGGGACGTTTAGGGGAGTTCTTATCATAATCATAGATGCTGGTGGTTTTGCAGATGTTTCTCTGGCCTGTTTCTGCCAAGGAAGCTGTCGCGAAGTCCTGATAGCTGTCTGCCTCATATACTTGTTCCTGCCCTGGACTTGGAGATGGACATTGATGAAAAGAGCAGCAGTAGGCAATGGAATTCTGGAAGCGGACTCATCTGCTTATATTTATGAGTGGGATGACAGGCCAGGGGTGGTGCCGTTCTCCAGCAGTGGGGTTGAAGGACAGAAATCAGGAGTCAGAAGTTTACTTCCCAGTGCTGCCCTGCTGTCTCGGGATGAACTTGGAATAACCTCTCTGTGGCCCATATTTTTGCTTTTTTAATAGGGGTGATCACCAGGGTTTCCAAAATTTATGGGTCAGTCACAGGGGGGAAATTTCTACTAGTCCCCCCTTTCACCACCTCTTAATCACTTTCCCACTGCCATCACAGTGCTCTTTGCAGAGGCACCAGGAAGTTGTTTCCCCACCAGCCTCTCTTTCAGAGGGGCAGAGGAAGCATTGAGACAGCAGAGGTCTCCAACTGCCCCCAGCCCCCTCCTTGTTCAGCACTTTTGTCACTGACAGCTGCCACTTACTGGTGGGACAGAGGAAGGATCCTCTAAATAAAGTATTTGCTAACTGCAATTAGTGAGTGAGTTTCTGAGGCCCTGACCATCACTTCTACCACCTTCACAGAAGGCTGACAGTGGCTAGGTTCACTGCTTGGAGTTGCCAGAAGGGGAAGCCAAGAACATACCAGCTGTAACCTTTTCACTTTATTATGTCATGCTAACAGTGCTTACAAAACCCAGGATAATTCAAGGGCCCTCCCAGGCCGCCATATCCTCTAAGCCTCTAGAGTGAAAGCTATTGAGTAAAAGCTTCTTTGACATTTCAGCCACTTCTGCTAATACACAATAAGCACACAAGCCATCAGAGAACTAGTTTAGTTTATTTAACACAAGTCTTCCTCCCTCTCAGATAAAGAAAGCCCTTATGATGCTGCCCAATTACAGGTCAGAAATAAACGACTAAGGCAACAATGTAGGGTAAAGGCTGAAGAAAGACAAAGAAGAGAAATGGCCTCTTCAACTAAGAGGGACGAGAACAAACCATGAATATGCTCAGAAGGGTCAGAATACAAAGCATGCTTGGAAATTTTCCCAGTCTTATTTGAGAGCCTGTAGACAGGGGTGAGACAACGGAGAGCATTTAAGGTTCTCACCCCACAGGCAACTTGTCGACCCGTGGGAGAATCTTCTCAGGACAAGAGTGGCATTGTTAGGGACCCAACCAGTGACTCTTGGTCTCATCATGCCATTTCCCTTTATGTAGTTGCTAGCCTGCTGACAGCTTGAGCCTTTCTATATGGTCCATTCACTTCAACTTATCTAGATCTTAAATGCTGTTTCAAGTGGCTTCCTGTTCCGTGGAGCAGTCCTAGCAAAGATGGCAGCGTTTGCACATGTAGCTAAGATGGAAGGCACTTCTCTATTCGGACTTACCGATTAGATTATTAGCTTCTTGGGTTCCTATAAAAACATCTTTACAAACTTGGTGGTCTCACAAAATCTATTAGCTCAGTTCTGAAGGCTACAAGGTGCTAATAATGCCTGAAATTAATAAAGCAAGTTTGGAGAATTCTTTGGAGAGCTACAAGTCAGTCCATTGCAAGACTATAATCAACGGCGTTGGTTCTTTGATAAAGGCATCATGTGCAAAGTGTGTTCTGATGAGCACTAGCCCTTGGAGATTCTTTGGATTTAAAAAATGTAGGGGTCAGGGTTAAGATGTCCCAGAGTCAAATGGACTCACTTGGGGGAGACACAAATCACAGTGGTTCACTAAAGGTTTGAGATGACCCGTGCTTGGGAAGCTTTTTAAGTTTGTCAAATTCGTTGTTTTCCCAAACTTAATTGACCGAAAAAGAGCTCTTCAATAGAAAGGGGGTGGAGAAAGAAATGCATTATTAACATCCCATGGAATACACTAAGAAGCACAGGGCCTTTGAGACTTCAATAGGCAAATGCAGGCCTCTACCACTCTACCATCTGGCCTTCCCTGAAGCTCTTCTCTATGTCTAGTAGTAGTAGCTCATAACCTCGATCACCTCTTTTATTTCCCAAGTTTTAAACAAGTCCAGTTATTACGCAGGCAGAAACCCCATGGATTCAGCATGCATGCAGGATTAGTCTCAAGCAGAACACATTGCACAAAAACATGCTTTTGAAATTCTTTACACTTTGGTCTAAAGATTATGAGAAAAAAAAATATCAAAACCTCATTTCACAATATTTTCTTTATTTCTTATTCCAATGTTTCCTCCTATTTGGTGTTTAAATGCTGTGCGACCTGGCTCCCCTTTGCTCAAAGCAGAGTTAAATGTCGAGAGGGTTGAGTCCCAATACTCATTCCATTTGCAAAGACCTATGAAGATTCAGAAAAATCAACCACACAGATTTTATGCAGACTCTCCACATATGGGGTGTTTTAGCCTTATTATTTCATGAGATTATCCTCAGGACACTACTGGAAAACACATGTGAAACTGCAAGCTCTAAAAGCTATCTTCCCTCAAATATTTTATTTGAGCAGCACTGGGAGAAGGAGTTGGGTACATTTTTGTTTTGTGAGCAGAAGAATATAGAACCACCAAAGTCACAACAGCCACTTGTGAACTAACTCCTAAGTCAATGTTCACTGGCTATGCTTTAGAAACTGTTGGGTCCTTAGAGAAAGCTAAACAACTAAAAATGAAAAAAGAAGATGAAAGAGAAAGATAGGCTAGGACCAGTCTCTGCATAGGACCTCATACCTATGCCAACCCTTCACTTGCTTTAATACTTTTATGCTCCCATCTTGAAATTCTTAACAACTTTCAAACAAAGTTCTATATTGCCCTATTAGCATGAGCTCTAGAACCTGTGGTCTTGTGAGTATTCTACCACAGAACTGCTTGCTCAGCCTGGAGACCCTTCATTTTTCACTTTATTTATGGGTCTCAGAATTATGTAGCCCATCTCAAACCCAACTCTTCCTTCTTGTTCCATAACCCTATTAGGAAAGTATGGAAAGACTCCTCCCCTCACTCCTTTCTAGATGACATTACAAAGCATTCTAACTAAATTGGTCCTACCATTTTATGTCTGCAAGTAAAGTTCACCATTAACAAACTCCATTCCAGTTCACCAAACACTAAAAACCAACTTTGGATCTATTCCAAGCCTTTAGTCTCTTCATATTTTAAGTTTATGCATTTTGAAAAAACCCAGGCCACAAAGCCAGCTAGAAAATTTTAAATTATGGGCGTGGCCCCAATGTTATTTTTAAGCCATTAAATGAATCCTTTCAAAGTTTGAACTTTTGCAAGCTTACTTCTGTGCCGAAAGCTTTTTAATGATCAGAAAATGGGAATTTGCAATAAAAATGTTGACACAAGCCCACTCCAGGGGCAGAGGTTCTCGGCTCTCATCACAGCACGTGGGCAACATGGTAATAAGGGCAGCAATCCGTAACTGACAAGAAGCAGAGTCCCTGAGCAGGCTTGGAGGTCAGAATGTGAGTTTCTGAAGCTGGGATGGATTATGTCATTGGACTTCACTGAACATTCTTGCCAATTCACTTGGCCAGGGGAGTCAGCCTTTGCTTGTTTTGTTGCATTAACTTGGAGGTACAAAAAAGAATAGTGTTGGTTCTGCTTGCTCAGAGACAGACAAAGAAAGCTTAGAAGGGGTTGCCAATGGGTTGGGCTGTTGTTTTTAGAAATTGCCAGTATCTTGGTGATGGACTTTGTTGAATGACTTTCAGGAACCACTGTCTCCCCCCCCATATATATCTTTACCTTGAGGGTATAGAATCACTTTCAGATTTTTTAATGATTTTGCTCTTTCAGACTCAGAAACTACAGACTGGGTCCCCCCTCCCAACTTTTGCTTTGTGTGGAATTGGGATGATGCTGGCGCTTTTCTTCAGAAACAGTGACAGTGGCTTGATTTATGTGATCTGCATATTGCCAAGCCATCTCACTCTGTAGCCCATCCACATCACCCAGGATGGCACGGCTCATAACAATACTTGTTAGCACTGGGGCTGACTCAACAGATGGAGTCCAAAAGAGTGTTTACAAAAGTTCTGAAAAAATATTGTCTTTAAAAACACATGGGCAATTTTATGGTAGATTGAAGAAGAAAAAAGAAACTACTTATCATTTAGATTAGTTTTTCCCATAAGATTGTGAAAATGTAAAGGGAGATTAATCTCAGCCCCCACACCCAAAGAAAAGCATACCTGGTATGGGTTAGAAGCAGGTAGATATTCAAATGGACAGTGAATTTTTAGATAGATGCAGAAAGTTGATGTTGAGACCAGTTTAACCAAACTATATAGTATTTTCCACAAAATTGGTATTTCTTTGGCAGCCATTACTGAACATGGTACCCATTGGACTAACAAGTAAAATCATCTTTCTCATCTTTTTTTAAATCTATTTATTTTAATTTTATTAGTGCTTTGCCTGTATGTGTATATGTTTGAATGTGTTGGATCCTGAACTTACAGACAGTTATGATCTGACATGTGGGTGCTGGGAATTGAACCCAAGTCTTCTGGAAGAGTAGCTAGTGTTCTTAACTGCTAAGGCATATCTTCAGCTCCCTCTCTCATCTTTTAAGGGACAGTGAGTCAGAGGTGAATTTATTGCCTTGTATAATCCCAAAAATCTTAAATTTTTTAAAAAGTAAATAAACACTTGGGAATTGCTAGACCTTTAACATCTAACAGGACTTTCTAAAATTCTGGAGATGATCGAAATCTACATTGTCTTACTCAATTGTCACTAGCTACATGTGACTTTTAGGCATTCTTTGAAGAACAGCCAGTGTGACTAAGAAATTAAAGTCTGAATTTCATTTAATTAAAATGTAAGTGACCATATACAACCAGAAGCAATCCCATTGCTGAAGCACAAATTCCAATCCGATGCTTACTTTACAAAACAGAAAATGGATCCTGGATATGGTCAACACCTTGTGTAGGCCCCCACAATGACTTAATGAAAACTAGGGTGCCCTGTACACTCAGCAGCAGTAGCCACTGACTGGTCCATGAGAAAGAGCTGTGGGGCTCAATGTAAAGTAAGAAAGATCAGAGCAAGAGAGCATGTTTTTCACAAGGCTCAAATTACTCAAGATTTAATGTTGTTTGGGTTTTTATTGGTGCTATAGTTTGCCATACTACTATACACAAAATTCCCAATATCATTCAAAGTTATTGAAGAGGGAAAATTTTAGAAATTGAAAATTCAATATTTGTCCCCTACTTTCCTCTTTAAGATTTTACTCATCAGATAAGGCTAATCCTGAAGTGTTGAAATGATAAATTAAACCCCGAGTTAGAAGCTCATTAGGGTGTGGTAAAACTCACTGTAATATCACGATCATCAGTAACCAGCCTTATTTTCATCTCTTTCAAACCCCCCCACAGTGTGTGCGAAATGGCTTCATGTGTAAAGAACACTGACTAGTTCTCTGAATAGGACCAGAGCTTTGAAATGATGCCCTCTCAACTGAGAATGGCCACGGGAAGCACTCCAAACACATAGCACTTCCCTACTCCCTATTTACACTGTCTAATTTAATCCTATCAACTTTATGAAATACAAATGAGAAAGTGCTACAAATGTCTTATTTATACTCTGAAACAAGAAGCAGAAAGCTTAGGTGACATGGCCAAGAACTCATTCCTGTAGAATCAGGGCTACCACTGTGGTCTGAGGCTATGGCCAGGTACATCAGTGAGAGAAAGCCTGGAGATGAAAGTTAGGTGAGTGACGGCAATGCCATGTTAGTGGCCTCAGATTTAACAAAGGCTTACACTGATGCCCTTCTATAGCCCAAGCTCTGGCAAGGGCAGAGAACACAAAGAAAAAGGTTTCTAAATTCTACCCACACTATGACTCCACTGGAAAAGCAATCTCTGAGGAAAAAGGATATAAGCTGTTGAGTTTGGCAGGAGAGAAGTAATGGATGTGAACTGTCAAGGCACAGGGCACTGTCCCAATAAGCAGAGGAAGAGAAAGAAGGGAGCCATGCATGCCCACAGAAGCAAGACACAGTCCTGGGACTTTCCAGTTGGAAGGTGACAACAGAGAATTTAGAGGCAGTTGTGACAGAGAATGAATCAACAAGTTGGCATCTGCTACTCCCTGGGACTTCCTGGATTCCTTCAGTGCACTATATGCGGGTAGACAATGGAAGAGGCATACTATGTGAACTGGATGGACCTGTCAACCTAGCTATTTGAGTAGGCGGGTTGCAGAGTGGAGGTTGCAGCTGCCAGATCCCTCTGGGCTGTACCTGACAAATTCAGCCCCAGCTTTGCCCTCCAGCATCGAGTTGAGCAATGCCTTTGAAGCACATTGCATAAGTCCACCTGTGCTGGCTGGTGTCAGGGTCCTAATAACCCTGTTGCCACACTCCTTCAAGAAGCTGCCAGAGAAGACAAAAGCTCTGAGGACCCTTCCTTCAAGAACATGACAAAAAGCAAAAACAAAACAAAACAAAACAAAACAGGAAGTTTGGAGGTATGGCCCGTATCGAGAATGAAGGAAAAAATGTGAAAGGAAAAATGAGAAGGAAGAGAAACATAAGAGGAACCACAGAACTATCAGGAGATCTTAAGAAACAGACCCTAGATGGTGTACGCCCCAGTCCTGCCCCTAGGCTATGAGGATGAGTTCCCTGCCATGGATCAAGTCTTTGAAGCATTTGTAGATAGTGGGTGAACACTAACTACTCCAAGGAGGCAAAGCCTTAGATTTGTCAAACTAAAAAGGAGCAGTGAAGAAACTGTTACTAATCAAATGTCCCATTGCTTAACTATTCTGTTTTCTCTGGATTACTTACTCACCTGGGACACCGAGGGCTTCTTGTAATTGGTCAAACAGAAACCCACCATTCTACACCCCCTCACCCCCTAGCTCACCCTGGCTGAGATTCTTATGCCCTTCTCAGGACCTTTGCCATGATGTAAAGGTCAAAGGTCAAAGGTCCTGATGGACCTTTGCCATGATGTAAATCCTTTCCCCCTTCCCTGTTGTAATTGAAAATAATTTATTTATCAAATATATATATATATCCTTATTATAGTTTCCCCCTCCCTCTATTCCTCCCTCTCTTCCTCCCAGCTCCTCCCTCTCATCCAAATCCAACCATTAAAAAATGAACAGGCTTCTAATTGAAAGTAATAAAATAAATAAAATATAAGATAGAACTATCACATCAAAACTAGACAAGATAAACAGAAGAGCCCAAGAGAAGGCACAAGAAGAGCCCAACTTGTTCACTTCACACATTCAGAATTCCCATAAACACACTAAACTGGAAGCCATAATACATAAAGGACCTTCCAAATCAAATGATAGAAGAAAAATATATGAATAAAATCAAATCTATAAAAATAGAAAATAAGATAAAAGTAAAAAGTAATAAAAGAAGGAAACCCAGACAGCACATTTTGAGTTTTCTTTGTTCCTGTTGCTGTTGCTATCCAGTGATAGTCTGTGGTGTTCAGAAAGAATTCAGGGAGTTGTTTTGTTTTCCTTGTATCTGTTGATACGTACTTTGTGTCTGAGTATATGGTCACTCTTGGAGAGAGTTCCATGAGGTGCTGAGAAGAAGGTGTATCCTTTTGAGTTTGAGTGAAGTATTCTGTAAACGTTTGTTGGGTCCATTTGGTTTGCAATGTCAGCTGCACCATTTCTCTATGTAATTTTGTCTGAATGACCTGTCTGTTGGTGAGAGTTGGGTATTGAAATCTCACACTATCAGTGTGTGATTGAAACTATAGTAGTGTTTTCTTTATGAACTTGGGTACCCTTGTGTTTAGTGAATAGATGTTAAGAATTGCAATGTCCTCCTAGTTGATATTTTTTTTTCTTTTATAGGTATGGTGTATCCTTTCCTGTATCTTTAGTTTAGTTTTGGTTTGAAGTCTATTTTGTCAGGTTTAAAAATGGTTATACCAGTGTGCTTCTTAGATCCATTGCTTGGAATATCTTTTTCCAAACCTTTATTTACCCTAAGGTAATGTCTACACTTGATATTATGGTGTATTGTAGCTAGTTGTTTTCCGCCAGCCTGCCTGGTCCTGCCGCCACACCAGCCCCCAATAACACACAGAGACTCTGTATTATATATAAGGCTGTTGGCCAGGTACTAGTTTGTTACTGGCTAGCTCTGTCTTAATGATTAACCCATTTCTACTATTCTAAGTATTTCCACGTGGCTCATCTTACCAGCCAGAGTGGCTGGTGTGCTACCTCTCTGGACTCTCCATGTTGACTCCTCCCTCCTACTTCCTCTTTCCTCTTTGTCTCCTAGCCCCACCTATCTTGCTTTCCCATTGGCCAACAGTGCTTTATTCATCAACCAGTATGAGAAACATATTTACAGAGTAACATCTCCCAACAGTGTATTTCCTGGGTGCAGCAGGGGGATGAATCCAGTGTTCAGATCATGCTGTTTGTTTCTTTTTATTGGAGAATTGAGATTGAGAAGTATCAATTATCCGTGTCTGTTGATTCTTGCAATTTCGTGTGTGTGTGTGTGTGTGTGTGTGTGTGTGTGTGTGTGTTCGCCTATGTGCTTCCCCTCTCCATGATTTGCTCATCTGGAATTATTTATTCCTTGTGGTTTCTGAGATATAGTTAACCTCTTTATGTTACAGTTCACCTTCTAGTAGGGATGGATTTATATATACATAATGCTTAAATTTGGTTTTATCATGGAAAGCTTTGTTTTCTCCATCTAGTGTGATTGAAAGTTTTACTAGGTATAGTAGTCTGGGCTGGCATCTGTGTTCTCTTAAAGTCTGTAGAAGTCTGTCCAGGTCCTTCTGGCTTTTAGAGAGTCCATTGAGAAGTGAGGCATAATTGTAATAGGTCTGCTTTTATATGTTACTTGTTCATTTACCCGTGTAGCTTTTAATATTATTTCTTTGTTTTGTATATTCAGTGTTTTGGTTATTCTGAGGCTAGGGTAATTTATTTTTAGTCTAGGTCTAGTCAATTTGGTGTTCTGTATTCTCCTTGCACCTTGATAGGCATCTCCTTCTTAAGGTTAGAGAAATTTTCTTCTATGATTTTGTTGAAAATATTTTCTGTGTTTTTGACTTTGCTTTTTTTCTTCCTTTATTCCTATTATTATTAGATTTGGTCTTTTCACAGTGTCCAAGATTTCCTGAATATTTTGTGCTAGCATTTTATTTATTTATATTTATTTATTTATTACATTTTCTTTAACCAAGGTACCCATTTCTTCTTGCATGTTTCCAACATCTGAGACTATCTCTTCTATTCTTTTGATGAGGCTTGCCTCTGAGGTTTGTGTTCAAGTTCCTAAATTTTTCATTTCCAGAATTCCTTCACTCCTGGTTTTCCTTATTGATTCTTTTTCCACTTTAGGTCTTGAGCTGTTTTATTAATTTCCTTCTACTGTTTGTGTTTTTATATGTTTTCTTAAGGGATTTATTAATTTCCTCTTTAAGGATGTCTATCATATTCATAAATGATATCTGAAGGTCTTTGTCCTGTGTTTCAGCTATATTGAAATTCTTGGGTCCTGCTGTGGTGTGGGCCAGGCTCTAGTTGAGACATATTGTCTGACTGTTACCATGTTTTCACACAGGCATGTAGACATCTGCATTTGGTAAAATGTAATTCTAGGTGTTGACATCTAGTCTTGTCTTTTTGGGGGGGGTGATTGTTTTGTTCCTTGGCTTCTGTTGCCCTTTCTTATTCTTAGATGAGTATAGCTGTGTTTGTATTGCCTGATTAAAAATAATTCTTCTAGGATCCTGAGATTTGTGGCCACTAGGAGATCTGGATCAAATGTGTTTCTAGGTATTGGGATCAGACATTAATGGGGATAGATTAGGGGTAAAAAGTCCATAAGAGGGAGGAAAGCAGACTGTTCCACCAGGATCTGCTTAGTTCCCAAGGAAAGGTGAGGAGAGGCCACAACCTGTAGTATGCTACAGAGCTGGAGATGAGACTGGGGGACTGGACACAGAGGAGAGGTGGGAAAGAGCTGAGGCTCACTTGGCCTACTTGCTTTTCTAGGCTTGGCTGGCAGGTTACCAGAGAAAGCCTGCTAAAGCCAGGAGCTGGAATAGCAAGATAAGTTAGGAGTAAGCTTGGAGGGGAAGATGTCCATCATCTGCTGGAGATGGGGGCAGAGAGGACTGGGAGGCCAAAGTAGATCTGCAATAGATATGGGGGTGAGACTGAGGGACCAGGTTAGGAAGAGAGGAGAGGGAAGTGAGATCTGCAGTTAGGCTACCTGTTTGCCTGGCTGGAGTGACCTTCAGGTTTCAAGGGAATGTGTGCTGGAGTTGGAGACTGGGATAAAGTAATGAGGGGGGGCAGGGTTGGAGAGTATGATCTGTGTGTTCCACTAGAGATGGGAACAAGGAGGGAGGTAAGGCTGCAATAGGTGGTCTTCTCCAGAGTTAGGCGTGCAAAGGGAGGATTGGATTTGGAGGTGAGGGAAAGGTGAAAATCTGGTGCTAGCCTACTTGACTCTCTGGTCAGAGTGGCTTGCAGATTCCCAAGGATTGTCTGCTGGTGCTTGGGGCTAGAATAATGGGATGAATAGGGGAAAAGAAAGTTGTAGGAGAAGGTCTATGTGATCCATTGGAAATTGGCGTCAAAGAGGAAGGGGAGACTACTGTAGGTGGTCTTTATAGAGCTGTGTATAGACAGGGGGTGGATTTGGAGGAATGGAGGTAGAAGTGAAAATCTTTAGTCTGTCTATTCTAAAGGATGCACCCATTCTTTGAATGATCACTAAAAGCCTATGGCATTTGAGTCACTTATGTGCAAAGATGATGAAAACTTCTCTTCTAAGTGAGTTGTTTGTGATATAACAAAAATATAACACAAACAGTGGTGCTTTTAGGAAACCAGCACCATGGCAGCAAGGACCAAAGGGTAAGTGATATACCGAAACTTCAACCAAAATATAATTTTCAAGACTCTCAACTGTGGGTTCTGTCCCATTGCCACCTGAGTCTGGCCTGATCCTGGTTCAAAGATGGTTTTCTCTACAATTTCTTTGTAACCCATCCTACTATTCCTTATGCAAACTCAGTTTTCCAATGAATGCTTCATGGCCCCCAGGGAAGCTATGTGAGCATTTTCCTCGCCCCTCTACTATTTCATGTTCTGGCTCAACTGAGCTCCACTCTTTTCTGAAGTTTCCTTATATCTCAAACTAGGGCTTTTTCATGGCCAAAAAAATCATTTTCCTTTCAGTTTTTAGCAGACAACTTTAGCCAATTCCAATATTTTCTTTGTTCATTCATTTATTCTAAATCATATGCTTATTAGCTGCCTATAATATATGTAAGAGGCCAAGACAGTGAAAAAGGATGAGGGCAGAAGAGGAGAAAACAGTGGAAGATAGGAAGATCAGAGAAGGGAAGAGGAAGGGAGATGATGGCATAGGAGAAGAGGAAGAAATAAAAGAGAAGTGATGAAGGAGAGGAGAGGGGAGGAGAGGAAATGGGGAGAGGGGAGGAAAGAGAAATGGGGAGGAGAGGAGAATGGGGAGGGGAATGGAGAAAGAGGGGAAAACAGGGGAAATGGGGAGGAGAATAGGAAGGAGGGGAGGGAAGGGAGGAAATAACAAGCCCCTGTGCTTTGGAATTTTATAGTCTAGCAAAGGACAAAGACAAATTAACAGAAATTTGTAATACAATATCATTAATGTTATGATTACAGAAGTCCAGCTTGTTAAACAAATGTAAGAGCCACAGGAGCTTCACTTAGAATCTACTCAAGAGCAGGTTCTGTGTGGCTGAAATGTCACTATTAACAGTCTTCAACCCACAGTCCTTTCTGGAAATGGTGCTGAGCCTAGGCTGTCACAGAGCACCTCTGTACCAGATGGCCATGGTCATTGGTAAATCATCACCTCCCAGATTCCTCAGTTCCCGTGCTCACACCACACTGGATCTGTTCCATTCCATCGCTGAACCGTTCCCTCTGCAGCCTCACTCCTGGAAAAGTAAAGGCTCCTGACTCTGACCTATGCTTGCTGTTTGACAAGGCCATGTGCTCTCATAATAACATTCATCTTTATGCCCTTCTGCACCAGTGACATAGATGACCCAAGGAAACACTGATCAATTTTAGAGCACTTTTAAATTTGTGTTCACACGTGTGTAGGTACGTGTGTGCGCAGGTGCGCAAGCACATGCATGTGTATTTGGAAACCAGAGTTTCCAAATCATGTGTTTTCCTCAATCATATCTCTACCTTATTTTTTTTAGATGACATCTATCACTAAACCTGGAACTCACCAATGGGTTAGATTGACTGGCCAGCAGGCCCTGGGAATTCTCCTGCCTCTACCTCCCCAGCGATGTGAATCTGAACTCAGGTCATCCTGTTTATACAACAAGCACTTTAGTGACTCAAAATCTTCCCTCTCCCTTCTCTAGATTCCATTTCTACAAAACATGTACTCCTGAATTCAATATGCTAGTATGTAGGGTGATCTCTAAACAGTGTAAAATCTGAATTGTTGGACTCTCTTTCTAACCAACTACATGTACCCACTGAATGCAGTATGGCAAGAAAGGAACCCAACTCATGTTTCAGGAGCTTCAGTAGTAGATAGAGAGGATTCTGAGAGGTATCCCAGTGGGTAAATTTGTATTAATATAAAAATGGCAAAAATGTCAGGATCCCTGTTTGTTGTCTTACCATGGGATGCTTTTAGACATGAGTAGAAATACTCCTGGCCTGCAATTATTTAACCCCATAGAGAACCTTCAGGAAAACTTTTAATAAGAGGTAAATAGCATAAATTTGTGTTTTATTTAAAGATCTAATACAGTCCATATCCTGGTCCTCAGACTCCATCCATGTTCGTGGGTATAGAACCTATAACGCAGAGCCAAGCATCTCTGAGTTGAGGTCTCTCTTGGTTTGAGAGGTCAGGATCTTCCTTGAGTCTTTCCTGGTTACTGTAACAGTGATTTTCCAATTTTAATATGAGTCAAATCAAAATCACCTGGAATGGTGGTAACAGTGAAAAGCATTGGGCCCAAGCAACGATGTGTTTAATGAGGCCCCTGTGATAACAGTTTTGGTCCCAGTGATTGAAAGCCACTATTTTATGTAAACCGCACAGTACAATGTGTTGCCAATGTGTGATTCTCTTCATTCTTTTTTTTTTTCATTGTTACATATTGAACTCCTCTGGACTGTGTATAGCTTTACAGAGTAAATCAAAGGGAAAATATAATTTGGCAATGACACAATAACTAAAAGGTTTACAGTTCTATACATCATTCCAACAGCTGGATTCTGTATCCTCTTCCTTCCCAGGGGATTTGGAAAAATCTCATAAACATTCTTAAAGTTTTGCTGGTCTCTGACATTTGCAGGGGCTTCACCACCCTGTGTTTAGTATGGACACCAGGGCCAAAAATGTATCTTCTCATTGTCCCTATGATAAAGAACACATAATTCACGGGAAAAGCTGTTCTCACTCAACACACCCTGTTGAAAGAGAAGACAACTGAAAGACATATCAAGTGTTTTCTTCAGAGAACCCTTCCAATTCTTTCTCATTAGCATTTTTTATTTGGTTTAATATTTTATGAGTATAGGTGTTTTGCCTGCAAGTATATCTTGTCACCAAGTGTGTGTCTGGTCCATGTAGAGGCTAGGAGGTGTCAGACGGTCTGAAACAGGGGCCCCAGACAGTTGTGTGCTTGTTCGTGAGTGCAGGGCCTGGAAGAACAGACAATGCTCTTAACTGTTGAGCCACCGTGCTAGCTAAGAGCAAAACCATATTGTTTTCAGTTTAGAGAAGGGGAAAAACACATAATGTGCAAGTTTATTGTGGAAATAGTTTAATATGTATCATTTCCTGACAAAGCCATTTCCCCATTTTCCTTTATCTTCTCTAATAAATGAGTATGCTCATGGTAAAATTAAACAGACTTAAGCATTCTGCTTTCATTGGCTTTAAAGACTAGAGGTGCATTTGACTTGTGCATGTGTTTGTGTGTTAATTATACAGTAATTCTTATTTGAAACACGATTCTCCCTATCTGCCTACACAAGAAGGAACATACACATTCTTTGTTATCACTGTTTCATCAGAGAGTTATTAATCAATCATTAAAAGTTGCTCCATATCACCTACAGAATATTATTAATGCCTTCTCAGTGCAAAGCTCACCTAAGCTAATGTTTTCAAAACTGTAACAGTCCATCACAGTAGGCACATTTCAGTTTTTGTTTGATGCACAAGCCCACCTTGTCCGAATGAAGTGGCAAATGACTGGGCTCGCTGGAGACACAGAGAATGCATTTGAAAGCATCCAAATATGTTTTCACTGGCAAGAATCAATAAGGAAGATGTGTGTTTAAAAGAATCTGGGAATGTCTCATTTTCAAATTCAGCATTTAGATATTTCTATTTTTCAAAATCCCTATGAATATTTTTCATTTCCTATTTTGCTGTCTGTTAATAGTTTCAGTGCTCTTCAGGGCCTGTAACTTTTCTGGGTGGGAGATATTTGCAAGTCTCACAATGTACATCATTCGACCTTCTAAGTAAAGCTTGTTATTACATTTTTCCATCTCCCTGTGCCTTAACAATACAATAAACCACCCCCTCCCCTGTTAAATCTGTGCCCATCCATGGCCTCAGAGGCATCTGATGGAGCTGTTAGCTGGCTTGGCAGAGCCTTGGGTACAACGCATTCTCCACCAGAAATTGAATTTGTCATTTACATTCTCAAGGCCCAGGTCTCCCACAGCACAATGAGGACAACATTACTCTATGTAAGTGTGATGGGAATGAATCTGTGTTGGTAACATGTTGTCAAGTTCTCAGAGGAAAGCATGTAACACAGAAGCAGGTATTTGGCCAGACCTCTTTGAGCCCAGGGGGAGCTGAAGAAAATCTAGTCTCAGAGGACAGTGAAGGATGAAGCCTCTCATTATGATGCTTACCCTACAAAATGAAACAGGCCCTTACGTCTTTGTATTGGGTTGTTTTTGTTTCTGTTCCCAGAAGTAACAGGATATTATAAGGTCAATAGGTTTATTATATACACAAAAATATTTTCCGCAACTCCATAGACAGGACAGGATTTGAAGATCATCTCCTATATAAATTTATTAACATGGAACATAGGTTGATGTAAAATCAGAGGTAAGATTAATAAGATCTGTAGAAATTAAGTTGACCAAAGTAGTATTTAATCATTTCCCCATTGGGAGTATTTGGGCTGGAAAACTCAATATGCTCAAGAGAAATAGAAATTGCACCACATGGAGATAATCGAAATGCATATACACATATGCATACATATACCCATGGAGAGTGCTAACACACAATTAGAGAGAAGGAAAGAATTATGACTGTGCCATTCAGTTCCTGGTGATTATTTTGGATATAAAGGAGGCACGGACCTTGGGGCAGCATTTTAATGTTAAAAAAGCATCTCATCTATTGTCTAGAAGCAATTGGACAGCTGGGAGTTGGAACCATCCAAGTTGAATCACTCATTCCTTGTCTTCACAAATCACAGTCACTAAGTTTCATAAGCCAGTTTATCTAAGTAACCTGAGATTATAATGATTTAATTAGTGGATATTGGTCAAAGTGGTATTCTTGTTAACCTTTGTTTTACACACACACACACACACACGAGCAAGAGATGGGGGGGGAGAGAGGGGGAGAGAGGGAGAGGAAGAGAGGGGGGGACTGAAACCTTGGAAAGATAAAGAGCAAATCTTTTAAAGTCCTAATATATGGCAGTGGGAGAGAAGTAGTTATCAATAAAGCTCTAACTGTTGTAAGAAAAAGTCACAGTTATATTATGAAATAGCATACTAAACATTCATTTAGTAGTCATCTAATTATAGATGTATCATAAGCAGTATGGTAAAACAAAGTCAGCCAATCACAGAATGTTGCTTGGTCCAAACCTAACAATTATCTAATTTAATGTTCTAAGTACTAATTGGGGGAAAAGCCCAAGTGACCTAAGATCACCCAGGCAATTAACAGGAGAGGGGGCAAACAATTCAGATCTTTATAAATCTGTGTCTATTTTTTCCACCATGAATACAGTATCACTTTAAGAACTATTCCTTTCAAGACACAGAACAACTAAACAACCCCAGCTCTGAAATTTGGGGTTGATCACAAATGAAGTCATCACTCTCAGTTTTTCATCCATGTATTTCCACTGAAGAGTCGGAGCTAACAACTTAGAGCTAGATAATGGCACAGCTGTCTTTAATAACACACCACAGTTCTCTCAGGTAGAGTGGATGCCTTTCCCACCACCTCTTGCAGTTGAATGTGTCATGTGATTGATTCCAACCAATGGAACATGAGCCAAAGTGAGGCACGTGAGCCAACTTCCAGCCAGGCGTTTAGATCCCTCCTACTTGATACTCATCATCAGTCTTTCCATGTTTACTAGCCTGGTATATACTCATAAGGTGACTTTCACAATCCCAAGCTAAGGATGACACTCTAGACCCACAAACTGAAAGAAGTCTGGGTCCCTGAACCCCAACTTGGAAGAAAGCCAACCCAATACAACATCAACACTCAAAGAAGATGGAGATAAGCCCCCTTTATGATAAACCAGTGAATTCTGGGAAGATACAGTTAACGGTACCTTCACTAATGTACAAAGCCAAGCACAATACATACATACATACACACACACACACACACACACACACACACACACACACACAATATATATATATATATATATATATACATATATATATATACATATCCAGCTTTGAAAATGCTTGAGTGGCTTTCTTCCATCTGTAGTGGACATGTGGCATTCTTTATAAAACCTTGACAAATATAGGTGTGACATTATCTTTTCCAGAGAATATGAAAGTATATTGTTGATGGCAATTAAATATATATTTAAATATAAGACATGAATGATTCAAATGAAAGGAGTAAAAGTTTGAGTGCTTATAGATGGTTTTAACTCAGCTAGAACTGCCGTATGCTTGCCTCATGCCTTGTATTTCTAATTATGTTTACAAGAAAATTAGGAATTGGGCTCTAACCTGACAACTCCAAAACCATATCAATAATGGACCAAGAAAGGGTTTGTGTGATCTGGATGGGTTGAAATGGCTCACGTTGCCAATGGAAACGTATCATCTGCAAATGCCTATTTGAATAAACATCTCCATAATTTCCACAATCAGAGATATTGCAAAGATAAGCCTAAATATAGAAATACAGAGACATATGTGTGACTTCAGACACAGGAGGGTGGATTTTTGTGACATGTGTGAATTGTCTCTTGGAAGCTATCTTGTTTTCTTTCACTTACTTTTGTCTTCTGCTTTTCCTGTGGCAGATCTGTCGTTGAGATGTGAACAACAACCATGTTTCTTCCTCACAGAGCAGGGTTTCTTTGGGCCCTGGAGACATTCTTCTGTCTTAATAACTGGGGAAATCCTTCACTTAGACTCAAAAGTTATATTATTATTCTAGGAGGTCAAAGACCTTTTGGAAATATGCACACATGTGACCTCAAAGAGATTTTTATGTGGTGGAAATCTCTTCACAGAAGGAACTGACATCATCCCTGAACTAACCTATGCTAGACTGATGAATTAGAATGGACATTCAGAAAATACAGTGGCCACATTTCAACTCTGGCTATTACTTCAAAATGTTCTAAATCCCTGCTAATGGATTTATGCCCCTCTCTCTTAGTAATGAAAGACTATCCCAGAGGATAAACTAAAAAAGCTAAATAACCATCACCAGATGGAAGTACAAAACGTATGTCTTGACAAAGGCATAAAGCAATAATACCATCCCAAGAATGAAGAGTGGACAACGACTGTTGCTAGGATAAACTGTGATATCCAGGGACTTATTTTATGACCATAAGCATCACACCATACAAGTTCAATGTGGAGGGTTAGCCTTGTTTAGTATCAGTAGGGAATTTTGCTTGGTGCTATCATGTGAGTTCACCTACATAGAACACATGGCCCTGAGCCGAATAAATGATAATCCCATGTGATCTATGGCAGTGTTCCTGATCAGTCAGGATCGCCCTGATGGCTCCTAACTTGGGTCTGTCTCCCTTTACAATGTAAGTTCTGATACAATGAATCCCAGAGTAAAATAACAAACAACTCAAGCTTGTTTGGACTAGGCAGTTTCACTTTTGAACCAAGTGGTTTACTTTCTCTGTTTTTTAAAAGGTTTGTCTTATCTGGGTTTAATTTTAAAATTAAATTATTCTATAAATAATTGAAAAATATCAATTTTCCTTCTGCACAGTAATTCCAAAGTTGCCCAGGACCTTCACCATACGTGACACAAAGTTAGTATTCCATAAGGAGTTATGGGAGTCTTTAAAAATTCCTTCTTGCTGTGAATCATTCTTATCCAATCTGCACTTAGACCATTTTTTTTTTTAGATTAAAGACCATAGTTGCATACAATGACATCCTAAAATTTTTACTGCTCTGGACATAAGCATAAATGAAAGTATATAGTACAATATCTGGTTCTTTATAAAAGGTAACCTGTCATAAAAGCATGTAGTACCACCACGGCACATAAGACAAAGAGCTGAACCAGTGAACCAGCCTCTGACCACATGGATGGAAGACTCCTGAGGGCAGAGGTCAGAGACAGCTCCAGTTCTCTGGAAAGTCAGACAAACTCTCTCTGCCTAAAAGATGGTGAGCCCCACTCCTAGTTTTGGGATTGGTGACTTTAGCAATCATGTGGCTAACTCGGTCTGATTCTAAAGAGAGGCTCATCGACTATTACATCACCAGCTTCCTCTAAGTCAAAATCTTACAATCAGTTCTATCATTGACAGTGTCCCTCAATATGAAATCAAAAATAAAACCCACACACTCTGTACTGAGAACAAATACAGCTAGAAAATCAAAATTTAAGATTATATTTAAAATAACATTAAAACATATATACTGAAGAAAAAATTTAACAAATCTATGTAAGAACATTCACAATATTATGGTATAAAATATTGCTCAAGGAAACTTCAGATTTAAATGAATGAAGGAATATAATAGTCTTTTATCTGAAAATTAAAATAATATGAACACTGTCGATATTTTTATATTGAGATGAATATTATCAGAATGTTAATTTTCCCCAAATTGTTCTAAAAATTCAATTAAATCATAGCCAAATACATTTTTATTGACAGCAAAAGGGTTTTTAAACATTTGTAGCTGACTCTAAAATTTACATGAGAATAAAACCAGGTTGGGAATGGTGTTGAGGGTCTCGTAAAGAGTTAAAGGGTTCTATTTGTCTACAGACTTAAAAATATTCCCTAAGGCTAAAATAATTATATCTTGATAATACCGAAAAGTTCACAAATGTGTCCATACAACAGGAGAGGAGGCTCCCAGCCAGACACAGGACAAGAATATCATAAAGCAACTCAAAGGGGAAAAGAAACTTGGTGCTAGAGCATCTCAGACTAAACATGAAAAACACAATGGATGTTGACTAGGAACTGAAGTGACGGCTCAGTCAATACAGTACTTGCAAACAACCAAGAGGACCTGAGTTTGATTCTCAGAAATCACCTAAAAAGTTGAGCACAACGCTGTGCTTGTAGTCCCAGACTGTGATGCTATCAAGAGAACCCTGGGGGCTCTCTGGGCAGCCAGACTTCCTAATTCATGAACTCCTGGCCAATGACAAACCTTGTTTCAAAGGAGATGGATCACAGTACTGAGCATGACACCCAAAGAGGTCTAGCCTCCATATGTACTCACTCCCACAGATGTGTAGATGCAACACACTAAAGCACACAAATACACACATGTATACACATCCAAAGCACCTTCATGTAGCGTGTATGTTTTCCGCCAGCCCGCCCACCCCTAGTCTGGCATGCTGGCCCCAAATATCACGCAGAGACTCTGTATTTGATACTATCCTGTTGGCCAGTTACCATTATTGTTTATGGGCTAGCTCTGCCTTAATTATTAACCCATTTCTACCTATCTAAATATTTCTATGTGGTCATCTTATTGGGGAGCCACGGCCAGCATCTTCCTTCCTCCCCATCTACATCTTGATTCCTCCTAACTACTCCTCTTTCCTCCTCCTTGTCTCCTAGCCCCGCCTATCTAGCTTTTACATTGGCCACAGTGCTTTATTAATTAACCAGTATGAGAAACATATTTACAGAATAACATCTCCCTATAGATATGAATACTTTGCTTTGGAATGGATTTTCTTTTATTGATACAATTTAAGGTCAATTTGTGATATGTATATTTCTCCTCTTGTTTAGGTATTGTGTTTTATAGCTCATTGGAAAATGTAATGTATAATTTAGTACAGATTATAGAGAGTTACTTATGATAGTCAAAACTTAGAGTTAAGTTAATTAGGATTTCTAGATATACAGAGATGTATTTGAGATGGATAGGCATTCTTTAAACCTTTCAAAGACATACAGAATATGGCATTTAAAATGGTTTAGGTTTTTTTCTTGACAATGAGGCACAACTGCTCCTGGTAACACCACCTGCATCAGAAAGAAAAATGGACATCGAAAAAACACATTATGGAGTTTGCTTCTAATATGGCAAGACTAGCCATTTGGGCAAGGTACTGCTCTTCTGGACTGTTTGACTTTATGTTGTAAAAACTGGACATGCAGGACCCACAAAAAGGTAACTTCTGATGAAAGATGGACATTGCTACAGGATTTCTGCTTCACGGAAGAAGCTGCCTGCCAGATAGTCTACAGGACACACACACACACACAAAATACCTAACAAACTGCCAATACAGGTGGACATTTTAAAGTTTCCTGCTTTGTTAAAGAGTCTGGAGACACACTATGGCCTATGGACTAAAGATAAAACATCACACCTTCATATATTGCAATCTCAGATGGAGCACGCACCTAACCACAAAGGAATGAAAAATAACCAGTCATTAAAGAAAAAAAATATTTGAACCTCATAAAACTAAAAATGTCTGCTTGTCAAACATCATTGTTAAAAAAAACATTCTTGGCTGGGTGTGGTGACTCATGCCTTTAATCCTAGCTCTTAGAAGGCAGAGGCAGGGCAATTTCTGTAAGTTTGAGGCAATCTACTGGTTAGAGGACAGCTGGAGGCTACACAGTAAGACTGTCTCAAAATAAAGAAAAGAAAAATAAAATTATTTTCTTAATACCTTTCTTCCCCTATTTAATGGGCATGTGTATGCTTGTGTTTGTGTTTATAAGTGTGTATGTGGTGGGGGAGGTTGGGAAGGTAAGAGAGGACTATCTGCCAATAACAAGACAAATCACTAATTTTAAAACAATGAGAAAAAGCACTTAGATTCTGCAAATGGTCTATAAGAATATGAAAAGTAATAAACATCACTACTCATCAAGGAAATGTAAATAAAACCTGAGTGAGGTATATCACACCTATAAGAATAGCTGTAAGACTGGAGAGAGAACTGGCTGCTCTTTCAGAAGATCAGGGTTTGATTCCCAGAACTCACATGGTAGCTCACAACCATATGTAACTCCAGTTGCCAGGAATATGATACTCCAAGCTAGCCTCTGTAGGCACTGGGCATACACATGGGTTACAGACCTGCATGCAGGAACACACACACACACACACACACACACACACACACACACACACACCACGCACGCACACACACACACACACACACACACTCCACATGTAACACATGCACACACACACACATGCACACACACACATGCACACACACATACACATCACATGTACACACACATACACACCACATGCACACACAGTAAATAAATCTTTTTTTAAGTTGTTAAGTGTTGACAAGAATGCAATGTAAATGCAGATTGATCTTATATATTGTTGATAAGACTATAAAATGTTAACAATGGTGATGAGGAAATGTTTGAAAATTCTTATACTATAAAACATACACCTACCTATATCCATGCCTAGTGACTTACCCAGTATAAATGAAAGCAGATGCATGCACAAGGATTTGTATAGGAATGTTTATAGCTGCTTTTTCCATAATAACCAAAAACTGTAGAGACTTAAATGTCATCAAGTAGGAGAGAACAGATAAACAGGTTGTGGTATAGTCACACATTGTAATACTCCTCAGCAATTAGAGGGAGTAACTTCTGATGCACACAATATGGATGCATCTCGTAGCCACGACACTGAGTCACAAGCCAGACACAAACAAATATATAGTGCATATTTCCGTTTCCACAAAGTCCAGGAACAGATGAGGGGAATCTGCGATCCCAGCAATCTGAAGAGCAGAGATGAACTGGGAAAGAGTTCAGGGGAAACTCCCATTGACCTCTATTTCTTGAAAATATAGATACCATGTGGATGTCTATACTTGGGAAATACAACACAAAATTGCTCATTGAAGAGCCGTGGGTTCCAGTGCATGTGCATTTTATTTAAAAGAGATGTAAAAAGGGAAGGTGGCCATGGTAAGTCCTCTGAAGAAGAACCGAGTTGTGTCGGCTTTTCCAGGTGCCCACTCTGCCCTCCCTAGCCTCACGGTACACTCTTCCTGGCTCCTGCCCCTGCCCCTCCACTTCAGGGTCTGCCTCCTCTCCAGAGGTAGTCCCAATCTATGAACCATTGCCACAGAAAAGAGCGTGCAAGTCAGGAAGGAAGGTATAAAGTACGTTTCATTTAATGTGATCCACCCTTATAGAAAATATTTGACACTTTTTTCCAACGTGAGCTAAGTATACCTCTATCCAGGTGATGATGACTAACGACAGCCTTGGTAGGTCATAATTAATATTTGCATGATTTATGGAATACTTCTCATGCATGAGTTACTGTCTTGAAACTCCATTAATATTCAAACCCTCCATTTGTTGATTTGCTTCAATTTATTGAAATATACATGTATATATACATATATATATATATTTACGTGTATATATAGTCACTATGTAACCCATGCACATCTTACCTTTGTGATCCTCTTGTTTCATCATTACAAATGCTGGAGTTACAGGTATGAGCCACCATGACAGCTAGACAGACTAGTTTTCTTTTCAGTTAACGAAAGCTCAGTGAAAGCTAAATTGACCATCCATGCACTTGGATCTAGAAAGAAGAAGCAGAATTTTGACTTTACTTTCACAATTCCAAAACTCAATGGTTATATTCTTTGAACTCTATAGATTCTAGTAAGCTGTGGCCATTCTGGATAGTGGAGTACTTCCAGCTCCTTTTTCTCACTCACTCATTAGTTAATGACACCCTCCCCAAATACCATTGTCTAGATACCAGAGTTGTGTAGTAAATAAATCCATAGTCCTTGTTATGAAGGTCAATCATAACAGATATTTAAATAATACAATACATGAATGACAGTATAAATAAATTCATCTCAAATGATAACGGGCATCTAAATGACATGAAGAGACTACTAACTGCATAAGGACTGTCTTTGGAAAGCAGAGAGTTTAAATAAACAACAAGGAAAACAGGAATCAGGTGTCATTAAAAGGACCTAGGGTGTTATACTCATTGTTGAGGAAAAGATAGTTCAAACAAGAGAATGGGTATGTTGTCAGAAGGGAAGGGTGGGGCAGTGAGAATAAAAAGCACAGTCACTGGGGTGTTAGATAAAGATGCCCACTGCAAGAAACACTGGGCAATGGTGCTGGAGACACAGCTCATCAGTTAAGAGCACTGGCTGTTCTTTCAGAGGTCCTGAGTTCCCAGAACCCACCTGGTGGCTCACAACTATTCATAATTGTGATCTCATGGGATTGGATGGCCTCTTCTGACGTACAGATAGGTGCACATGCACAGAAAGCACCTATATACATTTTTTGTTTTTGTTTTGAGACAAGGTTTCTCTGTGTAATAGCTTTGGCTGTCCCAGAACTCACTTTGTAGCCCAGGCTGGCCTCAAACTCACACACAAAAAAATCACCTTCCTCTGCTTCCCAAGGTATTAAAGGTGTACACTATCTTGCCTGGACATAAACAAATCTTTTTTAAAAAAATGAAAGCACTGGGCAAGAAGGGCAAAGCAGTCAAGACTGGTTGGCCCAAAGGTGGTGAGCCTGGAAAGGAGGAGTGGTTAACTTTGATATGTGGAACATGAGTTAGGAAGTGACTTAATGAAGCCAAGAAATGCTGTAAATTTGGAGCAGTTGCTGCCATTTTAACAGTACATTGCTATGGTGGAGGACGGTCTAGCAGATGGAGGTGCCAACACCATCATGCCTGATGACTTGAGTTCTGGGTTCAATCCCCAGGCTCCACATGGTGGAAAGAGAGAACAGACTCTTGCAAGTTGTCCTCTGACATCTAAAAATGTATGCACTCACACGCACACACACACACACACACACACACACACACACACACACACGTATATACACAGTAACTAAATAAACAAATTTAAAGGTTTGAAATAAAATTATAAATTAAAAAATAAATAGCAGACCACATTGACCTCAGAGTACTCAGCTACAACCGATCAACACTGAGTGAGGGATACAGTACAAATGATGTTCTTAATTACCAGGCTCTCAATAGATACACTATTTGAGGGACTCACCTTGTATATGCATTAGAATGCAATTGGGATGATCACTTAGTCCTTGATTCTTTCACTTCTCCAACCCAGACACAGAGAGCTCCCATATGCTTCTCCACATCTGCTCCACATCTGCCTTGCTTGGGAGGCTGGTCTTTGAGGACCCTACTACTCACATGATTGCTCACTGCCTGGGCTCAACCTCAGTTAAACTAATGAGGGGTAACTTGATGGCGTGAGGACAGTGAGGTTATGGTATCTACCTTCCACCTTCCTCCCTAGCTTGGTTTTCACAGTACACTGACCATCTCTACCACAGGCTGACACTCCTGTTGCATTAACCTTCCCGTACACTTTTGCTGCCAACACTGTCCCCCCAGCCAGCTAAATTCCCTTCTTACCCCATCAGCCAAGAGGTGGTTTTTTGTTCCTTTGAGTTACCACCTGAGATGCCCTATGACGTTTTCTCCCTAAAGTCTGTCCACACTTTGGTTAATGTTGCCTTTATTCGATATTCAACTTTGCAGTTTAATTGTGCCTTTTGTTTCTGCAGGGGTACCAACCGGCAAATATATACTTCTCTCATGCTTTTCAGTCAGTAAAAATGGCAGGGTCTCTTGAGTTGCAAAGAATATAGTAGAAGGGAGACAGGAAATCATTACAATGGTTACAAGTATGGTGTACTGAGAAGACAAGGGGTCCAAGTATTTGTGGACCATAGTAACTGGGTGTAAAGAAGTTGACTTGGTCTCAGGCTGTAGGTGGGAAATTCTCTCTGGGTAGAGAAGTGAGAAAAGCTGATATCTCATTATGCTATGCACTTTGCATCCCTGATATGCCTTCCTGATAAGGCATAGAAAGTTACAGTGGTGCTATTGGTGTAACAAGGGCCTTGTATCTTTTCTGTGGCTACATTGTGTCAATGTGCCTCTGCTGCTGGCTAAATAATTAAACACACAATCATTATCACCCTGCAATAGCTGACTCTGGGAGCAAAGACTTAATAGGTTAGAGGCTTACATAGAAATGGACCAAAACATGTATCATTTAAGCACATGGGGAGGGAAGGGTGAAGCAGTCAAAGAAAGAAAGAATTATCTGAGATGTTTAAAGAGAAAGAAGGAGGAAAGGGGTTTGAAGAGGGAGGTATAATCTGGGATGCTAAGAGGGTATAGTAATCAGGTAAGGTAAGCTTAGACAGAATCCATCAGATTGAGTAATGGGGAGAGCTTTGACCCCATTAACTGTAGCAAATGCAAGAGAAATAAGTGCACACTAGCTACGTTAATGTCTCACCTAAGGGGGTGGCAATCTCAGAGGAGAAGTTTGTGTCTCTGTTGAAGAAGCCACAGTTAAGGAGACACAAGAACTGAGTCTGGGTCCCCATCCTCCTCCTCCATTGTGTAGTTGAAATCAGTCACTTTAAGTCCCTTCTTTGTGTGACAGAAAAAAAAAGACCACTGTCCAGAATCAACTTAGGTAAGCAAATGTGTTATTAACCATGCACGCACGCATTTTGTTCACGGTGTTCTATAAGATGGCATGCTGCACAAGACAGACGGCAGCACCTCACTTTATACCATGAATGGTTCCTGAAAAGGCACACAAATCAAACAGTATTCAGTGTTTAAAGTCACTTTGTTATTAAAGGGACTGATGGTGACTTTCTACAACATAACAAAGCTTCCTTAATGTGAGGAGTCATTCTCTAATTTTCTCCTTCTTTTTCTATTCTGTTCTTCTTTCCTATCATTTTTTTCCTGTCTTGTTGCCTGTCTTTCTCCCTCCTGGTCTTAGCAAGCCTCAGATAATACAGTACACAAATAAAGCTGTGATGTGGCCTTAGAATAGAAACTAATGAAGTTGGATTGCTAGGACAAAGGAGGCCTGGGAAGAACAAAATGTCTAAAACTAGAAAGAGAACTGTATCCTTCTTTAAATTGTCACCTTAACAAAGGCTACCATTGCAGAGTTCTGAGCCCAAGGACCATTAACTGACTATGAAATGCCCGAGAGCATCATAGGAGTCTGGAGATGCAGCAGGGAAAAAACATAAAGCTTGAAACAAACATCAGAGGAAAAAGACCGTACTGCAGAAACAAAAAGAGAGGGATGAAAAAGGGGAGATGAAGATTAGATTTTAAAAAAATGAGATTTGACCAGGCATTGGTGGGTGCACGCCTATAATCCCAGAACTCAGGAGGCAGAGGCAGGAGGATTTCTGTGAGTTTGAGGTCAGCCTGACCTACAGAGCTAGTTCCAGGGCAGGCTCCAAAACAATATAGAGAAACCCTGTCTTGAAAAACAAAACAAAACAAACAAACAAACAAAAACAAAAAAAGAAAGAGATTTGCAACGCAAACGTTAAACTTTAGAGATGAGCTGAGACTGGATTGAGAGTACCATACCCTTTGACCTTTACTTCACAGACTGCTTGAGTACTCTGAGCATATTTTCTTACCTATTAACTTAATCATACATAGTTGACGCTGTGAAGGTTAAATGAGAAAATTAGTGACTAGATGATAGTCCATACCCATCCTTTCCCTCACAAGCGGATGTTGCGGTCTTTCACTGGGGGGACACTGTTTCCCAGGTCTGACTTTGCACACTGACCAGAAATACCAGATTCAAAGAAGTCTTACAGGAGAACAGTTTTGCAAACAGCATTCCAAGACTCTGGCTCTTGGAATATTTGCCAAGCCACGAGTGTGGGCTCAGTCAAATACACCCCCCCCCGTTTGTTTACTTCTAATGGTGCTCTCTGCCTTTATTAAAAATGAGTGACTCTTTCCACTTCATCTGACTCCGAGATCCTGAATGCACTGAAAACTGCATTCATAAACCATTTATTGAAGATTGTCAGTGTCCCTGCCTCCTCACAGGACCCTGCATTATCACACAGAAACTGGAAACCCTATACTTCAACATTCATTCATTGGATCCACGTTTCTGCAACATGTAGTTTGCACTCTAATAATGCTTATAGATTCTTCATTTTTTTCTACAGAAATTAATTGCCTAAACCACAATGATTTATAGTCATACTGAACATGATTATTAATTTTCCTGATGATTATACCTGTGGGCTGCAACAAATGGACCTGACTTTGTATTGCTCCTAAACTGAAAATGTCCATAAGGTAATAACAACTAATTTTTACCTTAATCAACTTACACTTAAAAAGAATTTAATATAGGGCACTTGTGCCTTCTGGGAAAACTTGTGTGAAATATAAGGTGCTGAGTTATTTATGAGAATAATTACATATTTGTTACTTTAGTTTGTACTGGGAAATCAGGATCTGAAATGAATCTGAGATACATTAAAAAATATAATGAACTCGGTGGAGTTATACATGTTGAAGAACCTTAGCACTGAGATAAATATATAACAGAATGTAGCTACTCTGATTATGGGGGGGAAGATTATTATCACTAAACTCTGCTGCCTTTTTTTCTCTTCTTATCTGGCTAGTGCCTTGAAATACTATCATCATTAACAGGACAGAGAAGGCACTGATACCTGTGTGAGTAGTCTAACCTTTCCTTCCTCATTACTCACCTAGAAATTACTTTCAAGGGGCTTTGCCACTGTGTTTTCATGATCACAGGTCTCTATTAGTTGGTACTGATTCAAGAAAAGAAAAAATTCTGGTTTGGAGAAACTGAACTCGGATCATGTAGTCTGGCCCCTACCCAGCATGCCCAGTTTCCAGTGCCTAGTGCTGGGAGGCTCATTTATTTCTGTGGATGTGTTTCTCCTTATCAGGACACAAGTTGCAAAAAAGAGAAGGCCCTGATTATTGGTTGATATGCATACCTTATATAATTCTGTATGTTCATATCCCAGAAATATTTAAGGCTTTTTCCCTGATTAGTGGCATTATGCAGTTATGCAAATAATCTGTTATATCTAGGCACATTATGCCGTTATGTAAATGATCTATTTCATTTATATTTCCCACAGAGTAATGGAGTAGGGGAGAAATGTTCTCCTGCATTTCCCCTGGTTTTTAATGAGTTTTTCAGACATTTTCAGTTGGTGATCAGTCTGGATTTCTGACTGGGTGTGAGTTAGTCTTCCTGGCCCTTCCCCAGTCCCTGTCCTTAACTTTCTTATGTCAATTTGGTAAATACTTACTGAGCACTTACTGTGTAGAAGGGTTTGTGCAGGTAGAAACCAGCAAAAGTAGCTCAAAAACATCTCTGGAATGGAAATTATTCACTCCATGACATCCTTCTCTGCCCAACTGGACATGTAATAAGCGTTATTTAAGTCTTTACCCATTTCAGAATTTCTTAGCCAGGCTGAAAATGATTTTGTAAATTCAGATACTTTTTAAATAAACAGGTAAATAATTTAGTATGTTGTAATAATAAAATCTAAAGCATAAGCTAAATAATTTAAATATAGATATGTCATAGATAATGAGATACCAATATAGAAATATAATTATAATGTGGATCTGAGGGAGGCTAAAGTTGGTTTGTGCTTGGAAAAGTGACATAAGTCTCTGCTGATCTCTGTTCTCCTCTCCCCCATCACACATGCTAGTCTACAGGAATTCAGACCAGTTGACCATTTCTTTTTACTAAATCTAATCAGCTCATTATTGAGACTTCAGTTTCCCTGTCTGCAAATGCTCGATTTTGATTTGAATCCCTCAACAAACACAAGCTCCTAGACTTCATAGGTACCTCTGACTTCACAGAACCTGGAAGATTCTGCTAAGACCACGTGATCAAACTGTGCTGACTGCTTAGGGGCAGAGACTCTTGTACTGTAGCATATGCTTTTCACAGGGAAGTCAGGGATGATCATTGAGGTCCTGGGTCGTCTTCAACCACAGTGATAATGACAATGCGAGCTGTTGCCCTTATCTGAGCCAGTGCTGGCATATGATATTAGAAAGACAATTTATAAATTCATATCTTCTCCCCTTCATGGTAACTCTAGAAAATGGGATTTGAGCTTTGGATAGAATAAGTTCGGGCCTGAAGAACTCCACCAAGAAGTTTTATCTGGATCTTAAAGGGACAGAAACCACTCTAATTCTTCCTGTAACAGATCTTCTTTGTTCTTTAACCATTTCATGGTCATGCATTTAACTACTGTATTGAATTAATGCTAAGCACTCAATCAGATAATGTTATTCAACTCTACTTACAAATGGGAGAAATTTGCTGAGGAAGCTAAACAAAGAAAAAGTTCTTAAAACTATCTCCTGCCTATTCATTCTCAAGAGAATATACTAATAATTTTATTCTCCTGGCTATAATTCATTTCAATAGCTTTTATTATGTATGGAAATCATATTGTCCCTGTCATTCTCTCCCTTTCCCTGTTAGAATATTCTGTTGCCATGCAACTACAGCTCCTTTCTTGGGAGATGTGAACTCTGTCTACCTAGGCTCAGCCTTGTTCATGTAACTTGGTCTGCCCAATTGCATGGGAGCTTACATCAAGTTTAACTTTATGGCTGGAAACTCGATGGACTTCAGGAGTATTATTTCCATTTTTCTTCTGTTTCCTCTCCATTGGAAGCATAGCGTATCCCAGATGGGAATGGCTACTTCTAACTCAACAGAGGAGAACAGAACTACACTCAAACAACATAGCAGAAGCTTGCCAGAGGAGGCAAAGCTAACGTGAGAGCTGTGCCTAGCACTGTGGTGCTGACCCAGAAATGGGCACAATGCAGACCACATCCTACTTCTACCTGTGTGGAGGAATTTAGAAATGGTGACTACAACAGAGGCAGTGGTGGGCTTGAGTGATCAAGATACATTTCAAACACACAGTGCTCTACCTAAAATGAAGACATGCTTCTCTCTGAAAGAGTTTTTGAAGGTCAGTACAGAAACTCTGCCAATTGAGTTTAAAAATAAAGGAGAATCCAGCAGTCTGTTCTTATTTAGTAATCTCTGTATACCACCACATACTGCTTTTTAACTCAAAACCTAGCAATTAAGACTAGTGGCTTCTTAGTGAGCCATCATACATTTACTTGGTCTTCAAAATAAGCCAAATAATTTTCTGAATTCCTCTGAGAATGCTTTGAGAGGGGGGGTGCCTGATTTTGAACTCTGATTAGATCTGTGCTAACTCCCAACTCTAACACACACCCACTTTTTCCATTTTCCTGTATTTTCTGAAAGCCAGTAGTCCATCTGCAGTGTTGATTGAAATCCTGCAAAACCATAGCATTCTGAGACTCTAAGTACATGTGGTGAACTCATAAGAGATGGTGGATTCCAATAGAATTCTAGGATATGTATGGGCTGGGATAAAATAACACAGTTATGATCTGAGGGTTCCGGCAAGACATGCAATGCCAGTGTCCACATGTTTCTAAGTGTGTGAGTCAACCTGAGCTAGAACCTTGTTCTAATACATGTTAATATAGTTACTGATATGTTTTCTTCATGAATTATTGCACCTTGTGCTTTTTCTTGCATTTTCAGCATTCCAAGGACAAATACAAGTTACACTTTAGCATTTCCAGATTCACCCTAACAATGGAGGACATTTTACAAGAAAGAAACAAAATGAACAAGGAGATAGTAAAGATAAGTTCACATTTACAAATATGAAACAACAAAGGGGGAAAGGATGGAGTGAAGAGAAAGATGAAGAGGAAAGATAAAAGAAGGATGGATGATGAAGATTGCAAAGAGTGGGGCTGAGGAGATGAGGCAGCTGCCCACAGTACCCGAGTTTGAATCCCCAGCATCTGCATAAAGAGAAAGTGGGCATGGTAGCTCATGTGCAATCCTAGTGTGGTGGAAGTGGGATCTTAGAGCTTGTTGGCCAGTGAGTTGGTGAACTCCAGACACAGTGGGAAACTCTTTCAAAACTAAGGTAACCTGCATCATGGCACAGGCTTTAACCCTAGCCTTCACAAGGCAGAGGCAAGAAGACCTCTGTGAGTTCAAGGACAATTTGCTCTGTATGGTGAATTACAGGCCAGCCAGAGCTACATACAAGATATAGATATAGATATAGATATAGATATAGATATAGATATACATATCTTTTACACAATGAGAAAGATACCTATATCAATCTCTGGTCAGACACAGATGCACACATTCCAACACACACAAAAATATACTCACTTACTTCTGAATATCACACACACACACACACACACACCCTCATAACCACCCACAAAAAGGTAATTACTTTAAAGCTTGTAACAAATATGAAAATAAGAGGAAATGTTTGAGATCTGAAAACCTTAGAGGGGCACAATAACAAGGAAACGGTGGAAGTGAAGACAAAGTGACCAAGGGTTTAAAGCAGCCAACTGGTTCCCACCAGAGGAAGCACCAGAGAAGGAGAAGTCAGGATGAACAGTTAGGAAAGCATTGATGTGTTTTGTTTACTATTATCATTACATTTTGTCTTTTTAACTTTTTATTATTGTGAATGGATAGCACCAACAATCCCAGTATTGCATGCCGTTCATCATTCTCTAGGTTATATTACATGTATAAATCTGCAACGGTATTGGATGAAAATGTACCCAAAAGGGAAAGCACACATAAAAGTCAAAGATAAGCTATAACTTGACAAAGTACACAAAAAAAACAGCTCTTCCAAATTATATACCCTTAGCTTTCAAATGCCCGCTTTAAATTATGCCTGCCTTTCCAATGCATGGTCAGTGTTTAGGAATAAAGGGTGAGGAACCTTTGCGGATTGCATGGCAGGCAAGGGTTACTGGGGCGGTTGGACAGACATACCAGGCAGATGGAGCTTAAGTGAGAAAGAAGTCTTATCAGAAAGGGGAAGGGAGGGGGAGAAAGGAGAAAAATAGTAAAGAGACACAGAGACAGAGAGAGGACAGAAGAGAAGAGGGAGACACGAAAAGTCCTCTCTGTCCCGGGGAGACAACAGCGAAAAGAGAGGTGTAAGAGAGAGCATAAGGGGCAGGGGTCTTCTTTAAAAGGGGGTCCTTTTCACCTGAGCTGACCAGGGTACTGCCTGTGTGCATTCCCCTAGGTGACAAGGGCAGGCCAGCATAGTGCCTTAATCCTTACAGTCAGGCTTGTTAAGCAGAACCACTAACTGGGGAGGGAAGGGTGCTGTTTATTTGGAACAAAATCTTTTCTTATTGCAATCAAGTCTTTGAGGATGGTAGAATTCCAGCACCCCAAACTTGAACAGGTAGGTGAGTCACCCCACAACAGAGAGCTTCTTCCAACACCTCCATGGGGACAGCCTCCTGCGTCATCAGAAAAGGCTGTCTTCTGACTCAAAAATACTGTTTCCTTCAGTGGGTGCTTATTTTTTTCAGTCTTGGGTCTGGGAATTTAGTTCTGCCCTTTGAGAATAAAAGAATAAGTCACAGAAGAGGAGAGGATTGAGGTATCAGTTCTTCTCATGCTAGAAAGGAAAATAAAATGAGAGATTTCTTTGGCAAATCTATGCTTGTTGTTTGCTTGGCCATAATGGGGTTTGCATCTTCAGCAGTGGGAAGGCGATACAGAACAGGCGGTTTGCCAGGTTCTGTCTAGGCCTCATGAGCCAAAGATTTACAGTTTTTAATCTTTTTTTCTGATGGGCATCCTAAATACCTGCTTCATGCAATGTTTAATTTCTGCACAGCAGGCAGCAGTGTGTCCAGAAACAAGAATAAGCCTCCAGTTTCTGTGTGTGATGGAGTGCCTAAAGCACAGCTAAGTTTTCACTGCCTCCATCTCTTTATACTCTCAACAGTGAGTGCCTTTTCATTTAAATGTGGGCGTTGTTTTTAATTCCCCTGATTATTTAAAGATAGTTTTCTGACCTTTCTTTCATTGTGTGTGTGTTTTATGTTGTGTGTGGTATATGTGTACACAGACATGGAGGCAAGAGGTCAATGTTGGGAATCTTTGTCACTTGCTACCTTATTTTTTATTTTTGAGACAGGGTCTCTTGCTGAACCTAGAACCCAATGATGCAGTTAGGATGGCAGGCCAATAATCCCCAGGGATCTTCCTATCTCCCCCCCCTGCCCCACCCCTGCCTCCAGCAACAGAGTTACAAACATGTACCACCTTGTGTTCATGTTTTGGCATCTCGAGCCTAAGTCCTCATCCTAACACAACAAGCACTCCACTGACTGAGCTGCCTCCTGAACCGACCCTCTAACGTAATTCCCTAGGGGTCACTTTTCTCCCTGTGAACGTGGAACTCCACATCTGTGTTCTTTTGGATGCTTTTTGATCCAAGACTGACAAATGACAGGAAAATCTGGGGCTGCTTCCCTTCAACAAAATGGTGTCTAAGGACATCAAAGAAAGAACATCTCCCTGAATTTTTCTGCAGAGATATTGAGGACACAAACAAACTGGGTTCAGGGTCACTGAGGACACTGTGAGAGAAGCATGCTCTGACATCTACACAATCTAATGGTGTATTTGATGCTTACTACTTAATGAAGACTTTACGTCAGCGCAAGATTGAGTAAAGGTAATGTAACCGCACTCAAATAACGCTCAGCACAGTGTCTAAAATAGAAGATTTTTGATGACCCTAGTGAGGCAAGCCAAACATTTGAAAACACAGGTATGTAAGCTTAACTCACAAGCACACACACACACACACACACACACACACACACACGACAGACACACACACACACACCTACCTCAAAGGAAAGGGGTTAAGCCAAAATTTTCATATAGGAAAAGAAAAAGCAAGCCAATGGTAGAAAAGCCAGCTATTCCACTGTGGGAAGATTTCTTAAGTTAAAAGAAAAACTAGGTCAGTTAAGAGGTATTTATTCAGTGTGTGTACATAACTGGCCCATGTGAGGTGCTTTCCATGTGAAATATGTGCTTCTGAACAATGGAAGCTCTCTGGCAACATTTCTCCAAATTCTATCCATCCCTGCTTTTCCTCACCTGCTTTTCCACCCCTGGCATTTCCTCACTTTGGTCACATCAAGGCCGATGGTGTAAGAATTTTTATCAAAAGACACACCACTAACAGACTGGACACTTCTCAGGAAGTAAGGAGAAGACATTTCCAAGAACAAAGAACTCAGAAAACAAATGTTCTGTATCTTCAATCTTCTCCAGATTGGAACCAGAAGGAACAGTCCACAAATGCAATATAGTAATTAACAGATAGTGATGGTTGTAATCAATAAATTTAGGTGATGATATTCATATTAATAGTAATGTTAATCCAAGCTGACACATACTGATTACTTAGTATGTGCTTACATTATCATGAATATTTTCTGAACTGAACTTCTCCTACCCATGTCATCCCCACGTTGAAATGTCTCTAATAGCTTTACACAGGTCTCGGAATAAAGTCAAAGTACTAACAGGACACACAGAACCTTGTTTAATGTAGCCTCTCTTTGCCCGATTGCCCACTCTGTTGCTTTCCACATTGCCAGTCATCAAGGACATCCTTTAGTTTTTCCTTAGAAAAACACTTGATTTCTCACATCTTGGGAAACTTCCTGTTTATTGAGAAGACCTCTGCCCCTCCATCATTTGCTCCCTGGTCTGACACTTCCTAGGGACCACATCCCCCTGTGCATGCTGCCATCGAGGCATAGATCCTCATATCTAATCAGTTTCTGTCTATAATTTTCCAGTAGACCCCACATTTCCATATAGACAGATGCACTGAACGCTAAAGCTTACAGATTCTCAGTAAATATAGAGTAAGCACACATAAATGTTCCAACTTTTGTGTGATTCAGACAGGCCCAGGGCATGAAAGTGACATTCCTGACTGTAAGTAATGGGGAGATGGCATGTTCTCGTCAGGTGAAATTCTCCAGGGAGCATCTGAATGTTTCCCCAGAACTCTAGCAGAGAGATCTCCAAAACAAGTTGTATAAAATGAGCCTTGACTATGAAGAAAGAAATAATAGGGTACTCACTTCTGTCCATGTACAAAGTCAACCTTAGTTACATTTATCCTATACATTGGCACTTGTGTCTACCCTGGTATATACACCAGAAAGCTTTAAGTGGGGAGATAAACTCTGTACCCTGAAAGGAGGGAGTGTTAGTATATGCCAATAACCATTCCTTGCACTACTAGAACAGGCTCATAGGCCATTATGTAACTTAAAACACTTTGTCTTTTAAAGCTGCTGTAGAACTGGGAGATTGAAATTAGCACAGACTGCAAAATCTATGCAGATTGAAGAAAATGGCAGTAACAAAAGCACAAGTCTCCACTGCTTTAAGGCCACATTACTTATTTAGTTTGTTGAATTAGCTATATTAATTTCACAAACTTGTGGGCTTCATCAAGATGTCTTAATATATGCATATAGCATATTTGGATCATATTCATCCCCAATCTGTGCTCCCCTTCATGCCTTTTCTCTTCCCCAATAAGACCAATAAACTTTATATAACAATGAGTCAACCAAAATGAGTTTTAAAGGATTTAAAAGATATCCATCTTCATTGTCATCCACGATTAAATTAGGCTTTGCCTATTGTTACTGAAGCTGTTAAATATATACAAATACATACACATACGTATACATATATGCACATGTGCTAGTGTGTATTTCATGCACTTGTAAGATGATATGGATCCGTGCCTTCTCAAAGGAATTTTTTAACAAGGATACTACTCAGTTGAATGTACATAAATTGTGCTGCATCAAAAGGCACAAGGGCTGAGGAGTTCCCTTTTTCTCTACCTTGTTTTGCACCCCATCTCCCAACATTTGAGATGCAGGAAACTTTCAGCTCTTCTTGACAGTCCACTCACTTTCATACACACTTCTCAAGTGTCCATCATTTAGGCCAGCCCTCTACCGAAGTGAAAGACAATCCCATGAATTAACAGAAAGCCAGGAATTTTCAAAGAAAACTGCAGAGAAGTGATGCAGTAACTCCATTAGATCATCTCTTAATTATTTTGTCAGAGCAAAAACAATGTCCTAGCAATTCTGAACACAGTAAAATATAAGCTGGATGAAATGGTAAAAATGTTACTTTGAAAGCCAAAGAAGAATTACGGAAGATCGATTCCTGTCACTGGTATTAAAGTTTTCCTCCTACCCCTGATGCCATGAGTGAAAAAGCAGGATCACAACTTTAGGTGAGCATGGGACCAGGCACAGAACCTGATCTCCCACTGAGATATTATTAGGTACCATTAGGTAACACGCTTTATAATGTGTTTTCATAACAAGACACCTTAGAAAATTTCACAAGGCCAAATCATCAATAAGTAATGCTTTCCATTTTTATTGGCTGAGGATTGAAACAACAGAACCCATCAGTACACAAGGTTCTGAGGAGTTTACTGGAAAGCCCAGCAAAAAAAAGCAGCTATCCTGAAGCAAAGGGGCATTCTGCAAGCATCAGCCTCAAGGAGACATTTAAGATACCGCCCCAGTAAAATTTGATGTATTAATGATCTCCTACTCAACCCAACATTTTTCTCTATGAGAACATCTCAGGGTCCCAGTGGCCATTGTCCTCTTTAGTGGGAAATAAATGCTTATTGATCACAGGTATTGATCTAGTACTTTAGATAAAAACAATAGTTTTCAAAGTCCACTCACAAGAGTTCAAGGACTAAAGCAAGAGTATAACTTGGGCTGGTCAGGAGGTGATTGATGACCATGGGTTCTATGCCACAGAGCGTAAGTTTCTATGACACTGCGTATCTGGGTGCTGGAGTCAGCCTTCATTGAACTGAGCATTGTGTATGAATGATTGATGTAGCTTTGCATATTTTGTTAGATTCACTTCCAATCCATTTTACATACCTGACTTACATAAAAGATGAGCCCCACTGGAAATCCCCAAGGAGGAATGTTACAATTATGAGTTCTAGCCATCCCTGAGGATTTTGTTTACCTGATAAAGGCAAGTCCTGCTTTGTTTACAATCAAAGTGTGAAAGCTGAACATGGATCATTTGAACAGTATTTTTCCAAATACAATATCTTCTGCCTGTGTCAGTAATTAAAGAAGAATGATAAGAAGAAGGAAAAAAAATGGTTAAAACCCTGAAAAGGACAAGGAAAGAGAACAGACGGTCCGGGGAAGAAGAGAAGCTGCAAAAGATTCACCTCTCGAGAACTGTAACATTTGGACTTCATATCCTGACCCGCCTTACTTAAACCTCAGTTATTCATATCATTATAACTAAGTAAAATATATATTTTTAACATTTGCAGGGGATTAAGTTAAAGCCCATAGAAATGGCAGTGGCCATACAGTGACATAATGCCTTCTCCATCGCAGTCTGGGATGGGAATCCATGATCTCTTTGTCCACAGAAGAGAGGGTCTGACAATGGAAGCTTGTCTTCCCAGTCAGTGGATTGCGTACAACAGTCCATCATTAGGGATCATTACCATTGGTAACGAGGAAGAATAAAGCCTATGCCTTCATCTTTCTTAGATGTAATAAGTCTTATGGAACAAGAGTACCCTAAAGGCCCTTCGCTTCTAAAAATGATTAAGCTGCATTCAAATCACAGCCTGTAACCCAGTTCTGGGCATAGTATCAAAGTCAGCTCCATAGGTGTAAGCGAAGGCAGTATACTATTCCTGCCTCCTGCCTCAGGTTTCATGCAAGAGTCGTTTGCATGTATTATCCTCAAAGAACAGATTGCCTTTTACCAAAATCCTATGCATTTTGGCACTTGGTGAGTGTCTTAGATGGCATTAACTGTAAAACATTTCTTTTTACATAATTATGGCTTTGTTTTGAGTGTGTGCTAAGATGGTTGTAAAAGTTTTAAATGTGAAGGGCTTCAGGAAGAAGAGAGAAATCTCTGAGCAAAAAACGAAAGCCTATTGTTCACAATTAAAGTTCAAATTTTCCTGACAGGCTTTCAAACTAGAAAAGAAATGAAAATGCTACATGGTTATTTTAATAATTGTTTCCCAAATTATGGCATTATTGAAAATGTATAGAAAATACAAGTCGTGGTAATTGCTCAACACCTGCAGAATTAGAGCTATTGTTTTCCCGGTGTATTTATGTAGCAATAGGACAATCTTTGTCAATAACCAATGATGATAGATGCCGGGAGACCTGATGCTCTTTCTAATAATGAGGAAGCTTCCTGGGACTCAGCAAGGTCTTTGCCTCAGGCATTTACACAGATTCCCAAATCCGCTGTCCTTGCCGTGAATGTGTTAATTGACACGCTTGTATAAATTTTAGTAAAGCCATAATATTTTTGCATGACAACTATTAAAAATATTTTTTCTCTTAATTTCACCAGGGAAGCTGAGACTCTGAATTTTTCCCCATTGCAGGAGGGAATAATTTAGATTTTCTTCCATCCCTGTCAGAAGTTGAACAGACGAACAAAACAGATTCTTCAGAGACAATTTTACACAGAGTTACATCCATCCAATTCAATTATAAATTAAATTGACTAACGAACCATAGCTCATTATGGGAATCAATTACTCAGAACTGTCTTTGGACCAAAAATGTGGAAAATAAAAAATAATGGTCATACTTCAATATACCAGATTGTCAACGTTTGAGAGCTCTGTTTTTCTCTAGCTTGGCATAGTCCAACGCCAAGAAGAAATGATAATCATTTGTTTTACTGTTCCTGGAGATGTTCTCATTTTATGAAGACTAGTTAATTCTTGAGTTTTGATCTCTTTGGGATGAGTACCTCAGGCTTTTCTGAGATGACAGGCCAGCCCTGAAGACAGGGACTGGGATGGGGATCAGTCAGACCAACTTGAGCAAATGCATTGCTAAAGGAAGCCCTGCTTTAGCCTCTAGTGTCACCTAAGCAATAAGGGTCAAAAGAGCTGGAAAAGTCACCGTAGAAGCGTTTTATTAGTAAAGAGATTCTAATCACGGGGGGCACGGTCACAGCTCTGCACAGTATCTCCTATTCAACGGTTAGATAAAAATAAATCCACGGGGATTTCAACCACTAAAGCAAGGGCAGCCTAAAGTGTTTTCCTTATTGTACCCATGTTCCAGGGATTCTCCATGTATTTTAACAAAGAGGAGAGGTCTAAACTGACCCCCTTTCATAATACCTATTATTATCTGACTTTATTAGCAACATCCTGGAAATAAGTACTTTGAAAATAGATAAGTAAAGGCAGAATGTATATGGAAAAACATAGAAATAGGTTATTTCTCAGTATGGAAATCTATCACAGATTCATCTGTCATGATAATAGGATCAAAGAACTGTATGCACAGAAACATTTGTTCAAGAACACCATTGCTGCAGATGCCTTCATTTTGCTTCCCCCCTATACTTCCTGTTTAGTGTTGGTGAGAAATAGCAATGAGTGTTTCTGAGGACTCACCCGAAGAATGGGGCCCTCTTTAGAACACGCCAAGGGAAGTTCATCTCCCTCACTGAAACCAAAAGGAATCCATTCATGAAAAGCTGCACTCCACATGAAAGCAGGTTAATCCATAAAAATATACAACTTAACAGCATGTTGCTTGGAAGCTAAGAATTTTAAAACACCTATTTCTCAGAATGGGCCAAATCTGATTTTTCCCACTAATGTGATTGTTTTGTAACATCAAATATAGAAAACAAAACCTCTGGGAACTTTCAAATATGGTTATGCTCATGCAGTGAGGAGGGGCACAGCTCCTTCCTTGTTTTGTTATTTCTTTACTATTAGAAAATGAGAAATTAATAAATATGCCCATATGTTGAGCAGAAAGGGAAGGTGGGGGAATGATCCTGTAATTTAAAATCTAAGCATCTAAGAAAAGGTTATCTTTTTCAAAAATGTTTCAATAAATTGAGCTATAGTTCAAGAGCAAAGGTGCAAGATTCAGCACTAAAAGCTCAAAAATTACATGATGTGCTTTGGGTTGAATAATTCCAAAGTACAGGCCTACTATCCTGTACTAGTATCTCAACATTAATATAAGAGCATTGCAAGTTCAAGGTCTTTAAGAGCTATTGAATGAGTTAAGGCTAGCCTGTGAAGTTTCATGGCAGCCTGTGTCAAAATAAAAGGTGAGACAGATGGCAGGGGATACAAGCTAGTGGTGCAATAATTGCCTAGTATGCATGAAGCCCTAGATGCAAACCCATAAATTGATATGGATTTCTTTAAGTCAGGCCTGGTTTAGAATACTATTTCTTCCACTACTGTCTAGCAGACAGTAGACACATCAACTTTCCTAAGCTTCAGACTCCTAAAGAAAGAAAAAAGCAATCATACCGAGGTAATGCATGCAGAATACTTAGCATAAGGCCTGCCATACAGTGAGACTCAGTTCATCCAACTATTGTTGCTGACATGGTTGTTCTTTTTACCATTCCAGAAGGTACAGTAGCACAGTTGCAAGTCCATGGGAAGAAGGAGCGTATCTTTTTACCTCATCATCAGGTAGTTTGTGTAGACTATATCATACCCCATTTCCTAAGTAGCCCACTACGAGGGACTCAAGTTCTCTGCAGGGCTTCTTGTAAGTGCTGGAGGGGATGCCTTGAGTCTGAGCTGAACCCAGGGTCCCTGTGGAGCACAGCTGCCTTCCCTTTGGTCCCCTCACTCTGCAAATACCTCCACTATTACCCAGCTCCTATCCACATCTCCAAGCCAAGCAGTGCTAAGGGACCACCCTCTAAGTATAGGCTGTCACAGGATATTTCTAACTGAATGATGCCACCCAACAGGCTGTAACACTCAGGCGTGGGAAATCAAATGAGCATTTTTGATAATTTGTCCGATTTTTGAAGGGTATGTTTCTTCAAGGCCTCACACACAGCCTTAGTGCCTTGTGTGAAGGTTTTGTTCTGGAGTCTACATTGGGCAGTCTTAACTTCATCTCAAGTGAATACCTTTCTCTTCACTCCCATGTAGCAAAGCTTCTAAGTTAGAGAGGCTGAAACGGGACCGGCATTATACTGCAGGGGTTCTTGCAAAGCCTTCTGCTGTTTGAATTTTAACCAATTAGAAGAGCCAGCCTTCTTTTATTTCAGAACTGTATTAAAAGATATCACATTCAAAGGCTGGACATGCCTGCAATTAATTACTGGTGTCCGGCCAAAGGTCTACCATTAGCTATTGCCATGACAACCTTTAGAAGGCCCTGGCCCACCTGTTGCAAGATAGAAACAGCATTAGGCAGTTGGTTCCTGCACTTGGCCTCCCCCTGGCCTATGGGGAATTCGTACTAATTAGAATTAGTTGTCCTTCTGTAGTCCAGTTCCTGACACAAATTGCATTCTGTAGCTTTTTGTTCCACTTGAGTTCACAGACAAAATAGCCCATGCCATGTCTGAAATGAAGCAAGGCAATATAAAAGGATTTTGTGTAATTGGCTAATATACTTTAACGTTTTAACTAATATTTTCAGTGTTTTTTTAAAGGCTCTTAAGTTCTTCTCTTTGTACTCAAGAGCTGTTTATGATCATAGAGGATATAATTTTAATATGGCTTGTTCGGGTGTCATTAACCCATTGTTGGTCTCAACTGCCTGTAGAAGAGAACGAGTGACCCTTCAAAAAGATGGTTTGAAATGGCCCTGTGGTGATGGCAAAGAGACGTCCAAACAAAGGTGGGAACAAAAGGACAGTTTCTCCCATCTCACTGAAGAAAAACTGTATTGAAAGCGCGAGTCTGTAGAAGAAGAGCCACATTGAAACAGAAAAGCAAGGAAGTGAAAGACATGATCAGGCCGCAAGCTTGTGTGGTTTGCCCAGAAGCAGGGTCCACAGCAAGCAAGGTGTGACCGCCAGACCCACAAAGACGGCATGGGAGAGAGAGAATCGCTCTTTAGCGTTCCCTCCCGCATGGAGTTAACTCTTAAGACTTGCTCTCACAGTGATACCAGCCGGTAAAGTGAAGGTCTGCTGCTACCTTGTGCTACGTTTTGCTTTAAAGGGGGACAGAGACCGTAATATGGAGTAAAGCCCTTGAGGAGGAAGGGCTGCATGATCTTTATACCCTCACAGTAGAGTCACTTTCTAGAAAGAACGGGAAAAACCAAAACAAAACAAAACAAAACACTCTAAAACACAAGGGAAAGTCAGCAGGCTAAAAGATGCCTAAACTCTTCACAGGGCTGAAGGAGTTCCGAGTGCTGTAAGCACCCCACCATCCTTCCTGAGCCCACCCCTTCCCAAATTGAGTGGGTGAGTTTCTGAGATATCAGAAGACAAATGCGCTCATATTTTTGCTGAATTTTTTTCTATTCACCAGGGTTTCTAAGCAAAGTCTCTTAGTCTTCCTACAAAACAAGTGAGATATAGTTTCGCTTTTATTAAAAGAGACCCCGGTAAGAGCTGAGCATTCCTTTCACAATGATGTGTTCTTCGTGGAGGATGACTGTTGCAAAACTACTCCATTTGCTCGCTCGCATAGAAGTAAAGGTTAGCAAATGTAAGTAGTTTTAAAATAAAATCTATCCCCATCCTGAATCCATTCTCTGAACTTCCATATAAACCTCGTATTGTTCGGGATGGGCTGAGGCCAAGAATGAAGCTCTCTCTCCCTTTCTCAGACTTCAAATCTGAATTCCGAAATGATAAGAGGCACTTTTAAAATTCTTAAAATAGATGGATTTAGGAGTGTCTGAGCCAAGGTAGAGCCTAGTTACTCATAGATAAGCCAGAACTGCCTCTGTGAGTATATTAAATGCAAAATGTATAAAATGTGCAAAATGTGCAAGAAAAAAATCTAAAAAAAAAAAAAAAATCCAAGGAAAATTTAGCTGGAAATTACCTACCTGCCTTTTCAGTCCTTTGCAAGCCCACTTAGAACCAGCAACAACAAAAAGTTATTTCTTAGAAAACAAGAGTGTTCCCGATGAAAATGCCATGCATTTATCAAGGATCGGACTTCATAGCATTTTCTCTGTGTTGGGCAATTTCAAGATTTTTTTTTTAAACTCCCCTTCGCTTTGAGCCACAAGGGAGGAAGAAAACACTTTCTCAGGCATATATAACTGATAGTATCAGTAATAATAACAGAAGCAAAAGCTAAGCACAGAACAGTATAAACCCCATTGCACCTCCAACTGAATGGGCCAGGGGAAGCGATTGACTTGCCAGCATGAAGAAGCCAAGTACTCTACAGATGGTTCCTCCTGGCCTTGTGGAGCATCAGGGGCCCCTGAGAGACACTGACACTAACATTCTTATGAACAGAGCATCTCCATCAGGGTACAGGTTCTGCGGAGAACTCATCCAGTCCTCTTTGTCTGTGGTACTGCTCCAGACATCAAGTCATACTAACATCAAGACTTATATGAGGATGGGGGAGATGGCTCGGTGGTTAAGAAAAGTCAATGCTCTCCCAGCACCCACATGGTAGCTCATAACCACCTGTAGCTCCAGGACCAGGGAATCTGGTCACCTCTTTCAGCCTCCACAGGCACTGTGTGCATGCGATACAAAGATATATTCACAGGCAAAGCACTCACACACATAAAATAGAAAAGATTACATATGAGAGGACACTTTTTAAAAATACTTTATTCTTCTTTTTATTTATCCGTTGTGTCTTTCACATCTTGCATCTCCACCCATTCATTTCCCCCTCCTGACTCTTTATCTTATCCAGCTTCATTTAGTTTTTCCGTGTGTGTGTGTGTGTGTGTGTGTGTGTGTGTGTGTGTGTGTGTTGGGTGTTGGGGAGCAGGCACATACATGTATGTAGAGCCTACAGCACAGTCATGGAAGTCATCTAGAACATCATCTATCTCCTTTGAGACAGGATGTTTCCTCATTGGCCAGGAACTCACCAATTAGATGAGAATAGCTATCCAGAGAGCCCCAGGGACCTGCCTGTCGCTGCTTCCCAGTTCTGGGATTGCAAGCACATGTTACCACACCTGGCATTGGGGACATTGCCTTTTTTTTTTTTAAACATTTTATTGAATATTCACACATGCCTAAAATATGTTTTTTAACAAACCCATCCACATTGCCTCCTTTCCCTTTTCCTACCTATCACAAGTTTTCTGGCCCAGACATTTCTATGTAGGTGCTGGAATCATCTCAGAAAGGGAAGGGGAGGGGAGGGGAAGGGAGCACAGGGGAGGAGAGGGGAGTGGAGAGATGGAGAAGGGAGAAGAAGGGAAGGGGAGGGAAGGGAAGGGAAAGATGAGATTGCATGTGATTGGGGGCAGTTCCAATGCCTAATATTGTGCCACATAATCTTTGCCATAAAAATGATCTCCGCCTCATTCCCATGCCGCTCTTCCCTCTCTCTCCTCTCCCTCTCTTCCTCATTGCACCTCTGCCTTTCTCCCTTTTAAGTCACCAAGGAATGTTTCTGAAGAGTCATGTTGCAAAAGACCCCAAAGCAAGTGTAAAGCATGGAGCAAAATCATTTGTCAAAACTGCATGAATTTGTGATTCATAAGAGGCAAGAGGCAATTTAAGGAGATTGTTTTCCACCACTGACACGGCTGTCAAAATAAATGTGGGGGAGATAATTATAGTAATTAACAATACAGTTAATTTTTCTTTGTCATGGGGTAAAGTTCAGTTTGATTTCTGATTAAGACAATAAAGGCCAAATGCTTTTCTTTCATTGCTGCTGACCACTACAAATTCTGCACTCGGGTACATATCCATCTTTTAACTATTGACTCGCACTGGGAAAACAATCTATCAGCATTCAAGGGCTTTCAATCCAGCTCTCCATCTTTTCCTTTTCATCCACACCCCTCTTAACTACTCAGCAAAGAAAATTTACATCACCGTCTGCTAAAATTATGTTATGGAAGAGCTCTCAAGCCTGTGTTCGGATTGACTTTGGTCCTCACATTTCATGACACCACAAGTGAAAGTTTCTGCACAAATAAGTCTTGGGTAAGATCATACCCTCTGACAAAAGAAAACTTTTAGGATCATTCAACCAGTAGAAGAAAGAGTGTTATGTAAGACTAATAAGTTTCAAGATGGGGGGGTTTGAATGTTTACACATTTATCTATCTGTTTGGGAAAGTCTTGGCATCAGAGTAGCCAACAGTGAAGGTCCAAAATCATTATAAATAGAGCAGGGGAAAGTACATACACTGAATTTCTCAGTAATTGAAGTGATTAAATGATTTGTTCTTGGATGCTCATATCATTCTTCATTAAGCTGGACTGTGTCTATGAACACTTCATGCCAACTTTACCTTGAAAAGGAAGTGAAAAGCTTTAGTGATTAAAGCTTGGCTAAGAGGTGGAAAACCTGTGGCTTCGAAGGCCCACAGCCCCCAAAGGGCAGCACATAAAAATAGGCTGGCTTGAGTCTCTACTCCATTCATCTCTTGGGGACCTTGCATCAAATATAGTAACTCTCTTTATCCCGTTTCTGTTTTCAAGAAATTTGAGGATATTGATGAACGACGGGTGATTTGCAGCTCTAGTGCTCAGTGAGTCCATCATCTCTACCTGGGATGTAACATAGAGTAACATTGGAAAGACAAATAATAACATGCTTTGTTTCCTGTACAAAATGCTGTTTGTAAATTAGTGGGATGGATGTACAGCCTTTTGCATGTTTGAGTGAAAGGATAAGAAAAAAAATGGCTATACCTTTTCTTAAGACATGATTTTATATAGTCCAGATCACCTTGAACTTGCTATATAGCCAAAGATGGCCTTGAACTCCTGATCCTCCTGCCTCTGTCTCCTAAACTCTGTATTTACAGATGGGCATGACTATACCTGCTTTATGCAGTGCTGGGGACCAAATCTAGGATGTCATGGATGCTAGGCAAGCAATCTAACAATTAAACTGCAACTCCAGGAACTAAATCAGCTGTTTCTGGTAATGAATCTCAAAAGCTCGGTAATTCCAAGTAATAAGTACTTCTTTTTTCATAAGTTTATATCAAATGAACTAGTTGGCTGACAGTAGGCCAGTCTAAGTCTCTTAGTGTACTGAGCTCATTAATGTGGATTCAGCAGTTGAATTGGCAAAATGTTGAAAACTTAAGAATAGTGCTTTTCACACATGTGGACTCTTAACTAGGGAAACCAAAATGATCAAGCCATGGGTTTTCATAAGTCTCTCAGGATGGACTCTACTAGTATGGCCTTGCTCCTTATTTAGGTATAGTCATGTTTCATAGTCATGTTCAAAGCAAGTTTCACAGTCAGCCCTGATTCTGGGAGTTACACCTGTTAGGAGCAATAAGCTCACGTGGAAAAGGCTGTAGTTTCAGGGAGGTGGGAAGTCATGAAGATGTCTATAATCAATCTACCATAGTCATAAGTACTGTCTGGAGGGGTGCTACACATAGGCAGGTCTTCAACTGTGGGGATATAATGACAATCAAGATCCAATCAGTATTTTCAAGAAAATCACAGTTTGAAGTAAGAAACAATCTTCTTTTTTAAATAATTGTTTATTTAAATTGGAAACAAGCTTATTTTACATAACAGTCCCAGTTCTCTCACACTCCCATCTCCTCCTGACTGCCCCCCTCCCGCAAACCAACCCCCATCCCATCCCCTTTCTGCTCCCCTAGGGAGGGTGAGGCTTTCAATGGGAAGTCTTCAAAGTCTGTCATATCATGTGGGGCAGGGCCCAGGCCTGCCCCGTGTATCTACACTGAGGGAGTATCCCTTCATGTGGAATGGGCTCCCAAAGTCCATTCATATACTAGGGATAAATACTGATCCATTACCAGAGGACTGCCTAGTCCTCCTAACTAACACCACATTCAGGGTTTCTGGGTTGGTCCTATGCTGGTTTCCCAACTACCAGACCTGTCTCGGAGAGAACCAGTCTTAACTAGTTAAGATGCAATGTGATTAGATAGACTGATAGAGATGATAGAATATCTATATGTATAGCAATTTCTTCTCAAGAATCTGGGAAAAGGATTCAACATGTAAGCTAAGCTTTGATCCTAGCTTTACCAAGTTGTACCTGGTTTCTCACTCTTAGAAAAGATATCATGGATATTTGACTGAAAAATAAAAAATAGAGGGAGACACACATAGAATGGAAGATCAATTTTAGCCAAATCCAGCATGGCATAAATAAAAAAGTCAACTGTTCAGATGGTTTTTAACCAATAGCAGCTAAGTGACCACTGTGCTGGACAGCAACAACTAAGACTATAGACCCTTGAGAGAGTTGGCCATGGAATACATCTACTGTCACACTCTCCTGTGTAGGGACAATGAAACTTAGCTCTTCTAGATACCTATACCCTAGTCACACAAGCATTGCCGCAGCCCCCAAAAGTGACACTGTTGAGCCTTGGGATGTACGATGAGTACCCAATCTGGACACTTTAAGATACTTTCAATCAGTAGTAGCCAGAGGTTTGAAAACCCCATCTAGGGAGTTTCATTTACTCATCATTGAAATAAAATGTTCATAAAGGTTATAACACAGATATGATATTTTTTTAAGATTTGGATCCTGGACTATTTCAGAATACTATCTAGGTTGTATGCAAACTTTATTTCTGGGAGGGACAATGGGCAAGGCCCAGTAGTTTTTTCTTAGTTCTTGTAAAGATACTTCTGAATGGTGGGCAAGATCAATATTTTTATTTTTTAGTTATCATATTATCACATTTTTAGTTATCGAAAGTACCATGCTACAAGATGCTAGCAGTATGTTTTGCTGTTCAAGGATCCCTGAGTCTTCTCCATATATATAATAGCCACTCAAAGTGCTAGCTTATGTGCTTTATCAAATACACCCAGAGTTGCCCTTAAAATTATAAATAGAATATACTGATTAAAAGGTGTCCATGTAAGTTTGCCTGTTTCAAAGTTGTTGCTTATGGTTTGTCTTCTTTTAAAGGCTACAGACAAAAGCATCTCTAGGGACTAAACTCTAGCTCTATTTTTTTTTTGTACTTGACTTTGTAGTATGAAATAATAACAGGTATCAGCCAATCAAAGCAGCCTCAGGGAGGTCATGGGTGTGCCCTTCATTACACCAGGGTTGATAAAAACCCCATGACCAAAGCAATTGGGAAGGAAAGGGTTGGTTTAGCTTACACTTCCACATCCCTGCTCATCATCAAAGTAAGTCAGGGCAGGAACTCAAACAAGGGCATGAACATGGAGGCAGGAGCTCATGCAGATGTCATACAGGGGTGCTGCTTACTGGCTTCTTCTTCTTACTGGCGTATTTATCATGCTTTGTTATAGGGCCCAGGACCATCGTTCCATGGATAGCTCCACCCACAATGGGCTGGGTGCTCTCTCAACAATCACTAATTAAGAAAATGGTTTATAGGCCAGCATTTCTCAGTTGAGGTTCCCTCATCTCAGATGATTCTAGCCTACGTCAAATTGACATAATACTAGCCAGCACGTTGGGGTACTGTGATCAGCATCTGTGAACAGAAGGAAGCTGAGGGGGACTCTGGGTTTCTGCTTTTGACCCATCATGGCAGTTGAGCTGTTCCATCAGAAACCTCTGCTACCTAGTTACATACAGTCATAGACAAGTATACTTTTAAGGTTGCTAATTTCTCAAATTGGGGAAAGGGAGGTAAAGCTGGGGTGACCATGTAAAAATTAATAAATAGTATTTGTTTTATTCCAAGTAACAGCAACCACTATTTTTTTTTATTACAGGAAGAAACAATGCATTTAAGAAAATCGAGAAAGATAAATTACACAAAATCAGCTTGAACCAGCTACGCGTGTGCTAAAAGTGGTACAGTCTCTAAGCAAGTGCAAAAGCAGGCCCTGCATTTGGATTAGTAACCTGTACATCTCTTTTGCTCCACCTTCCTCTCTCCCCCACATCCTGGGGTTCTCTCAGCACAGCTGTTGTTAACTGTGTAACTGGCAGTCTGGAGGCTTGAACACTGGCAGTGTGGGCCCCTGTAAAGGAAGAGCTCACACAAAAACAACAGAGAATCTGGTCTTTGGTGTGGGCACTGGGCTTCATTTCCCTGTTGTTGTTTTCCTTGTCTCTAAAGGCAAATTCTTTACTCATGCAGTAAGACTGGGGCTTCGTAAACAGAACAAAAGCTATTCTAAACCCTGCAACAATAATTTAATCAAACGTAATTTGCTTTTGATAACTTTATTGGTCCCTTCATTTTGAAAAGTGGCCATGTGACTGGCTTGGTTTTTTGCTGTTGCTTTTGTTGTTTTTAATGAGAGATGAGATAAATGATCGTGCGAGCCAGAACAGACTAATAATGATGTTTGTTCCTGTGTTCTTTGCTTATGGAACTAAGTTGGCCCATCTCGCCATGACCTCTCACTAGTCTGAAACTCCATCCTGTGGATAAAGCCAAAGGCAGCATTATCAGGGTTGTCTCTGAACCCTGACATTTACTGTCTACCAGTCAGGCCAGTAGTAACATCTGTAGCACGCCTTATGGTTCCTTGACGCCATATTACTCCCATTTCACAGACGATACATTTCTTCTGAGTTCAGCCAATTTAAACCCACAGTAAATAGCAATCTGGAATCTTTAATTCTGCACTCCAATGTCCCCATTTCAATTTCCTGCTCTCTGCCTCTATGGGGACGGTGTGCTAATACAATTGGCTCTGGCAGTCGGGGCTAGGATTCTGAAAATAATCAAATGTTATTCCTTCCTCAGTCCTAACTTCTGACACCACAGACAACCAGGAAAAAGAAAAAGAACAGAAACATAAGCAAGTTACCTCCAAGCCTACAAGCCTGCTGAGAGGATGGACTTTTCTAAGATGTTGAGTTAGAATGATTCCAGTTGGAAAACTTCATTCACTCACTCTATGCATTCTTTAATTTGACAGGTCTGCAGTGGCAGCACTGTGTTCTCTTCTGGGCTGAACAGGCCTTTATGAGCTGCAAGAAACTTTTGGGGGCTGGGGAGACCTTTTAGACATTCAAACACCTGCCTTTCGAGCATGAGAACCTGACTTCAATCTACAGACTCCTCATAAAGAGCCTGGTGTGGTGGCATGCTTGCAAACCCAGTACTGGGGAGGCAGAGGCAGGCAGATCCCACTGGCTCAATGAGCAGTCAGCTTCACCAAATAGGAGTTTCAGGCTCAGTAACAAAGTTTTTGTAAAGAAAAAACAAACAAACAAACAAACAAAAAACTGGGTGGAGAATGACTGAAGAAAACCAGAAAACCTCAGGTTCCCATCACATACATACACACTTGTGCGCACGCGCGCACACAGACACTCCCATCACATATCACATACTTACACATGTGCTCACTCACACGCACACACACACACACACACACACACACACACAGAGAGAGAGAGAGAGAGAGAGAGAGACAGAGACAGAGACAGAGAGAGACAGAGACAGAGAGAGACAGAGAGACAGAGAGAGAGAGAGAGAATGAGAGAATTCATGGAATTTGCTAGACTTTAGCCACCAACATAAAATTTTTTTATTGTGGCATTTAAAAGAAGTCGGGACAAGCCCAGGAGAAGTCAAAGAGGTGATTCTTCCAATGAGTGTACTCCACTTGTGCCCTCAGAGGAAAGAACTCTTGAGCTTACCTCTTTAGGTGGCTGTCATATCCACAAAGAAAACTCAAGTCTTTGGTGTTTGGATACTGTCATCTACTGAAGGCAAACTTTCTAAGTTAGTGGGTACTGGGAACTCCAGACAGACAGTCAAACCACATTCCAAATCTGGACTGGTAGAATTTGAACAATAAAGGAGAACAAGGTCTTTATTCTCTAAGATGAGTCAGGTCAGACAAGTCCCAGAAAGGGACCAGGGCACAAGGACAGAGACATTGCTGTAATCCACCTACCCAACTACACCCTGGACCCCTAAAAGCTGCTTTGCAAAGGAAAGGGGTGACTAGCAAGTTTATTTATGCTTTTTTAAAAGCACTGCCAATCCTAATTTATCAGTTACTGTCTTGTGACAATTTATTCATTGTTCACTGTTAGAAGCCAGAAGTTATACAGAAGTGCGTGATTGGTGAGTGTCTCTATTTCAATATGGTATAATAGAGATAACACAATGCCCAAAAGCTCTGCCGCAGACTTTTGTCTGCTTTGTCTCTTTTCATTACTCTATCAGAATCTTCATTTAATATAATCCAAAAAAGCAAGGTAATTGCTTCACTTATCGGTTATCATCGCTCTCGCATACTTATCGTGTCAAAATTATTTATGTGGATAGGCCAGGTTGATCTTGCCACATTCAGAAGCTTAAAATTTGAATAACTGTTCTGCCAGTTATGTTATCAAAATTGCAGCATAAGCAATAAGCCTCTATTTTCTCGAGGCTGGAATGGGTGAGGGGGGCCCTGGCTTAAGGGGCCAGGGCTCCAAACATTTGAACATTTGGAGAAAAACAAAAGAAATGACTAAGAGAAACTACACATTCACTATGTATATCTCTGAAAAGAGAAATGATGCCAACCTGCCCTGCCCCACCAGCATTTTGGTATTTTTCTTAGACAGGGACCACAGAATACTATATCTATATAGTATATATGACATACATACACACACACACACACACACACACACACACACACACACACACACCCCCAAGAAAATTGTTCCCAGGATCCAAGTACACCCCTCTTTGTGGAAGAGTCCCCCTGGATGCTTTTCAGAATGCTTTATTCAACATGTTAATCATTTGTCAGTCATCAGGTATTCTGTCGCTATAAAGACATATTAGGCTAACATGAAATGTGGCAGGTTTTCAGTCTTGAAGCAAACATTTGTTTCTACAAAATAATTTTTGTTAGATATGTCTGTTTCCGAGGCATCTAAATCTCTCTCTTTTCTTTTATAAATGTCAATGGTGAGTATTCATTCCTAGTTCTAAATCAGTAACTACCCCTCTTGTAAGAAAGGGAAGTTAAATAAACGTAAGATTTAATTCCTTGCCTCAGACTTCAGAACTCTCTCTCTCTCTCTCTCTCTCTCTCTCTCTCTCTCTCTCTCTCTCTCTCTCTCTCTCTCTCTCTCTCCCCCTGTCTTTCTCTGTCTCTGTCTCTCTCTGTGTCTTTCAGTCTCTCTCTCTCCCTCTGTGTGTGTGTGTGTGTGTGTGTGTGTGCGTGTTGTGTTATGTTTTCTACATGTGTGAAAGGGGCTTCCATTGTAGCCTAGACTGTCTTTGAAGACACTATCTTCCTACCTCAGTCTACCATTGTTGGTAGACTTTCAACTTGTACTTCTTCCATCTGTCTTCACAAACACCAGATTACAAACTCAGGAGTGAAGAAAATATTCTCTCACCCCTCCCTTATAGTGCTGAGCCTAACACAAGCCATGTATGATGGTTAATATTGATTATCAACTTGACAGGATAGATAATCTCCAAGAAGACAAGCATCTGGGCATAACCATGAGGGATTATCTCAATTAGGCTCATTGAAGTCAGAGCCTAAGTGTGGGCAGCACCATCCCAAGGACTGGGTCAGAATTACATAAAAATGAGAACCTGAGCCATGCAGCGGCGTTTGTCCACCTCTGCTTCCTGGCTGAGCATGTATTGGAACCAAGCTCCTCAGCTCGTGTTGCCATATCTTCCCCACCATGATGGACCTTCACCCTCCAACTGTGAACTCAATAAGATGTGTCTCCCTTAAGTGGCATTTCCTCCAGCCACTTTGGTGACAGCAATGAGGATATCATCAATACACTAAGCAATCACTCTCCAGCCCAAAGAATCAGAAAGTTTTTATGAGCATTGTGTTTTTTGTTTGTTTGCTTTGCTTTGTTTTTTTTTTCTAGCTCTTAGGGCTGAACTTCGGACCTCATGCTTGCTAGGCAAGTGCTCTACCACTAAGTTACATTCCCTACTTCCTCAGTGATATCTCTCTATCCAATCACTTTCATAAACACTAACCCTCTCTAGCATCTGCTTTAAAATAGAATGAATTTGGGGAACGTTATCCTGCTATGATAGCTCATGTCTTTCTCATATCCAGCTGGCCGTTATCATATCAGACAGGAGAGGCTCATCTAGATATATCCTTGCTAGCTGCCTAGTAGGTCTTCTTGTGACTATCCTACACTCGTTTTAGGTTCTATAATGAACATCATATATATATGATGTTCACATTCTCTCAAGGAAGCAGGTAAATGCTTGTCCAGATCCTGTGTAGGCTTAATACCAATGAAAAATATTTATCTGCACTAACATTGTCAAGGAGCTAGTAATACATGAAGGGCAAGAGCTTTCTTGTGGTCCCCATTTACTACTGTTTTGGTTAATTATCTTAAAATGAAATAAAGGATACATCTTTAAAACCCAGCATTTACATTAACCTCTTAGTTCTGACCACTATTCTACACATTAGAACTGAAGATGAGGTAGATCTTATGATCTTTAAGAATCGAACATTATATGGATGCATCTGAAGAAAGAGCTGCAACTGGGGTGATGGCCAATATCTCAATGACTAGAAGAGTGTCTAGTGTTTAATGTGCATCCAAGTACATGTTAAGTGAATTAATATGTAAAGGAGGCAAGAGACTCAGCGGTAAATCTTAAAAATACTCTTCAACAAGTACTAAGCACCTGACATCCAACAGGCCCTTTCTAATGTCTCATTCCCAGCTCAACTCTTCAGAACCGTGGTTCTCAACCTTCCTGACTCTGGGACCATTTGATATAGTTTCTCATGTTATGGTGACCCCATACATAAAATTATTTCATTGCTAGTTCATAACTGTCATTTTGTTACTTTGTTTTATCTTTTTTTTGTTTGTTTTTCAAGACAGGGTTTCTCTGTAGCTTTGGAGGCTGTCCTAGAACTAGCTCTGTAGACCAGGCTGGCCTCAAACTCACAGAGATCTTCTTGCCTCTGCCTCCTGAGTGCTGGGACTATGGGTGTGCTTTTACCAATGCCCAGCTTGTAATTTTGTTACTTTTATGAATCATAATCTAATATTCGGGATATCTGATATTCAACCCTTATGAAGAAGCAACTGAATCCCAAAGGGGTTGTGACTCACAGGTTGTGAACCAATGCGTTAGAGTGTCCCCTCATCAGTTGGTATTGATACTTGCTGGCCTTGTGAGCATCACTATGGGCATACACACACACACACACACACACACACACACACACACACACACACCCCTGTCTTCTACTGAGATTTGAACTTGAAGTCAGCAGCCATGTCTACCCATAATGACTGATGAAATTTTACACACATGAAATATTAATGAATACATAATGAAAGAGTGGCCCAATTATTCTTAACATTATATGAAGCTTTAGAACCAACCCATCAGCATGGTGTACCTACCCAAAGCACATCTCATTCTCTGAACTCTTTTCACGGTCCATGTTTTTCTCATCACTCTTTGCAATGCTGCTACATAAGCCAAAATCTGAGGCAAGCATGGAAATGGGAACGTTAATGAATGTCTATTGAATGTTAGCTTTAAAAGAGAGGACAAAGGTCAATTACTCATAGTGCAGCACAGCCTGCTGTTAATGTGACATTATTTCTTGTTTATCCATTTATTTGTTTGTTCATCAACTAGGATTTGACTATGTGCCAGGCATTGTGCTGCTGTTAAAACTGAGGGATAAATAAGTTATTTTTCTGATCTTGAGAGTCTAAAGTCCCATGATGAAGAAAGGCTGTAGACAATAGTGTCATTTACACCCAAATTTACTACTTGCTAATTCTGAAACCTTGAACAACTCACATTACCTTCTCAGGACTCACCTTCCTCACATGAGTAAATAAGAATAATCATATTGAGACTGTGGTCCTGTGACATAGCTTTTATTTCATGGTAGAGTGTCTAGTAGATAAGAGGCATTTAACATGTGCTGGTTGGATCTGAATACAAAATACTGAGGAAACACAGAAGACAGAAAAATTAACATGTGAGTCAAGAAGTGTTTCCCACATTTTGAACTTGAAGGATGAGTGGAGAAATTGTAATCTGAAGAAGGTAAACTTAGAAGTAGATCCTCTAAGTAAAAGCAATGATGCAAATGGCAGATACAACTTGAGAGTGAATGAACACTGGTGAGGCTAAGGGACCTTTGACCCTCTTCAACACAACCGCTGCTTAATAGTTCCTCCTACTTCAAATCTATGGCAACTCTTTATTTCTTGATTAAAACACAAAATGTGAGCACTCATTTCACATTACTTAGGTTGATTTTGGAATAGTGATTTAGTATACTAGAAAAACTGTTTATTCAGTATTTAATTTTGAGGTAACATAGCCACTACCATGTTTATGTCATGGGCAAAATTTTAATCTATATGCTTCATATTATTAAAGAAGGACTTGGTGGCTGG